>CM055128.1:32149472-32749472 GCA_029206835.1 Rana muscosa
AAACTGAGAGAGAGAGAGAAGAGAGCTACAAAACCAGAGAATAGAGAGAGAGAGCACGAAACGATGAGAGAGAGAGAGAGAGAGCACAAACGAGAGAGAGAGAGAGAGAGAGCACAAACGAGAGAGAGAGAGAGAGAGAGAGCACAAACGAGAGAGAGAGAGAGAGAGCACAAACGAGAGAGAGAGAGAGAGAGGCACAAACGAGAGAGAGAGAGAGAGAGCACAAACGAGAGAGAGAGAGAGAGAGCACAAACGAGAGAGAGAGAGAGCACAAACGAGAGAGAGAGAGAGAGCACAAACGAGAGAGAGAGAGAGCACAAACGAGAGAGAGAGAGAGCACCAAACGAGAGAGAGAGAGAGCACAAACGAGAGAGAGAGAGAGCACAAACGAGAGAGAGAGAGAGCACAAACGAGAGAGAGAGAGAGCACAAACGAGAGAGAGAGAGAGCACAAACGAGAGAGAGAGAGAGAGCACAAACGAGGAGAGAGAGCACAACGAGAGGAGAGAGAGCACAAACGAGAGAGAGAGAGAGAGAGCACACACGAGAGAGAGAGAGAGAGAGCACACACGAGAGAGAGAGAGAGAGAGAGCACAAACGAGAGAGAGAGAGCAAAACGAGAGAGAGAGAGCAGCAAACGGAGAGAGAGAGAGAGAGAGAGAGCACAAACGAGAGAGAGAGAGAGAGCACAAACGAGAGAGAGAGAGAGCACAAACGAGAGAGAGAGAGAGCACAAACGAGAGAGAGAGAGAGAGAGAGCACAAACGAGAGAGAGAGAGAGAGAGAGCACAAACGAGAGAGAGAGAGAGAGAGAGCACAAACGAGAGAGAGAGAGAGAGAGAGCACAAACGAGAGAGAGAGAGAGAGAGAGCACAAACGAGAGAGAGAGAGAGAGAACAAACGAGGAGAGAGAGAGCACAAACGAGAGAGAGAGCACAAACGAGAGAGAGAGAGAGAGAGCACAAACGAGAGAGAGAGAGAGCACAAACGAGAGAGAGAGAGAGCACAAACGAGAGAGAGAGAGAGAGAGAGCACAAACGAGAGAGAGAGAGAGAGAGCGAGAACAAACGAGAGAGAGAGAGAACAAACGAGAGAGAGAGAGAGAGAGAGAGAGAACAAACGAGAGAGAGAGAGAGAGAGAACAAACGAGAGAGAGAGAGAACAAACGAGAGAGAGAGAGAGAGCGCGCAAACGAGAGAGAGAGAGAGAGCGCAAACGAGAGAGAGAGAGAGCGCAAACGAGAGAGAGAGAGAGCGCAAACGAGAGAGAGAGAGAGCGCAAACGAGAGAGAGAGCGCCAAACGAGAGAGAGAGAGCGCAACGAGAGAGAGAGAGCAAACAAACGAGAGAGAAAACAAACGAGAGAGAGAGAGAACAGAACAAACGAGAGAGAGAGAGAGCAAACGAGAGAGAGAGAGAGAGAGCAAACGAGAGAGAGAGAGAGAGAGAGAGAGAGAGAGAGAGAGAGAGCAAACGAGGAGAGAGAGAGCAAACAAACGAGAGAGAGAGAGCAAACAAACGAGAGAGAGAGAGCAAACAAACGAGAGAGAGAGAGAGCAAACAAACGAGAGAGAGAGAGAGCAAACAAACGAGAGAGAGAGAGAGAGCAAACCAAACGAGAGAGAGAGAGAGAGCAAACAAACGAGAGAGAGAGAGAGAGAGCAAACAAACGAGAGAGAGAGAGAGAGCAAACAAACGAGAGAGAGAGAGAGCAAACAAACGAGAGAGAGAGAGAGCAAACAAACGAGAGAGAGAGAGCAAACAAACGAGAGAGAGAGAGAGGCAAACGAGAGAGAGAGCAAACAAGCGAGAGAGAAGAGAGAGAGAGCAAACAAACGAGAGAGAGAGCAAACAAACGAGAGAGAGAGAGAGAGCAAACAAACGAGAGAGAGAGAGCAAACAAACGAGAGAGAGAGAGCAAACAAACGAGAGAGAGAGCAAACAAACGAGAGAGAGAAAACAAACGAGAGAGAGAAAACAAACAAACGAGAGAGAGAGAGAACAAACGAGAGAGAGAGAGAACAAACGAGAGAGAGAGCAAACAAACGAGAGAGAGAGCAAACAAACGAGAGAGAGGAGAGAGCAAACAAACGAGAGAGCAAACAAACGAGAGAGAGAGAGCAAACAAACGAGAGAGAGAGAGCAAACAAACGAGAGAGAGAGAGAGCAAACAAACGAGAGAGAGAAAACAAACAAACGAGAGAGAGAGAGAACAAACGAGAGAGAGAACAAACAAACGAGAGAGAGAGCAAACAAACGAGAGAGAGAGAACAAACAAACGAGAGAGAGAGAACAAACAAACGAGAGAGAGAGAACAAACAAACTGAGAGAGAGAGAACAAACGAGAGAGAGAGAACGAGAGAGAGAGAGAGAGAGAGAGCGCAAACAAACGAGAGAGAGAGAGAGCGCAAACAAACGAGAGAGAGAGAGCGCAAACAAACGAGAGAGAGAGAGAGCGCAAACAAACGAGAGAGGAGAGCGCAAACAAACGAGAGAGAGAGAGCGCAAACAAACGATGAGAGAGAGAGAGAGCGCAAACAAACGAGAGAGAGAGAGAGCGCAAACAAACGAGAGAGAGAGAGAGCGCAAACAAACGAGAGAGAGAGAGAGCGCAAACAAACGAGAGAGAGAGAGCGCAAACAAACGAGAGAGAGAGCGCAACAAACGAGAGAGAGAGAGCGCAAACAAACGAGAGAGAGAGAGAGCGCAAACAAACGAGGAGAGAGAGCGCAAACAAACGAGAGAGAGAGAGCGCAAACAAACGGAGAGAGAGAGCGCAAACAAACGAGAGAGCGCAAACTAACGAGAGAGCGCAAACAAACGAGAGAGAGAGAGCGCAAACGAGAGAGAGCGCAAAAAAACGAGAGAGAGAGCAAACAAACGAGAGAGAGAGCAAACAAACGAGAGAGAGAGAGAACAAAACGAGAGAGAGAGAGAACAAACGAGAGAGAGAGCAAACAAACGAGAGAGAGAGCAAACAAACGAGAGAGAGAGAGAGCAAACAAACGAGAGAGCAAACAAACGAGAGAGAGAGAGCAAACAAACGAGAGAGAGAGAGCAAACAAACGAGAGAGAGAAAACAAACAAACGAGAGAGAGAGCAAACAAACGAGAGAGAGAGAACAAACAAACGAGAGAGAGAGAACAAACAAACGAGAGAGAGAGAACAAACAAACGAGAGAGAGAGAACAAACGAGAGAGAGAGAACGAGAGAGAGAGAGAGAGAGAGAGCGCAAACAAACGAGAGAGAGAGAGAGCGCAAACAAACGAGAGAGAGAGAGCGCAAACAAACGAGAGAGAGAGAGCGCAAACAAACGAGAGAGAGAGAGAGCGCAAACAAACGAGAGAGAGAGCGCAAACAAACGAGAGAGAGAGCGCAAACAAACGAGAGAGAGAGAGAGCGCAAACAAACGAGAGAGAGAGAGAGCGCAAACAAACGAGAGAGAGAGAGAGCGCAAACAAACGAGAGAGAGAGAGAGCGCAAACAAACGAGAGAGAGAGAGCGCAAACAAACGAGAGAGAGAGCGCAAACAAACGAGAGAGAGAGAGAGCGCAAACAAACGAGAGAGAGAGAGCGCAAACAAACGAGAGAGAGAGAGCGCAAACAAACGAGAGAGAGAGAGCGCAAACAAACGAGAGAGAGAGAGCGCAAACAAACGAGAGAGCGCAAACAAACGAGAGAGCGCAAACAAACGAGAGAGAGAGAGCGCAAACGAGAGAGAGCGCAAAAAACGAGAGAGAGAGCAAACAAACGAGAGAGAGAGCAAACAAACGAGAGAGAGAGCAAACAAACAAACGAGAGAGAGAGAAAACAAACGAGAGAGAGAGAGAAAACAAACGAGAGAGAGAACAAACGAGAGAGAGAGAGAGAGAACAAACGAGAGAGCGAACAAACGAGAGAGAGAGCGAACAAACGAGAGAGAGAGCGAACAAACGAGAGAGAGAGCGAACAAACGAGAGAGAGAGCGAACAAACGAGAGAGAGAGAGCGCAAACAAACGAGAGAGAGAGAGCGCAAACAAACGAGGAGAGAGAGAGCGCAAACAAACGAGAGAGAGAGAGCGCAAACAAACGAGAGAGAGAGAGCGCAAACAAACGAGAGAGAGAGAGCGCAAACAAACGAGAGAGAGAGAGCGCAAACAAACGAGAGAGAGAGAGCGCAAACAAACGAGAGAGAGAGAGCGCAAACAAACGAGAGAGAGAGAGCGCAAACAAACGAGAGAGAGAGAGCGCAAACAAACGAGAGAGAGAGCGCAAACAAACGAGAGAGAGAGAGCAAACAAACGAGAGAGAGAGAGCAAACAAACGAGAGAGAGAGAGAGCAAACGAGAGAGAGAGAGAGAGCAAACGAGAGAGAGAGAGAGAGCAAACGAGAGAGAGAGAGAGAGCAAACAAACGAGAGAGAGAGAGAGCGCAAACAAACGAGAGAGAGAGAGCGCAAACAAACGAGAGAGAGAGAGCGCAAACAAACGAGAGAGAGAGAGCGCAAACAAACGAGAGAGAGAGAGCGCAAACAAACGAGAGAGAGAGAGCGCAAACAAACGAGAGAGAGAGAGCGCAAACAAACGAGAGAGAGAGCGCAAACAAACGAGAGAGAGAGCGCAAACAAACGAGAGAGAGAGCGCAAACAAACGAGAGAGAGAGCGCAAACAAACGAGAGAGAGAGCGCAAACAAACGAGAGAGAGAGCGCAAACAAACGAGAGAGAGAGCGCAAACAAACGAGAGAGAGCGCAAACAAACGAGAGAGAGCGCAAACAAACGAGAGAGAGAGCAAACAAACGAGAGAGAGAGCAAACAAACGAGAGAGAGAGAAAACAAACGAGAGAGAGAGAGAAAACAAACGAGAGAGAGAGAGAAAACAAACGAGAGAGAGAACAAACGAGAGAGAGAGAGAGAGAGAACAAACGAGAGAGAGAACAAACGAGAGAGAGAGCGAACAAACGAGAGAGAGAGCGAACAAACGAGAGAGAGAGAGCGCAAACAAACGAGAGAGAGAGCGCAAACAAACGAGAGAGAGAGAGCGCAAACAAACGAGAGAGAGAGAGCGCAAACAAACGAGAGAGAGAGAGCGCAAACAAACGAGAGAGAGAGAGCGCAAACAAACGAGAGAGAGAGAGCGCAAACAAACGAGAGAGAGAGCGCAAACAAACGAGAGAGAGAGCGCAAACAAACGAGAGAGAGAGCGCAAACAAACGAGAGAGAGAGAGAGAGCGCAAACAAACGAGAGAGAGAGCGCAAACAAACGAGAGAGAGAGAGAGAGCAAACAAACGAGAGAGAGAGAGCAAACAAACGAGAGAGAGAGAGAGAGCAAACAAACGAGAGAGAGAGAGCAAACAAACGAGAGAGAGAGAGAGCAAACAAACGAGAGAGAGAGAGAGAGAGAGCAAACAAACGAGAGAGAGAACGAGAGCACGAGACCGAGAGAGAGAGAGACCAAGAGAACGAGAGAGAGAGACCAAGAGAACGAGAGAGAGAGACCAAGAGAACGAGAGAGAGAGACCAAGAGAACGAGAGAGAGAGACCAAGAGAACGAGAGAGAGAGACCAAGAGAACGAGAGAGAGAGAGAACAAGAGAGAGAGAACAAGAGAAAGAGAACGAGAGAGAACAAGAGAAAGAGAACGAGAGAGAGAATTAGCACCCTGTGCCCCTAATAGACACAGGGTGACTTACACATAGGAGGGGCCGGGGGAGCTGGACAAGGAGTTTCCAGTGCTTCATAAGGTTAGCTGAGTTCCACAAGCCCCCCGCCCAAAGTAACTCCCGTCACAGGTAGAGAGAGAGAACAAACGAGAGAGAGCGAGAGAGAGAGAACAAACGAGGAGAGAGAGAGCGAGAGCACAAACGAGAGAGAGAGAGAGAGAGAGAGAGAGCACAAACGAGAGAGAGAGAGAGAGAGAGAGAGAGAGCACAAACGAGAGAGAGAGAGAGAGAGAGAGAGCACAAACGAGAGAGAGAGAGAGAGAGAGAACAAACGAGAGAGAGAGAGAGAGAGCAAACGAGAGAGAGAGAGAGAGAGCAAACGAGAGAGAGAGAGAGCAAACGAGAGAGAGAGAGAGCGCAAACGAGAGAGAGAGAGAGCGCAAACGAGAGAGAGAGAGAGCGCAAATGAGAGAGAGAGAGAACAAACGAGAGAGAGAGAGAACAAACGAGAGAGAGAGAGAGCAAACAAACGAGAGAGAGAGAGCAAACAAACGAGAGAGAGAGAGCAAACAAACGAGAGAGAGAGAGAGCAAACAAACGAGAGAGAGAGAGCAAACAAACGAGAGAGAGAGAGAGAGAGCAAACAAACGAGAGAGAGAGAGAGCAAACAAACGAGAGAGAGAGAGAGCAAACAAACGAGAGAGAGAGAGAGCAAACAAACGAGAGAGAGAGAGCAAACAAACGAGAGAGAGAGAGAGAGCAAACAAACGAGAGAGAGAGAGAGCAAACAAACGAGAGAGAGAGCAAACAAACGAGAGAGAGAGAGAGCAAACAAACGAGAGAGAGAGAGAGCAAACAAACGAGAGAGAGAGAGAGCAAACAAACGAGAGAGAGAGAGCAAACAAACGAGAGAGAGAGCAAACAAACGAGAGAGAGAGAGCAAACAAACGAGAGAGAGAGAGCAAACAAACGAGAGAGAGAGAGCAAACAAACGAGAGAGAGAGAGCAAACAAACGAGAGAGAGAGAGCAAACAAACGAGAGAGAGAGAGAGAGAGCAAACGAGAGAGAGAGAGAGAGAGCAAACGAGAGAGAGAGAGAACAAACGAGAGAGAGAGAGAACAAACGAGAGAGAACAAACGAGAGAGAGAGAGAGAACAAACGAGAGAGAGAGAGAGAGAGAACAAACGAGAGAGAGAGAGAGAGAACAAACGAGAGAGAGAACAAACAAACGAGAGAGAGAACAAACAAACGAGAGAGAGAGAGAGAGAGAGAACAAACAAACGAGAGAGAGAGCAAACAAACGAGAGAGAGAGAGAGAGAGAGAGAGCAAACAAACGAGAGAGAGAGAGAGAGCAAACGAGAGAGAGAGAGAGCAAACGAGAGAGAGAGAGAGCAAACAAACGAGAGAGAGCAAACAAACGAGAGAGAGAGAGAGCAAACAAACGAGAGAGAGAGAGAGCAAACAAACGAGAGAGAGAGAGAGCAAACAAACGAGAGAGAGAGAGAGAGAGAGCAAACAAACGAGAGAGAGAGAGAGAGCAAACAAACGAGAGAGAGAGAGAGAGCAAACGAGAGAGAGAGAGAGAGCAAACAAACGAGAGAGAGAGAGAGAGAGAGCAAACAAACGAGAGAGAGAAAACAAACAAACGAGAGAGAGAGAGAGAGAGAACAAACGAGAGAGAGAACAAACAAACGAGAGAGAGAGCAAACAAACGAGAGAGAGAGAGAGAAAACAAACGAGAGAGAGAGAGAGAAAACAAACGAGAGAGAGAGCGCAAACAAACGAGAGAGAGAGAGAGCGCAAACAAACGAGAGAGAGAGAGCGCAAACAAACGAGAGAGAGAGAGCGCAAACAAACGAGAGAGAGAGCGCAAACGAGAGAGAGAGAGCGCAAACAAACGAGAGAGAGAGAGCGCAAACAAACGAGAGAGAGAGAGCGCAAACAAACGAGAGAGAGAGAGAGCAAACAAACGAGAGAGAGAGCGCAAACAAACGAGAGAGAGAGAGAGAGCGCAAACAAACGAGAGAGAGAGAGAGAGCGCAAACAAACGAGAGAGAGAGAGCGCAAACAAACGAGAGAGAGAGAGAGAGCGCAAACAAACGAGAGAGAGAGAGAGCAAACAAACGAGAGAGAGAGCAAACAAACGAGAGAGAGAGAGAGAACAAACGAGAGAGCGCAAACAAACGAGAGAGAGAGAGCGCAAACAAACGAGAGAGAGAGAGAGAGCGCAAACAAACGAGAGAGAGAGCGCAAACAAACGAGAGAGAGAGCGCAAACAAACGAGAGAGAGAGCGCAAACAAACGAGAGAGAGAGAGCGCAAACAAACGAGAGAGAGAGCGCAAACAAACGAGAGAGAGAGCGCAAACAAACGAGAGAGAGAGCGCAAACAAACGAGAGAGAGAGAGCGCAAACAAACGAGAGAGAGAGCGCAAACAAACGAGAGAGAGAGCGCAAACAAACGAGAGAGAGAGAGCGCAAACGAGAGAGAGAGAGCGCAAACAAACGAGAGAGAGAGAGAGAGCGCAAACAAACGAGAGAGAGAGAGAGAGAGCGCAAACAAACGAGAGAGAGAGAGAGAGCGCAAACAAACGAGAGAGAGAGAGAGAGCGCAAACAAACGAGAGAGAGAGAGAGCAAACAAACGAGAGAGAGAGCAAACAAACGAGAGAGAGAGCAAACAAATGAGAGAGAGAGAGAGAGAAAACAAACAAACGAGAGAGAGAGAAAACAAACGAGAGAGAGAGAGAAAACAAACGAGAGAGAGAACAAACGAGAGAGAGAACAAACGAGAGAGAGAGCGAACAAACGAGAGAGAGAGCGAACAAACGAGAGAGAGAGCGCAAACAAACGAGAGAGAGAGAGAGAGCGCAAACAAACGAGAGAGAGAGCGCAAACAAACGAGAGAGAGAGCGCAAACAAACGAGAGAGAGAGCGCAAACAAACGAGAGAGAGAGAGCGCAAACAAACGAGAGAGAGAGAGCGCAAACAAACGAGAGAGAGAGCGCAAACAAACGAGAGAGAGAGCGCAAACGAGAGAGAGAGAGCGCAAACGAGAGAGAGAGAGCGCAAACAAACGAGAGAGAGAGCGCAAACAAACGAGAGAGAGAGAGAGAGCGCAAACAAACGAGAGAGAGAGAGAGAGCGCAAACAAACGAGAGAGAGAGAGAGCAAACAAACGAGAGAGAGAGCAAACAAACGAGAGAGAGAGCAAACAAATGAGAGAGAGAGAGAGAGAGAAAACAAACAAACGAGAGAGAGAGAAAACAAACGAGAGAGAGAGAGAGAAAACAAACGAGAGAGAGAACAAACGAGAGAGAGAACAAACGAGAGAGAGCGCAAACAAACGAGAGAGAGAGCGCAAACAAACGAGAGAGAGAGCGCAAACAAACGAGAGAGAGAGAGCGCAAACAAACGAGAGAGAGAGAGCGCAAACAAACGAGAGAGAGAGAGCGCAAACAAACGAGAGAGAGAGAGCGCAAACAAACGAGAGAGAGAGAGAGAGCAAACAAACGAGAGAGAGAGAGAGAGCAAACAAACGAGAGAGAGAGAGAGAGCAAACAAACGAGAGAGAGAGCAAACAAACGAGAGAGAGAGAGAGCAAACAAACGAGAGAGAGAGAGAGAGAGAGAGAGAGAGAGAGCAAACAAACGAGAGAGAGAGAGCAAACAAACGAGAGAGAGAGAGAGAGAGAGCAAACAAACGAGAGAGAGAGAGAGAGAGCAAACAAACGAGAGAGAGAACGAGAGCACGAGACCGAGAGAGAGAGAGACCAAGAGAACGAGAGAGAGAGACCAAGAGAACGAGAGAGAGAGACCAAGAGAACGAGAGAGAGAGACCAAGAGAACGAGAGAGAGAGACCAAGAGAACGAGAGAGAGAGACCAAGAGAACGAGAGAGAGAGACCAAGAGAACGAGAGAGAACAAGAGCACGAGAGAAAGAAAGAGAGAATTAGCACCCTGTGCCCCTAATAGACACAGGGTGACTTACACATAGGAGGGGCCGGGGGAGCTGGACAAGGAGTTTCCAGTGCTTCATAAGGTTAGCTGAGTTCCACAAGCCCCCCGCCCAAAGTAACTCCCGTCACAGGTAGTATGTGACATGTTTACCTGTGGCAGTGCCCAGGCTTAGCTGCTAGTCTAGTTCCAATGATGGGCATGCTGTAAATAATGGAAATAGGCCCAAACTACCAGCGGCTCCTGCGGGGGCAACGCTACGACTTTTGTTGAAAGGGCCTGGTGAAAATTTTTAGACTATGACTTTATCCAATCAGATGCGGGCTTTCCTGTAGCAGCTGGCAGAATACAGTAGCCTCAGCGGGAGATTTATCCATTTGCACCATTAGCATGGATCAGAGAATCTGTCCTGAAAGCTAAATAAGCTGCTGGAAATCATTATGGATATGGCCATCTTAGGTGGCATTTCGTGTTTTTAAGGGTGCTTATGGTTAGGGAAGCTCCATTCAACTTTCCTGGAAAAATGGCCCCCGATTTTGTTTGCTTTAGCAGCCGCCACTTGGCTTTGAGTGGAATGTGCTGCGTACGACGTCCATTACCAAATGGCAGGGCATCGCTAGACCAAGCTTAAATCTATAATAGGTTATTTTTAGAGATTCCAATAGATCCACCTGGAAACTAAAGTTCAAAAATACAAAAACAAAACCTGCACGCTATTTTTTGTTTGTCGCAGAGTTTGATGGTTTATATTTTTCCACATTAACGCCTTTCCACAAACTAGGTATAATATTAGCAAAACCTCACATTGACTCCAGGCACACAAAAAAACATCATGGCGTGGAGAATGCAGGGGACAAAGTTCAGAGATCTAGAACAAAGGATAACCGAAAACTCTAAAGCTTTGTGTACACAGGTCTGATTCTAAATAAAACTGACAGTGCAGTGCGGGAGCCAATCAGAAACTAGCTTTTCCTATACTGCGACCTTCTAGCTGCTGGAGCAGAATACACAGTATTCTGCCCGCCCCCCCGTTTACGGAGCAATAATGTTTGAAGCAGTTTTAAGCTTTTTATTAAATTGCAGCTTACAAATTCGTAGATGCGATGGCTGCATTCGTTTTCTTTTTTTCCCTTCCATTGATCCGCCCAGCAAGTCATTATTTTTCAAAAGAACAATCTCTCCAATCTCTCCAGCAGAACGTATCAGTTACAGGGATGAGACAAACATTAGACATGTGCAATTTGTTTCGTTCCAAATTCGTTTAACAAATTTCAACAAATTCGTTAATTCGTAAAAATCTGAATTTCCGAATATTCAAAAAATGTAAAATTTAGAAAATCCGAAAATTTAAAATTCGATAATCAGGAAATTCAGAAAATGCGGAAATTTGAAAATAAGAATGAAAGATGAATGAAAGATCCGAAAATGCGAAAGAACGAAAATCCAAAAACCGGAAAATAGGAAATAATTTGGCTGTTAGTGAACGTAATGAATTTGAATTTATCCAAAATAACGAATGCTGTATCTAAACTAATGGAACGTAACCAATTAATAACAATAATAATAACAACACCACCAATAATAATAGAAAACTTTTTTATTATTAATTAGATCTGTTCCATTCGTTTAGATGCGGCATTCGTTATTTCGGACAATTCATAAATTCAGATAAATACGTATTCGTTACGTTCACTAACAGACAAATTTGAAAGGAAATTCCAATACCTATAATAGTTGGTTATTTGGAATTTTCGTTCTTTCAAATTTTCGGATTTTCTTTCCTATTTTCAAAAAAAAACAAATGAAAACAAAATAATTTTTTCTCACTGCACGTTTAACACACATTTACTACTTCCAATAATCAGCTTTTATTTATGTGAAACCTTTATTGAGAAGGAAAAAATAAATAAAATAATTTGCTGTAATGCCGCGTACACATGGTCGGAATTTCCGACAAGAAAAGTTCGATGTGAGCTTTTCGTCAGAAATTCCGACTGTGTGTATGCTCCATCGGACTCCTGCTGTCGGAATTTCCACCAACAAAAGATTGAGAGCAGGTTCTCTATTTTTCCGACGGAAAAAGTTCCTAACGGAAATTACAATCGTCTGTACCAATTCCGACGCGCAAAATTCCTACGCATGCTCGGGTACAATTTTAACGCATGCTCGGAAGCATTGAACCTCATTTTCTCGGCTCGTCGTAGTGTTGTACGTCACCGCGTTCTTGACGGTCTAAGGTTCAGAGAACATTTGTGTGACCGTGTGTATGCAAGACAAGCTTGAGCGGAATTCCGTCGGAAAAGCCATCCAAGGTTTTTCCGACGGAAATTCCGATCGTGTGTACCCGGCATAACTTTTTATAAAAAGTATTAGCTGGAGTTTGGCTTCAATTTATTAGTGTATCTAAATCTACTAGTCCATCTAACACTCTCCTCCCCCCAGACTGACAATGCTGCTGTTCAAAAGGTGCCCCCTGTGCTCCTTCATCCGGAGTGGGGGGTGCTCTAATACAGGAGAAGTGTTAAACAGTATACAAGATCTTGAGAGCTACCTACTAGTGCTAATAGCTAATCAATAATTGTAAGAGCAGCTGCTGACACTATTAATCACATACTCATACAGCCATGTGATATTAAAATAAAATATATAATATATGCCGCGCTTAACTACCTGCGTTTCCCACCGAGATACTAATGTGAAATAAACAAACAAACTCAAATATATGCCGTGGCTAATAAGTAATCAGGCTTAATCCATATATAGCATAATGAACAAATATATATGAAGTGCTCAAGTACCAAATCCACTTTGCTGCCTTAAATCGCATGAAGCAGCACAGCCCAAAAATCGCATGAAAAAGTCCTTCTTTGATGAAAGATCTATAGATCCATCGGTGCAATTCAAACAGTGCTGTGATTCCACACACAGGTGCTCCCCACCCTTAGGTAATAGGCGCTCACCTTAGAGCGTGTGACCTTGCGTTTAAGCTTAGTCAAAACGCGCTTCTGAATCACCGCTGGAGTCTGAGTGTACTGCGGGGTCCCAGGCTGTTTGGGATCAGTGTCTCCTGCTTTACGATGCGGTCTCCTCCATAAACAAATGGCAAAAGAAGAGGCTCGATGGCGTGATATCGTTTGTATAGAATTTATTTAAGAAAAAAGCCCCTAAATGTGGTACTCGCATGTTAAAGGTGCGTCAGTGCGCCGCTCTGTATGAGGCATAAAAAACTCTGGGGATGTGTGTGCGATCGGATGTTCCTTCTCTGTAGGCAGACCTGCTGCCTTCTCCCCCGTCCTGTCCCCAGGGATAATGTGATTAACGGCCGCGGCGTGTCAATCACAGCAAAAATTGACATTTTAAACAGTGCATTTTGAAATCGTGGCAATTACGCGCCGCAATTTAAAAACACCTATATGTGAGAACGGAAGGAATGCTGACACTGCCGCTTTTCTCATTGGAACACAGAGTGCACCAGGTGATTATAATGAACCAGAATCTGCAAAGGACATGGTGAAACAAAAATCGATTTTAGAGCAGAAAATGCAACAAAGTTTGTTAAATTCCCTGCAAGCCGTATAAAAAAAAAAAAAAAAAAAAAAAAAAAAAAAAAAACGCACAGCAGATTGTGTTTTTTTTTTTTTCGAGTAAAGCCCTGTACACACGATCGGTTTGACTGATGAAAACCGTCCGATGGATGGTTTTCATCAGACCAACCGATCGTGTATGGGACCCATCGGTCTTTTCTCCATCGGTTTTAAAAAAATAGAACATGTTTTAAAAATTTTCCGATGGATAAAAAACCGATCGAAAACTCCGATCGTCTATGGGCAAGTCCATCGGATCAAAAACCCACGCATGCTCAGAATCAAGTCGACGCATGCTCAGAAGCATTAAACTTCATTTTTCTCGGCTCATCGGAGTGTTTTACGTCACCGCGTTTGGAACGGTCGGGTTTTTTGACTGATGGTGTGTGGGCAAGACTGATGAAAAACTGTTTCATCGGATTTCCGATGGGACAAATCCATCGGTTATCCGATCGTGTGTACGGGGGCTTTACATTCTAAACCAACACTGTTCAGAAGAGCGGTCCGCTGCACGATAGCGATATAAAAAAAACACGCAGAATCATTTCGGCCAAAACTGCACTTTTCCACGCCTTCAGACCCTCCTGGCTCCAGTCTTATCTCAGGGGAGCAATATCGATCGTCCAGGGTTGCCCTCAATTTACATGCCTGCTCGTCATACGCTTTAAAAAAATAAATAATAAACACTTTGTGTTGTGCTTTTGTTATTTCCAAGGAAACCTCATGTCAACATAAGAAAACCGTGGAATTTTTCATTGATCCTCCGTTCAAAAAAAAAAAAAAAAAAATGCACAAACAGGATTTTGTACGAGGTCAGACTTCAGTATGACATATTTAACCCCTTCATCACCAAGAGTAAAATGGTTTCAGGAACAAGACTAAGAGACTAAGCGTAGCTTCTCACCGATCCGCTGCAATTGTTGCCACAGCGCAGCGTCCCCACGGTTTTAGCTGCGATTTTTCCATTGACTTCTATTAGGTCCCACGCATAGGTGTGCACAGCCTATTGCATTAGGGTGTGCACCCCAAAGCCCAAACACACATTACCGATCGCTCATGGTGTTCATTCAGAAAGGGAAGTGGCTGGTAAATAACATATTTACTGGCCCCTTCCTCACTCCTAAAACATCCCAGCAGCAACAGCCGAGAGGAGGAAAGCTGCCAGCGCTGCGGGGGAGGGGGGGGGAGATGGGAGCCAGGGCAGTAGAGGGAATCTGTGCTGCACAGGGTGATTAGGGTGTGCCTGGGCACACCTGGCACACCCTGTGCGCACGCCTATGGTCCCACGGTTTTGGTACGTTTTCAGAAAACACAGCAAAACCGCGGGACGGAATAGAAGTCTTTGGCAAAGCACAGCTAACCAGCATCAAAACCACAGGTACCCTGCGCTGCAGCCAAAGTGCAGCAGATCAGTGAGAGCCCCCCCCCCCCCCCCCCAACCTTCAGCTATGGACCTGTTTAGGCCGTCGCGGCGACTCGTGGTAAAAAAAACAAAAAAAAAAAAAAACGTAATAACTGTTTCACAAATGTTATAATGTATTTATTTTTTTTCCACTTATGTGCAGAGCAGACATCCTTAGATCTTAGATTTTTTTTACAAATAAATATGTGAAAAGTGTGGGGTACATTTTTATTCAGCCCCCACCCCCCCTTTGTAGAACCTCCTTTCTCTGCAATTACAGCTGCAAATCTTTTTGGGGATGTCTCTACCAGCTTTGCACATCTAGAGAGTGAAATTTTTGCCCATTCTTCTTTATAAAATATCTCAAGTTCTGTCAGATTGGATGGAGAGCGTCTGTGAACAGCAATTTTCAAGTCTTGCCACAGATTCTCAATTGGATTTAGGTCTGGACGTGTTAGAATGGCTCAGTCAAAGTCCAGACCTAAATCCAATTGAGAATCTGTGGCAAGACTTAAAAATTGCTAAAAATCGAATATGCTTTTGATCTAAACCATTCCATTGTAGCTCTGACTGTATGTTTAGGGTCGTTGTCCTGCTGGAAGGTGAACCTCCGCCCCAGTCTCCAGTCTTTTGCAGATCTAACAGGTTTTCTTCTAAGATTGCCCTGTACTTGGCTCCATCCATCTTCCCATCAACTCTGACCAGCTTCCTTCCCTGTCCCTGCTGAAGAAAAGCATGCCCACCACATGATGCTGCCACCACCATGTTTCACAGTGGGGATGGTGTGTTCAGGGTGATGTGCAGTGTTAGTTTTCCGCCACACATAGTGTTTTGCTTTTAGGCCAAACAGTTACATTTTGGTCTCATCTGACCAGAGCACCTTCTTCCACATGTTTGCTGTGTCCCCCACATGGCTTCCCGCACACTACAAACAGGACTTCTTATGACTTTCTTTCAACAATGTCTTTCTTTTTGTCACTCTTCCATAAAGATCAGATTTGTGGAGAAGCACCACTAACAGTTGTCCTGTGGACAGATTCTCCCACCTGAGCTGTGGATCTCTGCAGCTCCACCAGAGTTACCATGGGCCTCTTGGCTGATTCTCTTATGAATGTTCCCCTTGCCCGGCCTGTCAGTTTAGGTGGACGGCCATGTCTTGGTAGGTTTGCAGTTGTGCCATACTCTTTCCATTTTCGGATGATGGATTGAACAGTGCTCTGTGAAATGTTCAAAGCTTGGGATATTTTTTTATAACCTAACCCTGCTTTAAACTTCTCCACAACTTTATCCCTGACCTGTCTGGTGTGTTCCTTGGCCTTCATGATGCTATTTGTTCACTAAGGTTCTCTAACAAACCTGAGGGCTTCACAGAACAGCTGTATTTATACTGAGATTAAATTACACACAGGTGGACTCTAGGTGACTTCTGAAGGCAATGGGTTCCACTACATTTTAGTTAGCGGTATCAGAGTAAAGGGGGCTGAATACAAATGCAAGCCACACTTTTCACATATTTATTTTGAAAAAAAAAAAAAAAAAAAAAAAATTGGAAAACCATTTATCATTTTCCTTCCACTTCACAATTATGTTCCACTTTGTGTTGGTCTATCACATAAAATACATTTACGTTTTTAGTTTCAATATGCCAAAATGTGGAAAATTTCAAGGGGTATGAATACTTTTTCAAGGCACTGTATATGTGGTAGAATGCTACCATGGACTGGCACCACGAAAGGAAAATATTTGATACAAATTTTCTATTTTCAGAGGGGCAGTAGGGACAGCTGTCTGTGTTAGGGCTCCCTTAGACTTGCGCTGCCCTCCAAAGAGTGATTCTGGTGCGGAACACTTTACAGAGGGCATTTTCCAGGCAGTGACGAAGCATTATAACACCTCCTCACTGATTTAACCCTTTAATGCTGCACTACTGTGCCACAATCACTTGTATTACATGTACGGTTTCTTAAAAGACAAAAAAAAAGGCACCTGGTAGTTTAAGTCATAATGTGCTAGTATGCATTGCATACTAGCACATTCTGACAGACGTACCTGAAAACTAAGCCCTTTAGCAGCGCACGGTCACCACTGAAGGCGCTTCCATCTTCACCTGGCCTTCCTTCCGGGTTCGGCGATATGAATGGCCGAACTGACGATGACGTCACTCCCGCACATGCTTGGCACAGTGGCATGATGCCACGATAGCATGATGGCACAGCTCTAAAGGAACGGCATGGATATGCCGTTCCTTCAGAGCGCATGCGCCGGTGACGTCACCCGCTGCATCTCTAGTAAATATCTCCTAAACGGCGCACGTTTAGGAGATATTTACTGTACCTATAGGTAAGCTTTATTATAGGTTTATCTATAGGTAAAAAAATAAAAACAAGGGAGTTTACTTCAACTTTATAAAAAAAAAAAAAAAAAAAAAAAAAAAAAGTTTACCCCCCTCGCTCTGTACAAGAAATAGCATTTTTTATTATAAAAAGGTACAATTCGCAGGAGCACTTTTGCAGACAGAGGTGTGATGGGTGACCTTGGCGCCCAGAATAAGGAAAACATTTTTTGCTTTATATCAATCATCTTTTCCCATCTCCCATCCCAATCATACCCCCATATCATTCCCCAAATGTGCGCCCACTGAGCCACACCTTCTATAGATCTGGCAACCCAAGACAGAGGCAGACACCTACTGGGGGAATATCTATTGAACAGGTTAAAGTAGATGTCCAGTCTCGGACTAAGCTTAAACCTGCCCCCCCTCTAACTACCCAGTAAAAAGGAGAATATACACTATTACCAAAAGTATTGGGACGCCTGCCTTTACATGAACATTAATGGCATCCCAGTCTTAGTCCGTAGGGTTCAATATTGAGTTGGCCCCGCCCTTTGCAGCTATAACAGCTTCAACTCTTCTGGGAAGGCTGTCCACAAGGTTTAGGTACGTCTATGGGAATGTTTGACCATTCTTCCAGAAGCGCATTTGTGAGGTCAGGCACTGATGTTGGACAAGAAGGCCTGGCTCGTAGTCTCTGCTCTGTGTCTTTATGGACACAAACCCCATCCCCACCCCCGTGAGAACGGCAATCTGCTTTGTTTACATAGGCAGACTGCAGTTCTGTCTCTCTGCCCGACAATCGGCGGGTGCCGGCAGACATCGAGTACCCGGCGCCCGCCGATTGGCTTCCCCTGTGTGTAATGACAGAGGAAGCAAGCTGCAAGGTACAGAATCTGGCGCAGCAGGGCCGCCTTAGATCTATGTTGTGCAGTCGGCAAGTGGATAATAATAATAATAATAATAATAATAATTTATAATATTTTTAAAATTAGATAAACACAAATATCCTGCAACATACGATTGCAACAATTTTTTTATTCTACAGAGCCTCTATGTTCAGAAAATATTTTTGGGGGTTTTACGTCAGAAATTTTGATTTTAAAGTGTATGGATAATGAAAACATTTCTCTGATAGTGGATCCCTTTCACAATGAGGCGTTGAAAAAAAAAAATGCAAAAAAAATTATGAGTTTTTTTCCCCGCGAGTTTACCACGTTCGCGGTAAAAATAGCGCTAACGCCTATGCGTTTTTACCGAGTTATTCATTTCAATGGAGATAGGCATTTTTACAGCACTATTTTTAGCGCCCTAAAGATGCTCCAAAAAAGCTGTTTGCAAGATTTTTTTCCAACGCACAGCCAGCAAAACGCCACAGTGTGAAGGCCCTCAGGGCTTTCACATTGAGAATGATGGGGCAGGATTATTTCAGGCATTTTTACAGCTCTATTTTTGCCGCGAAAACGTGGTAAAAACGCTGCAGTGTGAAAGGGGCTAGGGAAGACGTATCGCTCTCCACTGAAGCCTGTGGTTGCAATTTCTGTTCATTTTGCGATTTTATAGAGATGACCTCAGTGATCACATGACCAGCATTGCACAACTCTGTAATGGCTGCTGGCTGTGCAATGGGGGGGGGGGGGCATACAGACCCCAGCAGGGAGCAGCGCCAAGGAAAGGCAGACTTCTAGGCTTATCTATTGATGGGGGTTGTACACCCAGCATTGGGGGCATAGGCGTGCGCACAGGCAGACCCTAATCACTCCCTGCAGTGCAGATTCCCCCTGCTGCCCGGTAGGGATGAGCTCCGGCATGTTCGCATTTAACACGTGCAGAGCCCGCCAGGAAGTCGGCACCGCGCTGCACTGACAGGCAGGGAGACATTTCCCAATGCTCGGCTGCAGAGATCGGGAAATGTCTCCCTAGCTGTGATTAGCGCAGCGCAGTGCCGGCTTCCTGGCGGGCTCTGCACGTGTTCAATGTGAACACGCCGGAGCTCATCCCTACTGCCCGGTGTCCCCTCCCACAGCATGGCTGGTTTCCCACATCTCCCATTGGCTACTGCAGTGGGCATTAGACTTGTGTACAACGGAAAAATTCGTTTAGTTTCGGTTTGTTTCTTTTCGGTCCTGTTGATTCGTAATCGTTCGTAATTTTGCTAGACAGGATTTTTCGTGTTCGGACTAATTCGTATTTTCGCAAGCGACATTTTTTGTTGAATCGGAATGATTCGTATTAATGTAAGCCTTATTTTTCGTTGATTTATAATTCGTGCTTTCGGTAGAGTACGTTGTTTTTCGTTGATTCTGGACACAACTCCTACTTTCGTAACTTTTTTGGGGTTCGTTGATTCGTAATTTTCCGTGTCTCTCTCACAACTACGCTGCCTATTATGCCTAATGTACTTCGAATGGATTTGTACATTTCTAAATACATAGCGGTTATTTGTAACGATTCGAAATCTCGTATTTTACATGCGGCTATAGCCTCCGCCCCTGTACACCATTTTGAGAGGGAGTTCAGCACGGTGAGGGAGGAACAGAGAAGAGCAGAGTGTTATTGTGCTTCGTATGTATTCGTAACTTTTTTCATAACGAATTATGCCGAAGACAAATCGGGCATTCGCCATTTGCGATATAATTTATTTCAGAGTCGGTTTTATTCGTAATTGCTTTGTTCGTAAATTCGAATGCTTCCGAATGTCCGAAAGTTGCTAAATTCGGACGAATTTTGATTCGTTACGAATTGCACAAGCCTAGTGGACATACATAGATTATATTTCAGGATGAGTGGGGGAAGGAGTAATGTCATATACCGGCCCCTTCCCTTTCTGATTGAACACAGTGAGAGATCGGTACCGTGTTTTTGAGCTTTCAGGTGCACACCCTAATGCAACAGGCTGCGCACACCTATGATTGGGGGGGGGGGGGGCGACATATATAAATGACTCATCTGCACTATAGAAAGTATTTCACTTGCAGTGTACAGGCAGACATCACATTCCCTAGATGTTGCACATACCTCTTGTCTTGTCTCAGCAGACTCCATAGCTGGAAATCCAGCAGCTTGTTGTACTAATTGAATCACCTGTAGCTGTCCCTTATTTCATTCTCTTAAAGACCCAGAGTGGTCATGTGTATGGCCATAAAAAATTGTCAATTTTTATTTATTTTTTTAAAGCATACCTGTCATGTGAGAAATATGGGGGATTGCCAATACTGTCTTTCTTTTGAAAATGCTAATTGCCTGGCCATGTTTTGCATCAATACCTCCAAATCACAGAGTCACAACAGCAATTGGTAAAAGAAGGTCAGATTAAAAAAAACAAAAAACTCAGCATGGCTTTTCTCTATTTTTGTTCTGTCTTGTAGCTAGAGTTGCCAGCTCATCCCTTTAAAAACCCAAACACCTATTAATTACTCAGGTTCTGAGCCTAATTTGATGCAGATAAGGCACCAAGTGAGTTTAATTACCACATTAATCAGCCACAGAACCTGTGTAATGAATATGTGTTTCGATTTTAAATGGATGAGGTGGCAACGCTACTTGTAGCACTGGGGGTGATCAATTCAAATCCCAACCAAGATACTATCTGCATGGAGTTTGTATGACCTTAAAGCGGTGTTCCGCCCCCAATTTTTTTTTTTAATTAACCACTTGCTTACTGGCCACTTAAACCCCCTTCGTACCCAGACCAATTTTCAGCTTTTAGCGCTGACGCACTTTGAATGACAATTGCGCGGTCATACAACGCTGTACCCAAATGATATTTTTATCATTTTTTTCCCACAAACAGAGCTTTCTTTAGGTGGTATTTGATCACCTCTGTGGTTTTTATTTTTTGCGCTATAAACAAAAAAAAGACAGAAATTTTTGAAAAAAACACAATATTTTTTTACTTTTTGCTATAATAAATATCCAATTTTTTTTAAAAAAACTATTTTTTTTCTCAGTTTACGTCGATACGTATTCTTCTACATATTTTTGGTAAAAAAAAACGCAATAAGCGTATAGTGATTGGTTTATGCAAAAGTTATAGCGCCTACAAAAAAGGGGATAGATTTATGACATTTTTATTATATTTTTTTTTTACTAGTAATGGCGGTTATCTGCGATTTTTGTCAGGCCTGCAATATTGCGGCGGACATATCGGACACTTTTGACACTATTTTGGGACCATTCACATTTATACAGCGAACAGTGCTATTAGGGATGAGCTCAGGCGTGTTCGCATTGAACACGTGCAGAGCCCGCCAAGGAGGTCGGCACCGTCGGAACCGCGCTGCGCTAATCACAGGCAGGGAGACATTTCCTGATGCTCAGCTGCAGAGATCGGGAAATGTCTCCCTACCTGTGATTAGCGCAGCGCGGTTCCGACGGTGCCGACTTCCTTGGCGGGCTCTGCATGTGTTCAATGCGAACACGCCTGAGCTCATCCCTAAGTGCTATAAATATGCATCGATCACTGTATAAATGTGACTGGCAGGGAAGGGGTTAACACTAGGGGGGCGATCAAGGGGTTAAATATGTTCCCTGGGAGTGATTCTAACTGTGTGGGGGAGGGAGGTGACCGATCTGTGTCCCTATGTACAAGGGACACCGCATCGGTCTCCTCTCTCCCTGACAGGACATGGATCTCTGTGTTTACACACAGAGATCCACGTCCTGCCTCTGTAACAGCTGATCGCTTGTATCTGGAGGACATCGCGGCCGCCAGGCACACGCATTGGCAACACGTGACACGGCGGGCACAGCTGGGGGAATGAAAACAGCAGGACGTCCAGGGACATCCACCCGGCAGTTGAGAGCCGCGCTGCAGACGTCTTTCGTCTATAGCGCGGGTCTCAAGTGGTTAAAAACCAGCAGCTACACATACTGCAGCTGCTGTCTTTTAATAATAGGACACTTACCTGTCCTGGAATCCAGCGATGTCGGCACAGCAGCTGATATTTCCATCAGCTGTCGGGTGCTGCCACCGCCATTGCGGGTAAGGGTACCCGGCAGTGTAGCCTTTCAGCTTCACGCTGGGAACCCTGCTGCGCATGCGCGAAGCCCACTCCTCTCTCCTACTGGGCCAGCCACAGGGGGAGGAGGAGGGAGCCCCAGTCGTGATGTCAATGCCTGCGACTGAGGCTCCTGGAAGTGGGAAAGGATACCTGTATCCTGTCCCCCCTCCCCCCGAAAGTTGCCAATTGTGGCACCGGAGGGGGGGAGGAATCAGATAAGCGGAAGTTCCATGTCATGAGCATGACTGCCACTTTGCATACCTGTGGCTGTGTGGTAGGGGAATTCCCCACCCCCAGCTTATAGGCCCGGGACAGACAGCTTTCTTCTGGTTTGGGTGTTTGGGCCGAACCCAAGCTCCTCTCTAGCCGTGACCATGTAGCCAGGGGTTTAGTTATAGACTGCAGTGCTCTCTGTGCACCCAATAAATTTCAGCTTCAGAATGGGTTAACACCAGTGGCGGCTGGTGGGTTTTTCTTTTGGGGGGGGGGGCGGCAAAAAGACAACATACCCCCCCCCCCCCCGGTGGCGAGGCACTGAGTCAGCACCCCACCCCTAGGGTTGCCACCTTTTCTTTAACGGAACAGGGCACATTTTTTCCCCCTAGTATACACTATAGATCTATAAAGGACCTGGAACAGTGGGTGTGGCCAAACTGCTCTTGCTGACATCACCCCCCCAGAGATGTGGACCTGCCCCCAAACAGCGGTCTGCAGGTCCCAGACAGGAACAAAGTTTTGTGTAACTATCTCAGTGACTTGGGAAGCCACAGCCCAGTCTAAATAATGTGTCCGGGTTTCA
Source organism: Rana muscosa (assembly GCA_029206835.1). Taxonomy (NCBI): domain Eukaryota; kingdom Metazoa; phylum Chordata; class Amphibia; order Anura; family Ranidae; genus Rana; species Rana muscosa. The sequence continues at coordinate 32,172,187 of CM055128.1, forward strand.
TACAGACTGAAACCCGCATACATGATTCAAAACCCGGACTGTCTGGGTGAATCCTGGACAGGTGGCAACCCTACCCTCCCCCCGCTGGGTGGCGTGGCACTGACAGCACCCCCACCCCTGGGCTAGGGTGACCACATTTCCAAACTATCATTCAGGGACACCCTCCCTTCCCACAAATCAGCTTGTGCTGTAACGAATCACATCACAGTGATTGAACACAAGAGGCGGGATTTATGATTTCTCCAATCACAAGCAGGGGGCAGGGATTGTGCTCCTCCAGGCATTCCCGGCCAGGACAAGTACTGTCAGTGAGTAAAGTGGTGATGTGGCGGCTTTTTTTGGGGGCATCAGATTGGCCCGGGGGGGGGGGGCTGTGTCAGTTTCATTCCGGGACACTGTATTGTCCTGGAATGAATGTGCCCGGGACAGACCTGCAAAATGCGGGACTGTCCCGGGCAATCCGGGACATGTGGTCACCCTACCCTGGGCGGTCCGGCACTTACCCGCTCATGTGGCAGGGCTGTGGTGTCCTCTCCTCTCCAGAGGTGGCTCTGGTCTCTGCTCCTCAAGCTTCCTCCGCCATGTGTCTCCTCTTCCGCCAAATCGCTAGGCACCCAATAGGATCGCCTAACGCTTTGGCCAATCAGGAAAAAGGTTTCACGTCCTGCTTTCTGAACTTTAGTGTAAAAATAGCGAAAATGTATTCGCTATCATCACACAACTGGGTGGGCTCGGACCGCAATGCTCTGCGCTCCGAGCCCACCCTTTTTTGAAGCCTATTAGAGCCTCTGGCTCTAATCAGGTGCTTCAAAAAAACCACCCTGCCGCATAGGAATCCATAGTCCGGCGCCCTGATATGTAGAGTAGGGGACAGACGCATGGACAGAGGAGGCGGCGCCTGTGCGCCCTCTATGGACGGGCCGCCACTAACACTAAATTGCTTTCATCCATCAGCTGACAAAAAACTGTGAGCCTTGTTCATGAACAGAACACCATGCAAAAAGGGAAGCTGGCTCCCATCCACAGATGATACACTGAAAGCAAATAGATACTACCAGATCTGTGGGGCAAAATCCAATGGACAGATGGACTATGACTTCAGTTCTAGGATTACATTAATCAGGAAATATATATTGGTTTTCATTTTAAACATTCTTATCTTTCCTTTGAATAATTTTCATTACATTTAACCCATCGCTTGCTGAGCAGCCGTAAAATGTTATTGCCTGGAATACTACACTGACGAACAATGGAACATTATATTCCATTGTTTTCTGCAACCATCTGCTGCCCCTAGTGGTAGGCAGCTGGAACTGTCCCTGGGAACAGGTGGATGCTACGTGAGCTGAAAAGGTTTTTTCGCTATTTTTTTTTTTTATATATTCAAACCACAAATAAATTCTCAGAAAGAAACAGACTCCTGTTTAATGCCACTGCTGAGATTCACAGAATGACTACTGTTCATTAAGCGCTGTGGTTCCTAATTCTGTTTACACAAAGGTTTCAGAAAAGTTTATCTTGTTTTTTTGTCTCCGCAACATTTTTACGGGACAAAACTTTGAGAATTAAACAATTCGCTACCATTGACGTTTGATATGACATTTTATCCCATGGCTCCAGGACCACCTACCACTATGATCCCGTTCCTTCTTTCCACCATGGCTCACAGACCTTAACCACTTCAATACCAGGCACTTATACACCTTCCTGCCCAGGCCAATTTTGAGCTTTCAGCGCTCTCCTAATTTGAATGACAATTGCGCGGTCATGCTATACTGTACCCAAACACATTTTTTTATCATTTTGTTCCCACAAATAGAGCTTTCTTTCGGTGGTATTTGATCGCCTCTGCAATTTTTATTTTTTGCACAACAAATAAAAAACAGCGAAAATTTTGAAAAAAAAATAAGTTTTTCTTTGTTTCTGTAATTTTTTTGGGTAAATAAGTATGTTTTCTTCTTCAATGATGGGCACTGATATGGCTGCACTGACGGGCACTGATAAGACGGCACTGATGGGCACCGATGTGGTGGCACTAATGAGGTGGCACCAATGAGGTGGCACTGATGGGCACTAATGATGGGCACTCATAGGCGGCACTGATGGGCACTCATAGGCGGCACTGATGGGCAATCATATGCGGCACTGATGGGTACTTATGGGTGGCACTGATGGGTACTTATGGGTGGCACTAATAGGGGCACGGAAGGGCACTGATGGGCACGGATGGGCACTGATAGGTGGCACTGGTGGGTGCCACTGATGACACTGGTGGGTGGCATTGCTGGGCATCACACAAAAAAAATTGTGCCAAGATGGTGCCAGTCAGTGCCCATTTGTGGGCACTGATTGGCATAAGTTAGGCATATATTTATACATGTAGATGGCCATGGGGGACTTACCTGGCCATCCACATGTTAGGTGCTTCCCTAGTGGTCCTGGGCGGCATCCTGGTGGTCCGGTGTGGGCATCCGAGGGGGGGGCTGTGCTGATAAACCATCAGTGCGAACCCCCCCTGTCAGGAGAGCCGTCGATCGGCTCGCCTCTACTCGCGGCTGTCAGACGCGAGTGAGGAAGAGCCGATCAACGGCTCTTCCTGTTTACATCGTGATCAGCCGTGATTGGACACGGCTGATCGCGTGGTAAAAAGCCTCCGCCGGAGGCTCTTCACCGAGATCAGTGTAGCGGTGTGTCAGACTGACACACCGCTCCACCGGGCGGGAAGTGGTTAAAGGTCAACTCTGGGAAATTTTCAGCCACTGCAAGGGTTAACCACTTGTTTATTCAATTAACAGCACATTTATTAAGCTGATCCTTGAACCCCCCCCCCCCCCAAGATTCTCCTGTGTAGTTCTGAGCTGATGATCCCTCACCGTTCTCATGATCATTGAAACTCCACGAGGTGAGATCTTCCATGGAGCCCCAGACTGAGGGAGAGTGACAGTTATTTTGTGTTTCTTCCATTGGCAAATAATCGCACCAACTGTTGTCACCCTCTCACCAAGCTGCTTGGCAATGGTCTTGTAGCCCATTCCAGCCTTGTGTAGGTCTACAATCTTCTCCCCGACATCCTTGGACAGCTCTTTGATCTTGGCCATGGTGGAGAGATTGTAATCTGATTGCTTCTGTGAACAGATGTCTTTTATACAGGTAACAAGCTGAGATTAGGAGCACTCCCTTTAAGGCCCCTTTCACACTGGGGCGGGCAGGTGCGGTGGCAGTATAGCAGCGCAAATTCCCCCTACTGATATTTCGCCAAACCCCCCCCCCCAAACAGGACCCCCCAAAAAATTGTGCAAAATAATATAAAAAAAAAATTGGGAAAAATATTACAAAAATAAAATAATAAAAATAAAAAACTACTGGCACAGTATTACATACTATTACACATGCATACATACATAACCGCATGCGTGTTTGATCTTTGGGGTGCAAACCCTAATGCAATAGGCTGCACACACCTATAATGACATCATTGACTTATTATGACATTCACCTTACATGGCCATATTAAGTCAATGACATCACAAAAAGGGGCATTAATGTTCATGGCATCATTGACCAAATATGGCCATATAAGTTTGATGTCATATTAGGTCAATGACATCACACAAAGGGGTGGGATGTTCATGACATAATTGAGTTATTATAGCCATATAAGTTCAATGTCATAGTAAGTCAATGACGTCACAAAAAGGGGCATGGATTTCCATGACATCATTGACCAAATATGGCCATATAAGGTCAATGTCGCACAAAGGGGCGGGATGTTAATGATATAATTTACTTATTATGGCCATATAAGGTTGATGTCATATTAGGTCAGTGACATCACACAAAGGAGCAGGGATGTTCATGACATCATTGACCTAATATGGCCATATTAGGTCAATAACATGAATCTATTATAGCCATGTGGCTATATTAGGTCAATGATGTCATAAGCATCCCGCCCCTTTGTTTATGTGCAGCTGTGGGGCAAGGTCCCGGCTGCAGCTGATTGGCCCAGGAAAGCTGTCTCCCAGGTTCGGATGAACCCAAGCTCATAATCCTAGCACCAGTGGCGGCCGCTCCATTAGGGGCACTAATCCATGCGCCCGGCCCTAATCTACATGCAGGGCGCCGGATGCATGGATTTCAATGGGAGATTATTATTTTTTTAAGCACATGATTAGAGCCTGAGGCTCTAATTGGCTTAAAAAAAGGGTGGGCTTGGGGCGCAGTGAGCCCACCCAGTTTTGTGACTATAGCGAATTAATATTTGCTATTTTCTTCCTGCTTCTCCTCCCATTCAATCAGGAAGCAGGTCTTAAGACCCGATAGGCCGAGAGGAGAAGCGACCATATTGGCTGCCTAGGAGGAGGCCGCCAAGGAGGAGGAGATGCTGGGGGAAGCTGCTGAGAAGGAGGAGACGCAGGGGGAAGCTGCCGAGAAGGAGGAGACGCAGGGGGAAGCTGCCGAGAAGGAGGAGACGCAGGGGGAAGCTGCCGAGAAGGAGGAGACGCAGGGGGAAGCTGCCGAGAAGGAGGAGACGCAGGGGGAAGCTGCCGAGAAGGAGGAGACGCAGGGGGAAGCTGCCGAGAAGGAGGAGACGCAGGGGGAAGCTGCCGAGAAGGAGGAGACGCAGGGGGAAGCTGCCGAGAAGGAGGAGACGCAGGGGGAAGCTGCCGAGAAGGAGGAGACGCAGGGGGAAGCTGCCGAGGAGGAGACGCAGGGGGAAACTGCCTGGTAAGTGCAGGGCTGGTGGGCGGATGGGCGAGTGACTGGTGGGGGGGAGTTGACTAACCGAACGGGGGAGAGGGGTGGTGTTTGGTTTGTTTTCCGCCCCCCAAAATGGGGTACCAGCAGCCATTGCCTAGCACCGGGGACCCTGGGAAAATGCAAGCGTTCCTGGGTTCTGAGTTCTGCCCTCTGCAGTTCTCAATTAAACTGGTTACACAACACAGATGGGATGCTGCAGCCCTGAACAGAAGCACTCTGAGAAGCCTACTGAATCTGGACACAGTGGTTTATTTATAACTGAGGCTAAAGGTAAACTATTCAAATTTAAACAGTATTTTTCTAACGACGTCAGAAAAATCACGTAGGCACGTAGGCAGGAAAGGAGCCAAATTTTGGACATGTTTTTCTCCATGGGTGTGACCGGCGCTGCATACCGTGCGGGTGTGTACGCCCATGTCCTGGTCACCTATGGACCTTCCTCTGGTGCACAGCTGTTGGTACAAAGCTTTACCATCTGTCCCCTATTAACTTTGCAGCATGCTTGGCACAATCTATCGCTCTCCCTCCGCACAGACATATTGCGTATGGTTATTAATGCCTATATTCTCCGACAGCACCGCTTGGCACACCACTGTATGCTAGATGCTATCTCTTCCTAACACACCCTGCCTTCTCTGGCAAACACCCCGCACCCTACTATCAGCACACACCCTGCCATGCGGGCACGTGCCAAGCCTATACCACCGCCAGGTGTCTTATTTCTTATGGTTAAAGCTGAACTCTAGATGTAAAAGATACTAATTAATGCAGCTCTGTGTTCATTAATACATCAATAAATATATATTTTTTTAACTACGTAGATTTAATGCAAGCGGGCGGCACAGCCGGGGCACCGCAATATACCAGGTGAACTTACTGGTTTTCATGTTCCCATGCTTGGATGGACATAGCACGAGTTTGTCAGCAGGTTTCAGTCAATCAGCTGAAACCTGCTGATCGGCTGTGGACAACCACGAGGGTGGCGACCTGATGTCAGTTTGCAGCAAAGTAACGCAGGGCCACTAGGGATACTGAATTACAATAATACAAACAATATTCGCGCTGCTAACACATAAAAGCAGCTACGATACCTGTGGAAAAAGTAACCACAAATAATATACAAAAATGTAGCGCTATGCGTAATAACAATATATATCACTATGTGTAATGACAATATATAACACCCAAGTGCTCAAAGTGACTGGATCACAATGGATCTGATGATAAGTCCAAATACATATAGAACTCCAAATGAATGTATAAAAAAGTCTTTGATAATCAAAAACGTGAATGTGGTTGGAACTTTCAGTTCGAAATGGTGAATATTCCAAAAATAGTAAGTGACTTGTGACGTGACCACCACCATGTGGAGGGGAGGCTTACCAGATGGGGTGGACCCAATGCACATACGTGTAGAGGGTCAAACAGGCTTAGTGTGTATGTATCTGTACATATGAAATCCCAGCTGGCACTGCACACATATGTATCCGAGATCCAGACTCAAGGATGACACCAGATATCCAAGCCTAATAGAATGATGAAAATGGCTCACATAGAAATCATATAGAAGAAAGAAGGAGAGGGCACATAGCGTAATAACGTAAAGGATATTTATTAAATGTAGGTAAGTACACTTACATTCAATCCATGAACATAGCGCTTTGCAAAACACTCAGTGGCAGCAGTGGAGTCTCCCGACGCGTTTCGCAAAACCTTGCATCGTCTGGGGTATACGATGCAAGGTTTTGCGAAACGCGTCCGGAGACTCCACTGCTGCCACTGAGTGTTTTGCAAAGCGCTATGTTCATGGATTGAATGTAAGTGTACTTACCTACATTTAATAAATATCCTTTACGTTATTACGCTATGTGCCCTCTCCTTCTTTCTTCTATATGATTTCTATGTGAGCCATTTTCATCATTCTATTAGGCTTGGATATCTGGTGTCATCCTTGAGTCTGGATCTCGGATACATATGAAATCCCAGCTGGCACTGCACACATATGTACGGATACATACACACTAAAGCCGCGTACACACGATCATTTTTCACGTTGTGAAAAATGACATTTTTTGTTTTCAACAAGAAAAACGACCGTGTGTGGTCTTTTTGTCATTTTTCACGACGTGAAAAACGGCATTAAAAACGACGAGAAAAATTAGAACATGTTCTAATTTTTCTCGTCGTTTTTCCTGACATTTCTTCCGCGGCAGTGTTTCCCATAGGGAAACACTGCCGCGGAGCCCATAGACGATAGTTTTTCTCGTCATTTTAAAAAATGACGAGAAAAATGACCGTGTGTGGGGAACAAGCTGTTCCCTCATTTAAAATGTCATTATTCACGGCGGTTTTTAAACCGTCGTGAATAATGATCGTGTGTACGCGGCATAAGCCTGTTTGACCCTCTACACGTACTGTATGTGCATTGGGTCCACCCCATCTGGTAAGCCTCCCTTCCACATGGTGGTGGTCACGTCACAAGTCACTTACTATTTTTGGAATATTCACCATTTCGAACTGAAAGTTCCAACCACATTCACGTTTTTGATTATCAAAGACTTTTTTATACATTCATTTGGAGTTCTATATGTATTTGGACTTATCATCAGATCCATTGTGATCCAGTCACTTTGAGCACTTGGGTGTTATATATTGTCATTACGCATAGTGATATATATTGTTATTACGCATAGTGATATATATTGTTATTACGCATAGCGCTACATTTTTGTATATTATACCACTAGGGACACTGGCCTATCAATCTTTGCAGTGTACTCTAGTGAAGACCAAGCTGTCCTTTAGACTCCATGCCCTGGTTGAGCCCACTTCATCTGCCAGTGGTGTCGACCAAAACATCAGCAGGACAGGAAGTGAGGGAAAATTTCTCTAAACTTTAAATACTCCTCCATATACACAGATAGTACATTCTTGATATACAGTGTCTTGAAAAAGTATTCATACCCCTTGAAATTTTCCACATTTTGTCATGTTGCAACCAAAAACGTAAATGTATTTTTATTGGGATTTTATGTGATAGACCAACAGAAAGTAGCACATAATTGTGAAGTGGAAGGAAAATGATAAATGGTTTTCAACATTTTTTACAAAAAAATATGTGAAAAGTGTGGCATGCATTTGTATTCAGCCCCCTTTACTCTGATATCCCTAACTAAAATCGAATGGAACCAATTGCCTTCAGAAGTCACCAAATTAGTAAATAGAGTCCACCTGTGTGTAATTTAATCTCAGTATAAATACCGCTGTTCTGTGAAGCCCGCAGAGGTTTGTTAGAGAATTTTAGTGAACAAACCGCATCATGAAGGCCAAGGAACACACCAGACAGGTCAGGGATAAAGTTGTGGAGAAGATTAAGGCCTGGTTCACACTGGGGCGACAAACGCTCCGACATTAGGAGCTCATGTCGCATGACGTGTGAAAATCAATGAATCCCTATGAGAGCCGTCTTAACTGGTCCGACACAAGTCGGTCCGACATTAAAAATGCTCCCTGTACTACTTCTGTCTGACTTTGATCCTGCTTCAGCCCATTGACTATCATTGAAGTAGGATCAAAGTAGTATCCTGTTCATGAAAGTCGGATGGATGTCGGACCAATGTCGGACCAATGTAGGACAGATGTCGCAGAGCAAAGTAGGATGAAAGTCGTGTAGTATAGTGTGAACCCAGCCTAAAGCAGGGTTAGGTTATAAAAAAATAACCCAAGCTTTTAACATCTCACAGAGCACTGTACAATCCATCATCCGAAAATGGAAAGAGTATGGCACAACTGCAAACCTACCAAGACATGGCCGTCCACCTAAACTGACAGGCTGGGCAAGGGGAACATTCATAAGAGAATCAGCCAAGAGGCCCATGGTAACTCTGGAGGAGCTGCAGAGATCCACAGCTCAGGTGGGAGAATCTGTCCACAGGACAAGTATTAGTCGTGCTTCTCCACAAATCTGTCCTTTATGGAAGAGTGACAAGAAGAAAGACATTGGGTGAAAGAAAGTCATAAGAGGTCCTGTTTGCAGTTTGTAAGAAGCCATGTGGGGGACACAGCAAACATGTGGAAGAAGGTGCTCTGGTCAGATGAGACCACAATTGAACTTTTTGGCCTAAAAGCAAAACGCTATGTGTGGTGGAAAGCAGCATCATGTTGTGGGGATGCTTTTCTTCAGCAGGGACAGGGAAGTTGGTCAGAGTTGATGGGAAGATGGATGGAGCCAAATACAGGACATCTTAGAAGAAAACCTGTTAGAGTCTGCAAAAGACCTGAGACTGGGGCGGAGGTTCACCTTTCAGCTGGACAACGGCCCTAAACATACAGCCAGAGCTACAATGGAATGGTTTAGATCAAAGCATATTCATGTGTTAGAATGGCCCAGTCATAGTCCAGACCTAAATCCAATAGAGAATCTGTGGCAAGACTTGAAAATTGCTGTTCACAGACGTTCTCCATCCAATATGACAGAGCTTGAGATATTGTGCAAAGAAGAATGGGCAAAAATGTCCCTCTTTAGATGTGCAGCTGGTAGAGACATCCCCAAAAAGACTTGCAGCTGTAATTGCAGAGAAAGGAGGTTCTACGAAGTATTGACTCAGGGGGGCGCCATACAAATGCACCCCACACTTTTCACATAATTTATTTGTAAGAAAATTTGAAAACCATTTATCATTTTCCTTCCACTTCACAATTATGTGCCACTTTGTGTTGGTCCATCACATAAAATCCCAATAAAATACATTTAATTTTTTTTACGTTTTTGGTTGTAACATGACAAAATGTGGAAAACTTCAAGGGGTATGAATAGTTTTTTAAGGCACTGTAGTGGCACCTTCAGTGCTATGGAGCCTGGGACATTTTTTAACCAGGCTCCATAGATACTTCAAGAGCCAGAAGAAGGTGGGTAATGGAGGTTTGCAAATTATTGAGCCATTGCAATAAAAGTTCACAGAGATGTAATCTAAACATATGGTTAGCCGGTGACATTAATACTCTGTTGTATAACGTATGTATTAGCGGAAGAAATCTGGACAGCTGTTTGATTAATACATTTGGCGGGATAAGAGCCCCTGCGGTGTACGAGGGTTATAAATACCGCGCTGCGTAGGAGTAAACAGACCGGGACCTTAGCGGGACGTTAATAGGTATTAATGGTTAAATAATATCTGTTACACAAGTGTTAGCATGTAACAGGGCTTTTGATCAATAAAAGTTCAAGTTTAAATACACAAGGCCTGTCAAGTGTCGTCCAGACAGGAGCGACTGATCTCTCCTGCCCCCTGCTGGTGATACCACAAGCACCACTGTGATTAAAATACGGCTTAGAAGTGTTCTTACCTTTCACCGCAGGATACAAAAAAACATTCAACCACAACTGAGGGGCCAATTCACACCAATTGTGCCGTGGTGACACATTGGTAACGTGCGCTACTGCCCGAATATACAATGTGGTTGTGTTACAGTGCCATCCATTGGGCTACAAACCACAGCACAACACAACTCTTGGTTATCTGTGTGTTGCAAAAATGACAAACAGCGCCTATTTTCTATGTGTTGAGAGAATAAAAAAGCAAAATAATGAGGCTAATGATGGGCCATATTTTGGCACAAAAACAGACCCAAGATAGCTGAAAGCAGCTTCAGTAACCACCAGGAGCCATTTAAAGCCGGCTGTATCCCTATAAACCACCTTAACCCCCCTTGGCGTCGGCTGAAAATATGTGTCCTCTCGGCAGGTGGGCCTTGGCGCCGAGCGATCGCATATTGGCATAAATCGGCGCAAATTGAGCTGTGCTGAGAGCGAGCGCCCTGCACGCTGCATGCACAGTTATCAGCGCCGGGCATAGGTGTGCGCACAGGGTATGCCAGGTGTGCCTGGGCCCATCCTAACCACCCTGTGCAGTGCAGATTCCCCCTACTGCCCTGGCTCCCCCCACAGCGCTGATGGATTCTCTCCCACCAGCTGGCACACACAGAGAGGGATGTTTTAGGATGAGTGGGGGAAGGGGCCCGGTAAATATTTAATTTACCGGCCCCTTCCCTTGCTGAATGAACACAGTGAGTGATCAGTACCGTGTGTTTGAGCTTTGGAGTCCACGCCCTAATGCAGGCTTTCTCAATCTTTTAACCCTAGAGGAACCCCAAAAATAATTTTCATGTCTCGAGGAACCCTTACTAAAACCAAATCATCAGGGCTCAATAGGAACAATGCTCCTTTTATTGGTGGTCAATAGGAAGAATGTCCCCCTTAAAGTGGTGTTCAGAATGCCACCCTTAACCACTTAAGCCCCGGACCATTTGGTAGCTAAAGGACCAGAGGTGAATTCAGAATTTTGCACTGCGCTGCTTTAACTGTAAATTGTGCGGACATGCAATGTTGTACCCAAACGAAATTTGCGTCCTTTTCTTCCCACAAATAGAGCTTTCTTTTAATGGTATTTGATTGCCTCTGCGATTTTTATTTTTTGCGATATAAACGCAAAAAGACCGAAAATTTTGAAAAAAAACGATATTTTCTACTTTTTGTTATAAGAAAAATCGAATAAACGAAATTTTAGTCATACATTTAGGCCAAAATGTATTCAGCCACATGTTTTTAGTAAAAAAAATGTCAATAAGCGTATATTTATTGGTTTGCACAAAAGTTATAGCGTCTACAAACTAGGGTACATTTTCTGGAATTTACACAGCTTTTAATTTATGACTGTCTATCTCATTTCTTGAGGTGCTAAAATGGCAGGGCAGTACAAACCCCCCCAAATGACCCCATTTTGGAAAGTAGACACCCCAAGGAAATTTCTGAGAGGCCTGTTGAGCCCATTGAATATTTTTTTTTTGTCTCAAGTGATTGAATAATGACTAAAAAAAAAAAAATTACAAAAAGTTGTCACTAAATGATATATTGCTCACACATGCCATGGTTATATGTGGAATTGCACCCCAAAATACATTCTGTTGCTTCTCCTGAGTACCGGGATACCACATGTGTGGGACTTTTTAGGAGCCTAGCCACGTACGGGACCCCGGAAACCAAGCACTGCCTTCAGGATTTCTAAGGGCGCAAATTTTTGATTTCACTCCTCACTACCTATCACAGTTTCGAAGGCCATAAAATGCCAAAATAGCACAAACCCCCCCAAATGACCCCATTTTGGAAAGTAGACACCCCAAGCTGTTTGCTGAGAGGCATGGTGAGTATTTTACAGCTCTCATTTGTTTTTGAAAATGAAGAAAGAAAATATTTTTTTTATTTTTTTTTTCAATTTTCAAAACTTTGTGACAAAAAGCGAGATCTGCAAAATACTCACAATACCTCTCAGCAAATAGCTTGGGGTGTCTACTTTCCAAAATGGGGTCATTTGGGGGGGGGTTTTGTGCCATCTGGGCATTCCATGGCCTCCGAAACTGTGATAGGCAGTGAGAAGTGAAATAAAAAATTTACACCCTTAGAAAGCCTGAAGGCGGTGCTTGGTTTTTGGGGTCCCGTACGCGGCTAGGCTCCCAAAAAGTCTCACACATGTGGTATCCCCGTACTCAGGAGAAGCAACAGAATGTATTTTGGGGTGTAATTCCACATATGCCCATGGCATGTTTGAGCAATATATCATTTAGTGACAACTTTGTGCAAAAAAAAATTTAAAATAAAATAAATTGTCTTTTTTCCGCAACTTGTGTCAACATATAAAATATTCCATGGACTCGACATGCCTCTCAGTATATAGCTTGGGGTGTCTACTTTCCAAAATGGGGTCATTTGGGGGGGGGTTTGAACTGTTCTGGCATTTTATACACAACATTAGGAAGCTTACATCCACTCTTCTAACCACTTGAAGACAAAGCCCTTTTTGATTACATGAAAACATTTTTTTTTTTTTGCAAGAAAATTATGTTGAACCCCCAAACATTATATATATTTTTAAAGCAAAGGCCCTACAGATTAAAATGGTGGGTGTTGCATTTTTTTTTCTACACAGTATTTGCGCAGCGATTTTTCAAAAGCATTTTTTTGGGAAAAAATACACTTTTTTTCATTTTAATGCACTAAAACACACTATATTGCCCAAATGTTTGATGAAATAAAAAAGATGATCTTAGGCCGAGTACATAGATACCAAACACGACATGCTTTAAAATTTCGCACAAACGCGCATTGGCGACAAACTACATACATTTTTAAAAGCCTTTACAGGTTACCCCATTAGATTTACAGAGGAGGTCTACTGCTAAAATTACTGCCCTCGATCTGACCTTTGCGGTGATACCTCACATGCATGGTGCAATTGCTGTTTACATATGACACCAGACCGACGCTTGCGTTCGCCATTGGGCAAGAGCAGGGCAGGACAGGGGTGTTTTTTTTTTTTTTTTTTTATTAATTTTGCTTTTTTATTTTATTTTTAAACTGTTCCTTCCATATATATTTTTCCTGGTGCCTCCATGGCAGCATACCTGTGATAGAGCTCCGCCTCGACTCCTCCTTCAGGACTAGTGAATAGCATAAATTAAAGGCATAGCCCCTCCCCCAACATTCTCCTTTTTTTCCTCATACCTTCTTGTGCTGGTGAAGAGTAGCAGTATGTCCATACCTCTGCAGTCGGCAGCGTCCGCCGGGTTTAGCCTTTCCCGTGCGCAGTCCCTGTTCTTGGGCCGCTCACAGCGCTGATAAGACTGGGAACCCCTCTGTGGATCTGTTGGGGTCATTTTGCAGAGTTTCCTCACAGGAACGCAGTCTGCTATCACATCCATGATGAATGCAGTGGAAGTCGCAAAAGGATCAGCTCCATCTTCCCAGGCTGGTGGTTTCCATTTTTTATTACAGGCATTTGTGTTTTTCCCCTTTCTTTTCCTCTCTCCCCCTCCCCTCCCCTTTCCTTTGCTTGTTAGGCGCCTTTAAAATGATTGTTGTCTTACTTTTTTATTCCTTTAAAACTGTGCAACTGGATAGGGCAGGTGTCTCTCTGTGCAACAACATTGTGGTGCTTATTTCCAGGTTCGGGGGGGCTACAGGTGCTCTGTAGGTCCCGCCAGGTAGGAGAGTGTCACGGCGCAGCGTCCTCGCCGCCGTCTGCGCATGCGCGATTCGGGAGTGATGCAGAGCCGTAGTTTCTCGGCTCTCTGTACTGGGCGACGCTGGATCTTCTGCGATTGCACATGCACAGACGCTTGGTTCAGTGGCGGCCATCTTGGATTCTGGAAAGAAGGCTAGATTTGCCCTTTTTTTCAATCAATTCCAAATGGTGGTTTATGGGATTAGCCCACGCACCTTGAGCCTAATTAGGTTCAGATTCAGGGATGGCTGTCAGTCTCCTCAGCTGTGCCCTGCTAGGTCTCTCTGATGCTGCTTTGTGGTAGGTACTTTTTATTTTCTCAAAAAAAAAAAATGTTGCCGATCAGAAATGTTTATGTTAAAAAAAAAAAGATAACAATATAAAAATGTTTATGTTTAAAAAATAAAATAAAAAATAAAAACAGATGACGATATAAAAATGTTTATTTAAAAAAAAAAAAAAAAAAAAGTGACGCCAAAAACTCCTGATTCTTTTCCCTTTCTTACTATATTTCTGGAGCTGATCCTTGTGCCCAACTCCGCAATGAGTCATTCATCTCGCAGCAAAAATCCTCACACTTCTATTAGGTATGTGACCAACTATACGTGAGTATAAAAAAAAAAAGTGCGCTCACTGGTCTAGCGTGAGTTCCTTACACCGTAGCCCTACCCACTCCAAGGGGTCCCACTCATCAAGGCGTAGGACCCATTCTTCACGTCGTAGATCAGAGAGGTCAAGATCCAGAGGACGTGATCGACCCCCCTCTCCTAGGACCTATAGGAAGAAGAGATGCTGGATATGTGGGGCTACACCGCTACCAGACAGAGTGGTCTGTAAGGACTGTTTTACGGACTATGCGTCCAACCGCGAGCTAGAAAATCAGCACGCTGTAGATCTGCTCAAGCGAACAATGAAGGACTCCTTCTCTGAGCTTTTGGCTTTGGTCCCCGCTCAACCACTTCAGCAGATATCCCTGGTTCAGGATATAGAACCTAATCTTCCTGGTCCGTCAGCAGTCAGTACACCTCTGCCGCCGTCAGGCCGACCAGCTAGAGATTCACCACCTGAAGACTCTTCAGGGGACTCTTGAGAAGAGTCAGAACCTTCTGGCTTCAGTCTCTCCTTGGTAAAGCCATTCATCCAGGCAGTCAAAACTGCAATCGCCTGGAAAGACGCAGAATAGCCTCCCCAAGAGTCTACAAGCTACTTCCCATTCCTCAAAAGTAGTGATGAGCCGAACACCCCCGGGTTCGGTTCGCACCAGAACCCGCGAACGGACCGAAAGTTCGAACGAACATTAGAACCCTATTAAATACAATGGATGCGAACGTTCGAATTCTAAAGTGCTAATTATAACAACTATTATGCATGTTATTGTCCTAAAAAGGGTTTGGGAACCCGGGTTCTGCACCAGGGGACATGTATCAATGCAAAAAGAAGTTTTAAAAACGGTCGTTTTTCGGGAGCAGTCATTTTAATGATGCATAAAGTGAAAAAAAAAAGTCAAATATTCCTTTAAATATCGTACCTGGGGGGTGTCTAAAGTATGCCTGTGAAGTGCCACGTGTTTCCCGTGTTTAGAACTGTCCCTGCACAAAATGACACTTCTAAAGGAAAAAAAAGCCATTTAAAACTGCTTGCGGCTTTAATGCAATGTCTGGTCCCGGTAATATGGATGAAAATCTTTAGGAAAAATGGCATAGCTACCCCATCAACACCCCCCCCCCCCTACCCCAGCCCATTACCAGCCCCTTTGGGTCTTGTATGGATATTAAGGGGAACCCCGCACATAAAATAAAAAAGGCCCTATATACTCTGAACAGCCGTATACAGGCGGTGCATACAAGACAGGGACTGTAGGTTTGTTCTTATGTAGAATGTGTTTGTAATTTTGAACAGGTACATTGTTGAAGTGTAGCTCCAGCCCAAAAATCTATTTTTAAACTTTTTGGGAAACATAGGTAAGGGTTATCACCCCTGTAACATTTGTTTTGCTGTCTGTGCCCCTGTTCAGAACATTTCACCTCACTTTCCGTCCCAATGACAACTGTTTTTGAAATGTGGTGTTTTTCTTGAAACAAGGATTGCTGATAAAGCATCAGTACAGATGAGACCCCTTTCTCCCATATTTATTCTTACAGGAGAGAATTTTCCTTCCTAGTGGTAGATTTCCTCTCACTTCCTGTTGTCTTCTTTCGTTTGCAAGTAGGAGTCGTTTGTAAGTTGGATGTTTGAAAGTAGGGACCTGCCGTATATACTCTGCAGAAATAGGCCCCTTAGTTGTTGGTGTTGGCACAACACTGTAAGCACTCAGTTACTCTTGGTTGGTGCTGGAACGCCCTGCTGTCAACTATTATATCAGGAATTTTAATTACATATAATTGTTGAACAGTGGTAGTAAAAATTGGGGCTTTGATGGTGGTGCTGGTGCCACAACACTGTAAGCCCTGACAGTTACTCTTGGTGGGTGCAGCAATGGGCCCTGCTGTGAATTATTAGATCAAGAATTGTAATTACATGCCCCTTTTGAACAGGGGCTGAAAAATTGGGCCTTTCGTGGTGGTGGTGGTGGTGGCGTTGCCACAAGACTGTAAGCCCTCAGAGTTACTCTTGGTGGGTGCAGCAATGGACCCTGCTGTGAATTATTAGATCAAGAATTGTAATTGCATGCCCCTGTTGAACAGGGGCTGAAAAATTGGGCCTTAGGCACTGGTGGCACAACACTACAACCCCTCACAGATACTGTACTTGGAGCACAGCAATGAGCCCTATGGCAAATTATTGCTAAAAAAATTGTAATTACACGCCCTGTAAAACAGGGGCTGAAAAATTGGGCCTTAGCCACTGGTGGCGGCACCCATAAACAAAAATGATCTTCCAAGCTATCATCATCAATCGTATCATTGAGGACTCGGAGGAGGAGGATAGCCAGTCAACATAACAGCACAGGCACTCAGCATCAGCATCAGTCTTGAAGGGATGTGACATGTTAAAATCAATTAGTCTGTTATATCAGCATCAGGTGTGTGGTAGCTGGTGGTGATCCAAGACTGGTTCATCTTGATGAAAGTCAGTCGATCAACCGAGTCGGTGGACAGGCGCACCCTGTGATCCGTGACAAATCCTCCAGCAGCACTGAATGTGCGTTCCGAAAGAACGCTGGATGCAGGACAGGCCAGTAGCTCAATTGCATACTGTGCAAGCTCTGGCCAGTGATCCATCCTCAAGACCCAGTAAGCCAGAGGATTTTCGGTGGGGAAGGTGTCCAAGTCTGACCTTGACCCTAGATATTCCTGCACCATGTTTATCAGACGCTGGCGATGGTTGCTGGAACCGATCATACTTTGGGGCTGCGGACTAAAGAATTGTCTGAACGCATCGGTCAGACGGCCACCTTCCCCACCGCTCCTTCTTTGACTGCCCGAAGCCTCAGCAACTCGTTGTCCAGGACCAGGAGTTTGTAACCTCCCAGTCTCTGGGAACGCGTTGCACAGACCTTTCTGCAAGGCCTCCCAGAGTTGTCTCATCCTCTGCTCCCTCTGCGACGGTAACATAAGGTCCGCAACCTTACCCTTGTACCGTGGATCAAGGAGAGTGGCCAGCCAGTAATGGTCCCTCTCCTTGATCCGAAGAATACGAGGATCCTTCCGCAGACTTTGCAGGATCAGGGAGGCCATGCAGCGTAGGTTTGCTGAGGCATTCGCTCCGGAGTCCTCTGGGTCACTAAGGACGACATGATCCGCAGCCACCTCCTCCCAGCCACGTACAAGTCCACTGGTTTCTTGGGACTGTAAATCATCCCTAAAAGACTGCTGCTGATGATGCTGAGTGCCAGCCTCCACCTCCATGCTGACACAATCCTCCTCCTCCTCCTCCTCCTCCTCCTCTTCCTGTGCGATGGGTGGGACAGAAGGAACACTGTCTGGGTAAAGGGGGCCTTGAGAGGCAAGGAAGTCCTCCTCTTCCTGCCTCTGTTCTGCCTCAAGTGCCCTGTCCATTATTCCACGCAGCGTGTGCTCCAACAGGTGGACAAGAGGTACAGTGTCACTGATGCATGCACTGTCACTGCTCACCATCCTCGTGGCCTCCTCAAATGGTGCCAGGACAGTGCATGCATCCCTGATCATGCCCCACTGGCGTGGAGAAAAAAAACCAAGCTCCCCTGACCCTGTCCTGGTGCCGTAGTCGCACAGGTACTCATTGATGGCCCTCTGCTGCGTGTGCAGCCGCTGCAGCATGGCCAACGTTGAGTTCCACCTGGTGGGCATGTCACATATAAGGCGGTTCTTGGGCAGGTTCAACTCCTTTTGCAGCTCAGCCAGGCGAGCACTGGCATTATAAGATCTGCGGAAATGCACACAGACTTTCCTGGCCTGCCTCAGGACATCCTGTAAGCCCGGGTACCTGCCCAAGAACCGCTGCACCACCAGGTTAAGGACGTGAGCCACACAGGGCACATGGGTCAGTTGTCCCTGTCGGAGGGCGGAGAGGAGGTTGGTGCCATTGTCGCAAACCACCATTCCTGGCTTAAGCTGGCGTGGCGTCAACCACCTCTCGGCCTGGCCCTGCAGAGCAGACAGGACCTCTGCCCCAGTGTGGCTTCTGTCCCCCAAACACACCAGCGCAAGCACGGCATGGCATCTTTTTGCCTGCGTACTTGCGTAGCCCCGTGAACGGCTACGGAGCACCGCTGGTTCATAGGACAAACCACAGGAAGAGGCCATGGAGGAAGAAGAAGAGGAGGGGGTGGAGGAGAGAGGTGTGTCACAACCAGTAGTAGCATTTTGGAGGCGTGGCGGTGGGACAACCTCCAACACTACTGCACCTTGTCCTGCATCCTTCCCAGCTGCCAAAAGAGTGACCCAATGGGCCGTGAAAGAAAGGTAACGTCCCTGTCCATGCCTGCTGGACCATGAGTCAGCGGTAATATGCACCTTACCGCTGACCGCCCTGTCCAGCGAGGCCAAGACATTGCCTTCCACATGCCGGTAGAGAGCCGGAATAGCCTTCCGTGAGAAAAAGTGGCGTTTGGGAACCTGCCACTGAGGAACCGCACATTGCACAAACTCACGGAAGGGGGCCGAGTCTACCAACTGAAAAGGCAGCAGTTGAAGCGCTAGCAATTTAGCCAAGCTAGCATTCAACCGCTGGGCATGTGGATGGCTGGGAGTGAACTTCTTTCGACGGTCCAGCAGCTGGGGCAGGGAAATTTGCCTGCTAGAATCGGACGTCGGTGTACTGCTAGCAGAGTGGCCGCAAGTACTTGGCTGTGACACACCTAATTCTACACCTTCATTCCTCTCAGTGCATGTTTCAGAGAGGACTGAAGTTATAGTGGGGTTGGAGATCCCAGCTGATGCGGTGCAAGGAGAGGTCCGCTTTGTTCTTTGGTGTGGGTCTTTGAGGTAGGCTTGCCAACGAGCTGCATGGCAGGTCAACATATGTCTGGTCAGGCATGTGGTACCCAAGCGGCTGATGTTTTGGCCACGCGATATATGCTTGAGACATATGTTGCAAACAGCAGCTGTGCGATCTGATGCACTAGCCTCAAAAAAGGCCCACACCAAATAACTTTTTGAATGACGGGCAGAGGCAGCGCCCTGCACAGGCGGAGCTCTGCGGTGTGATTCCGTCGGTGTACTGCCCTTACGCTGGCCACCAAAGGGCATCCTGCCTCGTTGGAGATGTGCCTCCTCCTCATCCTCCTCCTCCTCCTCTCTCCTATTAGGCACCCACGTGGAGTCAGTGACCTCATCATCACCTCCCTCCTCATCACTGGAGCCAATCTGGCAGTATGCTGCAGCTGCTGGAACATGACTGCCAGATTGGTGTCCTTCTTGAGCATCCCCTCTGTCTGCTCTCACGCTACTGCCTTCCTCTAGCTGGGTTTCATCATCAGACCCTTCAAAACGCTGGGCATCCTCCTGGAGCATGTACCCAACACTGTGCTCAAACAGTTCGGGGGACTCCTCAGGAGGAGGACATGGTGGGTCTAGGGAAGGAGTGACTGATGATGAGTCTGACATTGATACCAGGGAAGAGGACGCTTTGGCAGCTGCTTTTCCAGTACCCTGAGCCTGGGTGAGAGAGGATGAGGAGGAGGAGGAGGGCTTGGTCATCCACTCTACCAAGTCTTCGGCATGATGTGGCTCAACATGTCCAGCTGCCGAAAAGAAGGACAAGCGTGTCCCATGGCCATGTGCTGATGACAATGCACCGCGTCCACGACCAGCACTGTTGCCCCCAGACACAGAGCCTGCTTGCCCTCTTTTATTGCCTCCTGACTGTCTGCCTCTCCTTGTTTGCCTTCCAGACATTCTAATAGATGGCCTGCAGGGAGATGGGGAAAAAAGCAATAAGGGCTACCTTCAGGTGTCCTAATCTGTCCCTTGAAACAAGGACTTGCACAGTGAAAGAAACTGACACTCTCCCTACCTACAGTTTTCTGTCCCTAGAAAAAATGTTTTTTTTAAGCACAATTTAGCACAAGGAGAATTCACTCACTGTCCTTCCAGGTCCCTGGAAACAAGGACTTTGACAGTGAAAGAAACTGACACTCTCCCTACCTACAGTTTTCTGTCCCTAGAAAAAATGTTTTTTTTAAGCACAATTTAGCACAAGGAGAATTCACTCACTGTCCTTCCAGGTCCCTGGAAACAAGGACTTTCACAGTGAAAGAAACTGACACTCTCCCTATCTACAGTTTTCTGTCCCTAGAAAAAATGTTTTTTTTAAGCACAATTTAGCACAAGGAGAATTCACTCACTGTCCTTCCAGGTCCCTGGAAACAAGGACTTTCACAGTGAAAGAAACTGACACTCTCCCTACCTACAGTTTTCTGTCCCTAGAAAAAATGTTTTTTTTAAGCACAATTTAGCACAAGGAGAATTCACTCACTGTCCTTCCAGGTCCCTGGAAACAAGGACTTTGACAGTGAAAGAAACTGACACTCTCCCTACCTACAGTTTTCTGTCCCTAGAAAAAAACTTTTTTTTTAAGCACAATTTAGCACAAGGAGAATTCACTCACTGTCCTTCCAGGTCCCTGGAAACAAGGACTTTGACAGTGAAAGAAACTGACACTCTCCCTACCTACAGTTTTCTGTCCCTAGAAAAAATGTTTTTTTTAAGCACAATTTAGCACAAGGAGAATTCACTCACTGTCCTTCCAGGTCCCTGGAAACAAGGACTTTCACAGTGAAAGAAACTGACACTCTCCCTACCTACAGTTTTCTGTCCCTAGAAAAAATGTTTTTTTTAAGCACAATTTAGCACAAGGAGAATTCACTCACTGTCCTTCCAGGTCCCTGGAAACAAGGACTTTCACAGTGAAAGAAACTGACACTCTCCCTACCTACAGTTTTCTGTCCCTAGAAAAAATGTTTTTTTTAAGCACAATTTAGCACAAGGAGAATTCACTCACTGTCCTTCCAGGTCCCTGGAAACAAGGACTTTGACAGTGAAAGAAACTGACACTCTCCCTACCTACAGTTTTCTGTCCCTAGAAAAAAACTTTTTTTTTAAGCACAATTTAGCACAAGGAGAATTCACTCACTGTCCTTCCAGGTCCCTGGAAACAAGGACTTTCACAGTGAAAGAAACTGACACTCTCCCTACCTACAGTTTTCTGTCCCTAGAAAAAATGTTTTTTTTAAGCACAATTTAGCACAAGGAGAATTCACTCACTGTCCTTCCAGGTCCCTGGAAACAAGGACTTTCACAGTGAAAGAAACTGACACTCTCCCTACCTACAGTTTTCTGTCCCTAGAAAAAATGTTTTTTTTTAAGCACAATTTAGCACAAGGAGAATTCACTCACTGTCCTTCCAGGTCCCTGGAAACAAGGACTTTGACAGTGAAAGAAACTGACACTCTCCCTACCTACAGTTTTCTGTCCCTAGAAAAAATGTTTTTTTTAAGCACAATTTAGCACAAGGAGAATTCACTCACTGTCCTTCCAGGTCCCTGGAAACAAGGACTTTGACAGTGAAAGAAACTGACACTCTCCCTACCTACAGTTTTCTGTCCCTAGAAAAAATGTTTTTTTTAAGCACAATTTAGCACAAGGAGAATTCACTCACTGTCCTTCCAGGTCCCTGGAAACAAGGACTTTGACAGTGAAAGAAACTGACACTCTCCCTACCTACAGTTTTCTGTCCCTAGAAAAAATGTTTTTTTTAAGCACAATTTAGCACAAGGAGAATTCACTCACTGTCCTTCCAGGTCCCTGGAAACAAGGACTTTGACAGTGAAAGAAACTGACACTCTCCCTACCTACAGTTTTCTGTCCCTAGAAAAAATGTTTTTTTTAAGCACAATTTAGCACAAGGAGAATTCACTCACTGTCCTTCCAGGTCCCTGGAAACAAGGACTTTGACAGTGAAAGAAACTGACACTCTCCCTACCTACAGTTTTCTGTCCCTAGAAAAAATGTTTTTTTTAAGCACAATTTAGCACAAGGAGAATTCACTCACTGTCCTTCCAGGTCCCTGGAAACAAGGACTTTGACAGTGAAAGAAACTGACACTCTCCCTACCTACAGTTTTCTGTCCCTAGAAAAAATGTTTTTTTTAAGCACAATTTAGCACAAGGAGAATTCACTCACTGTCCTTCCAGGTCCCTGGAAACAAGGACTTTGACAGTGAAAGAAACTGACACTCTCCCTACCTACAGTTTTCTGTCCCTAGAAAAAATGTTTTTTTTTAAGCACAATTTAGCACAAGGAGAATTCACTCACTGTCCTTCCAGGTCCCTGGAAACAAGGACTTTGACAGTGAAAGAAACTGACACTCTCCCTACCTACAGTTTTCTGTCCTTAGAAAAAATGTTTTTTTTAAGCACAATTTAGCACAAGGAGAATTCACTCACTGTCCTTCCAGGTCCCTGGAAACAAGGACTTTGACAGTGAAAGAAACTGACACTCTCCCTACCTACAGTTTTCTGTCCCTAGAAAAAATGTTTTTTTTAAGCACAATTTAGCACAAGGAGAATTCACTCACTGTCCTTCCAGGTCCCTGGAAACAAGGACTTTGACAGTGAAAGAAACTGACACTCTCCCTACCTACAGTTTTCTGTCCCTAGAAAAAATGTTTTTTTTTAAGCACAATTTAGCACAAGGAGAATTCACTCACTGTCCTTCCAGGTCCCTGGAAACAAGGACTTTCACAGTGAAAGAAACTGACACTCTCCCTACCTACAGTTTTCTGTCCCTAGAAAAAATGGTTTTTTTAAGCACAATTTAGCACAAGGAGAATTCACTCACTGTCCTTCCAGGTCCCTGGAAACAAGGACTTTCACAGTGAAAGAAACTGACACTCTCCCTACCTACAGTTTTCTGTCCCTAGAAAAAATGTTTTTTTTAAGCACAATTTAGCACAAGGAGAATTCACTCACTGTCCTTCCAGGTCCCTGGAAACAAGGACTTTGACAGTGAAAGAAACTGACACTCTCCCTACCTACAGTTTTCTGTCCCTAGAAAAAATGTTTTTTTTAAGCACAATATAGCACAAGCACAAAACACACTGACACTCTCCCTACCTATCCTTCTCTTTCCCTAAACTAAAGGAATCCAGGTTAAGCAAGAAAGAAATAAAAGTCACTGTCCCTGCCTATGCTGCTCTATCCCTGCTCCGGAACACACTACACTAGGCCGCCGTGCTGGCGGCCTTTTATAGTGTGGGGCGTGTACTAAACACCCTCAGCAATAATTGGCCACAGGCATCCTGCCTGTGGCCAATCATTGCTCTCCTCGCTGCCGGCGCTGTGATTGGCCAAGCATGCGGGGTCACAGTGCATGCTTGGCCAATCACAGCGCCTGGATGACACTGCGATGGCGTAGTGCATTGTGGGCCGTTCGCGTCACTCGAATTTGGCGCGAACGGCCCAAATCGTTCGATCTTCGTCGAACGATCGAACAGCCGATGTTCGAGTCGAACGTAGGTTCGACTCGAACACGAAGCTCATCCCTACTCAAAAGGAAGCAGGTTCTTTTCCCGTTGATGAGCAAGATTAGTCAAGTCATTCAGAAGGAATGGTCAAAGACTGATAAAAAAAATAATAATTTTGGGGTCGGTTCAATAAACTATATACCCCTTACCAGAGTCGGGAACGCAGTCACTAAACTCCATGCCAGTGGTAGACGCGTCCGTGGTGCGACTCGCAAAAAAACGTACTCTACCAATGGAGGATTCCGCTTCCTTCAAAGACCCTCTAAACAGGCGAATCGACCTGGAGCTGAAGAGGAGCTACTTAGCCGCGGAAGCAGCATGTAAGCCAGCTATTGCCCTCACATCAGTATCAAATGCCATAAGATCTTGGACAGATAATATTGAGATGGCTTTGCATCAGGATGTCCCCATGGAGGATATAATTAAGGCCTTAGAAGAGCTTAGATTGTCGGCAGACTTTGTCTGCGTAGCGGCCATTGACACGATCAGGTGCTCGGCAAGATCCATGTTGCATTCAGTGATGGCGAAGAGGGCCTTGTGGCTGAAACCCTGGATGGCTGACTTATCCTCCAAACAAAATTGGTGCAAAATCCCGTTTGATGGGAAAGCACTATTCGGAGACAAAATGGATAAAGCTATCTCCAGGCTGTCAGGAGGGAAGTCTGGTATGCTTCCACAGGACAGAAGTATGCGAAGATTCAGAGGTGGTTCCTCTAGGTTCCGCCAGTCAAACCCAAGGGATTTTAGGCAGTCGAGACAGCCCAGAGACAACAAAAGACCTTGGAAAGGTACTCGGGGATCCTTTTTGAACAGGAAGATGATAGCCCTTCCGGCTCCACAGGAGCAGAAGCAGTCTTTTTGACGCCAGAGGAACCCAGGCACTCCCGGTGGGAGCCAGGCTAAAGTTTTTTTACCCCAGTCTGGGCCACCTGCTGCCACAACCCCTGGGTTCTGTCAACAATTCAATGGGGGCACTTTTGGAATTTTTCTCACCCTCCACCTCGGAACTCTTTCAAAGGAACAGAGATTCCATCCTCTCCACTGAAGGCTCAAGCTCTGAAAAACTTCCTAACGTCACTCCAGCTTCAGGGGGCGGCTGTTCCGGCTCCCTTGGCAGAGCGCTTCGCAGGCTTATACTCCACCCTATTTCTGGTCCCAAAGAGGACAGAGGGGTGAAGGCCTGTGATAGACCTAAAGAGGCTCAACCGGTATATCCGCCCCGAAAGCTTCAAAATGGAG
Organism: Rana muscosa; assembly: GCA_029206835.1. Classification (NCBI taxonomy): domain Eukaryota; kingdom Metazoa; phylum Chordata; class Amphibia; order Anura; family Ranidae; genus Rana; species Rana muscosa. The sequence continues at coordinate 32,197,188 of CM055128.1, forward strand.
TCCCTGCAGACGATTATTCAGGCAGTCCAGCCATCAGATTGGATGATTTTGGTTGATCTGCAGGATGCGTACCTACATGTTCCAATTCTACCTGCATTTCATAAATACCTGAGATTTGCAGTGGGACAGACCCACCTACAGTTTCAAGCCCTGCCTTTCGGTCTGTGCACCTCTCCCAGGGTGTTCACCAAGATACTAATATCTGCTTTAGTTCCCCTGCGGGAGAGGGGCTTGAGGATATACCACTACTTGGACGACATCCTACTCCTAGCAAGCAATCCGGATCAGTTGGTATGTCACCGGGACATTCTTCTACAGTCCCTAAAAGAGCTAGGGTGGCTGGTGAATTCCGACAAGAGTCAACTAATGCCAACACAGCAGATAATCTATGCACAATGTTCGACACTCAGGAGGGGACAGTGTCATTACCACCGCCGAAGGCAAGGATTGTCATCCAGAGAATGATCAAAGTCATCCAGAGCCCGTATCTGACGGCTTCACAATGCCTGAGCCTCATTGGCACAATGTCTTCCTGTATACCCATGGTTCCTTGGGCACATTGGCACTTGAGGTATTTCCAGACTGGTTTCTTGGCGCAGTGGAAGAAACAACGACTATCTCAGACGATCCTGCTGATGGGAAAAATACGCAGGAGCCTTCACTGGTGGACAGTTCCGGAAAACCTCTCCAAGCCTCATCACCTGGGCTCCCTTCCTTGGATCACAATTACGTCCGATGCAAGCAGACAGGGCTGAGGAGCCCATTGCAGGCAAACCAGAATACAGGGGAGATGGGCATGCACCACCCAGGGAGTGGTATCCAACATCTTGGAGATGAGGGCAGCCTTCTTGGCACTGACCTCTTTGGCACCCCAAATCAGAGGCCAAAGAATACTCCTACGCCTAGACAACAGAGCAGCTGTCGCTTATCTGCAGAAGCAGGGAGGCCCTCGCAGCAGGTCACTCCTCAAGGAGGTAGAGCCGATCATGCTCTGGGCGGAGCAGAACCTCCTGGACCTCAGAGCGATGTATCTGCCAGGCAGGTTGAACACGGAAGCAGACACTTTATCCAGAAACTTCCTGGACAATGAGTGGGCTCTCCACCCCCATGTCTTCCTTCAGATTGCCAACATATGGGATCCCCCTCAGGTAGATCTGTTCACCTCCCCGAAGAACGCCAAGCTGGACAGGTTCTTCTCTCGGCTGCCGCATCCACAAGTCGAGGCAGTGGATGCCCTGTCATGTCCCTGGAGGTTCACCACGGCATATGCCTTTCCTCCCAGGCCATTAATATTCAAATTCCTCCTGAGGCTCCTCAGGGAGCCAGTCCAGGTGGTGGCAGTACTTCCGTATTGTGCCTCAGTGTGGGCTCTCCAATCAAGATCCCTCCTTTCCCTCAACTTCTGTCGCAGAGCAGTCTAGTTCATCCAAACCCTCAGAAGTTGAATCTTCGAATCTGGAGGTTGAGAGGCGAAGGTTCGAGTCCCTAGGGTGTTCTCCAGGATTCATATCAACCCTTCTAAAAGCTAGGAAGCCAGCAACTAATGCCATATATTCAAGAATATGGGACAAGTTCTTGTCATTTGTTTCCGAAAATGGATTTCATCCAATCCTTCCTTCTACATCTCATGTTCTAGGATTCCTTCAGACAGGACTTGATCTGGGACTTGGTCTGAGCTCTCTCAAAGTGCAGGTAGCAGTAATCTCTGCTGCAACAAATAAGAGATGGGCGGAGGATCCTTCAGTAGTCACTTTCCTCAGAGGTATATTGAAGATTCGCCCTCCTGTCAGACGATCATTTCCTAAGTGGGATCTGTCCCTAGTCCTGGAAGTTCTATCTGACCATCCCTTTGCTCCAGTGGAACAAGTAACAATATGGAACCTGACACTAAAGACGTCTTTCCTGCTAGCCATTACATCTGGCAGAAGAATCTCGGAACTTCACTCTTTAGGGATAGGTGACGACCACATCTCCTTCTTCACAGACAGAGTGGAACTTCGTCCCCTTCGGGGGTTCACACCAAAGGTTGCTACTCCAAGCCACCTGTTGGAACCCTGGGCACTACCAGTGTTTACAGACATGGATTCAGAGTCTTGTCACGAACTGGATGTATCCAGAGTGCTCAGGGCCTACCTAAAAGCAACCGGCCCCTTCAGAAATTCTGAGAGACTTTTCATCGTACCGTTCGGTAAATACAGGGGCAAAGAAGCTTCCATCAGAACTCTGGCATCTTGGGTTGTAAAGTTAATCCAGAAGGCCTACAGGGTGAAGAATATGGAGCCTCCATCCCAAGTGAATGCTCATTCTACAAGGGCAGTCTCAGCTTCCTGGGCAGCAAGGGCTAATGTTTCATTGGAGACGGTGTGCAGGGCCGCCACCTGGTCTTCTCACCATACGTTCCTCAGACACTACCATATTGATCCAGGAGCGCTCACGACTGTTGAGTTTGGAAGGAGGGCAGTTCAGGCTGCTATGTCCTCTTATAATTAAACATTTATTGTTAAGCAATTATCCCACCCATGTCAGCTAGTTAGTTATCACAGGTATGCTGCCATGGAGGCACCAGGAAAACGGAAAATTGTATCACACTTACCAGTAATTTTCCTTTCCTGGTGCCTATCCATGGCAGCATACGCTCCCACCCTCGGTATTCTATATTACAGAGAATGTTGGGGGAGGGGCTATGCCTTTAATTTATGCTATTCACTAGTCCTGAAGGAGGAGTCGAGGCGGAGCTCTATCACAGGTATGCTGCCATGGATAGGCACCAGGAAAGGAAAATTACTGGTAAGTATGATACAATTTTCCGTTTTTTTTAATCATTTTTATTGTTATCTCAGGGAATGTAAATATCCCCCTATGATAGTAATAGGTAGTGACAGGTACTCTTTTTTTGAAAAAACTGGGGTCTAGACCCTAGATCTTTCCTCTGCCCTCAAAGCATCTGACCACACCAAGATTGGTGTGATAAAATGCTTTCCCAATTTGCCAATGGCGCTTTTTATATCCGGGGGGGGGGGACATTCCCTCCCACTGCTTGTAAAAGCAGTCCAGAGGCTAATTAGCCACTAGGATTGCTTTTACATGAAAGCCGGCCGCTGGCTGAAAAGAATGATACCAAGATGATACCTAAACCCGCAGGCATCATTCTGGTATAAACATTCAAAGTCCAGCAACATACCAGTACGTTGCTGGTCCTTGTTGGACATGTATTGTAATCTTTTTTTTTTCATGCAGCCAGTTGGCTGAACGAAAAAAGAGATTGATCGGTGGGTATGCCCACCATTAGAATACCGCCCTTCATCCACCCACTTCTAATGATGGGCATACACGCACCATTTATATATGCCGAAGCATGGGGGAATCCTCCCGCAAAAAAGTTATGCCGCACACACATGGTCGGACTTTTCCACGGGCAAGCCTCCGTCGGAATTTCGACCGTATGTACGCGGCATTAGGTGCAAAATCGCTCCTCCGCCCCTGCTGCCCCCATGCTTCGGCATATATGCTTTTTTTTTTTGTGGTGGTGAAATCACCTCCTACAGCACTGGAGTCGCAGGGATCAGGCCTGTCTCTGCGAACGCTGCAGTTATGTGTGTTGTAAGTGACAGCGATCGATCGATACTGCACTTGGGTGGCCTGGGCTGGACGGAGGGGCAAAACGCAGGTGCCAGCAGGTATCTGGGCTGATCCCGCTAACACTGCGTTTTTGGGAACCCTAAACTGCTGGGGACGCTAGTATAGATCTGATCAGATCAGATATTGATCTGTTCAGATACTATACCACTAAGGGAGGTGTATGCTTCACGCGTGGGTGTTAGCGCTACTGGCACTAACCTGACGCTGCCTGGGATGTGACGCAGACCCTCTCTGACGCTAAAACCTAATTGATATCACCCGCCGGGCGATCAGGGGGTTAAACCTTTATTGGGTTATATACGGCGGGTGCCCTGACACTATAAAAAGCAAACTAACTAACCAGTGTCACCCGTAACACTTATATGGTGATCACTGGTGAAAGGGTTAACTAGGGGCAATTAGGGGGTTAAAACCTTTATTAGATAATATATGGGGGTACCTGACGCTATAAAAACCTGCGGCGAACCTAAAAAAAATTACTGGCTACCGATCGGCATCACCGACACTAAGACAGCGATCAGAAAAATGATCGCTTAGTGACAGTGGTGATAGGGAGTGAAAGGGTTACCTGGGGGGCGATCAAGGGGGTTAAACCTTTATTAGATAATATATGGGGGTACCTGACGCTATAAAAACCTGCGGCGAACCTAAAAAAAAATTACTGGCTACCGATCGGCATCACCGACGCTAAGACAGCGATCAGAAAAATGATCGCTTAGCGACAGTGGTGATAGGGGGTGAAAGGGTTATCTGGGGGGCGATCAGGGGGTTAAACCTTTATTAGGGGGGGTTAGGGGGCTACACTGGACCTAAAACTAACTTTAGTGACACTTTTACAGTCACAAATGTCACTGATTGCAGTGATCAGTAAATAAATGGTCACTGCAATCAGTGACACTGTGACTGGGGGGTGATCTGGGGGTGTCTGGGGGGGCCTGAGGGGGCGATTTATGTGCCTATGTGTCCTGGTGTCAGTGTAGTGTTTTGTGCACTAACCTGGCATCTTCTCTTGTGCGGCGCTCGGTATATGTGAGCGCCGCAGGAGAGATGACATCACTTCCTCTGCCTGTGTTTACATTACACAGGCAGAGGAAGCTCTCTCATTCGCCGGGAGCGATCGCGAGGGGGTGGCCGGAATCGAACGGCCGTCCCCTCATGCCTGATCGCTCCCGAACACTTAACCACTGCTCACTGTAAAGACACTGCAAAAACACATAAAAAAAGAGGCTTTAAAAACGCAAAACGCACTGCAAAACGTGCCTGAAAAATGCATCAAGCGCAGCCACATAGATGTGAAACTAGACTTAAAGGGAGTGCTCCTAATCTCAGCTTGTTACCTGTATAAAAGACACCTGTCCACAGAAGGAATCAGATTCCAATCTCTCCACCATGGCCAAGACCAAAGAGCTGTCCAGGGATGTCGGGGAGAAGATTGTAGATCTACAGAAGGCTGGAATGGGCTACAAGACCATCGCCAAGCAGCTTTGTGAGAGGGTGACAACAGTTGGGGGGATTATTCGTAAATGGAAGAAACACAAAATAACTGTCACTCTCCCTCAGTCTGGGGCTCCATGGAAGATCTCACCTCGTGGAGTTTCAATGATCATGAGAACGAGGAGGAATCCGCCCAGAACTACACGGGAGAATCTTGTCAATGATCTCCAGGCAGCCGGGACCAGAGTCACCAAGAAAACAATTGGTAACACATTACACCGGGAAGGACTGAAATCCTACAGCGCCCGCAAGGTCCCCCAGCTCAAGAAATCACATGTACAGCCTGTCTGAAGTTTGCTAATGAACATCTCCATGATTCAGAGGAGAACTGGGGGAGAGTGTTGTGTCAGATGAGACCAAAATTAAGCTCTTTGGCATCAACTCAACTCGCCGGGTTTGGAGGAGGAGGAATGCGGCCTATGACCCCAAGAACACCATCCCCCACCGTCATACATGGAGGTGGAAACATTATGCTTTGGGGGTGTTTTTCTGCTAAAGGGACAGGACAACTTCATTGCATCAAAGGGACGATGGACGGGGCCATGTACTGTCAAATCTCGGTTAGAAAACACCCTTCCCTCAGCCAGAGCATTGAAAATGGGTCGTGGATGGGAATTCCAGCATGACAATGGCCCAAAACACACGTCCAAGGCAACAAAGAAGTGGCTCAAGAAGAAGCACATTAAGGTCCTGGCCTAGTCAGTCTCCAGACCTTAATCCCATAGAAAATATGTGGAGGGAGCTGAAGGTTCGAGTTGCCAACCGTCAGCCTGGAAACCTTAATGACTTGGAGAGGATCTGCAAAGAGGACAAAATCCCTCCTGAGATGTGCAAACCTGGTGGCCAACTACAAGAAACGTCTGACCTCTGTGATTGCCAACAAGGGTTTTGCCACCAAGTACTAAGTCATGTTTTGCGAAGGGGTCAAATACTTATTTCACTCATTAAAATGCAAATCAATTTATAACTTTTTTGAAATGTGTTTTTCTGGATATTTTTGTTGTTGTTCTGTCGCTCACTGTTAAGCCTGGTACACACGATCGGATTTTCCGTGGACAAAGCGTAGGACTTTTGTCTGAAGGGCGTTGTCCATGAACTTGTCTTACATACAAACGGCAAAGAGTTCTCGCCCAACAAACACGAAACTATGTGTTTTTTCAGCTCTTTAGCGCCACCCTTTGGGCAACTTCTGCTAATGTTGTGTTATTGTTTCTGAGCATACGTGTTTGTACTTTGAAGTTTTTTTTCGAAGGACTTCTGTACACACGATCGGATAATCCGACAGCACACATTTGTTGTCTGAAAATTTTAAAGCATGCTATCCAACATTTGTTGTAGGAAAATCCGACAACAATTGTCCGATGGAACGTGCAAACGGTCGGATTTTCCTACAATAGCCTGCCATCACACAATTCCCGTCGGAAAATCCGATCGTGTGTACGAGGCCTTTAAAATAAACCGACCATTAAAATTATAGACTGATCATTTCTTTGTCAGTGGGGCAAACGTACAAAAACAGCAGGGGGGGGGGGGGAATACTTTTTTCCCTCACTGTAGCTGCTGACTTTTAATATACAGAAACTTACCAGCCCAGGGATCCAGCCTTGTCATCGCTGGTATTTGGGTTTCCAGCACCGCCACCCTGCTTGGTTCTAAAGCCTCGTACACACAGTCGGACTTCAAACAAACGTTTCCGTGGATTTTTGTCCAAAGGGAGTTGGCTGGGCACACCCATAGCATACACACGCTCTGACTTTTCTGCAAACTTTCCCAAAACTTTCCCAACATCACGTGGTTTTTCTGCTCTTTACCGCCACCCTTTGGTCAACTTCTGCTATTGTTGGTTGATTTTAACATTGGTTCTGGGCATGCGTGTTTGTACTTCGGACAAAAGTTCGATGGATTTCTGTACACATGATAGGACTTTGCACCGTAGGACTTTTGTTGCCGAAAAGTTTGTCCGTTTTCAGAGTGAACTTTTGTCCGATGAAAACCGAAAAAGTTTGTCCGATGGAGCGTACACACGGTCGGATTTTTTGAAAAACGTGCTCATTTTGGCAAAAAGTCCGACCGTGTGTACAGGGCTTAAGACTGGGATGTCATTAAAGTTCATGTACGTGTAAAGGCAGGCGTCACAATACTTTTGACAATATAGTGTAGTTACAACATTATTGCAATCCATTTATAGCAAACTGCTCGGGACTGGCTGCCATGTATAAAAGTAACCGGATTTTCAGGATCTCTAATTTTCCTATAAATCTTTACGGCCGCTGAAGAATGCAGTTAGTTCTTCCTTCACATGGAAAGAATGGAACCATTTGTGGATATAATGCAGTCAAGAGAAATAACCCAATTTTGGATTATTAAAGGACCATTACCACCGAGGACGCATCCACCATCCGTCCGCAGGGCGCTCGGCCGTGAATTGAAACTTTTGTTTATATCGGCCTGAGCTCATTACCGAGAGCGGAAATCTGACATTTAATCTGAAAGAAAAACATGCTGTTTAGGATTTTAGGATTATCAGTGCGTGTTAAATCTTTCCTGACACAATCTCCTCGCCTCTCGCCTGGGGAAAGTGCTATAATCCCAAGAAAGTACTCATTCATGGGGTCATCCTATGGATTTCTTTTTTTTCTTTACTCTTTTTTTTTTTTTTACTTTTTTTTTTTTTTTACTCTTTTTTTTCTTGACTCTTTTTTTTTTTTACTCTTTTTTTTTTTACTCTTTTCTTTACTCTTTTTTTTTTTTTTTTTTTTTACTCCTTTTTTGTTTTGTTTTTTTACTTTTTTTTTTTACTCTTTTTTTTTTTCTTTACTCCTTTTTTTTTTTTTTACTTTTTTTTTTTTACTCTTGGTGAAGTTGAGTTCACTGCAATCCCTCCATCACGGCCAGAGGAAGTCCTCATAAAATTAGGAAGCTAATATAAGATTGCTTCACCACCTTGTCTGCGATTGGCTGTGAGGTCATCCAGTGCAACTAAACTGACTGAATTGAATAAAAATTGCAAACTAAAGACCCTCCGTCCGATCCATCTAGTGAGTTTTTTTTTAACGATTTTGACTCTAGCAAATCGATTGGCCATGGCTAAAAAAAAAAAAAAAAAAAAAACCCGTTCAGTCGGTCACTCAGTCAAACCCCCACCCCCATCGTCTGCCCACCAGCCTCGTACTTACCACATCTATGTTGCAGGCAGCTTTGGCTCCTTCCTGCATTTCCACCTCCTTGGCGGCTTCACAGCAGCTTCACTCAGCGTCTCCTCCTTCTCGGCAGCCGATACGATCGCTTCTCCTCTCGCCCAATCAGGTCTTAAGACCCGCCTCCTGATTGGGTGAGAGGAGAATCAGGAAGACAATAGCGAATAATAATTTGCTATTGTCACACAACTGGGTGGGCTCAGGGCGCAGTGCTCTGCGCCCCAAACCTGCACTTTATTAAAGCCAATTTGACCCCTTTCACACTGAGGCGCTATAAGACTACTTTCACACTGAATCTCTGGATGCGCTGGTGGTGAAGCGGCGCTATTTTTAGCGCCGCTATACCGTCGTTTTTGCCACGATTTGCGGGCGGTAGCGGGGTGATTTTAACCCCTTCTAGCGGCCAAAAAAGGGTTAAAACGCCCGCAATAACGCCTCTTTGCAGCGTTTTGGAGGCGCTACCCCATTGATTTCAATGGGCAGGGGCGCTATAGGAGCGGTATTTTTACCGCTCCTATCGAGCCTCAAAGATGCGGCTTGCAGGAGTTTTTTTACCCTCCTGCCTGCGCACCGCTCCAGTGTGAAAGCCCTCGGGCTTTCACATTGGATACAAAGTAGCAGCTTTTTCAGGGCGCTTTGCAGGCGTTTTTTTTAGCACAATAGCGCCTGCAAAGCGCCTCAGTGTGAAAGGGGTCTAACTCTAAAAATAGGGCCTGCAAAACGCCCTGAAAGAGCCTCCCCTTTCACTCCCCGAGGGCTTTCACACTGGAGCGGTGCGCTGGCAGGACGCTAAAAAAAAGTCCTGCTAGCAGCATCTTTGAGGCCCCTGCCCATTGAAATCAATGGACAGTCGCGGAACCGCAGACAAGGCGCCGCAGCAAGCGGCGCTTTGCAGACGGTTTTAACCCTTTTTTCGACTGCTAGAGGCCGAATAGCGGCGAAAAATTACGGTAAAGCGCCTCTAAAAATAGCGTCGCTTTACCGCCGACGCCCCCACCGCCCCAGTGTGAAAGGGCTCTCAGAGCCTCATGCCTCATACACACGACCGGTTTTCCCGGCGGTCAAAAGTCCGCCGGGAAAACCGTGGAGAAAAGCAAGAACCTGCTCGGTTGCTTTTCCCCGTGTACACACGGCCGGTTTTTCCGACAGGAATACTGCCATGACAGCTTTGGTCGGGAAAACCGGCCATGTGTATGCTCCACTGCATTTTTTCCCATAGGAAAACTGCTCAGAAAAAAAACGCCAAGAATCGCGGCGGGAAAAAAAGAAAAAAAGTTCAAATTTTGTCGGGAAAACTGCTATGGAGCATACACCGGTTTTCCCTACCAAAAGCAAACATGGCAGTTTTCCCGTCGGGAAAACCGGTCAGTGTACGAGGCATCAGCCTCTAATCGTGTGCTTAAAAAAACAAACAAAAAAAACATTGAAATCTATGCGTCCGGCACCCTAATCTTAGGGGTCGGGCACATGGATTAGGGGGGCGATGCCCCTGCCCCCCTTATGAATGAGCTGCCACTGGGTTTTACATGAATAAAAGCTGATCATTGCAAGCATGTCTGTGATAAATGGTTTGTCTCAACCTTTGTCACTGATATGTTTTCAGGGAGAACTTGTTCTTTTGAAAAACACCAGACTTACCGGCCAGATCACCAGATGAAAATAAACAAAAGAAAAAGCCTGAAAAAGAAATCTAATGCAGCCATCACATCTAGGAATTGGTAAGCTGCAATATAATAAATGCGTGCTTTGGGGTTTAATACTACTTTAAATGATTACCTTACTTATTGAAAGATTGTATTTTTAATCAATATTCTCAGTCGATTGCAAAGTACAGAACAACGATCTGTGTGTGATGCATAATTTGAGATTCTAATCAGTAATGAATCGCTTGTTTGTGATCGCTTGTACCTAAATCGATCATAAATTGCAGCAGATTGTACGGCCATCGCTAGTCCTGCGCTCATGAGGCCAATTTTGGTTGCCACTTTTTCTTCAAGCCAAACCGGAACACTTTAGTGGCACACAGTACATTTTTTTTGTTTCAGTATACACTATAGCAGTGATGGCGAACCCTTGGCACCCCAGATGTTTTGGAACTACATTTCCCATGATGCTCATGCGCTCTGAGCATCATGGGAAATGTAGTTCCAAAGCATCTGGGGTGCCAAGGTTCGCCATCACTGCACTGTAGGATTGTAACAGACCTGGGACACCTTTGGGCACAAATAGTGCGCCCTCACTCTCCTGTCAAGCCCTGTCTTGAGCCACATTCCTGTCTGAATAATGTGTCTGGGTTTCAGGTGGACTGAAACCCGGACGCATGATTCAAAACCCGGACTATCCGGGTAAATCCTGGACAGGTGGCAACCCTAAGGCCAATTGAGGCAGCTGCACACACACATAGGCGGTGCTATTGCCTGAGGCGGCCACCAAAAAAAAATGGCTGCCTTGGGCAACAACTGCCCCATCACAGCTCTGCTTGTGTCCATTATCAAAAGTAACATTCTCTTTGCCAGCATGCGTCTGTGCGTGGCAAGATCTAATGACACCATTATGCTGCCTGGAAAGGGTGGCAACGCTGCCACTCCTAACAGTGCGTGCTAAGACCGTGTTATCGCCTAGTTAATCAAAGTCCAGAATTATGGGAAGGTGAGAATTTGAATTGAAGGTTTTACTTAGTACAGTAATACCTTGGATTATGAGCATAATCCATTTCAGAAGAATGCTTGTAATCCAAAGCACTCGTATATCAAAGCGAGTTTCCCCATAGGAATCAATGGAAACTCAGATAATTAGTTCCACAGTGACTGCTGGTGTATGCAGTACTGTATGTGGCCAGAGGTGCAGGGGCGCCAGAGACACTCGGGAACGGAGTGTTTCCGAATGTCTCAGAGCGTCACCAGCGCCCCCGCACCTCAGGCCAAATTGCGGTACTGCACACCCCAGCAGCTTGAATCCTGCTCGTCTTGCGAGACATCGCTCGCAAATCGAGTCAGGATTTTTTATTTTTTTAAAAAAGCTTGTATTGCGAAACGCTCGGAAACCATGTTACTCACAATCTGAGGTTTCACTGTACTGTCTATTTACTAAATATATTTCCTGTTCTATATTTATCTCATTTTGTTTTAGTTAACAGCTATATAACAATTTCTTTATAAAGAATTTCTTCATTTAAAAAATGGAAAGGAAACATAAATGTTGCTAATCGGCTGGAACAAAGTGTATAGGAGACATTTTTTACTGTATTAATCAAATGAGGTGCCCATTCAGGATAATGGCGGAACTCCTACGGAACACTTGAAATGAGCTATTAAATGACACACTGCTGAGGGTTTACCGAATTACTGCCATCTTGTTTGGGGATAGATATGTACTCGGTGATCCTCCGGCCTTTATACACCCACGCTAATAGCTGATTTCCTGTTCGCTAATGGCAGAAGTATCGATCGGAACCTGAAGACACGAAGGTGTAGCAGCAGAGGATGAGGCTAATAGAGCGGGCCCCCGGGGAGACTTCTAATGCCTTCAACTGCAAGGCTAGCCATGGATATGAAATAGCATTGGAAGATAGTTCTAATGTTCTGTAGGATGATTGTGATGGCCATTTAGGCAGAGCTAAAGACTAATGGGCCTTCCACATGGTGCCGCTTCCCTCCATTCAGCAGGGGATCCATGAGCAAATCCTCTGCTGAACCAGAGCTGAACGGGACAGATATCAGTTTTTTTACATACATGCCCGTTCAGTTTGTTTCCACATTTGGACAGTGGACATAGGTGGACCTGTGATGGCTTCAAGGGTGGTTGGATGTAAACTGATTTTTGTCTATTCACATCAGGCTACCTCCGATCCATATAGTTTAGGTCCTGAAAAACAGAAAAGGATGCCGTCCTGTTTTTTTTTTTTGTTTTTTTAACGGACCTGGACAGACTCGGAGGTAGGTTGGTGTACACGGACTGCCCATAGGGCTGCATGGAGCTTCCAGTCAGGCCTGCATGAAAAACTGACCGGTGGACCTGATCGGAAAGCCTGTGTGAGAGGGCCGTAAGGGGTAAGCATGACAGTCAAGTAAATAGCATTCTCACAAGGTGCCACTTGGAAGATGTCCCTTTGGACGAAACGTGTAGGACGGAGCTAAGCGGTGATGTCATGACTCCCGCCTTGGGATGTGACATTCCTATACTTTATCTGGTCTTGTGAATACATGCAATGTTTTGTAATAAAGTAGGGTTGGAATGTACATCACAATTGGTATTCTCCTCTTTTCCTCCTGTATGAGTGATTGATGCGGCACTGTTCTGAACAATCTATCTGATGGAAATTTGAGCAGGGCAGCCTAGAAGCATGGAGTGCTGTGCCTGGGATTATTTGCCATCCATCCATTTGGGTGTTATCCCTTAAGCGCTGTTAGACCTCTTTGCAATTGGGGTCCAACTCCCTGGCTGTGTGGATCTTCGGTGGCTGGTGCACAGTGGCGGTGTCCTTTCAGAAGAATCTGGTGGATTTTGGATATGTTTTGGGACTTTTATGGTTGTTTACACTTTATTCACTTAGATTGTTTGTGTCATATTTTTGTTATTGAGTAAGGTTTATATGAACCACTTAAAGTGGTGGTAAACCTCAGACATGAAATTTGAACAAAGCATACCCCTCTATAGTGTGTATTTGTCTCAATTAAAGCGAAGTTACACCCAAAAGTGGATTTTCCGCTTTAAGCATTCCTCGCCCCCTTACATGCCACATTTGGCATGTAATTTTTTTTGGGGGGGAGTGGGTACCTTCTTTTTAGAGGGACTTCCTGTCCCACTTCCTCCTTCCGCTTCTCGGCCACCTAGGCTACTCCTCCTCTCCCCCTAGGTGGACCCTCCCTTCCTGCAATCTTCTGGGACACGTCACAGGTCCCAGTATACAGCTGTATTGCCAGGCCAATAGGAGAGCGCAGCGCGACTCGGTCATGCGCAGTGCGGGCCCGGCCATGAACACGTAAGCTGTCACGGCCGGGTGACTGCCGTTGCTATGACGGCGCCGGGGAGAGGAGCGAGGCTCCAGGTGGCAGCATCGCTGGACCGCGGGACAGGTGAGTGTCTGTTTTATTAAAAGTCAGCAGCTACACTTTTTGTAGCTGCTGATTTTTATTAAACCAAAAAACAGGTGGCACTCCGCTTTAAGAGCACTAAGTGTCATCTCAGTCTGCTGTTTCCTTCCTCTGCTATCTGCATGGTTCACTTTTGACAAGTTTTCCTGACACCAAGAGAAACATGGTGACAGGGGAGGAATCTCCAGCTGATTGACAGCCTCAGCTCTGTTCCTGTGTGCTGTGTGGAGGGGGCTGTGTCCCTTCCCTCCAATCAGCTCTCAGAGCTCTTCTCACTAAGCTCTGCAAAGTGTAACTTCAGCTCTCCGCCCCCTTTTTTTCTGAACTCTCAGACAAACTTTAGAATTCAGCACTTTGAATAGATGTAGAGAAGATAAGAGCAGATCAACAGGTACAACTTTTGTAGGAGGATTTGTTTCATGTCTGCGTATCACCTTAGGCCAGTGACTTCACTGGGTATATGGAAGAGTTGACAACCACTTTAAAGTGACAGCGCAACACATTTTTTCTTATTTTATTAGGGTATATTTATAAATCTGTTTAAATATTGGTGAGGGCAGCTATAAAACTTGTGATTGTAGAGCACTTTTAGCGCAGCTTACTTATTTCTATTTTTGATCGGGAATGGAAGCTTGCTTTTTTGGTCACCACAGGTTTACTTTAGGAATAACTAAACTCAAGATCCTGCCCTGCCCCTGTTGATCCTGCCAGGAATGCAATGCATTTTGTACTTCCTGTGAGCTGGTCTAAAAGCACAAACAATGGTATCTTGCAAAATACCTACCCCCCCCCCACCACCACCACCACCACCACTATGTAATGGAGATGAACAAAGACAGACATGTCAGCCTGGGTGGCGACCTTGGCTCCATCCATAGATACAGTGGAGAAGGGAGCGTAGCCACCTAGGGACAGGAAGTGTTTTATTTGCAGGATCAGGTGACTTCAGCTAGCTCTCCCATAGACACAACAGGGGCTTGTCCATGCAAAACTCCAATTAAAGCAGAACTTCAGGGCAACAGTAGAGTACTCACCCACAGAACCCAAAAAACTGTAGTAACACATAAAGTAAATTATGTGCAGCCAGCATTGGAGAAAGTGCATGTAGACAGGGAGTAGCTGAAAGAGGATGCAGGAGATCAGCAGCACAGCCTACAAAGTCCTTCTCCACTGGTACTGGGTTATGACCCGTATTACCCACTCAAACCCGCCATATAGTGATAGATGTTTCCGTGGATGTGGCCTGCGCGGGGCGCGATCCAAATCTGGTGGTCCTGCCCCCAATTAGTGGGGTTCTGGTCGAGGGTTTTTGGCCTCTTGACAACACTCTTCCACATGCCCTTCCACAACGATGCTAGACATGCGCTTCTCCACTACCCAATCTCTGGACTCTTTTCCCATCAACAGAAATTGGCCACATACCTTTTCATTGCCGCCAAACGCGCTATAGCAGGAGCCTGGAAGATACTGGAAAAAGAGGCTGCAAGAGATCAGCAGCGCTGAGACGCAAAAAAGATTTAAAAAAAAGGTGAAAGCCTACAAAGTCCTCCGCTGGTACCAGGTTCTGACCCATATTGCCCACTCGAACCCGTCCATATAGTTATAGATGTTTCCGGGCATGTGGCCTGCGCAGGGACAAGATCCACATCTGGTGGTCCCTTGGTGGGGTTCTGGTTGAGGGTCTTTGGCCTCTTGACAACACTCTTCCACGTTCCCTGCCACAAAGATGCTAGACATGCGCTTCTTTACTCCCCAATCGCAGGCCTCTTTTTCCATCAACATAAATTGGCCACTTACCTTTTCATTGCTGCCAAACGCAGAGCCGGAAGAAACCCTCAGTCCGGTTCACAGAAGTGAAGAGCATCCTGACTACCTTAATGATTCATTAGAAGATATCTAGTATCCTTCATGACTCCCACTCCAAATTTATCAAAGTGTGGGCCCCATGGTGGTCATATGCTCTCCTGACCCTGCACCCAACTCGCCTGGGCGCTGCTGGTTCCCATAGTGCTTTATCTAGCCTGCGGGAACCTCTCTCTTCTTCCTAGTCTTGTTGGCTCCTTATCTCTTTTTTTCCTCTCAATTCTCTTTCTTCCTAAGCACACCCCCCCTTTTTTTTTTATTCCCCACACCTACATTGAACTACGGTCACTCTACCTCAAATGGATAGGGTTTCCCATTCCTATTCCCTTCCCCCTCACCCAGACCTGGGCCTTCGAGCCCAGACCTTTATGGTTGCCTCCGACACCGTTTTCCAGAGGTAGTTGGTTTATAGCTTTGTACACTTTAAAACTCCTCTTAACTACTTTAATGCCTTGTACACACGATCGGAATTTCCGATGAAAAAAGTCTGATGGAATTTTTTCATCGGATATTCCGACCGTGTGTGGGCCCCATCTGACTTTTTTCCATCGGAGTTTAGAAATGGAACATGTTTTATTTTTTTCCGATGGATAAAAATCCTATTGGAAATTCCGATCGTCTGTGTTGAACTCCGACGGAGAAAAAAACACGCATGCTCAGAATCAAGTCGACGCATGCTCGGAAGCTTTGAACTTAATTTTTCTCGGCTCGTCGTAGTTTTGTACGTCACCGCGTTTTGGAAGGTGGGAATTTGGTCTGACAGTGTGTATGCAAGACTGATGGAAGACAGCTTGAACGGAATTCCGACGGAAAATTTCATCGGATTTTATCCCATCGGAAATTCCGATCGCGTGTACAGGGCATGAGATCACTTTGTCACATTGTTACTTTTGTCCTCTGTGTGGGACTTACCGTATATACTCGCGTATAAGCCGAGTTTTTCAGCCCTTTTTTTAGGGCTGAAAATACACCCCTCGGCTTCTACTCGAGTCAGTGTACCTGAAAATGTTCTTAGACTGCGGGCGGCGTCCATTGTTTTAATATCGCAGTTTCCTCCTGGTCCCTTCCATGATAGGCGTTTCCAGCAAACACTGTGTTGAGCGTTCCGCCTATCACGGAGGTCCTCTCATTCTCGGACTCCGTTTCCTAGCAGGCACTGTGTTCAGGGTTCCGCCTATGTTCAGTGTTCCGCCTATCATGGACGTTCTCTTGTCCGAGGATGAAAAGACGTCCGTGATTGGCGGACCACTGAACACAGTGCCTGCTGAGAAACGGAGTCCGAGAATGAGAGGACCTCTGTGATAGGCGGAACACTCAACACAGTGTTTGCTGGAAACACCTATCACGGAACAAGACCAGGAGGAAGCCGCAAAATTTAAACAATGGACGCCGCTCGCAGTCTAAGAAGGTTTTCAGGTACACTGACTCGGGCACAGGGAGGCTGCAATCGACACAGTGAGGTTGGGCACAGTAAGCTGGCAATGGGCACAGTAAGGTTGGGCACAGTGAGGTGGCAATGGGCACAGTGAGGTGGCAATGGGCAAAGTAAGGTTGGGCACAGTGAGGTCGCAATGGGCACAGTAAGCTGGCAATGGGCACAGTGAGGTGGCAATGGGCACAGTAAGGTTGGGCACAGTAAGCTGGCAATGGGCACAGTGAGGTGGCAATGGGCACAGTGAGGTTGCAATGGGCACAGTGAGGTGGCAATGGGCACACTAAGCTGGCAATGGGCACAGTGAGGGGGCAATGGGCACACTAAGCTGGCAATGGGCACAGTGAGGTTTGGCATAGTGAGGCGTGCAAATGGGCATTGTTGACCCTCTTTTCCGCTTACAGTAGCTGCTGCATTTCCCCCCCTAGGCTTATACTCAAGTCAATACGTTTTCCCAGTTTATTGGGGTACTATTAGGTACCTCGGCTTATACTCAAGTATATACAGTATTTGTTTTGCGTGCATATTCCGTCATGTTCTCCTCATCTTTTTTTTCAATGCAAAATATTGTACCAGAAAAAAAATGATGAAAATTGTAAAAAAAAGAAATAAAAAAAAAAGAACATGGCAACTGCTTATGATACACATTATTTTACAAAGCCAAATGTCATCCAGTTATGCCGCGTACACACGATCATTTTTCCCGTCTGGAAAAAT
The DNA here is from genome assembly GCA_029206835.1 of Rana muscosa. Taxonomy (NCBI): domain Eukaryota; kingdom Metazoa; phylum Chordata; class Amphibia; order Anura; family Ranidae; genus Rana; species Rana muscosa. The sequence goes on from CM055128.1 coordinate 32,214,623, forward strand.
TAATTTTTTTTTCTTTTGGACGAGAAAAACGATCGTCTGTGGGCTTTTTGCCGTTTTTCCCGACGGGAAAAACGGCATGAATCACGATGAGAAAAATTAGAACATGTTCTAATTTTTCTCGTCGTTTTTCCTGACATTTCTTCCGCGGCAGTGTTTCCCATAGGGAAACACTACCGCGGAGCCCATAGACGATCGTTTTTCTCGTCATTTTAAAAAATGACAAGAAAAATGACCGTGTGTGGGGAACAAGCTGTTCCCTTGTTTAAAATGTCATTATTCACGGCGGTTTTTAAACCGCCGTGAATAATGATCGTGTGTACGCGGCATGAGGGTTTACATCCACTTTAATAGGATTATGAGATGTCTCTCCTTCAATCCATTCCTGCATCCATGCTGGAAGCCCAAGGCTGGAGAAGGACTTGATGGGATGGAGTCCTGTTACAGCTAAAACTCCTGATTAAGTTGCATTAGATGGCCATAAAAAATCATCTCTGGCCTCTTTGTCATCTCCTGATTGGGTTTGTGGTAAATAAAATAATGATTCCCTGGAGAGACGTTGAACTCAGGTCATTACACACAAAAGCCACAGGGCTCCAGCCAACACACATACAGTACACTGCTCAATGAACACGAAGTTCAACACTCAGTACCAGCCTTTCTCAAACATTTTTTCCCCAGAGGAACCCTTGAAATAACTTTCATAACAGGAGGAACCCTTGCTAATGTAGTGCTACCCCTGCAGGAGCCGGTGAAAACAGTCCAGGTTCTTTTTACCAGTACAGTGGAACCTTGGATTACGAGCATATTCCATTCCAGGAGAATGCTCGTAATCCAAAGCACTCGCATATCAAGGCGAGTTTCCCCATAGAAGTCCATGGAAACAAAAAATAATTTGTTCCGCATTGACTTCATTGGCATGCAATACCGCGTGTGGCTAGAGGTGGGGGGGCGCCGGAGAGCCTCGGAAAGGCCCGGGGACAGCTCGGCTGAACTCGGAAAGGCTCAGGAACTGAGTATTTCCGAGTTTTTCCAAGCATTTCTGAACGGCTCCGATCGGCTACACTCGGCTCCGGCGCCCCCCCCACCTAAGGCCAAACGCGGTACTGCACACCGCTGTGGCTTGAATCCTGCTCGTTTTGTGAGACAACACTCGCAAACCGAGTCAGGATTTTTAAAAAACAGTGCTCATATTGCGAAACGCTCGTTAACCGCGTTACTCGCAATCCGAGGTTTAACTGTAGTTGCCCCGCAGCCAGGCACATGATCACAGTCACGCTTTGGCTCAATAACATGTCCAGGGGTGTTCTTTTTGGTGTTTTTATCCTTGGGATTACTTGGATAGGGTTGGGGGAATTGAGTGAGATATTCCAAAAAGAACAATTACAAGATGAGGACAGTAAGGTTCCTTCTGTAGAACTGAAGCAAAAGCAAACTGTGGACTTGGCTTTGTAGTAGAAGTAGTTAAAAGCACAAAAGCTTATTTCTATTAGCAATAAGAGCAGAGTCCCTTCACAAAGAACTAGATCGACTGAGCTCTTCAGGACACCAGCCAATTTTCCCTTTACACAAAGACACAGCTGACTCTCTAGCACCAGAGGGGTGGAAGATCTCACAGAGTAGTCTGTACTCACAAATGTCCTTGGAAAGTTGGTTGCCTCCTTCCAACATCATCTATGCAACACCTTTTCCTGATACCAGACTAGATCTTCAGACAACAGCCCCTCGGCCAGCTCTCTACAACTTCAAAATCCAGGCCCCTTAGCTAGCCCAGCTGAGGCCTCAAGAACAGCAAGCACATGGCAGGGCTTCCCAGATGGCAGCAAGCCTTCCAGGCTGGACTTCTCTCCAGGACAAGACACCATTGCTCTGTGTCTCAGAGTATTTATATAGACTCCCAACAGCCTTCAGGGCCACCCTCACTGGGATTGGCCAGGGCTGTATAAATATTCATACTGCCATTTGCATTACTCCACACCTATGTTCCAGCGAGATCCACACTTCTCTGGAAAGCAGAGGAATCAAACCTGCTGCAGCTGAAACACTGAACAGACCAGAATAATCAACTCAGCTCCACTGATTACAGTGAGCAGCACTAAATTTACCTAATAGCAAAACAGCATCTCCACTGGATACAGTGAGCCAGAACTAAATTTACCCAATCCTAGCACCTATCTAGGAGGGTGCTACACTAAAATAAATTCATTGGTGGTCAAAATGCCCCTTATGTTGATGACCAGTTGGAAGAATGCCCCTCTTACAGAGGTGATCATAATGCCACCCTTAGGCCCCTTTCACACTGAGGCATTGCAATAACGCGCAAAAAAAAAAATTTTGCGCGTTTTTACAGCGGTACTTATTCATTTCAATGGGGATAGGCATTTTTACAGCGCTATTTTATGCGCCCCAAAGATGCTCCAAAAAAGCTGTTTGCAGGATTTTTTAATGCACAGCCAGCACAACGCCTCAGTGTGAAAGCCCTCAGTGTGAAAGGGGCCTTACAGACAGCTAAAAAGATCATTGGTGTCATGCACCAGGTTCTGCCATGTGGCAACTACCCCAAAACTATGCAGGTACCATCAAATGAGAGGTCAGTCAGCCAAAGCTCAAGGAACCCCTAGCAACTCCTAAAGGAACCCTTTGGATCCATGGAACATGCTCAATATTGCTCATGGCATAGCTAAGGGTGGAAACCACGGAGAATGTATATAAACATGTTTGGCTCCTGACAAGCCATGTTTAACTTTATGGTGATGGTGGTGAATGTTGTCACAAAACACTCTGTGATGGAGTTTATAAAATGATTATTTTATATGAATGATCTTTCTCTCTATAATCCATTCAAACATTGATATTTAATTTTATCCTTTATTATTCTTATTATTTCTTTGTTTCATTATGTTTTGGTGTATGGGTTTAGAAATTTAGTATAGGTTAAATGACTCTTATATTCAGCTGCTCACATGTTTCACTGCCCACCCCTCAGGAATTTAGAGTAGTTAGCATCCTTCTAAGAATGTTTTTGCAAGTAACAAGACACAAAGACACACCAAGATATATTTATACAATAAGAAGCTTATTGATGTTCATATTGGGAACTAGAAAGTTAATGTATGCTAACTAAGGATATAAGTTAGGAGTATTATCATGTGTGTGTTTGGGTAAATCTTATAACTTGACAGTAGTATTATTTTCCTTGATTGAAAAGTTGTAACAGAGATATTGATCCCGGAGTGAAAATGAGGAACAGATGTTCTGTCCACTCTTCAACTTACTCCTTCCGGCACAACCCACCGTGTAAAGCAATGTGGCGCAGAGTCCTGGAATGTGAAGACACGTAGAAGAAAGAGACTCGAGGAAGACGACCATATATGGAATCAGCCAATCATATGTACACGTTTGTGATGACGATTGCTTATGTCACTTTGTCTATATAAGCTGCATTTGAATAAAATAACTTCCTGTTCTGTTGAGCCACAGATGAGGAAGAACCAATACTGACATGTATGTTCTCAGTGTGCAATTCTTCAAGCAGGCCTGCATGTATATTCACACCATAAATTTGGATCAGCGGCAGAATAGCGAATGGTATACTGGTATTGGACCAGAGGCAATCTATTACAACTCTTCTTAAATTTCTTAGGTGCTCCATTAATAATGTAGCAATTACCCCCTAGAGGGCTGCTGGATTAAATTTTGGGTCCTGCCATTAACCCATATTTCACCCTCCCAGAACTAAGAGTCTATGTTAGGTAGTTTAAATAGATGTGATTGCCAGTCACTTCAGTCTTTTTCTCAATTGCTTTATTAAACAACTTCAGTAGCAGAAGGATAGAGGGTTAGGGGAAGTTCAGATACCTTAATGCAGATCACTGATGAGGTTCTTGGATCCAGAGGACAAACAGCTTTCTGTTCCTGGATCTTGCAACAACCGGATAGGCCTTTCACACCGACCTAGCAGCCGGTATGAAGCACCGACAAGTCTCTGTCACAGACTTTAGCGACAAGTGGAACTCCTGGACAATCCTCTGCCACAGGATTGTGTAACCAGTAGTCAGTTATTTGTAGGTCAGCTGCACAGTACCAGAACCTTTAAGCCATCCGGCAGTACTGTGAGGTAGGTTAACTTCGGTGCATCCTCTAAACGAGTCACCAGGCCCTTCCTGAGAAACCAGCCTCAGCTCGGTTCTCTCCAGCAAGGTCCTCCCCTGTAATCTTCTCCGTTTGAATGGCTTCTTCCCGCAGGCAAGACAGCACAGGACCACCCTCAGTTGAGTAGGCCCCAGACAGACTTCTGGGCCTACTTGCAGTAGTACAGCCTCGAGCCAGCAGGGCCCGAGGCAGAGAAGAGCAACAGCCACATACCTTAGGCCAGGAGGGCCATGGATAAAAGAGACCAAAAAACATGGCGTCTGTCCATTAAATATCCTCTCCCAGAATGCACAGCAGTAAGAACACTCCCACTGGGCTGTTTCTGGGGAAAGAATAGTCAATGCACTTGACCTGCTGTATTTCCCACACTCGCCTGTGGTGACAGCGACACCTACTGGCAACAGTGGGAAATGTGCACAACACAGCCAAACTGGAACAGAAGCAAATCACTTTACACAATTACTCTGAGCTATTTACAGCTCAGATAACATTAAATTTACAGATAGCCCCTATTCAATAGGAACAGGGCGCTACAATAAGATTCCTGTATTTGAGTTCCTTCTCCCTGGGTTTGGGTTAATTTCCTCACGGTAGTTCAATTTCTTCCCATGCTACAAAGACATGCTGTTACATTAATTGGCTTCTGTCATGGCCCTAGTATGGTATGTGTGTACAAGTTAGCTATGTGCATGTGTTACCACATTCTGTATGCCTCAGCAATTGGGGAGGGTTGAGGAAAGACCTGGCAACCTACCTTGTAAACATTCACCAAGAACACGTACATTGGGTTGCCATTCAAAATCAATGGCACACCAACGTACCACCAATCCATGTTTTACCGCATGTGGCTGCAACGTGAATACAGTATGTGAAGCCAGGATTAAAGGGGTTGTAAAGGTACAAGTTTTTCACCTTAATGCATTCTATGTATTAAGGTGAAAAAACATCTGAGGATTAGCGCCCCCCCCCCGAGCCCCCGTTTACTTACCTGACCCCTCGAAAGTCCCGCACCGTGAACGTGCTGGCTTCTCGGCTGGCTTTTCGGCTCATTCATTGGTTGATTGAAAGCAGCGCAGCCATTAGCTTGCGCTGCTGTCAATCACATCCAATGACGCGGCGTGCCGGGGGGCGGGGCCGAGTGATACAGTGAGCAGCTACAGCCGCCGGCTGCATCACGGGAGCGCGCCCGCAAGAACTCACAACTATGCGAGCTTGCATGAAGGAGGTGAATTCTTGCGGGGAGGAGCCGAGACAGGCGCCGAGGGACCCCAGAAGACCAGGTTCGGGGCCACTCTGTGAAAAACGAGCTGCACAGTGGAGGTAAGTATAACAGGTTTGTTATTTAAAAAAAAAAAAAAAATTGTCTTTAGTGTTCCTTTAATGAAAGGTTTAACGCTGGAAAACACGCTTTGATAGATAAAGTGCATTTTATATACAACTCTATAGATCAGACCAAAATGAGGAGGACAGAGGGACATTGCTCCAACTCAGGGACAGTCCCTTGAAATGAGGGACAGTTTGGAGCTGTGATGTTGATTAAAATCGTATGTGATTGTAACAACACAGTTGAGTACCGTCTGTTTTATTTTTTTATTTGCACTAACAAGCTTTAGGGAGTCTACCCCCTTCTTCTCGGCCCAAGTAGTACCCCCGAAAGTCTGTACCGAAAATTTAACTGTTAGCGCAAATAAAAATAAAATAAAAAAAGAGTATGATGGACAGTAGTACTCCAGTGCACTATTTTCCTGGAAACGGCGTATTGTCTCACTGCATGTACTGATATTTGAGCTCCATCTGGTGGAGGATTTGCCAAATTTAGAACACGCAGACACATAAAAGTAAAACTAAAGGCAAAACTTTTTTTTTTTTTCATCTCGGAGAGAGTAAGGCTACTTTCACACTGAGGCGGGGGGGGTGTGTTGGCGGTAAAGCGTCGCTATTTTCAGCGGCGCTTTACCGTCGTTTTTGCAGCGCTATTTGGCTGCTAGCGGGGTGCTTTTAACCCCCGCTAGCGGCCGAAAAAGGGTTAAAACCTGATTACATGTGATCAGCTGTGATTGGACACAGCTGATCACATGGGTAAGGTGCTCTGGAGAGAGTAAGGCTACTTTCACACTGAGGCGGGGGGGTGTCGGCGGTAAAGCGCCGCTATTTTCAGTGCCGCTTTACTGTCGTTTTTGCGGCGCTATTCAGCCGCTAGCGGCCGAAAAAGGGTTAAAACCTGATTACATGTGATCAGCTGTGATTGGACACAGCTGATCACATGGGTAAAGAGCCTCGTCATTGGCTCTTTACCGAGATCGTGGTTGCGCCGTGTTCCAGGGACACAGCGCGCACACGATCGGCGCGCAAGCGCGGTGATACTAGGGCAACGTTATATGACGTCATATTCCAGAACAAGAGAGCTCCCCGCCACCCCGCCTGGCGTCATTTGTCTATACGATGGATGGGAGGTGGTTAAAGTTTGGATATTATTTTCAACCATGTGTGTTATTTTTGGGTGCTTTAAAGTGGTTGTAAACCCACTTTTTAAACAAAGACCTACAGGTAAGCCTAGATTAAGGCTTACCTGTAGGTGTATGAAATATCTCCTTAACCTACACGGTTAAGGAGATATTTGTATGTAAATGCGGCGACGCTGACGTCACCCCATTCACAAATTCGGCTAGGTCGCAACATTCGACGACATAGCCGAATTTGACAGCTCACGCGCGCATGCGCGGAGTCACGTCTTCGCCGCTCCGGCCAATCACGGCGCCAGAGCGGCGCTGTGATTGGCTGCAGTGGCGATACCCGGAAGTAACATTCCGGCTATCGCCGCAGCGATGGATGCGGCTAGAGGAGGGACACGGACGACTTCGGGGGCCCCGATCGAGGGTAAGTGGTACATAATGAGCTAGTATGCTAGTCATACTAGCTCATTATAGCTTTGTCTTGCAGGTTAGAAAAAAAAAAAAAAAAACGACAAAAGGGTTTACAACCACTTTAAAGTAGACTTTCACCCCTGGATGCTCTCCTTGCCCAATTTTTTTCCCCCCTTCGTTTACCTTTTTTTTTCATTTGTCCGCCCGCCCCCTATCTGCCATTCGCACCTAAGCGATAATGATGACATCTGGAACAAAGATGATGGTGCAGGACCTGGCTTGTGACAATGGCGCGGTCGATCACAGCAGGACAATTCTGAATCTGCTAGGTAGGTACACTATATTGCCAAAAGTATTGGGACGTCGGCCTTTACAGGCACATGAACTTTAATGGCATCCCAGTCTTAGTCCGTAGGGTTCAATATTGAGTAGGCCCACCCTTTGCAGATATAACAGCTTCAACTCTTCTGGGAAGGCTGTCCACAAGGCTTAGGAGTGTCTATGGGAATGTTTGACCATTCTTCCAGAAGCACATTTGTGAGGTCAGGCATGGATGTGGACGAGAAGGCCTGGCTCGCAGTCTCCACTCTAATTTATCCCAAAGGTGTTTTATCAGTTTGAGGCCAGTCAAGTTCCTCCACCCCAAACTCGCTCATATATGTCTGTATGGACCTTGCTTTGTGCACTGGTCCAAATCATTTGGTGGAGAAGGGATTATGGTGAGGGGTTATTTTTCAGGGATTGGGCTTGGCCCCTTCATTCTAGTGAAGGGAACTCTTAAGGCCTGTACACACGATACGAAAATTGGACAATGATGATCACCTAAGCACATGATGACGTCTGGAACAAGGTAAAAAAAACTTCAGTGTGCAGCAGCCCCCCTAATATTTACCTGAGCCCCCATCGCGATCCAGCGATGTGCACGAGAGCCTCGGCTCTGCAGGGACTCTCCTTCCTCATTAGCTGAGACAGCAGAGGGAGCCATTGGCTCTCGCTGTTGTCAATCACAGCCAGTGAGAAGAGAGAGGGGGCAAGGCCGTGCCACGGCTCTGTGTGTGAATGGACAGCCTGCTTGGATGCCCTATAGCAAGCTGTTTGCTCTGGGAGCAATTGGCAGGAGGGAGGGACCAGGAGCGCCAGCAGGGAAAACCAAAACCATTACACAGAGCAGGTAAAGTATAAAAAAAAAAAATTCTTTAAAAAAAAATTAAAAAAAACTTGCCTTTAATATCACTTTAAGAGAGCACGTCCACTCTACCGAGGACACTAGAAAAAGATGAGGCATGATGGTTATGGGCGGGGTTATACTGTGCTGGCCAATAGCTTTTTTTGTTGCCAGTATCCATTTCTCTTGTAGTTGACAGTATAACCCAACAGTGCGAGAATTCAAAAAATTCCTGTGTCCCTCAGTGGACAATGAAGACAACAGTTTTGCAACAAATCTGAGGCATAAGACACGTGTGCGCTTATTTTTTTTAACTGCTAAGTATTGGCACTGTGCACTTGGCAACACCTGTGACTTTCTTCCCGAGTTCAGTCTTTATCAGTAAGCAGTGCAAGTCAACAAGCCCCAGAGTCTATTTTTGCCTTCTTATTTGACATTATTTCAATATCAAGTAATGAGCTCACACTTTCGTACCAGGAATTCCTAGCAAACTGGGTAATGATGCCAAGAGACTTTTTTTTCCCCCCTGCTTGTGCCAGGCAACCCGCTTATGTTTTAAGTACAAGCTGATCTGGCTGAAGGGTTGAGCAATCTTCCGGCTCGGGGCTAGTACATTCCAGAGGCGACGCACATCAATACTATCATGTGCTACATCTGGGACAACATAACGAGGACATTAAATGTTTATATTGTGCTTGTTATAACAGAATTTGTTGCAGTGTCACTATACCCAGCCCTTAGATGTGGTGGCTGGATTGGTTCTCTTTTCACCTGTTGCTCCTACCAGTAACGCATTTCCTGTGCTACAGTGACAACTCTTACAGTTCTGTATCTATGGAGGAGCAGTGTTGTCACCCTAGGAGGGGACTACAGAACACCTCGTCAGCTCGTCCTCTCTATTACATATCGGCTTACTAGATTACGGGTAGGGTCAACAGGTCTATTTTGCACTTATCAGATATAATAAAACATTTTAAATGGTTTATAAATAATTATAATGTACATAACGGACCCAAAAGGGAGAAAAGAGGAGAAGTTCATAGTTAGTTTACATGACATTTCTATGCACTGCAGCAGAGCAGTGATGCTGTATTTTTCCGCACCTCTCGGCTCCATTGTGGTGTGAAGGGGGCACATAGTAGTGATGAGCCGAACACCCCCGGGTTCGGTTCGCACCAGAACCCGCGAACGGACCGAAAGTTCGCACGAACATTAGAACCCTATTAAATACAATGGATGCGAACGTTCGGATTCTAAAGTGCTAATTATAACGACTATTATCCATGTTATTGTCCGAAACAGAGTTTGGGAACCCGGGTTCTGCACCAGGGGACATGTATCAATGCAAAAAGAAGTTTTAAAAACTGACGTTTTCCGGGAGCAGTCATTTTAATGATGCATAAAGTGAAAAAAAAAAGTCAAATATTCCTTTAAATATTGTACCTGGGGGGTGTCTAAAGAATGCCTGTGAAGTGCCACGTGTTTCCCGTGTTTAGAACTGTCCCTGCACAAAATGACACTTCTAAAGGAAAAAAAGCCATTTAAAACTGCTTGGGGCTTTAATGCAATGTCTGGTCCCGGTAATATGGATGAAAATCTTTAGGAAAAATGGCATAGCTACCCCATCAACCCCCCCCCCCCCCCACCCCAGCCCATTACCAGCCCCTTTGGGTCTTGTATGGATATTAAGGGGAACCCCGCACATAAAATAAAAAAGGCCCTATATACTCTGAACAGCCGTATACAGGCGGTGCATACAAGACAGGGACTGTAGGTTTGTTCTTATGTAGAATCTGTTTGTAATTTTGAACAGGTACATTGTTTAAGTGTAGCTCCATGCCAAATTCCTTTTTTTTAGCTTTTTGTAAAACATAGGGAACGGTTATCACCCCTGTCACATTTGTTTTGCTGTCTGTGCCCCTGTTCAGAACATTTCACCTCACTTTGCGTCCCAATGACAACTGTTTTTGAAATGTGGTGTTTTTATTGAAACAAGGATTGGTGATAAAGCATCAGTAGAGAGGAGACACCTTTCTCCCATATTAATTCTTACAGGAGAGAATTTTCCTTCCAAGGGGTAGATTTCCTCTCACTTCCTGTTGTCTTCTTCCGTTTGCAAGTAGTAGTCGTTTGTAAGTTGGATGTTTGAAAGTAGGGACCTGCCGTATATACTCTGCAGAAATTGGCCCCTTAGGTGTTGGTGTTGGCACAACACTGTAAGCACTCACAGTTACTCTTGGTTGGTGCTGGAACGCCCTGCTGTCAACTATTATATCAGGAATTGTAATAACATATAATTGTTGATCAGTGGTAGTAAAAATTGGGCCTTTGATGGTGGTGCTGGTACCACAACACTGTAAGGCCTGACAGTTACTCTTGGTGGGCGCAGCAATGGGCCCTGCTGTGAATTATTAGATCAATAATTATAATTGCATGCCCCTGTTGAACAGGGGCTGAAAAATTGGGCCTTAGGCACTGGTGGCACAACACTGCAACCCCTCACAGATACTGTGCTTGGAGCACAGCAATGAGGCCTGTTGCAAAGTATTGCATCAAAAATTTTAATTACACGCCCCTGTTAAACAGGGGCTGAAAAATTGGGCCTTAGCCACTGGTGGCGTCACCCATAAACCAAAATGATCTTCCAAGCTATCATTATTAATCGTATCATTGAGGAGGAGGAGGAGGATAGCCAGTCAACATAACAGCACAGGCACTCAGCATCAGCATCAGTCTTGAAGGGATGTGACATTTTAAAATCAATTAGTCTGTTATATCAGCATCTGGTGTGTGGTAGCTGGTGGTGATCCAAGACTGGTTCATCTTGATGAAAGTCAGTCGATCAACCGAGTCGGTGGACAGGCGCACCCTGTGATCCGTGACAAATCCTCCAGCAGCACTGAATGTGCGTTCTGAAAGAACGCTGGATGCAGGACAGGCCAGTAGCTCAATTGCATATTGTGCAAGCTCTGGCCAGTGATCCATCCTCAAGACCCAGTAAGCCAGAGAATTTTCGGTGGGGAAGGTGTCCAAGTCTGACCTTGCCCCTAGGTATTCCTGCACCATGTATATCAGACGCTGGCGATGGTTGCTGGAACCGATCATACTTTGGGGCTGCGGACTAAAGAATTGTCTGAACGCATCGGTCAGACAGCCACCTTCCCCACCGCTCCTTCTTTGACTGCCCGAAGCCTCAGCAACTCGTTGTCCAGGACCAGGAGTTTGTAACCTCCCAGTCTCTGGGAACGCGTTGCACAGACCTTTCTGCAAGGCCTCCCGGAGTTGTCTCATCCTCTGCTCCCTCTGCGACGGTACGATAAGGTCCGCAACCTTACCCTTGTACCGTGGATCAAGGAGAGTGGCCAGCCAGTAATGGTCCCTCTCTTTGATCCGAAGAATACGAGGATCCTTCCGCAGACTTTGCAGGATCAGGGAGGCCATGCAGCGTAGGTTAGCTGAGGCATTCAGTCCGGAGTCCTCTGGGTCACTAAGGACGACATGATCCGCAGCCACCTCCTCCCAGCCACGTACAAGTCCACTGGTTTCTTGGGACTGTAAATCATCCCTAAAAGACTGCTGCTGATGATGCTGAGTGCCAGCCTCCACCTCCATGCTGACACAATCCTCCTTCTCCTCCTCCTCCTGTGCGATGGGTGGGACAGAAGGAACACTGTCTGGGTAAAGGGGGCCTTGAGAGGCAAGGAAGTCCTCCTCTTCCTGCCTCTGTTCTGCCTCAAGTGCCCTGTCCATTATTCCACGCAGCGTGTGCTCCAACAGGTGGACAAGAGGTACAGTGTCACTGATGCATGCACTGTCACTGCTCACCATCCTTGTGGCCTCCTCAAATGGTGCCAGGACAGTGCATGCATCCCTGATCATGCCCCACTGGTGTGGTGAAAAAAACCCGAGCTCCCCTGACCCTGTCCTGGTGCCGTAGTCGCACAGGTACTCATTGATGGCCCTCTGCTGCGTGTGCAGCCACTGCAGCATGGCCAACGTTGAGTTCCACCTGGTGGGCATGTCACATAAAAAGGGATTTTTATAACAGCTTACCTGTAAAATCCTTTTCTTGGAGTACATCACGGGACACAGAGCGACTTAGTCATTACTAATGGGTTATATAGATTACCTTCAGGTGTTGGCACTGGCCAATTCCAAACCGGAAGTACCCTCCCCTATATAAGCCCCTCCCATCCGGGAGCACCTCAGTTTTGTAGCCAAGCAATAAGTGTCCCAAAAAGAGGGGTGGGAGCTCTGTGTCCCGTGATGTACTCCAAGAAAAGGATTTTACAGGTAAGCTGTTATAAAAATCCCTTTTTCTTTTTCGTACATCACGGGACACAGAGCGACTTAGTCATTACTAATGGGACGTCCCAAAGCAATGCCAAATGAGGGGAGGGATACATAAGCTGGGCGCCATCAGGCATGAGGATCTTTTGCGGCCTGCAACACACTGCGCCCAAAGGCGACATCCTCCTGACTTCTAACGTCTACCTGGTAGAATCTAGTAAACGTGTGTACCGAAGACCATGTTGCGGCCTTACATACTTGAGCCAGGGAGGCCTGGTGATGCACTGCCCATGAAGTTCCAACTGCTCTTGTGGAGTGCGCCCTAACTTTGAACGGAGGCGGTCTCTTTCTCAAGCCATAGGCTTGTATTATGACCTGTCGAATCCACTTGGCTAAAGTGGATTTTGATGCTGCCTGACCCTTTTTAGGGCCTTCCGGCAGAATAAACAAAGTATCCGTTCTGCGAATCTGAGCAGTGGCTTTTAGATAAGCTTTAACTGCTCTTACTACATCCAAAGAATGTAATAACTTTTCCTCTACCGAGCTAGGTTTGGGGAAAAAAGAAGGAAGAACCACATCTTGGTTCAAATGAAACCTCGATACCACCTTGGGAAGAAAGGCTGGATGAGGACGTAATACTACTCTGTCCTTATGGACAACCAGATATGGCTCCTTACAGGACAAGGCGGCTAATTCCGATACTCTTTTAGCCGAACAAACGGCTACTAAGAAAATCAATTTCCTGGTGAGAAGAACCAAGGAAATGTGTTGCAATGGTTCAAACGGTTGTTTCTGTAGAACTGACAGAACCAGGTTTAAGTCCCAAGGACATATGGGAACACTAACCGGAGGGCTAATACGCATCACTCCTTGTATGAAAGCTTTGACTAGTGAATGCGAAGCCAAGGGCCTTTGAAAAAATATTGACAAGGCCGAAATCTGACCCTTGATAGTACTTAAGGCCAGCTTCCTATCTACAGCCCACTGTAGGAAGTCCAAAATCCTCCCTATCACGTACTTACATGGATGCCATTTCTTGGCCTCACACCACGTAATGTACGCTTTCCAGATCCTATAATAGATCTGCCTGGATACCGGCTTCCTGGCATTGATCATGGTAGATACCACAGAATTAGAGAGCCCTCTCTTTTTCAGAATGTGGGCTTCAATAGCCAGGCCGTCAAACCTAGGGCTGGTAAGGAAGGGTGGTATATCGGTCCCTGCGACAGCAGGTCCGGACGATGTGGGAGGGTCCAAGGACTCCTCACTGACATTTTTACAATCTCCGCATACCATGCCCTTCGGGGCCACGCTGGAGCCACCAGAATCACTGGTTTCTTTTCTACCCTGATTCTGCGGAGTAATCGCGGTAACAATTGTGGCGGTGGGAATGCATATATCAGCTTGAACTGATCCCAAGGGAACACTAGGGCATCCGAGCCGCAAGCTAGAGGATCCCTTGTGCGAGACACAAATCTATCCACCTTTGCGTTGAATCTGGATGCTAGCAGATCTACATCCGGTGTTCCCCACCGCTGGCATATTGCCTGGAAAACCTCGGGGTGAAGAGACCATTCCCCCGGGCATAATTGTTGGCGACTTAAAAAGTCCGCTCTCCAATTTTCCACTCCTGGGATGAAAACCGCGGATATGGCTGGGACATATCTTTCTGCCCACTCCAGGATGCAATCTGCTTCCCTCTGGGCTGCACGACTCCTGGTGCCACCCTGGTGATTGATATATGCCACTGCTGTGGCATTGTCTGATTGAATTCTGACAGGGGACCCTTGGAGTTTGGATGTCCATGCTACTAGGGCATACCGGGCTGCTCGTATCTCTAAGAGATTGATGGGCAGGGCCTTTTCTGCTTCTGACCACTTGCCCTGGAGAGACCATTGCTCCAGTACTGCCCCCCAGCCTATGAGGCTGGCATCTGTAGTGACTACCTTCCAAGAAACCGGACTGAAGGGTTTCCCTTTTTCCAGATTCTGGGGCACCAACCACCAATGGAGGCTCTTGCGAACGGAAGGGGACAGGGACATTGGTAAGTCTAAAGCCTGAACTTTTTTGTTCCAGGCTGACAGTATGGCCCTTTGCAAATTCCTTGAATGGAATTGACCGTAGGGTACCGCTTCGAATGAAGCCACCATTTTTCCCAGCAGCCTCATGCAGAGGCGTATGGATGGTTTTCTTTTTGTACCCACTAAGTGGGTCAAATCTTTTAAAGACGACACCTTCTCTGGAGGTAAGAAAATCTTTCTCTGATTTGAATCCAGCCTTAGCCCTAAGTATTCCAGACTTTTGACTGGTCTTAGAGCTGACTTGTCCCGGTTGATAATCCAACCGTGATATTCCAGATACTTGATTGTCTTGAGAATAGCTACTTCCAGCTTTTCCACTGAGTGGTCTATTAGTAGCAGGTCGTCTAGATATGCCATTATCGTTACACCCTGTGTTCTTAGATTGGCCAATAATGGGGCCAGAATTTTTGTGAACACTCGTGGTGCTGTGGCCAGACCGAAAGGTAAGGCTCTGAACTGAAAATGGCGCCCTTCTACTGCAAAGCGTAGAAATTTCTGGTGGGCCGGAAAGATGGGAATATGCAGATAAGCATCCTTTATGTCGATCGAGGCTAACCATTCCTGCCCTTGTAGGGCGGTGGCCACCGATCGGATCGACTCCATCCGAAAAGTCCTGATATTTAGGAACTTGTTTAGCCCTTTTAGATTTAATATGGGCCTCACGTCCCCATTTGGTTTGGGGACTGTGAAAAGGTTCGAGTAAAACCCGAATCCGCTTTCTTCCAGGGGAACCTTCATGATTACACCTTGGAGCAATAGTTGTTCTAGTGCCAGAAGGAGGGATCCTCTCTTTTGGGGATCTCTTGGCACGTTTGACCTCATAAATTGGGCAGGAGGAGTGCCTTTTAACTCCAGCTTGTATCCCAGACTTACTGCGGAGAGCACCCATCTGTCTCTGATGGTGTCCCGCCAGGTCTCTGTGAACAACTGAAGTCTTCCCCCCACCCGATTGAGTGGGGGCAACGCTTCATGCCTTGGGGGGAGGTTTTGTACCTCTCTTGATCCAGGGCTTCTTGTTACCCTGTGATTGTCCCCGATTTCTGCCCCCTGAATTTGACCGCGGAGGCCGTCGGAACTGCTTCACAGCCGATGTGCCCGGGACTGGAGAAGTAGGCCTCTTAAAATAAGAACTTCTTCCCTTGTTCTTAACCGGTAAGAGTGAACTTTTACCGGCAGAAATTTTCTGGATATATTTGTCCAGATCTTCTCCAAATAAGCGTTCTCCATGAAATGGGAAGCTAACCAGCAGTTTTTTACAGGGAGCTTCAGCAGACCAGTTTTTGAGCCACAGAAGCCTACGCATATGTACTATAGACAGCGTAAAGCGGGAGGCCTGTTGGATTGTATCCTTTATGGCGTCCACCGCAAAACACAAGGCTCTAGGCAGGTCAGCTAGGGCAAGAGCCTGCTGATCTGGTAAGTCCCTTAAGACTTGTTTCAACTGATCTTTCACTGCTTGGCAGACTCCAATCGCTGCTACCGCAGGTTGTGTCACCATGCTTGCTGTAGAGAAAGCAGATTTTAGTAAAGACTCCAATTTTTTATCTATTGGGTCTTTGAACATTGGAACATTATCTACTGGACATGTCAGTGATTTGTTAACAGAAGAGATGGCTGCGTCCACTGTAGGGACCCTCCATTTTTTTATGAACTTATCCTCCATGGGATAGATCACCGGAAATCTCTTGGGGGGAGCAAATATTTTATCAGGATGCTCCCAATCCTGATAAATAAGCCCTTCTAATAAAGGGTGGATTGGGAAGGAACAGACAGCCTGGGGAGCTTTTAGCGACCCTAGCGAGGAAACCGTAGTGGATGGTGGTTCCGCCAGAGGCATTTTAAATGCTGATCGGACCATATTAGTCAGAGACTGAACCCATAATCTTTCAGCCTGAGATGCTGAGAAAGGTTCTTCCACTGTTGATTCCTCCATAACTGAATCAACCTCATCCTGATCCCCTTCAGGTAGGTCGATCTCTGTGTGGGGCTGTTCCTCCACTAACAGGCACTCTGAAGGAGGAGACGGAGATCGGACGCGCTTTCCCTGTGACAGGGAAGCAGCGATCAATGCTGTTAATCTCTCTTCCAATCCTCCCAGAGTTGAGGATAAAACCTCCTCTGTTATATATACAGGAGCAGGTGGACTGGGGACAGCCGCAGCACCAGGCATTCCTGCGGGGTTTCTACGGCTACTGACCTCTGAATTCTCAGGGGAGATTGGTGCAGTACAAGCATGCCCAATATCCTCAGAGCCCGATGGAGACCCCTTTGGCTTCCTGGAAGATCTATTTCCGGAGCGTCTGGACGACATATCCTTTAAGCACAAAGCTGAGGTATTCCCGTCGTCATACACCAATTTTGCTGGTAATAGTCTAACAAAGTTGCTGCTATATACCAGCTGGTGTCCACTAAAGTGCCTTTCTATGGGGATGCCTGCATCAACCGCCTCTGTGTGCCACTGTTTGTTGCTAGCTCTGTTTGCATCCAGCTGACACTTGTACTGTGTCTTTTAACCATGCTGGGACGCCCGCACATGCGCAGAAGCGCCGCGGCGCGCATCGAGCGTCATCCACCCGCCCCTTTTTTTCATAGGAGGCGCGTGCACGCGCCCGCGCGCGCGCCCGTGGCGCCCTTTTCGAAATCAAACAGGGGACTAGGAGCCAGGGCCCTTTTTGCCGGAGGGCCTGTGCGGTGGATGAGCGCAGCAACAGGGCAGAGGAAGTGGATTCCCACAGAGAAACTTACCAGCTGCCTGGATCTTTTGACTTGAGAAAACCAAAGATCCACATGACAAGAAAAATGGACTACGGCGGCCTCTAGTGGTTTAACACAGGTACCGCGGTCCCTTTTTTTTTTTTTTCTTGACTACTATTAAAATTTTACATTTTCAGTAGATACAGGCAAACACAGATATTTAGCGGGAATACCGTTAGGTAACAGACAGAAAGACAAATTAGACTTGGGGGTCCCCCAATAGAACCAAGTTCCTGGGGGCCCCCACTTACCTGATCCCCGCCGCAGGACTTTGTTTGGTCCACAGAAGTCCAAACTTCACCTATCACGGCAGGCATTGTAATTAAACCTTCAGGGACCGGGTTCCCAAGGATTCCACTCCCCTGGACCTGTATAGCACCCTGCACAGACAACATCTTGGTTGTGGGTATGACCAGAGCTCTGGATCCCAGGGTCCAGCCCTCCTAAGAGAAGCATTACAGGCAAAACCTTGCTCTTCTGCTGCAAGGCCCGGGTACCGACCGTTTAGCTATGAAGCTTTTTTGGTGGGATCCGGAACAGCTTACTAAGGCCCAAAAGAACCTGTACGCAAGCCCAGTGAAAACACATGTTACTCTTTGGCCAACACCTTAGACACTGGCAAAAAACTGAGGTGCTCCCGGATGGGAGGGGCTTATATAGGGGAGGGTACTTCCGGTTTGGAATTGGCCAGTGCCAACACCTGAAGGTAATCTATATAACCCATTAGTAATGACTAAGTCGCTCTGTGTCCCGTGATGTACGAAAAAGAAAAGGCGGTTCTTGGGCAGGTTCAACTCCTTTTGCAGCTCAGCCAGGCGAGCACTGGCATTATAAGATCTGCGGAAATGCACACAGACTTTCCTGGCCTGCCTCAGGACATCCTGTAAGCCCGGGTACCTGCCCAAGAACCGCTGCACCACCAGGTTAAGGACGTGAGCCATACAGGGCACATGGGTCAGTTGTCCCTGTCGGAGGGCAGAGAGGAGGTTGGTGCCATTGTCGCAAACCACCATTCCTGGCTTAAGCTGGCGTGGCGTCAACCACCTCTCGGCCTGCCCCTGCAGAGCAGACAGGACCTCTGCCCCAGTGTGGCTCCTGTCCCCCAAACACACCAGCGCAAGCACGGCATGGCATCTTTTTGCCTGCGTACTTGCGTAGCCCCTTGAACGCCTACAGAGCACCGCTGGTTCCGAGGACAAACCACAGGAAGAGGCCATGGAGGAAGAAGAAGAGGAGGGGGTGGAGGAGAGAGGTGTGTCACAAACAGTAGTAGCATTTTGGAGGCGTGGCGGTGGAACAACCTCCAACACTACTGCACCTTGTCCTGCATCCTTCCCAGCTGCCAAAAGAGTGACCCAATGGGCCGTGAAAGAAAGGTAACGTCCCTGTCCATGCCTGCTGGACCATGAGTCAGCGGTAATATGCACCTTACCGCTGACCGCCCTGTCCAGCGAGGCCAAGACATTGCCTTCCACATGCCTGTAGAGAGCCGGAATCGCCTTCCGTGCGAAAAAGTGGCGTTTGGGAACCTGCTACTGAGGAACCGCACATTGCACAAACTCACGGAAGGGGGCCGAGTCTACCAACTGAAAAGGCAGCAGTTGAAGCGCTAGCAATTTAGCCAAGCTAGCATTCAACCGCTGGGCATGTGGATGGCTGGGAGTGAACTTCTTTCGACGGTCCAGCAGCTGGGGCAGGGAAATTTGCCTGCTAGAATCGGACGTTGGTGTACTGCTAGCAGAGTGCCCGCAAGTACTTGCCTGTGACACACCTAATTCTACACCTTCATTCCTCTCAGAGCAGGTTTCAGAGAGTTGTGAAGGTATAGTGGGGTTGGAGATCCCAGCTGATGCGGTGCAAGAAGAGGTCAGCTTTGTTCTTTGGTGTGGGTCTTTAAGGTAGGCTTGCCAACGAGCTGCATGGCAGGTCAACATATGTCTGATCAAGCATGTGGTGCCCAAGCGGCTGATGTTTTGGCCACGCGATATACGCTTGAGACATATGTTGCAAACAGCAGCTGTGCGATCTGATGCACTCGCCTCAAAAAATAGGATTTTTATAACAGCTTACCTGTAAAATCCTTTTCTTGGAGTACATCACGGGACACAGAGCGACATAGTCATTACTAATGGGTTATATAGTTACCGTCAGGTGCTGGCACTGGCAACTTCCAAAACCGGAAGTACCCTCCCCTATATAAGCCCCTCCCATCCGGGAGCACCTCAGTTTTGTAGCAAAGCAATAAGTGTCCCCAAAGAGGGGCGGGAGCTCTGTGTCCCGTGATGTACTCCAAGAAAAGGATTTTACAGGTAAGCTGTTATAAAAATCCTATTTTCTTTCTCGTACATCACGGGACACAGAGCGACATAGTCATTACTAATGGGATGTCCTAAAGCAATGCCAAATGAGGGGGGGGATACACCATATATAAGCTGAGCGCTATCAGACATGAGGATCTTTTGCGGCCTGCAACACACTGCGCCCAAAGGCGACATCCTCCTGACTTCTAACGTCCACCTGGTAGAACCTAGTAAACGTGTGTACTGAAGACCATGTTGCGGCCTTACAGACTTGAGCCAGGGAGGCCTGGTGATGCACTGCCCATGAAGTTCCAACTGCTCTCGTGGAGTGCGCCCTAACTTTGAACGGAGGCGGTCTACTTCTCAAGCTATAGGCTTGTATTATGACCTGTCGAATCCACTTGGCTAAAGTAGATTTTGACGCTGCCTGACCCTTTCTGGGGCCTTCCGGCAGAATAAACAAAGTATCCGTTCTGCGAATCTGAGCAGTGGCTTTTAGATAAGCTTTAACTGCTCTTACTACATCCAAAGAATGCAATAACTTTTCCTCTACCGAAGTAGGCTTGGGGAAAAAAGAAGGAAGAACCACATCTTGGTTCAAATGAAAACTCGATACCACCTTAGGAAGAAAGGCTGGATGAGGACGTAACACTACTCTGTCCTTATGGATAACCAGATATGGCTCCTTACAGGACATAGCTGCTAATTCCGATACTCTTTTAGCCGAACAAATGGCTACTAGAAAAATCAATTTCCTGGTGAGAAGCACCAAGGAAATATGCTGTAATGGTTCAAATGGTTGTTTCTGTAGAACCGACAGAACCAAGTTTAGATCCCATGGACATATGGGAATATTAACCGGAGGACTAATACGCATCACTCCTTGTATAAAGGCTTTGACTAGTGAATGCGAAGCCAAGGGCCTTTGAAAAAATATTGACAAGGCCGAAATCTGACCCTTGATAGTACTCAAGGCAAGCTTCCTATCTACAGCCCACTGTAGGAAGTCCAGAATCCTACCTATTACGTACTTATGTGGATGCCATTTCTTGGCCTCACACCACGCGATGTACGCCTTCCAGATTCTATAGTAGATCTGCCTGGATACCGGCTTCCTGGCATTGATCATGGTAGATACCACAGCATTAGAGAGCCCTCTCTTTTTTAGAATGTGGGCTTCAATAGCCAGGCCGTCAAACCTAGGGCTGGTAAGGAAGGGTGGTATATCGGTCCTTGCGAAAGCCGGACGACGTGGGAGAGTCCAAGGACTCCCCACTGAAATTTTACAATCTCCGCGTACCACGCTCTTCGGGGCCACGCTGGAGCCACCGGAATCACCGGTTTCTTTTCTACCCTGATTCTGCGGAGTAATCGAGGTAACCATTGTGGCGGTGTGAATGCATATATCAGCTTGAACTGATCCCAAGGGAACACTAGGGCATCCGAGCTGCAAGCTAGGGGATCCCTTGTCCGAGAGACAAACCTGTCCCCCTTTGTGTTGAATCTGGATGCTAGAAGATCTACATCCGATGTTCCCCACCGCTGACATATTGTCCAGAAAACCTCGGGGTGAAGGGACCCTTCCTCTGGGCCTAATTGCTGGCGACTTAGAAAGTCCGCCTTCCAATTCTCCACTCCTGGAATGAATACCGCAGATATGGCTGGGACATATTTTTCTGCCCATTTCAGGATGTAATTTACTTCCCTCTGGGCTGCACGACTCCTGGTGCCCCCCTGATGATTGATATATGCCACTGCTGTGGCATTGTCTGATTGCATTCTGACAGGGGACCCTTGGAGTTTGGATGTCCATGCTACTAGGGCATACCGGGCTGCTCGTATCTCTAAGAGATTGATGGGCAGGGCCTTTTCTGCATCCGACCATCTGCCCTGTAGAGACTATTGCTCCAGTACTGCTCCCCAGCCTATAAGGCTGGCATCTGTAGTGACCACCTTCCAAGAAATCGGACTGAAGGATTTCCTTTTTTCCAGATTCTGGGGAACCAACCACCAACGGAGGCTCTTGCGAACGGAAGGGGACAAGGACATTGTAAGTCTAGGGCCTGAACTTTTTTGTTCCAGGCTGACAGTATGGCCCCTTGCAAATTCCTTGAATGGAATTGACCGTAGGGTACTGCTTCGAATGATGCCACCATTTTTCCCAGCAGCCTCATATACAGGCGTATGGACGGCTGTCTTTTTTGTACCCACTAAGTGGATCAAATCTTTCAAAGACAACACCTTTCCTCGAGGCAAGAATATTTTTCTCTGGCCTGAATCCAACCTTAGCCCCAAGTATTCCAGACTTTTGACTGGTTTTTAGGGCTGACTTGTCTCGGTTGATAATCCAACCGTGAGATTCCAGATACTTGATCGTCTTGTGAACGACCACGTCTAGTTTTTTCACTGAGTGGTCTATCAGCAACAAGTCATCCAGATATGCCATTATCATTACACCTTGTGTTCTTAGATTGGCCAATAAAGGGCCAGAATTTTTGTAAACACTCGTGGTGCTGTGGCCAAACCGAAGGGTAAGGCTCTGAACTGAAAATGGCGCCCTTCTACTGCAAAGCGTAGAAATTTTTGGTGGACTGGAAAGATGGGAATGTGCAAATAAGCATCTTTGATGTCGATCGTGGCTAACCAATCCTCCCCTTGTAGGGCAGTGGCCACCGATCGGATCGACTCCATCGGAAAGTCCTGATATACAGGAATTTGTATAGCCCTTTTAGAATTAATATGGGCCTCCCGTCCGCGTTTGCTTCGGGACTGTAAAGAGGTTTGAGTAAAACCCGAACCCTCATTCTTCCAGGGGAACCTCCATAATTACTCCTTGGAGCAATAGTTGTTCTAGTGCCAACAGGAGGGACTCTCTCTTCCGGGGATCCCTTGGCACGTTTGACCTCAAAAATGGGAAGGAGGAGAGTCTTTTAACTCCAAACTGTATCCCAAACCTACTGCGGAGAGCACCTATCTGTCTTGATCGTGTCCCGCCAGGTCTCTTGCGAACAACTGGAGTCCTCCCCCCACCCGACTGAGTGGGGGCTTCATGAATTTAACTTTGGGGGAGGTTTTGTACCTCCCCTGACCCAGGGTTTCTCATTACCCTGCTACTGTCCCTGTTTTTTACCCCCGGGATTTGACCGAGGAGGCCGTCGGAACTGTTACACAGCCGATGCCCCAGGGACTGGAGAAGCAGGCCTCTTAAAGAGGGACCTCTAACTCTGCTTTTAACCGGCAAGAGCGTATTTTTACCGCTGGAAATTTTCTGGATATTTGTCCAGGTTTTCCCTGAATAAGCGTTCACCATGAAATGGGACGCTAACCAGCCATTCTTTACAGGGAGCTTCAGCAGACCAGTTTTTGAGCCATAGGAGCCTACGCATATGTACTATAGACAGCGTAAGGCGGGAGGCCTGATGGACTGAATCCTCTATGGCGTCAACCGCAAAGCCTAAGGCTCTAGGTAGATCAGCTAGGGCAAAGCCTGCTGATCTGTCAAGTCCCTCAAGACCTGTTTCAACTGATCCTTCACTGCTTAGCAGACCCCAATAGCTGCTACTGCTGGTTGTATCACCAAGCAGATTTTCATAAGGACTCCAATCTTTTATCTATTGGGTTCTTGAACATTTGGACATTATCCACTGGACATGTCAGTGATTTATACATACAAGAGATGGCTGCGTCCACTGTAGGGACCTTCCATTTTTTTTTTTTTTGATGAACTTATCCTCCATGGGATAGACCACCGGAAATCGCTTGGGGGAATAAATATTTTCTCAGGACGTTCCCAATCCTGGTAAATGAGCCCTTTCAGTAAAGGGTGAAGTGGAAAAGAACAAACAGTCTGGGGGCTTCTAGCGACCCCAACGAGGATACAGTAGTGGTTGATGTTTCCGCAAGGTGCATTTTTAAATGCTGATCGGACCATGTTAGTCAGAGACTGAACCCATAATCTTTCAGCTTGAGATGCTGAGAAAGGGTTCCCCCACTGTTGATTCCTCTATAACAGAATCAACCTTATCCTGATCCCCTTCAGGCAGGTCGATCCCTGTATGGGACTGTTGCTCTGCTAACAGGCACTCTGAAGGAGGAGACGGAGATCGGGCGTGCTTTCCCTGACAGGGAGGCAGCGATAAATTTTGACAATCTCTCTCTAATCCTCCCAGAGCTGAGGAAAAAACCTCCTCTGTTACATACAC
The DNA here is from genome assembly GCA_029206835.1 of Rana muscosa. Classification (NCBI taxonomy): domain Eukaryota; kingdom Metazoa; phylum Chordata; class Amphibia; order Anura; family Ranidae; genus Rana; species Rana muscosa. Next base: position 32,238,428 of record CM055128.1, read on the forward strand.
AGGAGCAGGTGACTGAGGACAGCCACAGTACCAAGTACCCCTGCGGGGTCTCTACGGTCACTTACCTCTGAACTTCAGGGGAGACTGGTGCAGCAGGAGTATGCCCAAGATCCTCAGAGCCCGATGAGACCCCCTTCGCTTCCTGGAAGATTCAGTTCCGGAGCTACTGGACGGCATATTCCTAAGCCTAAAGCTGAGGTATTCCAGCCGTAATACACCTCTTTTACTGAGAATAGTCTAGCACAATTGCTGCTATATCACAGTTGGTGTCTACTAATGTGCCTTTCTAGGGGATGCCTGTATCAACCGCTTGCTGTATGCCTTTAAATGTTGCCAGCTCTGTCTCTGTACTTCATAGCCAGCTTACTGCAATAATGTGGCTTTTTAAAAACCTGCTGGGACGCCCGCACATGCGCAGAAGCGCTGCGGCGCGCACAGAGCGTCATCCCCCAGGCCCCGCCCCTTTTTCCGGCCACCTCTATATATAGAGGCGCGTGCACGCGCACGCGCGCGGCCACGTGCGCCTCGGCGCTAATTTTCAAACATGGAAACCAGGGACAGGAGCCAGGGCCCCCTTTGCCGCAGGCCGGGGGATAGACGAACACTGCAACATGGCAGAGGAAACAGTTTCCTGTAGGAGAACTCACCAGCTGCCTGGACTTTGCTCTCTGAGAAGAAACTAGTCCATATGACAAGAAAAACATTCCACAGCGGCCTCTAGTGGACAAACACAGGTACCGCAGTTTAATATACTAAACATATATAAAAAAACATTCTTTTTTTTTTTTTTTTTTTCTTGACCACCATTAAAAATTATTACATTTTTTTAGTAGTTACAGGCATGCACAGATATTAGCGGGAATACCGTTAGGTAACAGACAGAAAGACAAATTAGGCTTGGGGGTCCCCTAATAGAACCAAGTTCCTGGGGGCCCCCACTTACCTGTTCCCCGCCGCAGGACTTTGTTTGGTCCACAAAAGCCCAAACTTCACCTATCACGGCAGGCATTGTAATCAAACCTTCAGGGACCGGGTTCCCAAGGATTCCACTCCCCTGGACCTGTATAGCACCCTGCACAGAAAACATCTTGGTCGTGGGTATGACCAGAGCTCTGGATCCCAGGGTCCAGCTCTCCTAAGAGAAGCATTACAGGCAGAACCTTACTCTTCTCTGCAAGGCCCGGGTACCGACCGTTTAGCTATGAAGCTTTTTTGGTCGGATCCGGAATAGCTTACTGAGGCCCAAAAGAACCTGTACGCAAGCTCAGTGAAAAACACATGTTTCTTCTTGGCCAACACCTTAGACACTGGCAAAAAACTGAGGTGCTCCCGGATGGGAGGGGCTTATATAGGGGAGGGTACTTCCGGTTTTGGAAGTTGCCAGTGCCAGCACCTGACGGTAACTATATAACCCATTAGTAATGACTATGTCGCTCTGTGTCCCGTGATGTACGAGAAAGAAAAGGCCCACACCAAAGAACTTTTTGAATGACGGGCAGAGGCAGCGCCCTGCACAGGCGGAGCTCTGCGGTGTGATTCCGTTGGTGTGCTGCCCATACGCTGGCCACTCAAGGGCATCCTGCCTCATTGGAGATGTGCCTCCTCCTCATCCTCCTCCTCTCTCCTATTAGGCACCCACGTGGAGTCAGTGACCTCATCATCCCCTCCCTCCTCATCACTGGAGCCAATCTGGCAGTATGCTGCAGCTGCTGGAGCATGACTGCCAGATTGGTGTCCTTCTTGAGCATCCCCTCTCTCTGCTCTCACGCTGCTGCCTTCCTCTAGCTGGGTATCATCATCAGATCCTTCCAAACGCTGGGCATCCTCCTGGAGCATGTACCCAACACTGTGCTCAAACAGTTCGGGGGACTCCTCAGGAGGAGGACATGGTGGGTCTAGGGAAGGATTGACTAATGAAGATAATGATACCAGAGAAGAGGACGCTTTGGCAGCTGCTTTGCCAGTACCCTGAGCCTGGGTGAGAGAGGAAGAGGAGGATGAGGTGGGCTTGGTCATCCACTCTACCAAGTCTTCGGCATGATGTGGCTCAACATGTCCAGCTGCCGAAAAGAAGGACAAGCGTGTCCCATGGCCATGTGCTGATGACAATGCACCGCGTCCACGACCAGCACTGTTGCCCCCAGACACAGAGCCTGCTTGCCCTCTTTTTTTGCCTCCTGACTGTCTGCCTCTCCTTGGTTGCCTTCCAGACATTTAAATGGATGGCCTGCAGGGAGATGGGAAAAAGAGCAATAAGGGCTACCTTCAGGTGTATACTGTGCAGGAGGCTTAGCAACAATGACACTGACACTGTCCCCTGCCTATCCTTCTCTGTCCCTAAACACAAGGATTTGCAATATGCTTCAGCAAGATTGGTTTAGCACAGAACAGCACACTGACAGTTTCCCTCACTGTCCTTCTCTGTCCCTACAAACAAGATTTAGCACAGAATAGCACACTGATAATTTCCACGAGTGTCCTTCTCTGTCCCTAAACTCAAGGATTTGAAATATGGAACCGCAAAATTGGTTTAGAACAGAATAGCACACTGACACTTTCCCTCACTGTCCTACTCTGTCCCTCCCTACAAACAAGATTTAGCACAGAATAGCACACTGATAATTTCCACGAGTGTCCTTCTCTGTCCCTAAACTCAAGGATTGAAAATATGGAACAGCAAAATTGGTTTAGAACAGAATAGCACACTGAAACTTTCCCTCACTGTCCTACTCTGTCCCTCCCTACAAATAAGATTTAGCACAGAATAGCACACTGATAATTTCCACGAGTGTCCTTCTCTGTCCCTAAACTCAAGGATTTGAAATATGGAACAGCAAAATTGGTTTAGAACAGAATAGCACACTGACACTTTCCCTCACTGTACCTCTCTGTCCCTACAAACAAGGTTTAGCACAGAATAACACACTGTCACTGACACTCTCCCTACCTATCCTTATTTGTCCCTAAACACAAGGAATCCAGGATTAGTAAAGGAAAAAAAATGACACTGTCCCTGCCTATGCTTCTCTTTCCCTGCTCCGGAACACACTACACAAGGCCGCCGCGCTAGCGGCCTTTTATAGTGTGGGGCGTGTACTAAACCCCCTCAGCAATAATTGGCCACAGGCATCCTGCCTGTGGCCAATCATTGCTCTCCTCGCTGCCGGCGCTGTGATTGGCCAAGCATGCGGGGTCACAGTGCATGCTTGGCCAATCACAGCGCCTGGATGACACTGCGATGGCGTAGTGCATTGTGGGCCGTTCGCATCACTCGAATTTGGCGCGAACGGCCCAAATCGTTCGATCTTCGTCGAACGATCGAACAGCCGATGTTCGAGTCGAACGTATGTTCGACTCGAACACGAAGCTCATCCCTAGCACATAGACAGTGCCATCTTAATAACATCATGGGCCCCTGGGCAAAGTAATGCACTGGGGCCCCTACCAGTCTGCTTCAGGTGTCCCCATCAGTGTCCCAATCCATCAGGTGTGCCCTTACATCAGGTGTCCTCATCACAGTGTCCCCATGACAGTGTCCACATACATCAGGAGCCCCTTTCACAGTGTTACCATACATCAGATGTCCCCATCACAGCTTTCCCATACATCAGGTGTCCTCCATCACTGTGTCCCCATCCATTAGGTGTCCCCATCACAGTATTCCCATACATCAGGTGTTCCCATCACAGTGTTCCCATACATCAGGTGTCCTCAACAGTGTCCCCATCCATCAGGTGTCCCCCATCACTGTGTCCCCTTACATCAGGTGTCCCCATCACAGTGTCCCCATCCATCAGGTGTCCCCCATCACTGTGTCCCCTTACATCAGGTGTCCCCCATCACTGTGTCCCCATCCATCAGGTGCCCCCATACACAGGGGTGTATTTAGGTTTTGTGCTGCCCTAGGGCTGACTAAACTAGTGCACCCCCTAATTTAAATATGACCCACCCCTTCTTGTTTAAGACCTGTCTTGTTGTTGCCAAGGGAGGAGGACAGAGAAGGACACGGCGTCCTTTGATTTGGGGGAGAGGGGGTAAGGGCATATGTTCTGGGGGTGCTTTGAGAGGGTAGTGGACTTGTGCTAGTGGGAGGATTCGGATCCCCCTACTAGCGCATGTCCTCTCCCCTCCCAAAGCACCGCCCATCACATATCCCCCCCATCAGTCCACCATTTGTGCATCTGTGTTACCTGCCCCCGTCCCCCTCTACTGTAAACAATACACAGACCTCTAAACAGCAGCGCGACTCTTGCAGTGCACTCATGTCCCTCCTCCGTGGCTCCTCCTCTTCCTGGCTGTGCACACAAGAACATTGGAGAAGAGGAGGGGGATCCTCAGTGAGCTGTATGCGGCTGTCAGTGGGGAGAAAGGTGTCCCCTGCCACAGAAAGGCGATCGCCACGTGTAGGACCCCGGGTGGCAGATGTCCCGGGTACCCACACTAGCACGCCCGTCAGGCCAGTTACCGGAGCTCAGTGCCAGAACTAAAATGCGGGAACGGCCCTGTGTGCGAGAGCCAGGAGGAGGGGGCTTTATTCATGCGGGGGGGCAGCTTTTTTGCCACCCCTAGCAAAGCACCTTGTCGGCTTAGGCTAAGACACAGCCCTACCCATACATCAGGTGTCCCCATCACAGTGCCCGCATACATCAGAGCTGTGCTCCCTCCTTCCCCCTTATACTCACAGATCACAAATGCTGCTTCCACCTGCAATAAAATCAGCTTCTCCCTCAGTCTCAGCTCTCTTCCGCCCCCTGCAGGAGGGAGGAGAATGCAGAATCCTTTCTCCTGCAGAAGCCAGCTGCTGCACCTTCTGACAGGAGTGACATTGCAGTTACTCCTGTCAAAGAAGAGTGGCAGAAGCAGCGAAACTGACAGTGCATCCCACCCCAACACAGCATCCACCCAATTCCCCCCCTCCCGTTCTTGCCCTGATCATGGGCCCGTGGGCAGTGGCCATTCATTAAGACAGCCTTGCACATAGAAAGCAACTGTTTTCAGTGAGCTCATGCAGATACCTGTGTTGATAAGCTGCAGATGATGTGAAGAAAATTATACTTCACAAGTAGCTTGGGGTATCAAGTGCCATTTACTTTGCCAGCATTTTTTTGCTCTGTCCCAACTTTTTTGAGACGTGTTGCTGCCGATTTCACAATTTACCTTATTTTTTTTCTTAACCACTTAAAGTGGAAGTAAACCCTCCCCTATCATTTTCAGCCAAGGAAGCTGCCATCTTTGCCTCTGTTTAATCTACAACTGCCATGATGCTGCACATGTGATCAGGTATGACACCAGCCATTGGATGGTTTGACAGTTTGGTTGAGAGCAAAACCAATGGGAGTGTTACATTTCCGGCATGTGCTGCAAATGAAACTGTTTCATGGATGGGTTTACTTCTGCTTTAAGGACCGGGCCTATTTTTTACACTTGGTGTTTACAAGTTAAAATCAGTTTTTTTTTGCTAGAAAATTACTTAGAACCCCCAAACATTATATATATTGTTTCAGACACCCTAGAGAATAAAATGGCGGTCATTGCAATACTTTATGTCACACCGTATTTGCGCAGCTGTCTTACAAACGCAATTTTTTTGGGAAAAAAAAGGGTTATTAGGATGCTTTCACAGGTGCAGCGCAGTGCACCTGCAACTTTCCTGTTGGTTAGCCGCACTGAGCTATAGACTTCTATTCCATCCTGCGGGTTTGGTGCGTTTTCTGAAAGCGCACCAAAACTCTTAGATGCAAGCGTTTTGGTACACTTTCAGAAAGTGCACCACACCCGCAAGATGTATTAGAAGTCTATGGCAAAGTGCAGGTAACCCACAGGTGCACAGCGCTGCAGGTAGACATAGGGGGCTCTGGACAGTAAGGGCTTGTTTACATTTGCGGTTTGGAGTGGGGGGACAGTAAACCCCCCCCCCAAAAAATGCAGCTTTAGCAATTGAAAACGATAAACACTCCATTGGCAAGTGTAACTTATGTTTTGCCTTAATGAAAGACAGTGAAGACCTCCAGAACAGTATCTGGCTTTAAAGTTCACTTGTCATGAGACAAACATGAGGGATGCCATTGCTGGACTACTGAAATTGTTAGAGAAAAACGCACTACAGTGGGAAAGAGCGAGGATTTGGGACTTTGAGATACCACAAAAATAAGATTATACCATTAGACCACTTTCACGCTGAGGGCGTATTGCAGGCGCTATAGCGTTAAAAATAGTGCCTGCAATCCGCCCTTAAACTGCTGCTCCATTGTCTCCAGTGTGAAAGCCCAAGGGCTTTCACACTAGAGCGTTGCGCTAGCAGGACGGTAAAAAAAAGTCCTGCTAGCCGCATCTTTAGAGCAGTGAATTAGCGGTGTGTTTACCACTCCTCCACCGCTCCTGCCCATTGAATTCAATGGGACAGCGCAGCTATACCGCTCGCAATGCGCTGTGGGCGGTTTTAACCCTTTCTCGGTTTTAACCCTTTCCCTTTCTCGGTCGCTAGCGGGTGTTCCGGCCATAGTGTCGGTGGTAAAAATAGCGGCGTTTTACCGCCGACGCTATGGGCGGCTCAGTGTGAAAGGGGTCTTAATGAGGAGGAATTGTTTCTAAAATTACACAATTTTATTGAACAATATTAAAATGAGTCCTAAAGACAATAGGGACCATGTGGTTTAGTAAACCAATCACTGGTAAAAAAAAAAAACATACAAAGTCCAGTCCATACAAGGAAAAACAATGGTAATGAGTTGGTACACCATCAGCATAAACCTTGCCGTGTTTCAACTGTCTGTAGTCTTCCTCAGGGGGTAGGCACTGATTGATGGTTCACTGAATCTAACTTTAGAGCACGAGTGTTAAACTCCTGGGAAGGCTGTCCACAAGGTTTAGGAGTGTGTCTATGGGAATGTTTGACCATTCTTCCAGAAGCCCATTTGTGAGGTCAGGCACTGATGTTGGATGAGAAGGCCTGGCACGCAGTCTCCACTCAAATTCATCCCAAAGGTGTTCTATGGTGTTGAGGTGAGGACTCGCTCAGCCATGTCTTTAAGGACCTTGCCATTAAAGTTCATGTGCATGTAAAGGCAGGAGTTCCAATAGTTTTGGTAATATAGTGTGTATGTTGCCCCTCAGTTTGTCCCGGTAAAAGCACAAAAGGATACTTCCAAGACCCCCTCACTAATTGGAGTTCTAAAGGGGATATGTGGTCCTTTGGCACAAAACAATAGTGGCAAATGCCTACTCTTTTAGCTACAAGCTCTAATCATTTATGGTATACTCTTACATTTTTGTGGTATAGCAAAGTCATAAATCCTTGCTCTTTCCCACTGTAGTAGGTTTTGCTCCAGTAAATAGAGATATGATACCCTGTTGATAGGGCACAGAAACACACTGTATAATCTGTACACCGAAAATGTTAGATGCTTGGCTGTAGCTAGATTCAATACATGGGGTTACAGACCAGAAACATACATGTTGTAAATGAGTGTCAGAATTCCCCAAGTCTATACCTGTTCTATGTCGGTGAACCAGAAAACATTAAACAAAACTCATCAGTGTGACAACCAGACAACGATCATTTTCAGTAATAGTTGCTGCCTTTGTGATTCTCCATTGGAAGTTTTCCTTTACACGAGTATTAGGCCTCATGCACACTGGACGTTTTTACAGAAGCTGTCTTTGGCATTAGAAGTTTTTTCTACAGTCCTTAAACTCTCCATCATGTTATCCTATGTCCATGCACACACAGGCTGTTATCAGCAGTTTTGGGCAGTGGCGTTTTTGAGCAGTAAAAAAACCCCCAAACTAGTGGGTTCTGAGAGACGTTTTTCAGCTGTAAAAATGCTCTAACGCTGATAAACGTTCAAAAACGCAGCTCACCAGCGTTTTTAGACATTTTTGATCCATTGAAAAAAGAAAAAAAAAAAACACTGACGAAGAAAACGCTATTAAACGCTATTGCAAAAACGTTGAAAAACTCACTGCAAAGCTACTGACGTTCTTATAACGTTATTTTAGTAACATGAGGCCTTAATAGTTTTGTACAATGGGCCCCAGGTGCCTGCACATACTTCTACCAGGCATCTCAAGTGCCCTGAGAAACCCTGATGCCGCGTACACACGACCATTTTTCTCGTCGGGAAAAATTTCATTTTTTCTCTTTGACGAGAAAAGCGCCCGTGTGTGGGCTTTCCAGCATTTTTCCCAACGAGAAAAACGGCAAGAATCACGACGAGAAAAATTAGAACATGCTCTAATTTTTCTCGTCGTGATTCACGGCATTTTTTTCCGAGGCAGTTTTCCCATAGGGAAACACTGCCAGGGAGCCCACACACGGTCGTTTTTCTCGACCAAGAGAAAAAATGTCATGAAAACCGGTCCTCGTCTTTCATGTCGAATTTCTCGGCGGTATTTTCACCGTCGAGAAAATCGATCGTGTGTACACGGCATCAGGCTCGGCTCACATATATGCAAATTGGATGCATTTTTAACCACTTGCCTACCAGGCACTTTCACCCCGTTCCTGCCCAGGCCAATTTTCAGCTTTCAGCGCTGTCACACTTTGAATGGCAATTGTGCCTCACACAACACTGTACCCATATGAAATTGTAATTACTTTTTTCACACAAATAGGAGCGTTCTTTGGGTGGTATTTAAAGTGGAGCTCCACCCTAAATTTTGACTTGTGCTGATCGGATTCCTCCCCCCCTCCGGTGTCACAATTGACACCTTTCAGGGGGGAGGGGGGTGAAGATACCTGTCTAAGACAGGTATTTTCACCCACATCCGGGAGTCCTCTCTCCGGGAATCTGCGGGAGTGACGTCACTTCCCGCAGACTTCCCGTAGTGTTCTGGGAGACACTCGGCTCCCAGAACACAGGAGCACCAATCAGAACGGCGCAGCGCGACTCGCGCATGCTCCGTAGGGAGCCGGGCATGAAGCCGCAGGGCTTCACTTCCTGGTTCCCTCAGCGAGGATGGCGGAGGGAGTAGCAGAGCGACGAGCGGTCGCTCGTCCTCTGCTGCGGACGTCGCTGGACTCCAGGACAGGTAAGTGTCCAAATATTAAAAGCCAGCAGCTGCTGTAGCTGTAGCTGCTGGCTTTTAATTTTTTTTTTCCGGCGGAGCTCCGCTTTAATCACTGCTGGGGGTTTTTTGGTTAAAAAAATAAATAAAAAATACAGAAAATTAAAGGAAAAAAAAACCATTTGTAGTTTGTCAGTAAGTTTTGTAAATAAGTAATTTTTCTCCTTCACTGATGCGCACTGATGAGGCGCCACTGAAGGACACCGATTAGGTGGCACTGACGAACACCAATAGGCGGGACTGCCTGGCATCACTAATAGGCACTGCTAGGGCTGTACTGTAATCAGGGCACTGATGTTCAGTGCTCTGATTACCTGTACGGGTGTCCCCTGCGAGGAAATGCCGCCGATTGGCTCTCCGCGCCACACACAGTGTCAGTGTGATCCGATAAATGGCACTTCCTTGTTTACATGTGACCAGCTGAGATTGGACACAGCCGATCACATGGGTAAAGAATCAGCTCTTGACGGAGATCGGGGTCACGCCGTGTCCTAGGAACAAGAGTGCATCCCACCCGCCATCATTTTACTATACGGCAGGCGGGAAGTGGTTAGCCGCATCCAATTCGCCTAACATATGAATCGCACTAGCGTTCAATAGAGCCGGATCACATGTGTGCGGGGCGGCTGTGGTGCGATTTTAAGTAAAAATTTGCAACTGAACCGGTGAACAGAACTGCACCAGACTGCCGCATATGTGTGAACCCAGCCTAAACCCCTGATACTTACATATGAAAACATTGGAGGAGATTTAACAAAACTTGAGCACACAGAATCTGGTGCAGCTGTGCACAGTAACCAATCAGCTTTGAGGTTTTATTGGAAAAGCTTAAAGCGGAGGTGCAGCTTGTATTTTTTTTTTTTTTTTTAAAGTCAGCAGCTACTAACAGTGTAGCTGCTGACTTTTAATAAGGACACTTACCTATCCTACTCGCCCGCGATGTCGGTCCCGCCACGGCTCCTCCATTCTGACTAAGGGAAACAGGCAGTGAAGCCTTATAGCTTCACTGCCCGTTTCCTACCGCGCATGCGCCACTCGCACGGCGCTTTGTGAATGGGCGGCTTGCCTCCTGGGATACACACAGTTTCCAGAAGGCAGCGCGCCCCATTCACAAGAAGAGGGAGCAGAAGGAGACCCACCGTGGATGAGAAGAGGCACATTAGAGGCAGATTAGGGGACTTCCGCATAGCAACAGGCATTTCGGGTGAATATATATATATATATATTTTTTTTTATATACATTTTTTTCTTTAGGATTTTTAATGTGAAATTTTTTTCTGGGTGGACCTCCGCTTTAATTAAACAAGCTGACTGGTTACTTTGCACAGCTGCACCAGACTCTGTGTGCACCAGTTTTAGTAAATCTCCTCTATTGACTCCTAGGCCCCTTTCACACAAGTCCGATCAGGTACACCTGTCACTTTTTTAGGTGGACCTGATCGGACCCTCAATTCACCTCTATGGACTGGCGAGTGTAAATGGACTTGTGTCTGTTTACACCCGCCTACCTCCAATACGATCCAGTCCACAGAAAATACAAAAAAGGATCTGTCCTCCTCTGGATCAGTTCAGGGGAGTCCGTTTACACCCGCCCCCCATAGAGCAGAGCGGTATCAGTCCATGTCCGCTCTGCATAAACTGAGCGTACACGGACCTGTCATCCACACGCTCTGCTCAGCAGGGGATTGGCAGACAGATCCCCTGATGATCCAAACAGAGTCAGGCTTTAGGTAGCAGACTGACTCACCTCCTCCTGCAATTCCCTACTGGGAAATGAGGCTGCCTATTAATTCAACAACCAATACGTGGTTGCAGAAGGTTAGTGGAGCCATCAAGTGACTTTTGTAAAAAAAAAAAACAAAAAAAAAAACAAGGTGTGTATATCAGAGCACTCAGGGTTTAAAGCTAACGGGTGCTCAAGACACTAGGACATTGGTCTCCTTACTGCGGCCCGGGGGCCAGATGCAAGCCTTTTGCTTGCTTTTATCTGACCCTTGGGTTTTATTCACCGACACCAATGAAGGGCGCAAGTCCTCCCAATAACACCAAGGATGGTGTACAATACCTACCAATGACGTCAACAATGGGACACAGTTCCTCCCAACGACACCAACAATGGGGCACAATTTCTACCAATGACATCGACAATGGGGCACAGTTCCTCAAAATGACATTAACAATGGGCATCAATGACACCAATGATGGGACACAATTCCTCCAAAAGACACCAATGATGGGGGATTGTTTACTCCCACTAATGCTGGGACATTTTGTACTCCCGATGGCCACAGTCCGGCCCCCCCTAAAGTCTGAAGGTCAGCAAACTGGCCCTTTGTTTAGAAAGTTTGGAGACCCCTGCACTAGGATAAAGGCTTTGAACGCAAGCTGCTTCTTCAAATCATCTTAGAAAAGAAAATATATTTTAGATAAAACAACAAAATGTATTCTTTCGTGTCCAGGATACACTTTTGTATAGCCCGGTCTGTATACTCACATTGCTTTGCCGCCCGTTGTTAGTCATCCAAATTTTATTACACTGGAAGGCCTCTTGCTTTTTTGTTTTAATCTTTAATAGAAGGAGTAGTCTGGATGGTATTGCAGGACAACAGCTGAACACGGTATGATGAGCCATTTAATAGCTAGTTGACCTATGGAACTTTGATGCTGGGATTGAACATGAACCCAGCTACCGCATAAATATATAATACCACCCTCAAAGTCAGAATCTCAGTTGGTTAAATAAGGATTAAAAAGGGGAGCTTCAATAGTTTTTGTTGGGCTCTAGATGCTCGGGGTGGAAGGGAAAGGACAAACTAGGGTATAGGGGAAAGCATTTTCTCTTCTTACTGGGGAAGGGAAGATAAGGAAGGAGGGGGTGATGCAGAAAAACTCTGCCTAGTCCACACAGTACAGTCTCAAAGAAGATTCGTTCTGTCAGTAATGGACGACCAAATGGAAAAGGATGAAGGCAAGTGCCAATTGTGCCAGTTGGAAAAAGTCGAGCAGCTGTAGGAAAATTATGACTTCTTGGGGTCCTGTGTGCTTCTCCTCTTCAAGTCGTTAAGATCAACTGGTTTGAAAGCTAATGGGGGAACAGAAAGGAAATCCGGTAAACTTAATGCACACATATGCAAAGCCAAATGTATTCTCCTAACTACAATTGACATCTGTGCACTATTATGGGAGAATATTCGCTATTGGTCTTATTTATATAGGTCCAACATACAAAACCGTGTTTTAAAGAGAACAATAATCCCATTCACATTAGTTTCTACCATTAAAGCAGAAGTAAACTCAGCCGCCAGGATCCTTTGTTAATCATAAGATCAAGATCTTAAAGCGGAGTTTCAGCAGTTTTTATGTTTTTTTTTTTTTTTTAAAGTCAGCAGCTACAAAAAGTGTAGTTGCTGACTTTTAATAAAACACACACTTACCTGTCCCACGTACCAGTGATGCGGCCGCCTGAGGCCTCAATTCTCTCCCCCGCGCTGGGATCAATACTGTGGGCGCCCGGCTGTGACAGCTTGCGGCTTCACAGCCGGGTGCGCACTGTGCATGCGCGAGCCTTGCTGCGCCTCCTGAATGGCCGGCAATCTTGTGGGACCTGAGGGAGGAGGGGGGGAGAGGAGAACATCCACTCAAGTCGCCTAGGTGGGCCAAGCGGATGTGGGAGCTGGGTACCTGTCAAAACTAGGTACCCCCCCTCACCCCCTAAAAAAATGACATGCCAAATGTGGTATGTCAGGGGGTCAGGAGTCCCTAAAGCGAAAGTTTCACTTTAGGCTGGAACCCCCGCTTTAAACCTTTAAAAAAGCACACCACAATGTTCTCTCCCTCTCCTTTGGGTCTTTTTTTGTTGCCTTAACAGCTTACTTTCATCTCATGTCTCCTGGCTGCAGCCTGCACCATACTAGCCGTTGGCATCCTCTTCCAATGGCTTCCGCTGCTGCCTCTCTGTCCTGTGAGGAGAGAGAAAGCTGCTGCTCTCAGCACTGGATACAGATTGTGCCCAGGTAAGTATAAGGAGGGGGCTGGAGGGGGAAACCTTAAAGGGTAAGTTCACCTTTACAAAAAAACTGTAAGGTGAACTCACACTGGACCCCCTTGAGCCCACCGTCCCCCCCCCCCCCCCGTCCCACTGTACCGGAGTCCCGTCACCTGGTGGCCTCTTTACCGGTCCGGTGATTTGAAATCCTCCTGGCTTTCTTTCCTCCAGCGCTGACACTATGGGCTAGGCGGATTCTGATTGGTCAGCGCCATCCATGTGACGGTAAAAAAAATGTCTTTCTGGACAGCCGCACTCAAAACAAAAATAGGATTTTTATAACAGCTTACCTGTAAAATCCTTTTCTTGGAGTACACCACGGGACACAGAGCTAGTCATTACATAATGGGTTAAGGGTCACCAGCGGTGATTGGACACTGGCACAACCAATGGAAGACAGTTCCCCTCCATATAACCCCTCCCATCAGGGAAGTACCTCAGTTTTGTAGCAAAGCAGTAAGGTTCCCATAAGAAGGGGGGGACCTCTGTGTCCCGTGGTGTACTCCAAGAAAAGGATTTTACAGGTAAGCTGTTATAAAAATCCTATTTTCTTTATCGTACACCACGGGACACAGAGCTAGTCATTACATAATGGGACGTCCCAGAGCAATGCTCATATGAAGGGGGGGAGACACAGATCAAAACAGGCCGCTTGCGGACCAGAAGCCCTATACTGCTGCCTGCAGCACACTTCGCCCAAAGGCGGAATCCTCATGTCCTTTCACATCTATTTGATAGAATTTGGAAAATGTATGGACTGAAGACCAAGTTGCAGCTTTACAGATCTGAGCCATCGAAGCCTGGTGGTGCACTGCCCATGAAGCACTTATCGCCCTGGTAGAGTGCGCCTTAACAGGAAAAGGAGGAGTCCTGTTCTTTAAACCATAAGCTTGAACAATTACTTGTCTAATCCACCTGGAAATGGTGGATTTTGATACCGCTTGGCCCTTCTTGGGCCCATCTGGTAAAATAAACAAAACATCTGTTTTACGTATCTGAGCGGTTGCTTGCAGATACACCCTTACCGCTCTCACTAGATCTAGAGAGTGTAATAATTTTTCCCCCGCCGTCCGCGGGTTTGGAAAAAAGGAAGGCAGAACAATGTCTTGATTCAAGTGAAAAGCCGACACCACCTTAGGTAGAAAAGCCGGATGGGGTCGTAGTACGATTTTGTCCTTGTGACAAATTAGATAAGGCTCTTTACAAGAAAGAGCTGCTAGCTCTGATACTCTCCTAGCAGAAGCTATAGCAATCAGCAAGGCCAATTTCCTACTCAATATAATTAAAGGAATATGGCGAATAGGTTCAAAAGGTTGCTTTTGCAACACTGACAATACCAAATTCAAATCCCATGGACACAAGGGAGTCCTAACTGGAGGATTTATCCTCAGTACCCCCTTAATGAATGTCTGAACTAGGGAGTGAGATGCCAATGGTCTCTGAAAGAAGACTGATAGAGCCGATATTTGCCCTTTGATGGTGCTAAGGGCTAAATTCATATCCACTCCTAACTGGCAAAAAGCAAGAATCCTACTTATTTCATATTTCTGAGGATTCCAACATCTGGATTCACACCAGGAAACGTATGCTCTCCAGACTCTCTGATAGATGAGTCTGGAGGCTGGCTTTCTAGCATTAATGAGCGTAGAAAGAGCCGGACCAGAGACCCCTCTCTTTTTCAAAATGTGGGTCTCAGCAGCCAGGCCGTCAACTTTAGCCTTTGTAAGGAAGGGTGGAATACTGGACCCTGTGACAGCCGGTCGTGTCGAAGTGGAAACTTCCAGGGCCTTCCTATCGCCATTTTTACAATCTCGGCGTACCAAGGCCTCCTGGGCCAGTTTGGGGCCACTAGGATTACTGGTATTCCCTCCTCCTTGATCCTGCGAAGCAGTCTTTGTAGAAGAGGGATCGGAGGGAATGCATAGATCAGTGAGAACTGATTCCATGGAGTTATTAGAGCGTCTGTATTATTAGAGCGTCTGTCCCGTAGGCTAGAGGATCTCTCGTTCTGGACACAAAGTTGTCCAATTTCTTGTTGAACCTGGCAGCTAGCAGGTCTACATCTGGGTTTCCCCATCTCAGACATATGGCCTGAAAGATCTCGGGGTGAAGAGACCACTCTCCTGGTAGCAGCTGCTGACGACTCAGGTAGTCTGCTTGCCAATTTTCTATCCCTGGAATGAAGATTGCAGAAAGGCAAGGTACATGCTCTTCTGCCCATGCCAGGATCCGGTTCACCTCTCTTTGGGCTGCCCGACTGCGGGTGCCTCCTTGGTGATTGATGTAAGCTACTGCAGTAGCATTGTCGGATTGAACCCGAACTGGGTAGCCCTGTAACCTGTATGTCCAGGTTTTGAGGGCTAGATATACCGCCCGGATCTCTAGCACATTGATGGGCAGGATCCCCTGAGTCTTGGCCCAGGTTCCCTGGGTAGAAGCCTCCTCGAATACTGCACCCCAGCCCGATAGGCTGGCATCCCTAGATACCACCTTCCAGGCCACTGGGAGGAAGGACTTTCCCTTCCGTAAATTCCTGGCTTCTAGCCACCAATCGAAGCTGTGGCGTACTTGTGAGGACAGGCGCATGGGTATATCCAGAGCTTGGCTCTTCCTGTTCCAGGAAGCTAAAATATTGCCTTGAAGTAGTCTCGAATGAAACTGGGCGTAAGGGACCGCCTCGAAGGAGGCTACCATCTTTCCCAATAGTCTCATGCAAAGGCGAATAGACGGCCTCTTGTTTGCTTTGACCTTGTGGATCAGGTCTTTCAGAGACTGTATCTTCGGTTCTGGCAGGTATACCCCGTTTTGGGCTGTATCTATGATCATGCCCAGGTACACTATCCTTCTTTGGGCCTGGAGAGAGGATTTTTGTAAATTTATAATCCATCCTAAATGCTCCAGGTATCCTACTGTAGTGTGTACAGCGTGACCCAATCCCTCCTTTGACTGATCTATTACTAGTAGATCGTCCAGATAGGCTGTTACCGCAATGCCCCGTGTTCTTAGGTTTGCTAACAGAGGAGCTAGCACCTTTGTGAATACTATGGGCGCGGTTGGCTACACCAAACGGCAGAGCCACAAATTGAAAGTGGCGATCTTCTACCGCAAACCTTAGGAATCTTTGGTGAGCGGGGAGGATGGGTATGTGTAAATGTGCGTCCTTGATATCTATGGGCGCCATGAATTTTCCGCCCTTTAAAGTGGCGGCCACGGATCGGATCGTTTCCATTCGAAAATGGCGATCGTTCAGGAACCGATTTAGGGATTTTAGATCCAGGATGGGTCTGACATCTCCATTTGGCTTTGGAATCACAAAGAGGTTTGAGTAAAAACCTGCACCTCGCTCTTTTTGGGGTACGTCTGTAACTACCCCTTGAGCCATTAAGTGATTCAAACCTTTGAAGAAGGATTCTCTTTTTTGTGGATCCTTGGAGAGTCTTGAACCTCGGAATTGAGAAGGTGGGATCTCTCGAAATTCCAGTTTGTACCCTGAGGATATTGTGGATACTACCCAATTGTCCTGGATTTCTGACCCCCAAGTCGCTCAGGCCGCCGCCACTGGTTGGAGTCAGATTTCCCGGGAGCTGGGGAGAGAGAGCGTTTAAAACAAGATCTCTTGTTTTTCTTTCTCTCAGGTAAAAGTCGTTTTACCACTTGATATCTTCTGTATATATTTTTCTAAATCTTCCCCAAATAGGCGTTCGCCATGGTACGGGAACTTGCCAACAGCTTTTTGCATGGGGTTTCCGCTGACCAATGCTTAAGCCAAAGTACTCTGCGCATCTGTACCAGCTGGAGTGTAAGGCGTGATGCCTGTATGATAGAATCTCTCATGGCATCCACTGTGAAGCATAAGGCTTTAGGCAAATTTTCCCAATTTCTAGCCTGCTCTGAAGGCAGTTCCTTCAGCCCCTGCTTTACCTGTTGGCTGATGACCTGACACATACCGACTGCTGCTACTGCAGGTTGGGTAATTGAGCCGGCCAAAAGGAAGGAGGATTTCAACTTCCTCTCAGAAGGATCTCAGAAGGATCTTTTAAACCCTTGTACATTATCCACCGGACATGTCAGGTTTTTATTTACACAAGAAATAGCCGCAACTACCGCAACTACCGCAGGCAGGCTCCATTTCTTTAAAAAAATTTCCCCCATAGGATAAAGAATGTTAAACCTTTTTGGAGGTGAGAAACGCTTATCTGGATGTTGCCAGTTTGCGTATATTAGATCCTCTAGTAACTGATGAACCGGGAAGGAGCATGCACCTTGCAGGGATCTTAATGACCCTAGGGAGGAGACAGGTAATTCCGTTACCTCCGCAGAGGTTAACTTAAATGCACTGCTATAGCATTGTACCTGTGACCTTAAAATCTGGCTCCTCATCCTCTGCTGATGTAGCCTCCTCCTCCTCATCCTCCTCCCTCAGGTACTTCTGAAGGGAGGTCCAATACTGGAAGAGACCTGCTTCGCTTATTGTCCTTTTTAGAGGACTTAGCGATTAAGGTAGCAATTTTTTCCTCCAGATTATTTAGGGCAGCTGATAAAGTGTCCTCAGTGACATATACAGGCCCAGGCTTCACTGGGGAAGCCGCCATACCTGACAGAGGTAATGGCTCATCCTGTACAGGTGCATTTGGCAACACAGGAGAGGAAGGTACCGAGTCAGCACAGCTAGAGCCTCCTCTCAGGCGGTGGTGCTTTCTTATCTCTTTTTGTCCGTATTACTTCCCCTGGAAGGCTTACTGTTTAGACAAAATACAAGGTACCTAAATGCATATACTACCGTGTTCAGTTTAGCAAATACATTAAGTATGCAACTTTTAACACATAACTATGCATAACATGGATGTCTTCTAGGAAGTACCCAATCCAACCACATGGAGTCTTACGTCCCTGTATAGCTGCTGTGTTTCTCTGCCAGGAACAAGAGAACTAACGAGCTTGCTTGCTGCTGCAGTGCTTCTCACACTGACAGTCTTTTAAATTTGGCGCCGTTTCTGTGCCTGCGCGCGCCACGTGCCCGCGCACGCCTTCGCCCCCCCCCCTCCGATAAAGCGCGCTCGCGCGCGGCCCTTAGCGCTATGGCGGTGGCCATAGTGAGAGAGGACTCTCATCAGCCCTTGTTCCCACTTACCTGCATCTGCAGGTGTCTGGTCGGCCACCGAAAGGAGGATCGGGGTGCCCCAGCAAGCTCAGCAGCGGAGGTGACGAGCAGTGTACTTCGCCGAAGCCGACACTGAACAGAGTGAGGTGAGTATATTCAGCTCTTTACTCCCCCCAGTGGTGGAAAAAAAGAAGACATCCATTTTTTGAAAAAGGTCCCAACCTAGTTATGGACCTTCTAATCTCACCTTATCCACGCCGCAGGTTTTTCTGCTGAAAGATTTCAGACAGATACCAAACTTCACCCTTCACGGTGGGCTATGTGTGCCAACCTTCAGGGATATGGGTTCCTATTTAAAGGATACCTCTCCCCTGGGCCTTGTACAAGACTCTTACCAGGACTTTATAGCGAAATAGCGAAAGTGCTGGATCTTAGAGCCCAGTCCTCCGAAGAGAGACATTACAGGCGACGCCTCATGGATGAGGCCCGGATCCCATCCAGATTCAGCTCATTTGTAGGCGTCTTGGATGGATCCGAAAGCATAGCTCTTTTACCCCCAGAGGGTCTCTTTGGTAGAGCTTTCCTTTAGCACCTCCTAACGCGTCCAACACCTTTCGACACTGGCGAAAAAACTGAGGTACTTCCCTGATGGGAGGGGTTATATGGAGGGGAACTGTCTTCCATTGGTTGTGCCAGTGTCCAATCACCGCTGGTGACCCTTAACCCATTATGTAATGACTAGCTCTGTGTCCCGTAGTGTACGATAAAGAAAGTTGCCTTTATTGTAAAATCAAAGCAGCACTACAAATCACAGCAGACCGGACAGCTGGCGCGTTTCACGCTATTCTTAGTGTTTAATTATAGCTATGACTTAACACTAAAAATAGCGTGAAACGCGTCAGCTGTCCGGTCTGCTGTGATCTTACAATAAAGGCAACTTTTGTTTTGAGTGCGGCTGTCCAGAAAGACATTTTATTTTTTGCCTTGCTTGATGCATCGCTTGCACCTGGGGTTTCTGTGAGGAGGATTATTACAAGGACATACCTTACCTGGAGCGGCTACCCTCACTATCCATGTGCCGGTGCTGACCAATTATAAGGCCTCCGATCCGTACACGCTGAGAGGTACGGATTAGAGATTTTACCACGGGATTCCAAATCCCCGGACCGGTGAAGCAGCGACTCGATGTCTGACAGCTACGGCAGGACCGGGGGGGGGGGGGGGGGGGTGGTGTGATGGGGAGGGGATCCAGTGTAAGTTCACCTTACAGCTTTTCTGTAAAAGTGAACTTACACTTCAAGCCTTTAGAAATACTTTAACACAGGGCCAGTATTAGGTGGACTGGAATACTTTAAAAAAAAGAAAATTATCAAACCAGCAAGACCAAGCTATTTATTCTAAAGGAAAAGTCAAGATTAACATAAAACTGCTGATACCTGTATCTCTGGATCATATTTGGGACACATAGTTGTCGCTGAAACTTACCACTGCTTGTGGAATTTTTTCATCATATGGTCAGTATGAACTGGGCAGGTTTAGGTAAGAAAGACGGAAGGGATGCTGATCTGCTCAAACTGCCTAATAACCATTATGCCAAAAAATGTAAACACCGGGAGAGGAGCCTGGCTGTAGGGTGTACCAGCATGATATGCAGGACTTCTCGGACGTTGCACCTTTACACTAGAAGCCATCTCTGATTTTATTACACCATCTCTGAACATGAAAATACTCCTTAAAAACTCTCTGCTTTCAAGCCCGTCATATTCTCCTATCATCTGTAACCTCAGCCACTCCACAAACCATACAATGGACACACCATTCCATTCTCTCCATTCCACCTGTTTATTGGTTACACATCTTTATTATCAGTCTTCCTGTTAGATGTCCCTGATTCACTTCTGTAGGACCTGTTGTGTTTTCCCATATCTCATTAAACACTTATAAATATTCTTGTATGTCAAAGAAAAGATAGGCTGCCATTGCTGACCTTTTTTTTTGAACATGCTAGTTGCCAGGCTGGTTCTAAAGCTTTGAGTCACTGACCTGAAACAATAGGGCAGATAGTTAATAACAGAAATCAGAACTTCTGATCTGCATACTTGGACGGCTAGTGACTCTGGAAATACTGAACAAAATCAGGCATCACTAAATGGCGGACCGCGGTCTGGATCCGGACTGAGTCACTGCCCCATCAAGACTGCTGCAGTCATGCCACTTAAGAGCCAGTTCTTCCCCCCAGGCACTGCTGTCATTTTCACAGAGCAGACATCGGGATGCTGTACAGTTCCGCGTGGAAGGCAGGAGTGTCCTGACTTCATTTTAACACCACTTTCGTTGAGAAAAAAAAACAAAAAACATTCCCCTCTTGGTGATCTGTTGTAGGGATTGTAACAAAATTTGATGCAGATTCCTTTTGTTATTCTGAAGAAATCCGTGTGTGTCTCTCTGTGCCCATGTGCAGAAGTGAGTCTAATGGGAGTTGTTTCATAATTATTAATCGGCTGCTGCACCTGCAGGCCTCCAATGTGGAAAACTGCTGGGCCTGCATCCCTTTAGATGCGATTTCCTATTGGGAGTATCTCACCAAAAATTACATTTTTGTTGCAGGGGATGCCTAAAATCTGACTTGCATCTTAAGCCTCATACACACGATACGATTGTTGGAAGGGGATGGTCTGTTGACAGACTGTTGTCCTAAAATATTACCGTTAGTAAGCTCCTTTCGGCCAACAAATGTTGATGACATGCTAGTACATTTTCGGCGGACAACGGTTTGTCGTCAGATTTTCTGATGGTCAGTATACAAATCGGTCACACAAAAGTTGCAAATACAAACACGCATGCTCGGAATCAATGCTCCCCAAACACAAAATTAGCAGAAGGGGCCCAAATGGTGGTGCTCAAGAGCTTAAATTCCTTGTAGTACATCACTATGTTCGTGTTTGTGGCACGAAAATTTTGTACTGTTAGTATGCAAGACAAGGATCCTGGCACTCGTGACAAAAATCAGACGCTCGGTTGGCCAACAATCATACCGTGTGTACGAGGCTTAAGTGCAGATTTCTGGAAAAATCAGTGAGTCAATCATACAAGCAGGAAATTACATATCTGGGGGACCTTCTGTGTACAGAACACCTCCAGGGAGCCATATTGCATTTCACAGAAAATTATAGAGCTGCAGATTGAAAAGCAAAAGGTCATTTTAAATAACATTCAATTACAATATGAATTGTGTCGCAATTGTATATGTTATATTATTATTTTTTCCACGAAAGTGGGAGTTACCCTTTAAGTTAACCAGTGGGTGCTTGGATGCCAAAATAGGGGGGCTGAGGACAGTAATGTGGGGGGGACTGAGGACACCACTGTGAAGAATTTGCAGCAGGGGGTGATGTGAAGGGTGGCTGAGAACACTACTGTAAAGGGAGAACTGTGACGTGAAGGGGGGCTGAGAACATTACTGTGAAGGAAGAACTGTGATGTGAAGGGGGGCCGAGAACACTACTGTGAAGGAAGAACTGTGACGTGAAGCGGGGCTGAGAACACTACTGTAAAGGGAGAACTGTGAAGGGGGGCTGAGAACACTACTGTGAAGGAAGAACTGTGATGTGAAAGGGGGGCTGAGAACACTACTGTGAAGGAAGAACTGTGATGTGAAGGGGGGCTGAGAACATTACTGTGAAGGAAGAACTGTGATGTGAAGGGGGGCTGAGAACATTACTGTGAAGGAAGAACTGTGATGTGAAGGGGGGCTGAGAACACTACTGTGAAGGAAGAACTGTGACGTGAAGGGGGGGGGGCTAAGAACACTACTGTGAAGGAAGAACTGTGACGTGAACCGGGGCTGAGAACACTACTGTAAAGGGAGAACTGTGAAGGGGGGCTGAGAACACTACTGTGAAGGAAGAACTGTGATGTGAAGGGGGGCTGAGAACATTACTGTGAAGGAAGAACTGTGATGTGAAGGGGGGCTGAGAACATTACTGTGAAGGAAGAACTGTGATGTGAAGGGGGGCTGAGAAGACTACTGTGAAGGAAGAACTGTGAAGTGAAGGGGGGCTGAGAACATTACTGTGAAGGAAGAACTGTGAAGTGAAGGGGGGCTGAGAACACTACTGTGAAGGAAGAACTGTGATGTGAAGGGGGGCTGAGAACATTACTGTGAAGGAAGAACTGTGATGTGAAGGGGGGCTGAGAACATTACTGTGAAGGAAGAACTGTGATGTGAAGGGGGGCTGAGAAGACTACTGTGAAGGAAGAACTGTGATGTGAAGGGGGGCTGAGAACACTACTGTGAAGGAAGAACTGTGAAGTGAAGGGGGGCTGAGAACATTACTGTGAAGGAAGAACTGTGAAGTGAAGGGGGGCTGAGAACACTACTGTGAAGGAAGAACTGTGATGTGAAGGGTGGCTGAAAACATTACTGTGAAGGAAGAACTGTGATGTGAAGGCTAAGGACACTGATGCAAAAAACAAGATTGTGATAAAAGAGGGGAGCTGCGATATAAAATAAGGGAGCTGTGATTTGAAGGATCTGAGTCTTCGCACAAACAATGCAATTTGGACCGCTGCTGGAAGAAAATTTTACTAACAGCTCCTATATTTCTTTAAAGACAAGTACCCTTGAACTTATGTTAGAACATTTGGTCTACCTATATGCAGGTTGGGCTACATAAAATCATAGGACTTAGGATGTCTTGAAATAGCAGGACTTACATTTCAGGTTGTTGCTTGGTTGCTTCTCCACATACTCTTCCACAAATCCACGGTCCCCGCCAGACACTTGGTTCCTCAGGTCCCGCTCCACACTCTGCCATGCTGATGAAGAATGAGAACATAAAGCAATGCGTCACTGGTCATCACTGAAGCCTTTCAAACATAATAAACCACAAAGAGGCAACTTCTTGAGCCAGACAGGGTGTAACGAGCCTTTTGCAGCAGTTTTAAAGAAATTCTGCCAAATGCAGCAGGCCCATTCATTTACTTTGCTTCACCCACACAAGGTATTGGTTTCAAAGCCAAGTGGAATAAGTCCCACAGATACTTCAGATGTGTCCCATGTGCACAAATCCAGGATTACTTAGATTGTCTACATGGAGACAGTTATGGTAATTTCTGAGTCACTGATCACATGATCTGCTGGAGTGGCTTTAAAGCAGTTGTATAGTCTATTTTTTAACTTTTACCTGCAGGTAAGCCTATAATAAGGCTTACCTGTAGGTAACAAGAATATCTCCCAAACCTGTACGGTTTAGGAGATATTCCTCTTGCAATGCGCCGCCGACTTCCGCGGCGCATCGGGGAATCTCGGCTGAAAGCCAGGCAGACGCCGGACCTTGCTGGAAAGAAGTCTCCCGTGCGCATTCGCGGGAGTGACATTGCGGCTCCAGCCACTCACAGCGCTGGAGCCGCGATACCCGGAAGACACGCCGAGGAAAAATGTCATCTCCCTCGGCCTGGACCGGCTGAGAAACCGACGTCTCATTCTAAGGTAAGTATTTCATAATGAGCTAGTATGTGGTGCATACTAGCTCATTATGCCTTTTGCCTTACAGGTGTACCAAAAAAAAAAAGCGTCAGCGGGTATACAACTGCTTTAAGAACTGTTCACTGCCCATGTATGCTTAAACAGTGATATTTACCCTGAGGCCACGCCAAGTGACGTGCCACCAAAGGAGTGGCACATTTCTTACTAAAAAATGTAACAATTTTTAAGCTTGTTTTTCACAGGTAATCATCATACAGGGAAACAGCTGTAGTTTCATGATGCCTGCCTATACAGAAACTTTAAAGTGGATGTAAACCCAATTCATGAAATTTGAGCTGGGCACATATATCTGCAGTATTTTGTTATCTCTCTTCAATGAGCCAAGTCCCGTAGCTCTGTCCTGAATCATTCCTCCGTTATCAGCCTGATACCTCCTGACAAATTCTCTGACACATCAGATAAAAGCAGCCTGAAATTTCTGTCAGGGGAGGTTGCTAAAATTGATTAGCAGGGAGCTGGCCCTGTTACAAAACACCTCTGAGAGTCTCTGCCTATGATGAGAGGGGGTGTGTGCCTTTCCTCCAATCAGCATTTTTAGCTATCTTGGCTGTATGCCCAGACATCACACTCTTTGTTAAACAGGAAGAGAAAATTTCCTAACAAGATCTGAACTTTCTAAACAGTATATAAAAATAGGATTTTTATAACAGCTTACCTGTAAAATCCTTTTCTTGGAGTACACCACGGGACACAGAGCTAGTCATTACATAATGGGTTAAGGGTCACCAGCGGTGATTGGACACTGGCACAACCAATGGAAGACAGTTCCCCTCCATATAACCCCTCCCATCAGGGAAGTACCTCAGTTTTGTAGCAAAGCAGTAAGGTTCCCATAAGAAGGGTGGGACCTCTGTGTCCCGTGGTGTACTCCAAGAAAAGGATTTTACAGGTAAGCTGTTATAAAAATCCTATTTTCTTTATCGTACACCACGGGACACAGAGCTAGTCATTACATAATGGGACGTCCCAGAGCAATGCTCATATGAAGGGGGGGAGACACAGATCAAACCGACCGCTTGCGGACCAGAAGCCCTATACTGCTGCCTGCAGCACACTTCGCCCGAAGGCGGAATCCTCATGTCCTTTCACATCTATTTGATAGAATTTGGAAAATGTATGGACTGAGGACCAAGTTGCAGCCTTACAGATCTGAGCCATCGAAGCCTGGTGGTGCACTGCCCATGAAGCACTTATCGCCCTGGTAGAGTGCGCCTTAACAGGAAAAGGAGGAGTCCTGTTCTTTAAACCATAAGCTTGAACAATTACTTGTCTAATCCACCTGGAAATGGTGGATTTTGATACCGCTTGGCCCTTCTTGGGACCATCTGGTAAAATAAACAAAACATCTGTTTTACGTATCTGAGCGGTTGCTTGCAGATACACCCTTACCGCTCTCACTAGATCTAGAGAGTGTAATAATTTTTCCCCCGCCGTCCGCGGGTTTGGAAAAAAGGAAGGCAGAACAATGTCTTGATTCAAGTGAAAAGCCGACACCACCTTAGGCAGAAAAGCCGGATGGGGTCGTAGTACGATCTTGTCCTTGTGACAAATTAGATAAGGCTCTTTACAAGAAAGAGCTGCTAGCTCTGATACTCTCCTAGCAGAAGCTATAGCAATCAGAAAGGCCAATTTCCTACTTAATATAATTAAAGGAATATGGCGAATAGGTTCAAAAGGTTGCTTTTGCAACACTGACAATACCAAATTCAAATCCCATGGACACAAGGGAGACCTGACTGGAGGATTTATCCTCAGTACCCCCTTAATGAATGTCCGAACTAGGGAGTGAGATGCCAATGGTCTCTGAAAGAAGACTGATAGAGCCGATATTTGCCCTTTGATGGTGCTAAGGGCTAATTTCATATCCACTCCTAACTGGCAAAAAGCAAGAATCCTACTTATTTCATATTTCAGAGGATTCCAACTTCTGGATTCACACCAGGAAACGTATGCTTTCCAGACTCTATGATAGATGAGTCTGGAGGCTGGCTTTCTAGCATTAATGAGCGTAGAAAGAACCAGGCCAGAGACCCCTCTCTTTTTCAAAATGTGGGTCTCAGCAGCCAGGCCGTCAAATTTAGCCTTTGTAAGGAAGGGTGGAATACTGGACCCTGTGACAACAGGTCGTGTCGAAGTGGAAGCTTCCAGGGCCTTCCTATCGCCATTTTTACGATCTCGGCATACCAAGGCCTCCTGGGCCAGTTTGGAGCCACTAGGATTACTGGTATTCCCTCCTCCTTGATCCTGCGAAGCAGTCTTTGTAGAAGAGGGATCGGAGGGAATGCATAGATCAGTGAGAACTGATTCCATGGAGTTATTAGAGCGTCTGTCCCGTAGGCTAGAGGATCTCTCGTTCTGGACACAAAGTTGTCCAATTTCTTGTTGAACCTGGAAGCTAGCAGGTCTACATCTGGGTTTCCCCATCTCAGACATATGGCCTGAAAGATCTCTGGGTGAAGAGACCACTCTCCTGGTAGCAGCTGCTGACGACTCAGGTAGTCTGCTTGCCAGTTTTCTATCCCTGGAATGAAGATTGCAGAGATGCAAGGTACATGCTCTTCTGCCCATGCCAAGATCCGGTTCACCTCTCTTTGGGCTGCCCGACTGTGGGTGCCTCCTTGGTGATTGATGTAAGCTACTGCCGTAGCATTGTCGGATTGAACCCGAACTGGGTAGCCCTGTAACCTGTATGTCCAGGTTTTGAGGGCTAGATATACCGCCCGGATCTCTAGCACATTGATGGGCAGGATCCCCTGAGTCTTGGCCCAGGTTCCCTGGGTAGAAGCCTCCTCGAATACTGCACCCCAGCCCGATAGGCTGGCATCCGTAGATACCACCTTCCAGGCCACTGGGAGGAAGGACTTTCCCTTCCGTAAATTCCTGGCTTTTAGCCACCAATTGAAGCTGTGGCGTACTTGTGAGGACAGGCGCATGGGTATATCCAGAGCTTGGCTCTTCCTGTTCCAGGAGGCTAAAATATTGCCTTGAAGTAGTCTCGAATGAAACTGGGCGTAAGGGACCGCCTCGAAGGAGGCTACCATCTTTCCCAATAGTCTCATGCAAAGGCGAATAGACGGCCTCTTGTTTGCTTTGACCTTGTGGATCAGGTCTTTCAGAGACTGTATCTTTGGCTCTGGCAGGTATACCCTGTTTTGGGCTGTATCTATGATCATGCCCAGGTACACTATCCTTCTTTGGGCCTGGAGAGAGGATTTTTGTAAGTTTATAATCCATCCTAAATGCTCCAGGTATCCTACTGTAGTGTCTACAGCGTGATCCAATCCCTCCTTTGACTGATCTATTAATAGTAGATCGTCTAGATAGGCTGTTACCGCAATGCCCCGTGTTCTTAGGTTTGCTAACAGAGGAGCTAGCACCTTTGTGAATACTCTGGGCGCGGTGGCTACACCAAATGGCAGGGCCACAAATTGAAAGTGGCGATCTTCTACCGCAAACCTTAGGAATCTTTGGTGAGCGGGGAGGATTGGTATGTGTAGATATGCGTCTTTGATATCTATGGACGCAATGAATTCTCCGCCTTTTAAAGTAGCGACCACGGATCGAATCGTTTCCATTCGAAAATGGCGAACGTTCAGAAACTGGTTTAGATTTTTTAGATCCAGGATGGGTCTGACTTCTCCGTTCGGTTTTGGAATCACAAAGAGGTTTGAGTAAAAACCTGAACCTTGCTCCTTTTGGGGTACCTCTGTAACCACACCTTGAGCTATTAAGTGATTCAAACCTTTGAAGAAGGATCCTCTTTTTTGTGGATCCTTGGAGAGTCTTGAACTTCGGAATTGAGAAGATGGGATCTCTCGAAATTCCAGTCTGTACCCTGAGGATATTGTGGATACCACCCATTTGTCCTGGGTTTCTGTCCGCCAAGTCGCTGAGAACTGACGAAGCCTTCCCCCCACTCGGCCGAGCGGGGGCGCCCCTTCAATGAGAGGTTTTGGGGGCTTGCTTATTAGCTCTTGAACCCCACGGCTTCTTGTTCTTCTGAGCCTGTTCTTTGGCTTTTTTGGGCGGCTGAAAAGGCCGTCGCCACTGGCTGGAGTCAGATTTCCCGGGAGCTGGGGAGAGAGTGTGTTTAAAACAAGGTCTCTTGTTTTTCTTTCTCTCAGGTAAAAGTGTCGTTTTACCACTTGATATCTTTTGGATATATCTTTCTAAATCTTCCCCAAAAAGGCGTTCGCCATGGAACGGGAAACTTGCCAACAACTTTTTGCATGGGGCTTCCGCTGACCAATGCTTAAGCCAAAGTACTCTGCGCATCTGTACCAGCTGGAGTGTAAGGCGTGATGCCTGTATGATAGAATCTCTCATGGCATCCACTGTGAAGCATAAGGCTTTAGGCAAATTCTCCCAATTTTTAGCCTGCTCTGAAGGCAGCTCCTTCAGCCCCTGCTTTACCTGTTGGCTGACGACCTGACACATACCAACTGCTGCTACTGCAGGTTGGATAATTGAGCCGGCCAAAAGGAAGGAGGATTTCAGTAAGGATTCCAACTTCTTCTCAGAAGGATCTTTAAACACTTGTACATTATCCACTGGACATGTCAGGTTTTTATTTACACAAGAAATAGCCGCATCTACCGTAGGCAGGCTCCATTTCTTTAAAAAAAATTTCCTCCATAGGATAAAGAATGTTAAACTTTTTTGGAGGTGAAAAACGCTTATCTGGATGTTGCCAGTCTGCGTACAATAGATCCTCTAGTAACAGATGAACCGGGAAGGAGCATGCACCTTGCAGGGATCTTAATGATCCTAGGGAGGAGACAGGTGATTCTGTTACCTCCAAAGAAGGTAACCTAAATGCAGCTCGCACGGCTCCTGCATAGCATTGCACCTGTGACTTTAAAATCTGGGATACCGAAAAAGGCTCATCCGATATCCCTGATCCGTCTGACTCCTCATCCTCTGCTGATGTAGCCTCCTCCTCATCCTCCTCCTCCTCAGGTACTTCTGAAGGGAGGTCCAATACTGGAGGAGATCTGCTTCGCTTATTGTCCTTTTTAGAGGATTTAGCGATTAAGGTAGCAATTTTCTCCTCCAGATTATTTAGGGCAGCTGATAAAGTGTCCTCAGTGACATATGCAGGCCCAGGCTTCACTGGGGAAGCCGCCATACCTGACAGAGGTAATGGCTCATCCTGTACAGGTGCTTTTGGCAACACAGGAGAGGAAGGTACCGAGTCAGCACAGCTAGAGCCCCCTGTCTCAGGCGGCGGTGCTCTTTTATCTCTTTTTGTCCGCATTACTTCCCCTGGAAGGCTTACTGTTTAGACAAAATACAAGGTACCTAAATGCATATACTACCGTGTTCAGTTTAGCAAATACATTAAGTATGCAACTTTTAACACATAACTATGCATAACATGGATGTCTTCTAGGAAGTACCCAATCCAACCACATGGAGTCTTACGTCCCTGTATAGCTGCTGTGTTTCTCTGCCAGGAACAAGAGAACTAACGAGCTTGCTTGCTGCTGCAGTGCTTTTTACACTGACAGTCTTTTAAATTTGGCGCCGTTTCTGTGCCTGCGCGCGCCACGTGCCCGCGCACGCCTCGGGCCCCCCCCCCCCTCCGATAAAGCGCGCTCCCGCGCGCGCGCGGCCTTTAGCGCTATGGTGGTGGCCATAGTGAGAGAGGACTCTCATCAGCCCCTGTCCCCACTTACCTGCATCTGCAGGTGTCTGTATCGGCCACCGGAAGGAGGAGCGGGGTGCTCAAGCAAGCTCAGCAGCGGAGGTGACGAGCAGTGTACTTCGCCGAAGCCGACACTGAACAGAGTGAGGTGAGTTACATTCAGCTCTTTACTCCCCCCAGTGGTGGAAAAAAAGAAGACATCCACTTTTTGAAAAAGGTCCCAACCTAGTTATGGACCTTCTAATCTCACCTTATCCACGCCGCAGGTTTTTCTGCTGAAAGTTTTCAGACAGATACCAAACTTCACCCTTCACGGTGGGCTATGTGTGCCAACCTTCAGGGATATGGGTTCCTATTTAAAGGATACCTCTCCCCTGGGCCTTGTACAAGACTCTTACCAGGACTTTATAGCGAAATAGCGAAAGTGCTGGATCTTAGAGCCCAGTCCTCCGAAGAGAGACATTACAGGCGACGCCTCATGGATGAGGCCCGGATCCCATCCAGATTCAGCTCATTTGTAGGCGTCTTGGATGGATCCGAAAGCATAGCTCTTTTACCCCCAGAGGGTCTCTTTGGTAGAGCTTTCCTTTAGCACCTCCTAACGCGTCCAACACCTTTCGACACTGGCGAAAAAACTGAGGTACTTCCCTGATGGGAGGGGTTATATGGAGGGGAACTGTCTTCCATTGGTTGTGCCAGTGTCCAATCACCGCTGGTGACCCTTAACCCATTATGTAATGACTAGCTCTGTGTCTCGTGGTGTACGATAAAGAAATGTGAAGACAGCAGATATACATGTAAAACCTATGTAGGGAGATTTGGTTTATCTCTGTGTATCATCTGAGGCTGTTCACTTCACTGGGTGTATGGAGGGTTTACATCCACTTTAATGACATCCCAGTCTTAGTCTGTAGGGTTCAATATGGAGTTGGCCCACCCTTTGCAGCTATAACAGCTTCAACTCTTCTGGGAAGGCTGTCCACAAGGTTTAGGAGTGTGTCTATGGGAATGTTTGACCATTCTTCCAGAAGAGCATTTGTGAGGTCAGGCACTGATGTTGGATGAGAAGGGCTGGCTCTCAGTCTCCACACTAATTCATCCCAAAGGTGTTCTCTTGGGTTGAGGTCAGGAATCTGTGCAGGCCAGTCAAGTTCCTCCACCCCAAACTCACTCACCCATGTCTTTATGGACCTTGCTTTGTGCACTGGTGCGCAGTCATGTTGGAACAGGAAGGGGCTATCCCCAAACTGTTCCCACAAAGTTAGGAGCCTGAAATTGTCCAAAATGTCTTCCGGCCCAGAAGTGGTTAAAGTGACCAGTTACACTTACCGGTAACGGTGTTTCTGGGAAGTCTTCCAGGACGGCACAATGAGAGATGACTGGCTCCACCTGACAGGAAACACAATCAATTCAAAGAGGTTAAAGCACCCGCCCCTCCCCGTGCTCCTCAGTTATGATAAAGTACAGACCCACACCAGTGCACGAGAGAGAAAACACACACACCCAAATAACTCTATACAAACCAATGTATCAACCAAAGCGGTGGGAAGTAGGCCTGCCGTCCTGGAAGACTTCCCAGAAACACCGTTACCGGTAAGTGTAACTGGTCACTTTCTCAAGTCGTCTTCCAGGACGGCACAATGGCCTACCTTAGGGTGGGACGACTGCTTACAGGACCTTTCTACCAAAGGACAGGTCCTGAGGTGACAGCAACTCCACTCTGTAATGCCTTACGAATGTATTCTGGCTTGACCAAGTCGCAGCTTTACAGATCTGTTCCACCGAAGCTCCGGCTCTTTCTGCCCAGGAGGTTGCCAAAGAGCGAGTAGAATGAGCTTTAACTTTCGGGGCTGTCTTACCAGCCTGGTCATAAGCTATGGAGATTGTCTGTCTGATCCATCTAGATATGGATGCTCTAGATGCCTGTTGGCCCTTTTTCTGTCCAAAAAAAATTAATTAGTAAATGGCTGGATTTCCTAAATTCACCCACTCTATCCAGATAAGCTAGCAGACACCGTCTGACATCCAGACAATGAAAGGAGGCCTCTCTTTCATTTTGTGGATTTGAACAAAAGGAAGGAAGAATACTTTCTTGTGATCTATGAAACTTTGACACTACCTTAGGGAGGTACAGGGGGTCCTGCCTAAGAATAACTCTGTCCTCGAATAAACTAAAGAAAGGCTCTTTAATCGTCAGAGCCTGCATGTCGCTTATTCTTCTGGCTGTAGTAATTGCCAGAAGAAAAGCAAACTTAAATGTCAGTAATTTAACTGAAATATCTTCTAGTGGCTCAAACGGAGCCTTAGTTAATTGTTCCAAAACTAACATTAGGTCCCAGGGCGGGACTCTAGAGATCCGCACCGGGGACAATCTATCCCTGGCCATTAGAAATCTTTTAACTAGAGGGTCCAGTGATAACTTTTTGTCCAAAAAATACGATAAGGCTGCTACCTGTACTCTTAGAGTCTTGGTAGCGAGACCTAAGTCGGCGCCATCCTGGAGAAAGTCCAGGATGACCGAGGTTTCTTGCTGGGATACCTTTCTCACTAGACACCAGTGAGAGAAGACTCCCCACACCTTCCTGTAGATACGTCTGGTGACTTCTTTTCTACTTGAGAGGAGAGTGTTAATCACTCTCTCGGAACATCCCCTCTCCCGCAGGTTCTGCCTCTCAAGCACCAGGCCGTCAGCTTGAAGAAGCTGGGATCTGGGTGAAAGACTGGTCCCTGCCGAAGAAGGTCCACCCGAACTGGTAGATGGAGGGGAGGTGCTACGGACCAGTTCTGTAGAGCGGGAAACCAGGCTCTCTTGGGCCACCAAGGAGCAATTAGAATGAGTCTGGTTTCTGAGAGACCTAGTTTTTGTAGGACTCTTGGAATGAGACTCAGAGGGGGAAAAGCATAAGCCAGGTGAAAACTCCATACCTGAGCCAGTGCATCCACCCCCCCCTGAGCCCCACTCCCGGGACAGGGAAAATAATCTTTTACTCTCCTGTTCTCCTTGCGGGCAAAGAGGTCTATTTCTGGCCTTCCAAAATGTTGGCACACCAGGTTGAACACCTCTGGGTTCAGCTCCCATTCCCCCTGGAGAATCCGATGACGGCTTAGATAGTCCGCCTCTATGTTGTACCTTCCCTTTATGTGTACTGCCGTAATAGAGGCAATCCGAAGCTCTGCCCAGCCCAGAATTCCTAGAGACAAGGTCAGCAGGGAGGGAGACCTGGTTCCCCCCTGATGATTTATGAAGGCCACCGTGGTCGCATTGTCGGAGAGGATCTGGACCTCCCGATCTCGGATCCTTTCCTCGAACGCTTTTAGGGCCTCCCCGACCGCCAATAATTCCCGGAAGTTTGAGGAGGCGTGTCTCTGATCCTGATTCCAGGAACCCTGGGCTCGGAGTTCGCCTAAGTGGGCCCCCCAACCCCAGGAGCTTGCGTCCGTCGTTATCCTGAGGGGGTCTGTCTGAGTCCATAGATGACCCACCTGCAACTTCTGGAGGAAGAAGCCACCAGCTCAGAGAGTCCTTTACTACCTCTGGGATGGAGATTCTGTGGTCTAATGTTCCTCTTGTTCCGTCCCAGGAGGATAAGAGGAATTGTTGGAGGGGTCTGGAGTGGAGCTGAACCCACGGAACCGCAGGTATACAAGAGGTCATTAGACCCAGTACCCTCATGATGCCTCTGAAAGAGGACTCCCTTACCTCCAACAGAGACCTGACCGCTGTCATGAGGCCCTGGACCTTCTCCTGGGGTAAACAAAGCTTCCTTTGTAAGGAGTCTATCAGGAAACCCAGGTAAATCTTTCTTTGGTCCGGGATCATCGAGGACTTCTCTCGGTTGATGATCCAACCCAGGGATTCAAAAGGTACTCACAACCTTGGCCAGGTCTGCGAGGAGGAGATCTCGACTCTGGTTGTAAAGTAAAAGGTCGTCGAGATAAGGGACTATCGTTATACCCTCTAGGTGTAGGAAGGCAACCACCTCTGCTACGATTTTTGTAAATACCCTTGGGCTGGAAGCCAGTCCAAAGGGGAGGGCAGCAAACTGCCAGTGTTGAATCCCCTGAAGAGACCCGATTGCGAATCTGAGGAAGGCTTGATGTCCTGGAAAGATCGGGACGTGAAGGTAGGCGTCCTTTAAGTCGATCGTTACCATGTATACCTCCTTCAGAAGGAGTCTTCTGAGGGTGTATATGCTTTCCATGCGAAATTTCTTGTGACGCAAGGAGGTATTCAGGGGTCTCAGGTTTATTATCAACCGGTACTTGCCTGACGGCTTTGGGACAACGAAGATGTGGGAGTAGACCCCCAGTCCGCGTTGTCCCGCAGGTACCGGGACTACAACTCCCTGTTCTGCTAGTTCTGAAATGTTTTTCAGAAGACCTGCTGCCTTGAGGGGGTCCCTGGGGAGATGCGTTAATAGAAACTTTGAGGGGGGGGGGATGAAGAAACTCCAGCCTGTAGCCCTCCTTTATAATGTTGAGAATATGAGGGCTCTGGGTAATACTCTCCCACCTGGAAAGGAATTGGGAAAGTCTTCCCCCTACCCTTACGTCACTTAAAGTCTTTTTCATTTGATTTTTGGTTGGAAAAGAGGATACCTCCTTTTTGCTTATCCTTTCCAACGCCCCACTTCCTATTACCGGCAGGCTTCTTGCTCGAGAAACGGTTTCTACCCTGGGGGCCTCGAAAAATAGGATTTTTATAACAGCTTACCTGTAAAATCCTTTTCTTGGAGTACACCACGGGACACAGAGCTAGTCATTACATAATGGGTTAAGGGTCACCAGCGGTGATTGGACACTGGCACAACCAATGGAAGACAGTTCCCCTCCATATAACCCCTCCCATCAGGGAAGTACCTCAGTTTTGTAGCAAAGCAGTAAGGTTCCCATAAGAAGGGGGGGACCTCTGTGTCCCGTGGTGTACTCCAAGAAAAGGATTTTACAGGTAAGCTGTTATAAAAATCCTATTTTCTTTATCGTACACCACGGGACACAGAGCTAGTCATTACATAATGGGACGTCCCAGAGCAATGCTCATATGAAGGGGGGGAGACACAGATCAAAACAGGCCGCTTGCGGACCAGAAGCCCTATACTGCTGCCTGCAGCACACTTCGCCCAAAAGGCGGAATCCTCATGTCCTTTCACATCTATTTGATAGAATTTGGAAAATGTATGGACTGAAGACCAAGTTGCAGCTTTACAGATCTGAGCCATCGAAGCCTGGTGGTGCACTGCCCATGAAGCACCTATCGCCCTGGTAGAGTGCGCCTTAACAGGAAAAGGAGGAGTCCTGTTCTTTAAACCATAAGCTTGAATAATTACTTGTCTAATCCACCTGGAAATGGTGGATTTTGATACCGCTTGGCCCTTCTTGGGCCCATCTGGTAAAATAAACAAAACATCTGTTTTACGTATCTGAGCGGTTGCTTGCAGATACACCTTTACCGCTCTCAGTAGATCTAGAGAGTGTAATAATTTTTCCCCCGCCGTCCGCGGGTTTGGAAAAAAGGAAGGCAGAACAATGTCTTGATTCAAGTGAAAAGCCGACACCACCTTAGGTAGAAAAGCCGGATGGGGTCGTAGTACGATTTTGTCCTTGTGACAAATTAGATAAGGCTCTTTACAAGAAAGAGCTGCTAGCTCTGATACTCTCCTAGAAGAAGCTATAGCAATCAGAAAGGCCAACTTCCTACTCAATATAATTAAAGGAATATGGCGAATAGGTTCAAAAGGTTGCTTTTGCAACACTGACAATACCAAATTCAAATCCCATGGACACAAGGGAGTCCTAACTGGAGGATTTATCCTCAGTACCCCCTTAATGAATGTCCGAACTAGGGAGTGAGATGCCAATGGTCTCTGAAAGAAGACTGATAGAGCCGATATTTGCCCTTTGATGGTGCTAAGGGCTAAATTCATATCCACTCCTAACTGGCAAAAAGCAAGAATCCTACTTATTTCATATTTCTGAGGATTCCAACATCTGGATTCACACCAGGAAACGTATGCTCTCCAGACTCTCTGATAGATGAGTCTGGAGGCTGGCTTTCTAGCATTAATGAGCGTAGAAAGAGCCGGACCAGAGACCCCTCTCTTTTTAAAAATGTGGGTCTCAGCAGCCAGGCCGTCAACTTTAGCCTTTGTAAGGAAGGGTGGAATACTGGACCCTGTGACAGCAGGTCGTGTCGAAGTGGAAACTTCCAGGGCCTTCCTATCGCCATTTTTACAATCTCGGCGTACCAAGGCCTCCTGGGCCAGTTTGGGGCCACTAGGATTACTGGTATTCCCTCCTCCTTGATCCTGCGAAGCAGTCTTTGTAGAAGAGGGATCGGAGGGAATGCATAGATCAGTGAGAACTGATTCCATGGAGTTATTAGAGCGTCTGTCCCGTAGGCTAGAGGATCTCTCGTTCTGGACACAAAGTTGTCCAATTTCTTGTTGAACCTGGCAGCTAGCAGGTCTACATCTGGGTTTCCCCATCTCAGACATATAGCCTGA
Organism: Rana muscosa; assembly: GCA_029206835.1. Classification (NCBI taxonomy): domain Eukaryota; kingdom Metazoa; phylum Chordata; class Amphibia; order Anura; family Ranidae; genus Rana; species Rana muscosa. Next base: position 32,274,338 of record CM055128.1, read on the forward strand.
AAGATCTCGGGGTGAAGAGACCACTCTCCTGGTAGCAGCTGCTGACGACTCAGGTAGTCTGCTTGCCAATTTTCTATCCCTGGAATGAAGATTGCAGAAAGGCAAGGTACATGCTCTTCTGCCCATGCCAGGATCCGGTTCACCTCTCTTTGGGCTGCCCGACTGCGGGTGCCTCCTTGGTGATTGATGTAAGCTACTGCAGTAGCATTGTCGGATTGAACCCGAACTGGGTAGCCCTGTAACCTGTATGTCCAGGTTTTGAGGGCTAGATATACCGCCCGGATCTCTAGCACATTGATGGGCAGGATCCCCTGAGTCTTGGCCCAGGTTCCCTGGGTAGAAGCCTCCTCGAATACTGCACCCCAGCCCGATAGGCTGGCATCCCTAGATACCACCTTCCAGGCCACTGGGAGGAAGGACTTTCCCTTCCGTAAATTCCTGGCTTCTAGCCACCAATCGAAGCTGTGGCGTACTTGTGAGGACAGGCGCATGGGTATATCCAGAGCTTGGCTCTTCCTGTTCCAGGAAGCTAAAATATTGCCTTGAAGTAGTCTCGAATGAAACTGGGCGTAAGGGACCGCCTCGAAGGAGGCTACCATCTTTCCCAATAGTCTCATGCAAAGGCGAATAGACGGCCTCTTGTTTGCTTTGACCTTGTGGATCAGGTCTTTCAGAGACTGTATCTTCGGTTCTGGCAGGTATACCCCGTTTTGGGCTGTATCTATGATCATGCCCAGGTACACTATCCTTCTTTGGGCCTGGAGAGAGGATTTTTGTAAATTTATAATCCATCCTAAATGCTCCAGGTATCCTACTGTAGTGTGTACAGCGTGACCCAATCCCTCCTTTGACTGATCTATTACTAGTAGATCGTCCAGATAGGCTGTTACCGCAATGCCCCGTGTTCTTAGGTTTGCTAACAGAGGAGCTAGCACCTTTGTGAATACTATGGGCGCGGTGGCTACACCAAACGGCAGAGCCACAAATTGAAAGTGGCGATCTTCTACCGCAAACCTTAGGAATCTTTGGTGAGCGGGGAGGATGGGTGTGTGTAAATGTGCGTCCTTGATATCTATGGGCGCCATGAATTTTCCGCCCTTTAAAGTGGCGGCCACGGATCGGATCGTTTCCATTCGAAAATGGCGAACGTTCAGGAACCGATTTAGGGATTTTAGATCCAGGATGGGTCTGACATCTCCATTTGGCATTGGAATCACAGAGGCTTGAGTAAAAACCTGAACCTCGCTCTTTTTGGGGTACGTCTGTAACTACCCCTTGAGCCATTAAGTGATTCAAACCTTTGAAGAAGGATTCTCTTTTTTGTGGATCCTTGGAGAGTCTTGAACCTCGGAATTGAGAAGGTGGGATCTCTCGAAATTCCAGTCTGTACCCTGAGGATATTGTGGATACTACCCAATTGTCCTGGATTTCTGACCACCAAGTCGCTCAGAACTGACAAAGCCTTCCTCCCACTCGGCCGAGCGGGGGCGCCCCTTCACTGAGAGGCTTTGGGGGCTTGCTTATTAGCTCTTGCACCCCACGGCTTCTTGTTCTTCTGAGCTTGCCCCTTGGCTTTTGTGGGCGGCTAAAACAGGCCGCCGCCACTGGTTGGAGTCAGATTTCCCGGGAGCTGGGGAGAGAGAGCGTTTAAAACAAGATCTCTTGTTTTTCTCTCTCTCTCAGGTAAAAGTCGTTTTACCACTCGATATCTTCTGTATATATTTTTCTAAATCTTCCCCAAATAGGCGTTCGCCATGGAACGGGAACTTGCCAACAGCTTTTTGCATGGGGTTTCCGCTGACCAATGCTTAAGCCAAAGTACTCTGCGCATCTGTACCAGCTGGAGTGTAAGGCGTGATGCCTGTATGATAGAATCTCTCATGGCATCCACTGTGAAGCATAAGGCTTTAGGCAAATTTTCCCAATTTCTAGCCTGCTCTGAAGGCAGTTCCTTCAGCCCCTGCTTTACCTGTTGGCTGATGACCTGACACATACCGACTGCTGCTACTGCAGGTTGGGTAATTGAGCCGGCCAAAAGGAAGGAGGATTTCAACTTCCTCTCAGAAGGATATTTTAAACCCTTGTACATTATCCACGGACATGTCAGGTTTTTATTTACACAAGAAATAGCCGCAACTACCGCAGGCAGGCTCCATTTCTTTAAAAAAAAAAATTCCCCCATAGGATAAAGAATGTTAAACCTTTTTGGAGGTGAGAAACGCTTATCTGGATGTTGCCAGTTTGCGTATATTAGATCCTCTAGTAACGGATGAACCGGGAAGGAGCATGCACCTTGCAGGGATCTTAATGACCCTAGGGAGGAGACAGGTAATTCCGTTACCTCCGCAGAGGTTAACTTAAATGCACTGCTATAGCATTGTACCTGTGACCTTAAAATCTGGCTCCTCATCCTCTGCTGATGTAGCCTCCTCCTCCTCATCCTCCTCCCTCAGGTACTTCTGAAGGGAGGTCCAATACTGGAAGAGACCTGCTTCGCTTATTGTCCCTTTTTAGAGGACTTAGCGATTAAGGTAGCAATTTTTTCCTCCAGATTATTTAGGGCAGCTGATAAAGTGTCCTCAGTGACATATACAGGCCCAGGCTTCACTGGGGAAGCCGCCATACCTGACAGAGGTAATGGCTCATCCTGAACAAGTGCATTTAGCAACACAGGAGAGAAAGGTACCGAGTCAGCACAGTTAGAGCCTCCTCTCAGGCGGTGGTGCTTTCTTATCTCTTTTTGTCCGTATTACTTCCCCTGGAAGGCTTACTGTTTAGACAAAATACAAGGTACCTAAATGCATATACTACCGTGTTCAGTTTAGCAAATACATTAAGTATGCAACTTTTAACACATAACTATGCATAACATGGATGTCTTCTAGGAAGTACCCAATCCAACCACATGGAGTCTTACGTCCCTGTATAGCTGCTGTGTTTCTCTGCCAGGAACAAGAGAACTAACGAGCTTGCTTGCTGCTGCAGTGCTTCTCACACTGACAGTCTTTTAAATTTGGCGCCGTTTCTGTGCCTGCGCGCGCCACGTGCCCGCCTTCGCCGCCCCCCCCCTCCGATAAAGCGCGCTCGCGCGCGGCCCTTAGCGCTATGGCGGTGGCCATAGTGAGAGAGGACTCTCATCAGCCCTTGTTCCCACTTACCTGCATCTGCAGGTGTCTGGTCGGCCACCGAAAGGAGGATCGGGGTGCCCCAGCAAGCTCAGCAGCGGAGGTGACGAGCAGTGTACTTCGCCGAAGCCGACACTGAACAGAGTGAGGTGAGTATATTCAGCTCTTTACTCCCCCCAGTGGTGGAAAAAAAGAAGACATCCACTTTTTGAAAAAGGTCCCAACCTAGTTATGGACCTTCTAATCTCACCTTATCCACGCCGCAGGTTTTTCTGCTGAAAGATTTCAGACAGATACCAAACTTCACCCTTCACGGTGGGCTATGTGTGCCAACCTTCAGGGATATGGGTTCCTATTTAAAGGATACCTCTCCCCTGGGCCTTGTACAAGACTCTTACCAGGACTTTATAGCGAAATAGCGAAAGTGCTGGATCTTAGAGCCCAGTCCTCCGAAGAGAGACATTACAGGCGACGCCTCCTGGATGAGGCCCGGATCCCATCCAGATTCAGCTCATTTGTAGGCGTCTTGGATGGATCCGAAAGCATAGCTCTTTTACCCCCAGAGGGTCTCTTTGGTAGAGCTTTCCTTTAGCACCTCCTAACGCGTCCAACACCTTTCGACACTGGCGAAAAAACTGAGGTACTTCCCTGATGGGAGGGGTTATATGGAGGGGAACTGTCTTCCATTGGTTGTGCCAGTGTCCAATCACCGCTGGTGACCCTTAACCCATTATGTAATGACTAGCTCTGTGTCCCGTGGTGTACGATAAAGAAAAATCTTTTTTGGTCCCTTTTAGGTTTAGTGGGGAACTTTTTGCCCTTTTCGGTAGATCTTGACAGGGCTTGGTCCAGCCCTGTACCAAAAAGGAGTGAGCCCTCAAATGGGAGTCCACATAAGCGGGTCTTGGATGCGTTATCCCCATCCCATGTTTTGACCCATACGGCTCTGCGAGCTGAGTTTACGAGGGCACCCGTTTTTGCGGTGGTTCGCACGGTCTCAACTACAGCATCTGCTAGGTATGCCACTGCGCTACCTATTACCTGTAGAGAGTCTAGGACCTCCCTGGACTTGGACACACGGGAAACATGTTCTATTAGTTTGGTTATCCATGTATCCGCGTTCCTAGCTATACAAGCTGAAGCCAACGCGGGGCTCATTGCTGCCGCATTGGCTTCCCAGGCTCTACGCAAGGTCGTCTCAGTACGGCGATCCATAGGATCCTTGATATTACCTGCGTCCTCGAAGGAGAGGTCGGATTGCTTTGACACCTGTGCCAAAGAGGCGTCCAATCTGGGAATCTTAAAGCGTTTCTCCTCATCCTCCCCCTTAAAAGGGCACCTACGCTTCCAAGTTTTATATTTCAGAAGCTTCCTCTCAGGTTCCTTCCACTCTCTAAGAATCACATCATGGAGAGCCTGGTGAACCGGGATGGTTCTGGGTTGGGCCCTTACCAAGCCTCGGTACACTCTATCCTGTGCGGATACCTGTTCCGTCGGCTCCTGAATTTCTTCAGAGGCGTAGATTGCACCAAGGAGGCCTTCCATGTCGTCAGTTGAGAAGATGTGTCTTCCTGACCTAGAGCCTTCTTCCTCCTCCTCAGCCTGACTATCTATCAGGCCCTCATCAGATAGTCCCTGATCAGGGATCTCCAAATCCTCTTCTGCCTCTGAGTCCTGAGACAGGAGGGATCTCAGGGATTCTGGGTGTCCTCTCCCCCTGGTTGAGGAGAAAAACTCCTGTGAGGAAGGGCCCTCCCTGCTTGTCTGGGGCTCTGGTTCCTTAGCTTTAAGGGAGACTTGAAAATCCTTAAGGGTGGCAAGCATCTGGGTTTGGACAGAGAGAAAGTCTCTCATCACCTGAGATGTTTCCTTCCCAGCCAGCTTCTGGATACATTTGAAGCAGAAGGGCTTGGAATGGGTTGAGGGTAATTTCTCGTTACAGTAACCGCATCTTTTGGAGCGGGCAGGGGTTCTAGAGGAACGACTGGCAACCCCCTGGGCAGTGACGTCCTCTCCTGCAATGTAAGGGTACACAGGAATACATTAACAACCAAAAAGAACCCTGTGACAGGCAAGGGGAAAGAGTCGGGGTACCATCCCCCATCATGACCCCTGCTGGCTGGGTTGACTCACCCCCTGTGGTCTCCTCTGTAGCCGCGGCCGTAGTCGGCCTCTCCTCATGCTCCATGTAGGTGAGATGCTCTGCTCCCGATCGCAGTTCCACTGGAGGAGAAAAAAAAGGGCGCCTCCTTCCTGGCGTCCCTCCGTTTTTGAATGCGGTAACAGACGCCGGCCGCCGCCATTTTGCCGGAGACCGGAACCGGAAATGACGCGGCACGCGATGGCGTCATCCTTGACGCTAGAGGACGAATGTCCTAGACGCCGGGAAAATGGCGCCGCAATGCTATGCACCTGCATAGAGCGGCGCCCTAAGCAAACGGACCGCGCGAGCGGACGGAGGAACCTGCCAGCCCCCCCCTCCAGGATGGACACCCAAACAGGTAGGAGGGAGGAAGGAGGATATCTGGCCCCTGAAGTCCCGGGTACAGCCCCGCACCTAGGGAGCTTCAGTGCTCAGGGAGGCTCTTCAACTGCCCTCCCTGAGAAGGAATGGGATACCCCCCAGGACGGACAAATAGAGTCCTGCTAGGCCCAGAGGCTTCCCAGGCATGCGGCTCAGCTCCTGGGGGGGGGACTTCCAGCCCCAGGCCTTCAGTCTGTGGAAAAAAAATAAATGGTTTCGCTGTGGGGAAACACAATCAAGAACTGAGGAGCACGGGGAGGGGCGGGTGCTTTAACCTCTTTGAATTGATTGTGTTTCCTGTCAGGTGGAGCCAGTCATCTCTCATTGTGCCGTCCTGGAAGACGACTTGAGAAAAAGCGCATTTTGGATTTATTCGGGCTATCTTTGTGTAATATTAAAATTTGTTTGATGATCTGAATCATTTAAGAGTGACAAATATGCAATAAATAAATCAATCAGGAAGGGGGCAAATATTTTTTTCACAGCACTGTGTGTGTGTGTGTATATATATATATATATATAATACACACACACAGTGGGTACGGAAAGTATTCAGACCCCCTTAAATTTTTCACTCTTTGTTATATTGCAGCCATTTGCTAAAATCTTTTAAGTTCATTTTTTCCCTCATTAATGTACACATAGCACCCCATATTGACAGAAAAACAAAGAATTGTTGATATTTTTGCAGATTTATTAAAAAAGAAAAACTGAAATATCACACGGTCCTAAGTATTCAGACCCTTTGCTGTGACACTCATATATATAACTCAGGTCCTGTCCATTTCTTCTGATCATCCTTGAGATGGTTCTACACCTTCATTTGAGTCCAGCTGTGTTTGATTATACTGATTGGACTTGATTAGGAAAGCCACACACCTGTCTATATAAGACCTTACAGCTCACAGAGCATGTCAGAGCAAATGAGAATCATGAAGTCAAAGGAACTGCCTGAAGAGCTCAGAGACAGAATTGTGGCAAGGCACAGATCTGGACAAGGTTACAAAAAAAAATTCTGCTGCACTTAAGGTTCCTAAGAGCACAGTGGCCTCCATAATCCTTAAATGGAAGACGTTTGGGACGACCAGAACCCTTTCTAGAGCTGGCCGTCCGGCCAAACTGAGCAATCAGGGGAGAAGAGCCTTGGTGAGAGAGGTAAAGAAGAACCCAAAGATCACTGTGGCTGAGCTCCAGAGATGCAGTCGGGAGATGGAAGAAAGTTGTAGAAAGTCAACCATCAGTGCAGCCCTCCACCAGTCGGGGCTTTATGGCAGCGTGGCCCGACGGAAGCCTCTCCTCAGTGCAAGACACATGACAGCCCGCATGGAGTTTGCTAAAAAACACCTGAAGGACTCCAAGATGGTGAGAAATAAGATTCTCTGGTCTGATGAGACCAAGATAGAACTTTTTGGCCTTAATTCTACGCGGTATGTGTGGAGAAAACCAGGCACTGCTCATCACCTGCCCAATACAGTCCCAACAGTGAAGCATGGTGGTGGCAGCATCATGCTGTGGGGGTGTTTTTCAGCTGCAGGGACAGGATGACTGGTTGCAATCGAGGGAAAGATGAATGCGGCCAAGTATAGGGATATCCTGGACGAAAACCTTCTCCAGAGTGCTCAGGACCTCAGACTGGGCCGAAGGTTTACCTTCCAACAAGACAAAGACCCTAAGCACACAGCTAAAATAACGAAGGAGGGGCTTCACAACAACTCCATGACTGTTCTTGAATGGCCCAGCCAGAGCCCTGACTTAAACCCAATTGAGCATCTCTGGAGAGACCTAAAAATGGCCGTCCACCAACATTTACCATCCAACCTGACAGAACTGGAGAGGATCTGCAAGGAGGAATGGCAGGGGATCCCCAAATCCAGGTGTGAAAACTTGTTGCATCTTTCCCAAAAAGACGCATGGCTGTATTAGATCAAAAGGGTGCAAATACTAAATACTGAACAAAGGGTCTGAATACTTAGGACCATGTAATATTTCAGTTTTTCTTTTTTAATAAATCTGCAAAAATGTCAAAAATTCTGTGTTTTTCTGTCAATATGAGGTGCTGTGTGTACATTAATGAGGAAAAAAATGAACTTAAAAGATTTTAGCAAATGGCTGCAATATAACAAAGAGTGAAAAATTTAAGGGGGTCTGAATACTTTCCGTACCCACTGTATATATACACATACATACATACATACACACACCAAATACTTTTTTCTTTTATATGTGATCACAAAACCTCTGTTCTCAGCTTAGAGAGATAGGGGTGGAGAAAAAGTTACACTGATCTTCCCAGTGACTGGTGATGCGAAGGGGGGGGGGGGGTGTCAGCACTAGTCTTTGCCATTGGAGGACAGGCAGGCTGTTCTCCCAGCACAGCCAGAAAGCTGACCACGCTGAGATAGATGTAAGACATACAGAGCGTGGCTCAGCCCCGCCCCCCCCCCCCACTTCTCTTCACTGGCTCTAAATGACAGCAGGGAGAGCCAATGGCTACTGCATCTGAGCCAATGAGGAGCGAGAGAGCCTCGGCTCTTGTGCACATGGCTGGATCGAAATCGGGCTCAGATATGTATTTAGGGGGAGCTGCATGCAAAATGCATAGAATGCAGTAGGATAAAAAACCTTCTGCCTTTAGAACCACTGTATATACTTGAGTATAAGCCGACCCGAATATAAGCCAAGGCACCCAATTTTTAACACAAAAAACTGGGAAAACGTATTGACTCGAGTATAAGCCTAGGGTGAGAAATGCAGCATCTACTGTAAGTGGAAAAGAGGGTCAACAATGCCCATCTGCATGCCTCCTCACTGTGCCTATCTGCATGCCACTTTATGTACCTTGATCTCCCGGCGCTGTGACATGCAGTCAGTCTAGTCGACGGCCGTGCAGTGTAACAAAGCCCCGCCTCCGCCTCCTCCTCGTCCATGACGGAACATTGATTTGTTTTTTTCCAGCAGTGAATCAGTGTCCCGCCTACCACAGGCGAGGACGAGGAGGCGGCTTTGTTACACTGCACAGTCGTCGACTAGACTGACTGCATGTCACAGCGCCGGGGGATCAGGCGCATGAGGCTGCAGATGGACAGCGAGACTCGAGTATAAGCCGAGGGGGGCATTTTCATCACAAAAAAAAATGTGCTGAAAAACTCGGCTTATACTCGAGTATATACGGTACTTTAAGAGTAAAAAGTGACAGGGTCCCACTAATGGGCTTTCTCACCTTCGTAAATGAAACGTACATTCTCCTCATGAGCTGGTGTGAATATCTCGCTGCTGCTTGGAGAGCGTGTGCTGCTTGTGGGGCGCTTGCCGTTATAAACTACACGGGACACCGGAGAGCTATTAAAAACAAAAAAAAAAAACTTTAGACACACCACTTCACTGTGTATTCCAACAACCATAAGCCACAACTTTTGTTTTCAACCAGCTTTCTCTTTAACCAATCAGAGTGACAGGTTCTCTTTATAGGTCTCTTCCCCTGCGCCGATGCATATAAATGAACACCACCTTCTTCAAATGTCTTGTCAGAAAGTCATGTAGGATCCCCCTTCACTGGATCATCTCCAAGACTCCGGACCACTTTCAGCTACGACATGCAGTTAAAGGGGGATTCCACCCGCAATTTTTTTTTTTTTTTTTTAAGTCAGCAGCTACAAACACTGTAGCTGCTGACTTTTAATAAGGACGCTTACCTGTCCTAGGCGCCCGCGATATCGGTCCCCCGAGGCTGATTCCTCGATCCCGGCAGGTCCCGGCGCCGCCATCCTAAGGGAAACAGGCAGTGAAGCCTTCCGGCTTCACTGCCCGTTTCCTACTGCGCATGCGCGAATCTCGCGGCGCTTTGTGAATGGGCGGCTGCTCTCTGGGATACACACAGTTCCCAGAAGGCAGCGCGCCCCATTCATCAGAAGACAACGCGAGGAGGAAGAGGAAGAAGACCAGCCTCGGACTAGGAAGAGGCAGATTAGGAACATCTGCATAGCAACCGCAATTTCTGGTAAATAAAATTTTATTTTTTTGCAGGATTTTGGTGAAATTTTTTTTTAGGGTGAAATTCCACTTTAAATAACAAATACCAACAATAATCTGGCAACACAGTTCATACAAAGCATTAATATTCTCACCTGGTCATTGCTGGTCTGTCAGAGGAATGCCAGGAAAACGATTGTCCTGGAAAGTCTAACAGGAGAATCTAAGAAGAGAGACAGGGAGTCAGATACTTATTAGCAGAGTCCATACATAGCATAGAAAGAGCTGGCCAGCCCATCCATACACACAGCATTGTGGGAAGGCAAAGAGATATCAAGTGTCCCCAATCTGCAATGCTTGAGACCTGTGTCTGCCAAATCCTGGAAGAACAACCTAGAGATCCCTGAGAAACCCTAGACACGTCATGCTGGTATGAGAGGCTGTGTAAGAAGAGACCAAAACATTGAGGAGTGTGTGGGGTGGATCAGACAAATCGCTGTATGCAGCTGGTTTAGGGGGTGGGGAAAAAAATTGTAGGGTGCCAGAGAAAAGTTTAGGTGACATCACTAATTTATAAGTTTACACCCCCAAAAGACAGGTCAGTGCACGCTGCAAAAAACAAGGCTGTCATTCTGCCTTCAGTCCTTAAAAGGGGGTTGTAAACCCTCGTTTTTGTTTTGTTTTTTAAAATAACAAACATGTTATAGTTACCTCCACTGTGCAGTTCATTTTGCACAGAGTGGCCCTGATCCGCCTCTTCAGGGGTCCCCCGGCGGCGCTGGTGGCTCCTCCCCGCGTTTGGAGAAGGCTCTCCTAAGGTGGACACCCGTGTGGGCGTGCTTCTAAGTCCCGCTTCTGTGTCATTTCACACAGAATGCAGGACTCGGCCCCGCCCCCCGAGTCATTGGATTTGATTGACAGCAGCAGGAGCCAATGGCTGCGCTGATATCAATCTATCTAAGCTAGAGCTGTTGTGCTCATTCCCGGCTGGAGAAAGATCAGATTCAGTTAAGTAAAAAGGGGGGCTCTGGGGGGGGGGGGGTGCAGCACTACAGAAGGTTTTTTACCTTAATGCATAGAATGCATTAAAGTGATTGTAAACCTTTAAAGTGGTTGTAAACCCTCCATTACAACTTGCACCTACAGGTAAGCCTAGATTAAGGCTTACCTGTAGGTACAAGAAATATCTCCTAAACCTACACTGTTTAGGAGATATTTGCCAAAAAGTTTTACAACGTTGTCTACAGGGCATACGCCTCGTAGACAACGGTGCGTTCACAGGGTTAATCCCCATTCACAAATCCGGCTTTGCTGGATTCCGCACGCATGCGCGGAGTGACGTCTTCGCCGCTCCGGCCAATCACAGCGCCGGAGCAGCGCTGTGATTGGTCGGAGAGGCAATACCCGGAAGTAACCTTCCGGGTATCTGTGGAGCGATGGCTGCAGCTGGAGGGGGAGACGAGGAAGGCTTCGGGGGCCCCCGATCTAAGGTAAGTGATGCATAATGAGCTAGTATGCTAGTCCTACTAGCTCATTATGGCTTTGTCTTGCAGGTTTTTTTTATTTTTATACGGGTTTACAACCACTTTAAGTTTTACTTTTTAGCAGTTTATATTTACTAACATAAATTGCATTTCCATGTTCTGTGTAGTGTGGGACAGTGGTCCTCAAGTACCCCCAACAGGCCATGTTTTGGGAATTTCTCTTACAGATAAAATAGCTGTCCAAAATACCAAGCCACTGACTCTGAGTTAAAGCACCTGTGCAAGATAAAGGAAAACCTGCAAACATGGCCTGTTGGGGGGTACTTGAGGACAGGGTCTGAGGACCAATGCTGTGGGAGACCAGATATAGTGAATGCAGGGTCCTGGGTTTAGTAACACTAAGAAAAATGGCACCCATACACGCGGCCGCGGTTTTGAATTGCGGCTAGAAATGCTGCAATTCTGACAGGAATTCCAAATCGCCAAGTATGAATGCAACCTACAGGTAAACAGTAGGGATCGACCGATTATCGGCAGCCGATATCAGCATTTTCTGAAAAATCTGCATCGGTCTCAAACTAGACCGATATCGCTTCAAGGGGTTTTACCGGGGTGATGCTTGCAGCTGCAGACATCACCCTGATACCGTTCTTTACAGCGGACGGTCGGCTTTATTGTCAAGACAACAGATGCGGCTCAGCAGTCACTTGGCTGTTATTTGGGATGAGCTCAGGCGTGTTCGCATTGAACACTTGCAGAGCCCGCCAAGGAAGTCGGCACTGCGCTGCGCTAATCACAGGCAGGGAGACATTTCCCGATCTCTGCAGCCGAGCATCGGGACAATGTCTCCCTGCCTGTGATTAGCGCAGCGCGGTTCCGACAGTGCCGACTTCCTTGGCGGGCTCTGCATGTGTTCAATGCGAACACGCCTGAGCTCATCCCTAGCTGTTATTACAAGCAACAGGAGGGGACGTGTGTGACCCCCCCCCCCCCGCCGCTCCCCCAGGCTCTCCCGTCCTACCAGGAGGCCCAAGCAACCAGCCGGCATGTCCGTCGGCTGGTCGAAGACCCGAACAAAGTCGATGCTTTGTACGGGTCTCGGATCTAGTAATTCAGAAGTGATGTCATGACATCACTTCCTGGACTACTGGCATCTTAAAAGGTGCCAGTTTTAAAGAAATAAAGTATTCAAAAACGCTGATCTTGATGTTTTGAGTCCTTTTAAGGGCTCTTTCACACGGGCGGATCCCGTCATGATCCGCCCCGTGAATATCCGCTTGCTCGGCGGAGATCGTTCCGTTGATCCCCGCTGAGCCGGCGGATGACTTGTCCGTCTCTGCACACTGTGCAGAAACGGACCGGTCGGATCGCCGCTTTCCTCTATGGGGGGCGATCGGATGAAAACGGACCGTCTGTCCGTTTTCATCCGATCCGATGACGGATGGAAAAGTAGGATTTTCCTCCGTCATGCTAAACGGACCATAGCGGAGACTGATGTCATCGGATGTTCATCCGTTATCCCATAGGGATACATGTATGTCCGTTTTTCATCCGAAAACGGATGGATGAAAAACAGACATACGGAACGTCCGTGTGAAAGAGCCCTAAGTGCAGAGGAGAGATGTGGTGTCTTATAGACTCCCGATTTCTCCATAAAGAGGACCTGTCACTGCCTATTAATGTCACAATGGATGTTTACATTCCTTGTGACAGCAATAACAGTGATTTAAAAAAACAAAATTCAAATGTACAAAATATTGGCGATCGGCAGGAGAGGTGGCCGAATTATCCGTATCGTATCGGCACCAAAAAAACGATATGGGTCGTTTCCTAGTTAACAGTTTGAAAACGTTCTTACAAGTTGCAAATATTTGCATCCTGCTTCCAGATATTCAATAAACATTAAAACAACATAAGGGCGGCTTTTATCCTGCAAATATTATTATTATTATATAGGATTTATATAGCGCCAACAGTTTGCGCAGCGCTGTACAATATGGGGACAGGCAGTACAGACACAATACAGGAGGAATCATTTCCAGGGAGGGGATTGGAGGTCCGGCACTGATCGTGGAAATGAAAGCCAGGTGACGGCTCTTCTCATCCATCAACCTTCTACGGTTATCCAACCTACAGGACACATGATGCCGTTGCCCTTAGCAACCAGACTCCATCTCTCCAGCACTCTCTTGGTGGTTGCTATGGAGATCAGCAACACAACAGCTCCAGTTCCCCCCCCCCCCCCCCCCCAGACTGAAGTAAGCCATTTGGCTATACTGTCTATAGCAACCAATCAGGAGTCCCCTCTGGGGAAGCCGGGCCAGTAATGTGGCTGGTTGCCAGGGGCAACAGCTCACTACCCACACAGGGCCCATAAACACAGAGAGACAAAGAGATAATGGGGCCTTTATACACACACAGCCCACCCCCCAAGACCCCCTTCCACGCCCACACATACTACCGAACACCACTAGGGAATCCCAGGCGACTAGGCAACCGTCATCTTCCGGTTTACTGGCCGCTACTTCCGGCGCCTTACCACTGTTGCTGTTTCTCCGGTTCCCAGCTGGCAGGCCCGGAGAGGAAGTGACGTCACCGCAGGCGCGCCCACGGGAGGCCGTGCATGGGGGGCGCGCGCGCGCTCCATGGAGATGGTGTCCTGCCAAAAGCTCCAACCTGTCAAAACGTCCAACCGCGTGCACTGCGCATGCGCTAGCGCCGTCGCGACGTCTGGCGAGGGAGGGAGCATGGGGGGGGCGTGGTTATATAGTGCCAGTCATTCCTATGGAGATGGATGACTGTGACAACCAGAGTCACTTTGTATGTTATTTCCCTGCTGGTGACACACACAAAAGTGTCATGATATTATTATATTTGTATCAATGTGTAGCTTGTAGCCTTTTATTAAAAGAGACCCTGTCATAAATAAAAAAAAAGTGCTGGTAAAAGCACAACAAAAAGTTGAATTGTTTTCTTCCAGTGTTTTTCTTCCATCAATTGATTTTCATGGAACTTGCTATACATGTGACCTCTTCAGGAAGAGTCAGTTCTTTACACAGCCCCCTCCTTCCATAAATGTCATAGCCCTCTCCTCTTCCTGGGAGTGTCTTATTACCGTCTGTGCTGGCCCAGCTACACTGCCTCTTACCTCCTTACCTGACCATTAACCACTTAAGCCCTGGAAGATTTGGCCCCTTAATGACCAGGCCATTTTTTGCGATACGGCACTGCGTCGCTTTAACTGATAATTGCGGGGTCGGGCGACGTTTGTACAAAAAAAAAAAAATTTACCTCCTTTTTTTTCCCACAAATAGAGCTTTCTTTTGGTGCTCTTTGATCACCTCCTGCTGTTTTAGTTTTTTGGGCTATAAACAAAAAAAGAGCGACAATTAAAAAAAAAAACAAAAAAAAAAAAACACAATATTTTTTACTTTTTGCTATAATAAATATCCCCCAAAATGTAAATAATAATAAAAAAAAATTCTTGATCAGTTTAGGCCGATATATATTCTGCTACATATTTTAGTAAAAAAAATCGTAATAAGTATATATTGATTGGTTTGCGCAAAAGCTATAGCGTCTACAAAATAGGGGATAGATTTATGTAGTAATGGCGGTGATCTGCGATTTTTAGCGGGACTGCGACATTGCGGCGGACACATCGGACACTTTTGACACTTTTTTGGGACCATTGACAATTATACAGCGATTAGAGCTAAAAATAGCCCCTGATTACTGTATAAATGTCACTGGCAGGGAAGGGGTTAACACTAGGGGGCGATCAAGGGGTTAAATGTGTGTCCTAGGGAGTGATTTTAACTGTGGGGGGATGGGACTGCCTGGGGGAGGAGACCGATCGCTGTTCCTAAGCAGTAGGAACAACTGATCAAGTCTCCTCACCGCTGACATAACGGATAGCTGTCTATTTACATTGACAGACCTCCGTTCTGTCTCTGTGTGGAGCGATTGCGGGTGACCGGCGGATATCGTGACCACTGGGCAAGCGCATCGGCTCAGTGGTCACACCGCGGGTGCGTCCCCTAGTGGTCTTAAAGCGGCCGACCTACAGCTACGACGGCTCGCCCAGAGGAGCCAACCTGCCACAGTATAACTGCGGCGAGTGGTAGGGAAGCAGTTAATGTGTGAAGGGGAATACTATAGACTAGGGCAGTGATGACGCACCTTGGCACCCCAGATGTTTTGGAACTACATTTCCCATGATGCTCAACTACACTGCAGAGCGCATGAGCATCATGGGAAATGTAGTTCCAAAACATCTAGGGTGTAGGGTGACCTCATTTGCAAACTGCCATTCAGGGACACACCCCCTCTCTCACCTTCCTCAAAAAAAGAAGAGGGGGGGCAGTGGGTAATGTAGTCTCGGGGTTGATGGGGAATTTGTTTGGAGGCGAGTTATTTGTCAGGTGAATGTGCCACTTGCCACCAGATGCAGTGCTGCTTGCCACCCATAGCCTGCCACTAGATGCAGTGCTGCTGTCACTCCCTCTGCTTGAGCCACATGCGTAGAAGGAAAGGAGTGGCGTCACTATCTGGAGAGTGAAGATCACACCAGTCCCTGCTGCTTGCTGCTGGGTGCCAGAGAAGGAGGAGGTGCCGAGGTGGGTGGGGACAGCAGTGCTGCACTAGGCGCGGGCCCCACTCCCGGTCTCACTGTCTGATAGTGAATTGTCACTGGTTGCAAGATGCCAGGCAGCGCTGGCCCTAGCAACCAGTTCCGGAAATGTAGTTATTAGTTAGTAGGGGGTGGCTGTGTCCTCTATTTCATTCCGGGACATTGTATTGTCCCGGAATGAAGGTGCCCGGGACCAAGGACAGATATGTCAATTGCGGGACAGTCCCGGGCAATCCGGGACACGTGGGCACCCTACTAGGGTGCCAAGGTTCACCATCACTGCTATATAGAGCGTCACTTGAGTGCCAGTTCTGAGTTTGCTGGGGCTGCTGACATCACATCCAAGATGGCGGCACCCAGAAACAGTCTCTGATAGGGTTGAGACCTCATCCCTTTAAACCAGAGGCGCACCTAGGGTTTCCAGCGCCCTTGGCGAGAATCTGTATCAGCGCCCCCCCCCCCCCCCTTCATTAAAGAGTTAGAATTTCAGTTGTTCGTTTTTTTACATCGATTTACTTTACTTTACTTTATATCATTTTCACTGACCACCAATGCAAGGGGCATTCCTCCCACTGACCACCAATGTAAGGAACATTCTTCCCACTGACCACCAATGTAAGGGACATTCTTCCCACTGATCACCAATGTAAGGAACATTCTTCCCACTGATCACCAATGTAAGGAGCATTCTTCCCACCAACCACCAATGTAAGGACCATTCTTCTTACTGACCACCAATGTAAGGACCATTCTTATTACTGACCACCAATGTAAGGACCATTCTTATTACTGACCACCAATGTAAGGACCATTCTTCTTACTGACCACCAATGTAAGGACCATTCTTCCCACTGACCACCAATGTAAGGAACATTCTTCTCACTGATCACCAATGTAAGGAGCATTCTTCCTACTGATCACCAATGTAAGGAACATTCTTCTCACTGATCACCAATGTAAGGAGCATTCTTCCCACCAACCACCAATGTAAGGACCATTCTTCTTACTGACCACCAATGTAAGGACCATTCTTATTACTGACCACCAATGTAAGGACCATTCTTATTACTGACCACCAATGTAAGGACCATTCTTCTTACTGACCACCAATGTAAGGACCATTCTTATTACTGACCACCAATGTAAGGACCATTCTTCTTACTGACCACCAATGTAAGGACCATTCTTCCCACTGACCACCAATGTAAGGAACATTCTTCTCACTGATCACCAATGTAAGGACCATTCTTCCCACTGACCACCAATGTAAGGACCATTCTTCCCACTGACCACCAATGTAAGGGGCATTCTTCCCACTGACCACCAATGTAAGGACCATTCTTCCCACTGATCACCAATGTAAGGGACATTCTTCCCACTGACCACCAATGTAAGGAACATTCTTCCCACTGACCACCAATGTAAGGGACATTCTTCCCACTGACCAGCAATATAAGGAGCATTCTTCCCACTAACCACCAATGTAAGGGACATTCTTCCCACTGACCACCAATATAAGGAGCATTCTTCCCACTGACCAACAATGTAAGGAGCATTCTTCCCACTGACCACCAATGTAAGGGACATTCTTCCCACTGACCAACAATGTAAGGAGCATTCTTCCCACTGATCACCAATGTAAGGAACATTCTTCCCACTGATCACCAATGTAAGGAACATTCTTCCCACTGATCACCAATGTAAGGAGCATTCTTCCCACTGATCACCAATGTAAGGAACATTCTTCCCACTGATCACCAATGTAAGAAGCATTCTTCCCACTGACCACCAATGTAAGGAACATTCTTCCCACTGATCACCAATGTAAGGGACATTCTTCCCACTGATCACCAATGTAAGGAGAATTCTTCCCACTGACCACCAATGTAAGGAACATTCTTCCCACTGATCACCAATGTAAGGGACATTCTTCCCACTGATCACCAATGTAAGGAACACTCTTCCCACTGATCACCAATGTAAGGAGCATTCTTCTCACTGACCACCAATGTAAGGAACATTCTTCCCACTGATCACCAATGTAAGGAGCATTCTTCCCACTGATCACCAATGTAAGGAACATTCTTCCCACTGATCACCAATGTAAGGAGCATTCTTCCCACTGATCACCAATGTAAGGAACATTCTTCCCACTGATCACCAATGTAAGAAGCATTCTTCCCACTGATCACCAATGTAAGGAACATTCTTCCCACTGATCACCAATGTAAGGAACATTCTTCCCACTGATCACCAATGTAAGGAACATTCTTCCCACTGATCACCAATGTAAGGAACATTCTTCCCACTGATCACCAATGTAAGAAGCATTCTTCCCACTGATCACCAATGTAAGAAGCATTCTTCCCACTGATCACCAATGTAAGGAACACTCTTCCCACTGATCACCAATGTAAGGAGCATTCTTCTCACTGACCACCAATGTAAGGAACATTCTTCCCACTGATCACCAATGTAAGGAACATTCTTCCCACTGATCACCAATGTAAGGAACATTCTTCCCACTGATCACCAATGTAAGGGACATTCTTCCCACTGACCACCAATATAAGGAGCATTCTTCCCACTGACCAACAATGTAAGGAGCATTCTTCCCACTGACCACCAATGTAAGGGACATTCTTCCCACTGACCAACAATGTAAGGAGCATTCTTCCCACTGACCACCAATGTAAGGAACATTCTTCCCACTGACCAACAATGTAAGGAGCATTCTTCCCACTGATCACCAATTAACCCCACACTGCCAGCTATGCCCCCCATACTAACATCAATGTCCCCCCACTAGCACCAATATTCCCCCACTGACACCAGTGCCCCAACCCCACTAGCACCAACGTAACACTGACACTGATGTCCTCCAGAGTAACACCAATATCTCTACACTAGCTCCAATGCCCCCTCAATGCCCCTTTCCCCCTTACCTCCCACTGACAGCCATGCCCTCCTACTGACACCAGCGTCCACCCACCAATACCAGTGCCCATTCTTTTCACCCACTAATGCCCCCCCCCCTTCTCCCCACTAAATACCAATGTTTTTTATACTACTGACAAGGGGGCTTTTTACCGCAATTCATGGCTTTGAATGGACTTGAATTTTGCGTGTCTGAAGTAACATCTGTCTGATCTCCAGTGCTAATTCTACTGTCTAAGGGCTCTTTCACACGGAGGTCCGTCCAGGTCCGCCTGTCAGTTTTTTAGGCGGACCTGAAACGGATCCTCCATGCACCCCTATGGAGGCACGGATGTCAGCGGAGACATGTCCGCTGACATCCGCTCCGCTCCGCTCCGAAAAAGTGTGACGGAGGAAAATCCTATTTTTCCTTCCGTCGGCGGAGCGGATCGGATGACAACAGACTCTACGGTCCGTCGTCATCCGATTCCCCATAGGGGAGAGCGGCGCTCTGACAGGGCGGTCCCTGCACAGTGTGCGGGGACCGCCCAGTCATCCGTCGGCTCAGCGGGGATCAACGGAGCGATCCCCGCTGAGCAAGCGGAGCTTCACGGGGCGGATCTTCACGGATCCGCCCCGTGTGAAAGAGGCCTAAATCTGTCTAAACGAGCTGCCTGCAACCATGGGGACGGGGCTCCCTAAAAATACCAAAAAAAAACAACTGTTGCATAAAATTGATAAATTGGGGTTGGCCCGATTTGGGTCTAATTTTGTTGTCAATCTTTTAAAAAAAAGGCCTCTTGTCTAATGGATCACATCTGTGCCTTGTGGCCTGCTAAATTGTGTATATGAGTCCGGGTTCCATTCAGAATAAACAACAGTGCACTGCACATAGACCTGTATGTTAACCTCATATTATATTAAAGCTATTAGGTGTCAAAGGATCAAGGGCACCACATCCCATAAGAAGCTATCAATTTACAATAAGCAAGTGGATAAAGATTTTCAGGGTGCCATAATCAGTACTCATACAAGTACGGTAACTTTTAGATACATATATAATAAAAAACTGTTTTATTACGTTTATAAAGTATTAAAATGCCATCAAGATACAAATATTAAAACCATCACAGAAGAACGTGCGGCTTGAGCATTAATGCAGCGACTTCAGCTCTACGTGTTTCACCATTATATGGCTTCTTCAGGAATCTTATGAATGCTGCATAAACAGGGTGCTCAGAAGAAAAAAAAGGATAAACACTTCATACATCAAGCAGAAGGAAGGGAGAGAAGGGCAGGCCTTGAATGTATTTGTTACCATAGGAGGGACGGGTACCATACTTTAATGCCTTAAATGGGAGGGGGCACTTTAAAATTGCCAAAGCTTCACGATTATTTGTCAGTCTATCCCATGAAAAAATGATCCCCCTCATGAAGGTATTTCCTCAACATTCATATGGAGCAAAACCAGAGGGAGGGGAGGGGTAAAGCAGACACCAAGGAGGTAAATCCCCACTCAGTTGTAACACAGATGTAGGCCTCATGCCCACTGGCGTTTTTACAGCTGCGTTTTTTGCAGCTTAAAAACGCCTGTCCATGTTATTGTAAATATTTTTTTTATTTTATTTTTTTATTTTTTTGAAAAAACAAAACAAAAAAAACCAAAAAAAAAACGTCGGAGCTAAAAACGGGACCACGCGTTAGTGCGCGTTTCTGCGCGTTAGTGCGCGTTTTTGGGCGTTTTTTCACGCTCGCGTTTTTTTCTGCCTAATTCTGACGCTGAGGAACGCACTGGTCCTGGGTTTTTTTTACAGCTTAAAAACGTCTATGCTATTTGCAGCTCAAAAACATCTAGGTGGGCATGAAGCTATAGACTAACATGGACAGGCGTTTTTAAGCTGTAAAAAACGCTCAAAAACGCAGCTGTAAAAACGTCCGTGGGCATGAGGCCGTAAAGTCATAACACAATTCATCCACCAAAGGGGAGGGATAAGCCAAAAAGTGCCCACTCACTGCTCACTGATGTCCTGTGGGATTCCCAAGTTCTTGGTGGGATCCTTCTCGTCTTCATTCTGTTCCCCATATGACTGATAAATACAGATGGGGTTGGCTCCTTGCATTTTTGAGCATTAGCCATTCATTTTAAAAGTCTGTCCAATTACCGTATATACTCGAGTATAAGCCGACTCGAATATAAGCTGAGGCCCTAATTTTACCACAAAAAAACTGGGAAAACGTATTGACTCGAGTATAAGCCTAGGGTGTCCATCTGCATGCCTCACTGTGCCTCACTTTGCCTCACTGTGTCCATGTGCATGCCTCACTGTGTCCATGCCTCACTATGCCCATGCCTTATTGTGTCCATGCCTCATTGTGTCCATGCCTCACTGTGCCCATGCCTCATTGTGTCCATGACTAGACTGACGTTTAACATGCGAGTCTATAGAAGGGGTGCCTGGGTTTAAAAAATCAGTGCTTCCCGGCCGTAGGTCCCCCAGACAACAAACTTTGCACACACGTATAGGAGAAATGGGGCTACATGTGTGCCAAGTTTCGGGTCCAGGGAACCTCCGATCGGCCGGTACCGAGTCCCCAAAGTCACCAGAGAAATGACCGTTTAACATGGGAGTCTATAAAAGGGGTGTCCGGGTTCGAAAAATCGGTGCTCCCCGGCCGTAGTCCCCCAAATAACAAACTTTGCACACTTATAGAGAAAGAGTGGGGCTACATGTGTGCCACGTTTTCGGTCCAGGGGACCTACGGCCGGCCGGTACCGGGTCCCCAAATTCTGGGAGATCAGGCGCAAAAAGATGACTTGAGTATAAGCCGAGGGGGGCATTTTCAGCACAAAAAAATGTGCTGAAAAACTCGGCTTATACTCCAGTATATACGGTACTCCTTGGAATATCGATGTTGTGACAATACATGTAATGCTTTGCTAGCTCCCGAAAAAACTGACCAGGTGAAACATGTCGAGTGAAGAGCACTTGTAAACATGGACTCGGTACCCAGGAAGTGACAGGGGCATGATAGGTGCAGCCCAGGGCTTTCCTTTACAAACATGTTAGGTATTTATTTACTCAGCGTAACAGCTTTACCCATTATACAAAATTGGGTTAACTTTACAGTTTTTTTTATTTTTTTATTCATTAAAGTGTATTTTTTCCCCAAAAATTACATTTGAAAGACCGCTGCGCAAATAAAGTGTGATATAAAATATGACCGCCATTTTATTCGCCATTTTATTCTCTAGGGTCTCTGATAATATATATATATATATATATATATATATATATATATATATGCTGTTTGTTACCCTTCATTGCAGTAATGCAAACACGCATTTTACCACACCTTACTGCCATGTATAGCTGTGAATCTGCTCGCTTGAGACCCCAGCGTGATCCCCATATGTAGCCGTGTTTCATCCTTGTGCTGGGATCAAATAACTCGGAGACAAAGGAGCGAGTGTCTCATTCCTGGGTTAGTGTTGTTAGATCTAATTACATTGCTTTCTAGTGTACACAGCTGCGGCCCACATGCTTTACATGGATTCCAGTCCCAGGGATGTCCTCACATCCTGATCAGGCAAAGATCTCCAGGATGCTGATGCTGGGCTCTATTGGCCATCATCAGATGGGAACTTCAGGCACTTCCTGTTGTGGGGTGACAACTCTCTTGTATAGTCATCTGTTGCATGCTCCCCCGGGCTGATGACAAGCAGCGTGGCATTTGTTTAACCGCTTGCCAAGCGCCGCACGAACATTTACGTAGACAGAATGGCACGGACAGGCAAAAGGGCGTGTATATATACGTCCCCTTTAAATTGCCGGCCGTGTGGTCACATGCGCCAGCGCGCTCGCGACCCTGTCGCGAGCTCCGTGACCGCGCCCGCGGGACCCGCGGACCCGATTGCCACCGGTGCCCCACGATTGGGTCACAGAGCTGAAGAACGGGGAGATGTTAGTGTAAACACAACATCTCCCCGTTCTGCCTAGGTGACACTGTCACTGATCGTGTTCCCTCTCATCGGGAGCAGCGATCAGTGACATGTCACGGCAAGCCACGCCCCCTAACAGTAAGAATCACTCCCTAGGTCACACTTAACCCCTTCAGCGCCCCCTACAAGTTAAATCCTTCACTGCCAGTGTCATTTTTACAGTAATCAATGCATTTTTATAGCACTGATCGCTGTAAAAATGACAATGGTCCCAAAATGGTGTCAAAAGTGTCCGATGGGTCCGCCATATTGTCGCAGTCACGATAAAAATCGCTGATCGCCACCATTACTAGTAAAAAAAAAAATATTAATAAAAATGCCATAAAACTATCCCCTATTTTGTAGACGCTATTACCTTTGCGCAAACCAATCAATAAACGCTTATTACTATTTTTTTTTACCAAAAATATGTAGAAGAATACGTATCGGCCTAAACTGAGGAAAAAAAATGTTTTTATATATTTTTGGGGGGATATTTATTATAGCAAAAAGTAAAAAATATTGAATTTTTTTCAAAATTGTTGCTCTATTTTTGTTTATAGCGCAGAAAATAAAAACCGCAGAGGTGATCAAATACCACCAAAAGAAAGCTCTATTTGTGGGGAAAAAAGGACATCAATTTTGTTTGGGAGCCACGTCGCACGACCACGCAATTGTCAGTTAAAGCGATGCAGTGCCGAATCACAAAAAGTGGCCTGGTCTTTGGCCAGCAAAATGGTCCGGGGCTTAAGTGGTTAATGTAACTCATTGAGCACAATAAAAAAACATTCCCCATTAAAAAATGTAAATTCTTACCCCACCAATCAAAATTTCCAACTTTCAATGCTGCTGGCTTCTGCACTCTTAGTGCTGCTTCCCTAAACTTCCAGTCTTCACAGGAAAGGGCTAACCATGGACAGTGTAGTCACATAGCTCCAAACTGTCCCTGATTTCGAGCAATGACCCTCTGTCCCTCTTTCCTCCTCATTTGTCCCTCATTTTGCTGTGATCTATATAGTTGTATAAAAAATGCACTTTTTATCTTTCAAAAAGTGTTTCCCCAGTGTTAAACCTTTCATCCAATTTCAAAATTTCTACATTTGTAAATTTTAAAAGACAATATAAAGGAATAGTAGTGGTAAAAACAAGCCCTTGTGGATTTAATTAACCTTTTTTTTGGTTAATTCTCCTTTAAGGGGGTGTGGCAAGGGGCGTGTCCTATGTCTACATACGTTTGATAGTAGGTGTCCCTCATTCCCATCTCAAAATGTTGGGAGGTATGTAGTCATAGCTCTGTTAGCTTGGAGAAGGCAGGGGGGAGGAGAAGGATGGAGGAGCAGGGCAGTGCCTTGCCATTATAGGCTATGGGGCTGTGTGTTTCTATTGATGCACACAGTGTAAGGACTGTAGGATTACCACCTCATCCCTTTAAAACTGAACACATATGAATTACACAGGTTCTGGGGCTATTTAAATGCAGGTAAGGCACTAAGTTAATTTAGTTACCACCTGAATCAGCCACAGAACATGTCTAATTACGGTAATATGTGTTTCGTTTTAAAGAGATGAGGTGGCAACCCTAGTAAGGAGACGCATTGTAGCTCTAGTTCCTGCATGCAGGACTGGCTCCATTGGATGCTGCAATAGAATGGAGCCACCCTGGAAGAGAAAACTTGGGGCAGCAGTCATGGCACCAGCTTCAACTGGAACATAGGCAAGGATATACCCTAGGTTCACACTTATGCGTGTGGCTGCGGGAGAAAAAAAAACGCACATGGCTACTGTCTGTAGAGAGCCCTGTGCCCATAAACCATTGGCCCGCTGATCAGCTTTTGCTGCAGCCAATGGCAGCTAAAGCTTCTGGGTGCGCACGCGCGAGTGGACCCAGAAGAGAGTAGACATGTGCACTGCCGAAAAATTCATTTGTTTTTGTTTCATTCGTTTTTGTGGGGGTTTTTTTTCCATTTTTTCGGGTCATTTGTTATGATCGCAATTCGTATTTTCGAAAATTCATAAATTTGTAAATACGAAAATTCATAAATTCAAAAATCCGTACATTCGGAAAATTTGTAAATTCGAAAATAAAATAAAAAAATCAGAAAATTCTAAAGAATAATTAACTAACTGACTAATAATAACTAACTATTAAATTATAGGTATTGGAATTTCCTTTCAAATTTGTCCTGTTAGTGAACGTAACGAATACAAATTAATCCGAAGTTACGAATTATCCGAAATAACGAATGGCGCATCTAAACAAATGAAACGGAACAAATTATTAATAAATAATAATAATAATAATAAAGTTTTTATTATTGTTATTTATTATTATTATTAATTTGTTACGTTCCATTTGCAAAACTGAAAATGCACTAAAAAATGCATAGGTGTGAACCAGGCCTAAAAACACGTGTGCAAAAACACACAGCAAAAAGCACTGCGGAAACAGATCAAAAGCAAACTAGGTGAGAAACCGAGCCTTAAAGCGGAGGTCCACCCTGAAAAAATCTTTACATTAAAAATCCTAAAAAAAAAATTTAAAAAAATTTATAGAAAAAAAAAAAAATTATACTCACCCTAAATGTCTGTTGCTATGCGGAAGTCCCCTAATCTGCCTCTAATATTCCTCTTCTCGTCCGCGGTGGGTCTCCTTCCGCTTCCTCTTCTTGTGAATGGGCCGCACTGCCTTCTGGGAACTGTGTGTAATCCAGGAGGCAAGCCACCCATTCACAAAGCGCCGTGTGAGTGGCGCATGCGCAGTAGGAAACGGGCAGTGAAGCCTTACACTTCACTTCACAGGCTTCACTGCCTGTTTCCCTTACTCAGGATGGAGGAGCCGGGACCTGCCAGCAGCGATCGATCGCTGTGGCGGGACCGACATTGCGGGCGAGTAGGACAGGTAAGTGTCCTTATTAAAAGTCAGCAGCTACACTGTTAGTAGCTGCTGACTTTTTTTTTTTTGGTTGCACCTCCGGGGATTCCGGGCATAATTTTTTTTTTTTTTGCAAGTTAAAATTAATTACATTAAACATTCCATTAAACATATTAATAGCTCCCCAATCGATCAGGAAATCATTGTAATCACTTGCCTTATATGCTCCAGCTCATGTTGTGGCGGTTTCCATCATATGTGTGGGCATCTGAAGCCCAGTTCCTGTTTCTTCCCTGTATTGGGGGAGAGGTGCATGCTGGGTAACCAGCATGCACCTCTCGATATCGCGCATGCGCAGTAGAACGACGCTCGTAGCGCCGTTCGTTTGTTTTGTTGTCATGACAACAGGCGGCGACGGAGGAACGTCCGTTGTTATGACAACCCTGATAACAGAAGCCACACTATAATAAAACTCTGAATCACTCACCTTCCAAGCAGTCTATTTACAGCGCTTGGATAATGTGGGTGATTACTTGCACATAGCAAACTAAAATTCTAATTATTTAAACATATATCTAGAGATCCGCCTTAATCGCGTCATTTCCTATAAGGAAATAACGTGATTTTTAGGCACAGTAATGCCCAGAGACTCCTGGGAAATGAGTGTCATCATTTCCCAGGAGGCAATGGGGTCTTAGGACAGGAAGTTGAACCACCGAGGACTAAGAACTAGGCAGATTACGAAATCTGCCTAGTAACAGCCAGATAGAAGTGAGTAAACAAATATTCTTTGAAAAAAACATTTTTTTTTTTTAATTAAAGGCAAGCTGTTCATAGAAAGTTCAGTTTTTGGGTGGAACTCCGCTTTAATGTGACTTGCATGCGCCTTTGATGTTTTGCGACTTTGGCGAATGATAACAATACAGGGTGTGACACATGTTATTGAACTTTCAAAACCCTCTGAAGTCGAAGCCAAAGTCGCAAAGATAAGACAAAGAAACGACTTCCTTGCAACTTTTGTGATTCTTAACATTGCATTTATTTTTATTTTTTTGTCGTTGCGACTTGAGGTGCAGCAATTAAGATGGCACCCATTGAAACAAATGTGTTTTGACTTGTCATGAGACTGTCGCACGTTGCAGTAAGTTGCATGAGAAGTCGCCGCAGTGTGAACCAGGGCTTAGTCGCTAATTATTTTTTTTTCTTCCTTTTTATAGGACCATTGGGTGAATACACAGGGAAGGCAGGAGAACCATTTTGTTAACTGAAATACAAACATAAAAAACTCCTCTTCATTTTTCAGAACAGCATTTTATTACAATAGACGTCCAGGAGGAAGAACACACAGGTGTGCTAATTGGTGACATTTCATCAGAAACATACTGGATGTGTTACAATGTTACACCTGTTTTGATCCTGTTACATTGTTACTCTTCACATAAAAGCAATTTACATCAGTATGTATCACATAAAATAAATAAAATAATGCATTTCAAAGCCTACTTTACATATATTCAAATGTGTTTTATGGTATGCACAGTGGAACCTTGGATTACGAGCATAATCCGTTCCAGAAAAAAGCATGTAATCCAAAGCACTTGTATATCAAAGCGAGTTTCCCCATAGGAATCAATGGAAACTCAGATAATTAGTTCCACAGTAACTGCTGGTGTGTGCAGTACTATATGTGGCCAGAGGTGCCGGGGGAACCGGTGTATGTAATACCGCATGTGGCCAGAGGTGCGGGGGCACCGGTGTATGCAATACCGCATGTGGCCAGAGGTGCGGGGGCGCCAGTGTATGCAGTACCGCATGTGGCCAGAGGTGAGGGGGGCGCCGGTTTACAGTCTGAAGGACAGTAACCTGGCCCTTTGTTTATAACGTTTGGAGAGCCCTGCTCTAATCTATTAACCACTTGCCGACCAGCCGCCATCATTATACTGCGGCAGGTCGGCTCTTTCTTGCGAATCGCCTTAGCTGTACGTCGGCTCCTGTAAGAGCCATAGCAGGCGCGCGTATGTGCCCCGCTGCACCGCGGGGGACCTGATGCGCGTGGCCGGTGGCTGCGATGTCCCCCGTTCTGACAGGGGAGGAGAGAGAGATCTGCTGTCACTTGTGATTAGGAACAGCGATCTCTCTCCTCCAGTGAGTCCCATCCCCCCACAGTTAAAAACACCTCCCAGGGAACACATTTAACCCCTTGATTGCCCCCTAGTGTTAACCCCTTCCCTGCCAGTGACATTTACACACTAATCAGTGCATTTTTATAGCACTGATCGCTGTATAAATGTCAATGGTCCCAAAAAAGTGTCTGATCTGTCCGCCGCAATCCCGCTAGAAATCACAGATCGCCGCCATAACTAGTAAAAAAAAAAAAAAATTATAATAAAAATGCCATAAATCTATGCCCTATTTTGTAGATACTATAACTTTTGCGCAAACCAATCAATAATACGCTTATTATTATTATATTATTATACAGGATTTATATAGCGCCAACAGTTTGCGCAGCGCTTTACAACATCGGGGGGGAAGACAGTACAATTACAATACAATACAGCAGGAATCAGAGGGCCCTGGTCATTAGAGCTTACACTCTAGATTTTTTTTTTAATCAAAAATATGTAGAGGAATACATATTGGCCTAAACCAGTGGTTCTCAACCGTTCTATGCTGTGACCCCTTGATACATTTTGGGGACCCCTAACAATAAAATTATTTTCGTAGCGGGGGTTGTCAGCACCCAAGGCAAGACAAGTAATTTGCGCCCCTAACCCACGGACATTTCGCGCTCCCTGAGTCCCTTCCACTCCTGCACTATTAAACCCCTTATGGTACATTTTAGGATGTACCACTCTCTTTGTTCTCCTTTCTTTCCCTTTTATCTCTCTCTATCCTAATTTCTTGCCCCCCCCCCCCCCCAATCCCTCTCTCTAGCCTTCTTTCTTGTTCTTTCTATTATTCTTTCTCTCCCTTTTTTCTTTATTCCTCCCCCTCTTTTTCTCTCCTTTCCATGTATTCTCTATTTGTATTCCTTCTCTTACTCGTTGGTGAAGGGAATAAGATGAGTGGCAGTGCTGGTGGGGGGTGGGATCAGTGGTAGTGCTGACAAGGGGTGGGATCAGTGGCAGTGCTGGCAAGGGGTGGGATCAGTGGCAGTGCTGGTGGGGGGTGGGATTAGTGGCAGTGCTGGCAAGGGGTGGGATCAGTGGCAGTGCTGGTGGGGGGGTGGGATCAGTGGCAGTGCTGGTGAGTGGTGGAATCAGTGGCAGTGCTGGCAAGGGGTGGGATCAGTGGCAGTGCTGGGGGGGGGGAGTTCAGTTCAGCCAACTTAGGTGCTCTTGATCAAGGTCATCTGCTGATCTGAGAACTGTAGTGAGGACTTTTAATGGCAACTATAATCACAGGTAGTGTTACTCACTGTGTTTCTGTCTCAGTCACGGAAAGGCTGGGAGAGTGGTGCGGGCTTCAGGAACAGCCCAGGATTCGGTGACCCCTGGAAAATCGCCATTCGACCCCCAGGTTGAGAACCACTGGCCTAAACTGATGAAGAAATTGTTTTTTTTTTTACATTTTTTGGGGGGATATTTATTATAGCAAAATATAAAAGAACGTGGCCCATAGGAGATTATGCTAAATGGACTGTAGTACGTTTCTGCAAAACTGCAAAAGCATAGGTGCGAACCTAGCCTAAAACCAAATAAGCTCATCCAAAGTCTAGCGTGTAGTAAGTAACTGCACAAAATTGGCACCACCAATAGATAAAATACAATAAATAAAATAAGTTTCCCATATGCACAAAAAGCACCATTTTAGTCAGCAATTATATTTAAATAATTTTTGGGATTTTGGCATTTTTCTTTTATCTTTATGCTTTTTTTTGTCTAACAAAAGCTGTTCTGTTAATGTGGAGTTATAAAATAATACACTGCTTAGTACACCCACAATTTTGTATAAAGATATGTACATTCCAAAAAAAAAAAAACCTTAGTAGACAAAATTACATTGCCCCGTGTATAGGAAAATCAGGTAACACTTTTCCATTCCTTGGTAACGTATTGTCCTCTTTCAGACAGGGCCTCTTGACTGCACAGTCACAACCCGGTTCTACCAGTGAATGGGTCACTGGTGGCTGCCATAATGAATCCAAACATGCTTTATTTAATTAAAGACTTTTGAAGACCTTTGATATACACACGCTCTTGCTGCTGGGTCAATTCCCCATCCTAGGTGGCACGATGTGTCTCCTTGGGAGTGAGTTGGGTTAAGTGGGCAAGAGCTCTGGAAGAAACCGCTGCAGTCCGTGTGCTCAACCAGCTCCCACCAGGGGGCAGCACGTGTCAAAAATGCACCTCTGTTGGGGTTGGTAGTCAATTGTAAGGGTTCATCAGTCGCCCTTTTTCGTCGAGAAGATCTGCACTAACTCCTCGCAGTCAGAGTCTATAAGCTCGGATGGCGTCTCCCCTTCACTGTTCACAACATCCTTTTGCGCTCCAAGAGCTAGAAGATACCTAGGGTTCAGAGGGAGAAAAAAAAAATTGGATTAGCGCTGTGTAGAATACAAGGGATGTACCAATCCTAATGCCGTGTACACACGATCGGTTTTACAGATGAAAACAGTCCGATGGACTTTTTTCATCGGACAAACCGATCGTGTATGGGCCCCATCGGTCTTTTTTCCATCGGTGTTTAAAAATAGAACATGTTTTAAATTTATCAGATGGTTAAAAAAACGATAGCGAATTCCGATCGTCTGTGGGGAACTCCATCGGATAAAAAACCCACGCATGCTCAGAATAAAGTCGACGCATGCTCAGAAGCATTGAACTTCATTTTTCTCGGCTCATCGGAGTGTTTTACGTCACCCGCGTTTGGAACGGTCGATTTTTTGACTGATGGTGTGTAGGCAAGACTGATGGAAGTAAGCTTCATCAGTTTTCCGATGGAAAAACCCATCGGTTTAAAAACCATAGGAAATCCGATCGTGTGTACTGGGCTTAAGAGCCAGGTGGTTCAGGTCCTTAAAATGTTCAGTGGCCCTCGCCCTAGAAAATGTAATCTAGTCACTAACATTTATTATCAAGTTCTGTTGTGATTGGAAGTACGGTATATCTCCTCTAGATAACTAAGGGGAGTCTATAATCTTAAAAAAAAAAAAGGAAAAAAAATACAATAAAATAAAATATTGCTAAATAAAATTAAAAAAAAGGCTAATGCCCTGTAGACACGATCGGAGTATCCGATGGTCTAAAATCCGATGGAATTTTTCATTGGAATTCCGTTCAAGCTGTCTTGCATACACACTGTCAGACTAAATTCCGACCATCCAAAACGCAGTGACGTAAAACACTCAGACGAGCCGAGAAAAATTAAGTTCAATGCTTCCGACTTGATTCTGAGCATGCGTGGGTTTTTTCTCCGTCAGAGTTCCACACAGACGATAGGAAATTCCTATCGTTTTTTTTCCATCGGAAAAATTTAAAACATGTTCTATTTCTAAACACCGATGGAAAAAAGTCTGATGGGGCCCACACACGATCGGAATTTCCATCGGAAATTCCGATCGTGTGTACAAGGCATATGTGACTAGCACTTCTGCCTAGCAGCACTAAGGGTATTGGTTTGAATCCCAACCATGGCATTACCATTCCAAAGACATGCTGGTAAGTTAATTGGCTCCTGTCGAAATTGGCCCTAGAATGCGAATGTATGAATGTGAGTTATGGGCCTTAGATTGTAAGCTCCTTAAGGGCAGGGACTGATGTGAATGCACAATATACAGTGTGGAAAATAATTATTTGATCCCCTGCAGATTTTGTAAGTTTGCCCACTTACAGAGAAACGGAGGGTCTATAATTTTTATCATAGGTGTATTTTAAATGATAGACAGAATTTCAACCAAAAATCCAGAAAAAACACATGTGACTTCTGAAGGTAATTGGTTGCACCAGAGCTTTTTATGGGCTTCAGAACAAAGGGGATGAATACATACGCACATGCCAATTATCAGTTTTTTATTTCTAAAAAATAATTTCATGTATATATTTTTCAAATTTTACTTCACGAACTTAGACTATTGTGTTCTGATCCATCACATATAATTCAGATTAAAAAAAAACATTGAACTAAAGGCTATAATGTAACAAAATAGGTAAAAAGCCAAGGGGGGTGAATACTTTTGCAAGGCACTGTATATATGAAAGCCTGGGCCCAGTTGCATTAGCCTAGGTTACATGCTGACACCGACCCCAGTGGGTGTGTCCATGACAGCCTGGGTCCAGTTATATTAGCTTGGGTTACATGCTGACACCGCCTCCAGTGGGTGTGTCCATGACAGCCTGGGTCCAGTTGTATTAGCCTAGGTTACATGCTAACACCACACCCAGTGGGTGTGTCCATGACAGCCTGGGTCCAGTTATATTAGCCTAGGTTACATGCTGACACCGCCTCCAGTGGGTGTGTCCATGACAGCCTGGGTCCAGTTGTATTAGCCTAGGGTACATGCTAACACCACACCCAGTGGGTGTGTCCATGACAGCCTGGGTCCAGTTGTATTAGCCTAGGTTACATGCTAACACCACACCCAGTGGGTGTGTCCATGACAGCCTGGGTCCAGTTGTATTAGCCTAGGTTAACAGAAAAGAAAACAAAAAAAGGCACCACTTAGTTAAAACTGTTTCACTTTAATAATACAATAATATTAAAGCACTCACTCGTAGATTAGCTGCATAAGGCACATGGATGATCAGGTCTGTAATCGTTTTCCGCTTGCTAGCAGTCTCAGTGTGAAATGACCTCCTCGTATGCTGCATTAGAAGCCGGGATAATGTCCATAATGAATGTTGCCGGAGGTTCTTCTCAGAGAGCCAGGAGGAGGGCTGGACCGCAAACAGGAAGTTTAGCTGAGACGCAACGCAACGTTCAGCGGAATGACGTCAGGACCAGTATGCAACGCGTTTCTATGCTTAAAGCAGAGCTGGACTTTGTTCACCTCTGTGACCAACCGTACGAACCGTCGGATCGTTTCCCTGGGTGCGCCAGGAAGAATGGTAAGCCAGAGAAACACCGGCGAGTGACGGCAGAGGGAACGGCCCTTCAAGCTGCTTTTTAATCAGATTGCTTGAAAAAGATGCGTGCAGGGACCTAGAACGTCTCTCTGCTTTAAGCATCGAAACGCGTTGTATACTGGTCCTGATGTCATTCCGCTGAACGTTGCGTTGTGTCTCAGCTGAACTTCCAGTTTGCGGTCCAGCCCTCCTCCTGGCTCTCTGAGAAGAACCTCCGGCAACATCCATTATGGACATTATCCCGGCTTCTAATGCAGCATACAAGGAGGTCATTTCACACTGAGACTGCTAACAAGCGGAAAACGATCACAGACCTGATCATCCATGTGCCTTATGCAGCTAACCTACGAGTGAGTGCTTTAATATTATTGTACTATTAAAGTGAAACAGTTTTAACTAAGTGGCGCCTTTTTTTGTTTTCTTTTCTGTTTTCATATGTTTGGAGTCTGGCTTCGGCTCCCCCAGCAAGGCTGCCCGGTTATCTTTCTGGACTGTTATTACTCACACTCGAGCTCTTCGCACAGCTCAAAGGACTTTTTAGGTAAATGTACATATGCATTGTCTTCCGATAAACTTGAAGCGCCACTATTGTGATTTATTTTTGTATTAGCCTAGGTTGCATGCTGACACCGCCCCCAGTGGGTGTGTTCATGACAGCCTGGGCCCAGTTCCGTAAGCCTAGGTTGCATGCTGACACTGCCCCCCAGTGGGTGTGTCCATGACAGCCTGGACCCAGTTGTATTAGCCTAGGTTACATGCTGACACCGCCCCCAGTGGGTGTGTCCATGACAGCCTGGGCCCAGTTGCATTGGCCTGGGTTATATGCTGACACCACCTCCAGTGGGTGTGTCCATGACAGCCTGGGTCTACAGGAACTGGGTTGGAGGATGGTAGGCATCATTGGAGAACTTTCTACAGGGGGTGGCCCCAGACAGGAGGTGAGCATTGCAGCTTTTATTACTCTTTACAATGCTGGATAATGCAGACATTTTTATTAAGGTGGAGATTTGCTTTAGGGAAATGCTAGCTGCCTGGCCATCATGCTTAGCTCACACTGAGATACAGGCCAAACATGCAATACATTTAATTTAGAGCAAAATCAGGACCTGCATGCTTACACCTTGCTAATTTATGAAAACCATTAGATCAGCATAACAGCCAGGCAACTTGCATTTTCAGAAGAAAAGGTCCACAGCGATCTTAAACCTAAGAGAAGTTCTAACCCTCTAAAAAAAAAGTTTTGGCTCAAGTCTGGTCTGAACATTCATAGGGAACTAGTAACATGTAGACTTCTCATCTGGCTGGCCTCAAAGGATGACCGTGGTAAGCTGCTGGGGGAGAAAAGGCTAAACTGGTCCCAACACATGTCTTGGGAATGTGACTTGCCCTCTCCTCCCCCAGCACTAAATGGCAAGGCACTGCCCAAGATCAACTTGAAAGGGATTGTCTTAAATGCCAGTCAAAGCTTTTCACAGCACTCATACAGCCAGGGACAAGGAGAGGAGGGCTCCATGCCATAGCGTACCACCCAACATGGCAAAGAAGGGTGCAAAGTCCAAATATATCAACATAAGGGCATGCCCTTGCTGCAACCCCAATCCTACGTCTATCATTTCACATGCAATACAAACACAGACCGCCAAGGCTACATGGGCACAAGAGAGATCTTTATTTTAAAAAAATGCCACAATTAGCATCAGCACACTACGGTATCACATAATAATAAATGTATACATTTTCTATACTACATTTATATTTTATGAATATTAAAAATGATCTAAAACCAAAATGTAATAATTTGCAGCTTACCTACTTGTCGACCACAGTATACATGTAGCGGCATTCAATTGAAGCTATCAGCCATAACCACAATATTTTTTTTTTTCAGATGGCGATTCTGTTTCTCATAAAAGCGATCCAAGCGGCTGGATTGCTTTAAAAAGCAGCTTGAAGGGCCGTTCCCTCTCCCGTCACTCGCCGGTGTTTCTCTGGCTTACCATTCTTCCTGGCGCACCCAAGGAAACGATCCGACGGTTCGTACGGTTGGTCACAGAGGTGAACAAAGTCCAGATCATCTCTCCCCACCTCTATGATCTAGCAGGACCGGAATGACGTCATGACGTCACTTCCAGTCTAGGGTGACAATTTTTTTTTTAAACCAAAAGATAATTTTGTACTGATGGAGGGGGTGGTGTGTACTGAGGGGGGTATGTACTGAGTGGGGGTTCTTTACTGATGGAGAGGGGTGGTCTGTACTGAGGGGGGCCTGTACTGAGGGAGGGGGTTGGTCTGTACTGAGGGAGGGGAGGTCTGTACTGATGGAGGGGGGGTCTGTACTGATGGAGGGGGTCTGTACTGATGGAGGGGGTCTGTACTGAGGGAAGGGGTCTATACTGATGGAGGGGGGTCTGTACTGATGGAGAGGGGTCTGTACTGAGGGGGAGGTCTATACTGAGGGAGGGGAATCTGTACTGAGGGAGGGGGGTGGTCTGTACTGGGGGAGAGGAGGTCTGTACTGATGGAGGGGGTCTGTACTGATGGAGGGGGGTCTGTACTGAGGAAAGGGGTCTATACTGATGGAGGGGGGTCTGTACTGAGGGGGGGTCTATACTGAGGGAGGGGGATCTGTACTGAGGGGGGTCTATACTGAGGAGGGGGGTCTATACTGAGGGAGGGGGTTTATGCTTAGTGGGGGGTCTATACTGAGGGAGGGGGGTCTGTACTTAGTGGAGGGGGGGTCTATACTAAGGGGGACTATACTTGGTGGAGGGAGGGTCTGTACTGAGGGGGAATTGTCACAGACCCCCCTACTCAAGAAGAGTATGTCTGCCGTATACAAGCTTCCCTTGTCCGATACTAGCACGTTTAAAGGTCCCTTAGCTGACCCAATCACTGGGCATCAGAGGAGGAGCTGGACAAGGAGTTTCCAGAGCTCTCTACGGTAAGCTAGGTTCCACAAGCCCCCTGCCCAAAGTGACTCCCGTCACAGGGACGATACTTGGAGGGGAGTCTGTACTGATGTAGGGGGGGTCTATACTTAGTGAAGGGGGTCTGTACTGAGGGGCGATTATAGTTGGTGGGGGGGTGTGACACCATGTTTTGCCACACCGGGTGACACCAACCCTAGTGACACCACTGGGGGGGGATTATGGTGTGTGGTTGTTTTTTTAGGGGCTGGACTTGGCCCCTTAGTTCCAGTGAAAAGAACTTTTAAGGCGTCAGTCAGCATACCAAGACATTATGGACAATTTCATGCTCCGAACTTTGTAGGAACAGTTTGGGGATGGCTTCTCCTGTTCCAACATGTCTGCGCACCAGTGCACAAAGCAAGGTCCATAAGGACACGGATGAGCGAGTTTGGGGTGGAGGAATTTGACTGGCCTGCACAGAATCCTGACCTCAACCCGATAGAACACCTTTGGGATGAATTAGAGCGGAAACTGCGAGCCAGGCCTTCTCGTCCAACATCAGTGCCTGACCTCAATGCGCTTCTGGAAGAATGGTCAAACATTCCCATAGACACACTCCTAAACCTTGTGGACAGCCTTCCCAGAAGAGTTGAAGCTGTTATAGCTTCAAAGGGTGGGCCAACTCAATATTGAACCCTACGGACTAAGAATGGGATACCATTAAAGTTCATGTGCATGTAAAGGCAGGCGTCCCAATACTTTTGGTAATATAGTGTACAAAGAATACAAAATAGAACATATCCATTTAAAAGATGGATAACATGAGTTATCTAATGACTCATTCTAGACAACATTATGTATCCAAATCAAAGAAAGTTGAGACAGAAGCTTTTACACCCAAAATACCCAATGCCCAAACAAAAACTAAGTAACCTAGTATACACTATATTGTCAAAAGTATTGGGACACTTGCCTTTACAAGGAACACAAAGACCTGTACATTGGGGGAACGTAGTAGCCTTTCACCAAATGGATGGTCCAACATAGGAGGGCAAATTCTACAGGTCAAGACTCAGTTTTCGTACACCTTAAAGCTGAATTCCAGGTATGGATATTTTTACATAAATCTATAGATCCAGCTTGGACCAATATAGCTATGCATATACTATACTTTTGGGATACCACTGTATTAGGCACCACTACTTCAGGGATCTCCACTAGTTTACGGGTCATGTGCCAAGCAGCTGCCCTGCTGCACTGTGAACAATGGAGGTGGCGTGGGCATGAGGTCAATGCCCCACCTTTCCACTTTGTCCAATCAGGGAACGCTTTGCATTCATTGAGAAAAAGCATTCTCTGAATGGTGCTCATGCCCAGCAGCCGACCTCCTGTGTTCAGAAAGAGACAGGGCAGCCATTCATCATGGGACCTGGAAGCTATTGGAACTCACTGTACTAAGAGTGCCTACTAGTGGCGGCCGGTGCTCAATATTTTGGGGGTGGCAAACTAATGCCAGCCCCCCCGCAGGAGATGTAAGGGAATGCGGCGAGCGACCCCAAAACCAACCCCCCCCCCCCCCCCCGGGAGACGGACGGGAAGGCGATCAGAGGCCTTATCTTAGAAGGCAGGGGGTAGGAAGAGTGGGGCCGTTGCTTCTCCTCCCTGCCGTACAGGAAGCCAATCTGGTCTCAAGACAAGCTTACTGATTGGCCAGGAGGAGAATCAGGAATATTAATTCGCTATTGTCAAACAACTGGGTAGGCTTGGGGCACCCCGAGCCCACCCTTTTTCGAAGACAATTAGAGTCTCAGGCTCTAATCACGTGCTTCAAATCGTTTTTTTGTTTTTTTAATCGACTAATTTCGATTAATTATAACACACATACAGATCCAACTACTTTTAGCTGATCTCCTTGCAGGCCGATTCCCAGTGCAGCTGCCAACCACTGGAAAAATGATTAGCAGGATACAAAAAACACACAAAAAACACACAAAAGGCAGCGCTCCATGGGAATAGCATTAAAACGTTTATAGTCTTCAAGTAGGTAACAAAATAAATATTGCACTGGAGATAAAATCGATGTAGCTACATAAACTGTAAAATGGTGCGAGTAATACCAAACGGTAGCAAAAGCAGTCATAAAAACATGTAGCTAAGTATGATACTGGTATAAAAATGTGTACAACGATACCACTGCTGAATCCAGATGAGGAGGGGTTAACATCAGTCTGTCGGCATGTAGATGTCCCGTGAAGGGAACTATCACAACTCCCAGTGGATGGCTGTAGAATCCCAGGTTGATAGAGGGAAGTGTAACAGCCCTTGCGTGTGGCAGATAGTAAGTCCCGCCGGCATGCAGATATGAAGGCACAGCAAAGGAGCCCTTCAGATTGACACAGCAAGCCCCGCCGGTGTCCGTGACGTCACCGGATCTCCGAGGGAACTCCCTGAAGACCCGGAAGCCGGCGGAGAAGTGAGAACCGATCAAAAGAATTTTGATCGATCAAAAAAATGTATCGATTAATCGAGGAATTAGTAGTTAATTTCCACAGCCCTAAAAAATATCCATACCTGGAATTCAGCTTTAAGGTGTAGGAAGACTGCTGTGTCTTGACCTGTAGAATTTGTCCTCCTATGTTGGACCATTCATTTGGTGAGAGGTTGCTATGTTAAATGTCAAAATATCCATACCTGGAATTCAGCTTTAAGGAAAAAGGTCATTCTTTTGAGGACAATGAGGCTCACATTTTGGACAGAGAGGACAACTGGTTTACAAGAGGTATGAAAGAAGCCATATCTACGTCAAACTGGAACCAAATCGTACCATTTTCATTTAATTAGTACAGTTTTTGTCCAAAATCACTTCCAAATTTTTATTCTGTCGTACAAGAATTTTCGTAAAACTTTAGTAACCTCTTAATTTTCGATATGGAGACTAGCATGCAAAAAAAATGGATGATCAGTTTTCCAATAATCTCATCGTGTGTACCAGGCTTGTGAATTGAAAGATTTACACTTTTAGAGACTTTACGACACCAACAGTGGTGGTGCGTCCATAGAGGGCGCCGGAGCGCCGCCTCCTCTCGCTCCTGCACCGCCACTGAAAGACAATACACGGATTCATGCATTGCTTGAATCTGTGTATTGTCGCCGCTGCCGCCCACTATTCAGATGGCCAGCCTCCTGGTGAGCGCCGGCCATCTGAATTAGAGCGGTGGCCGACGGTGGGTGTGTTTTGGAAGTGTCTATCAGAGCCAACGGCTATGATAGGCTTTCCGATTACAGCCCTCAGTCTGTAATCGGCTTCCAAATAGTTCACCAAGGGACGCACGGGGGGTGCGTTCTTTGGTGAACACTGACACGCATCTCAGCCAATCAGGTTCACCGGATCTGGTTACCGGTAACCTGATTGGCTGAAGCGACATCGAGGGCGGGACTTGGGAGAAGACATCGAGGGAGGATGGCTGACCCGAGAAAGGTAAGTGCTGGGGGACTGGGGGAAGCAATCTGGCGGTTTTTGAGGGGGCAAACTGGCGGCAATTGATGGGCGCAGTGGTGACAATTGCTAGCATAGTGGTGACAATTGATGGGCACAGTGGTGACAATTGATTGCACAGTGGCTGCGTTTGATGGCATGGCACAGTGGCTGCGTTTGATTGCATGGCACAGTTGCGACAATTGATGGCACAGTGGCGACAATTGATGGGCACAGTGGCGACAATTGATTGCACAGTGGCTGCGTTTGATGGCATGGCACAGTGGCTATGTTTGATGGCACAGTGGCGACTATTGATGGCACAGCGGCGACAATTGATTGCACAGTGGCTGCGTTTGATGGCACAGTGGCGACAATTAATGGCACAGTGGCGACAATTGATGACATGGCACAGTGGCGACAATTGCTGGACACAGTGGCTGCATTTGATGGCAGAGTGGCGACAATTGCTGGGCACAGTGGCGACAATTGATGGGCACAGTGGAGACAATTGATGGGCACAGTGGCTGCGTTTTGGACACAGTGAGGCTGCAATTGATGTTTTTTTTTTTGAGCACCAGCCGCCACTGGACACCAAGGATGGGATTATGTAACTAGAACAGAATGGTTCCACAACTTTCACACCTCCCACCCTGTTCTTGGACAATTAACATCCTAACATTCCATTGTGATTGAATCAAGGTGTCTGTACTACCAGTGTGGATGTAAATGCTGGGGTAGATTCAATCCTATCACTCATTAGAACTGAAGAAGCAGCTTGGAGAAGCTTCACCATTCAACATTACAGAACAAGTCCAGATGAATGTGACTACTACGAGTCAAAAAAAAATAAATGTTTTCCTGCTGTGGCCCTGTTGGAGAGATTTCCCTTCACTTCCTGTCTCACAGACATGACAGAAGATCTACTCCAAATAATGGCAATAAAATTAGTTTACAGGGGGTTCTAAACCTTCTCCACTCAATCTAGAGCACGGGTCTCCAAACTTTTAAAACAAAGGGCTAGTTTACTGACCTACGGGCTTCAGGGGGGCCGGACTTTGGCCAATGTGAGTAGAAAATGTCCCGACATCAGTGGGAGTAAACACTGTTCTGTTATTAGTTTTAACAGGAGGAATAGTGCTCCATAGATGGTGTCAGTGGGAGGAATAGTGCCTCATCATTGGTCTCCGTAGAAGGAATTGTGCCCCATCATTGGGATCAGTGGGAGAAATAGTGTCCCATCATTGGTGTCAGTGGGAGGAATAGTGTCCCATCATTGGTGTCAGTGGGAGGAATAGTGCCCCATCATTGGTGTCAGTGGGAAGAATGGTGCCCCATCATTGGTGTCAGTGGAAGGAATAGTGTCCCATCATTGGTGTCAGTGGGAAGAATGGTGCCCCATCATTGGTGTCAGTGGGAGGAATAGTGTCCCATTATTGGTGTCAGTGGGAAGAATGGTGTCCCGAGGGCCGGATAGAAGTAATCAAAGGGCCACATCAGTTTGGAGACCACTGATCTAGAGCAAATAAAAAAATAAAAAAAGAGGCTTTGGGATCAAGTGCCATTTTAAAGAAAGATGTGTACAGAAGCCACTAATAGGGGGACTGGAGAGCCCCTTTTAGGTGGGGAACCAAATCCTTAGGACCAGTGGTCTTCTAAAATGAGGCTGTGAAGATGATTCCAGGAGAGCACTCATCTCCCATCTAATAAATCAACGCCCCTCCAGCCAAAACAAAGCTGACGGTGTGCAAAGAGCAAATTCTGTGGAGTATCTGTTTCTGTTTGCAACACCTTTATTAGAGATCAGAGGACTTGGAATCAAAAGGCCTTATGCTGCGTACACACGACCGTTTTTAATGTCA
The DNA here is from genome assembly GCA_029206835.1 of Rana muscosa. NCBI lineage: Eukaryota > Metazoa > Chordata > Amphibia > Anura > Ranidae > Rana > Rana muscosa. The sequence continues at coordinate 32,315,153 of CM055128.1, forward strand.
TTGAAAAAAACAACGTTTATCTCGACGTGATTCTTCTCAAGCCTGCCTTGCCTACACACGATCGTGAAAAAAATGCTCGGGGCAAAGCGCGGTGACGTAGGAAACGTACGACGGCACTATAAAGGGGAAGTTCCATTCGGATTGCGCCACCCTTTGGGCTGCTTTTGCTGATCCTCGTGTTAGTAAAATTTGGGGAGAGACGATTCGCGCTTTTCAGCCTCGTGCTCTTCAGTCGGTTACAGCGTGACGAATGTGCGATCTCCATTATGAACGCTAGTTTTACCAGAACGAGCGCTCCCGTCTCATAACTTGCTTCTGAGCATGCGCGTTTTTTTTCACGTCGTTAAAGCCTACACACGGCCGTTTTTCACGACGACGTGAAAATTGATGAGAAAAAATAGAGCATGTTCCAAATTTATAATGCCCATTTTTCACGTCGTGAAAAATGCTCTGGAGCCCACACACGATCGTTTTTAATGACCAAATAAAAAAATGGCATTTGTCTCGTCATGAAAAATGGTTGTGTGTACGCGGCATTAGGCTCATACTAAAGAATTACAATTTTGTAAATTCTTCATCCTTCTGAACCCTTTTTGTGAAGCCCTCTTCCTTATACACTAAGGCAGGCCATAGACGGTGCAATTTTTTTTCCAGCAACCCCAAGTTGCCGGAAAGAAATACATACGATTCCCCCATCAAAATAGACAGTGCTGACAGGGGAATCCCTCCTGCTGAGCAATTGTCTCCTTCCCGGGGGGGGGGGGGAGTTGCCCCCGCCGGGAGAACACAGAGATTATCGCTAGTAGCTATAGCTGCGGCTTGTGATAATAGCAAGCAAATCCGGCAGGCTGGTTGTACTCAAGTTGATCGTTTAATCAACTTGATACATCCAGCCTGCCCATTAATGGTTCGAATCTTGTCCGGTTCCTGCTGAACCGACCAAAATTCAAACCATATATGGCTAACTTAAGGGCCATTTCACATGGGTGATAAATGAGGCAAAAACAGGCAGTTGATCCCCCCCAACCACCCACATACTGTATATCCTAACTTTGCACCTGGATGGTGTAGTACACATGCTGTGGCTGCAGTGGCTTTGCTTCATGGCTGCTTGCAGAGCTTGACAGGCAGCACCACCTGTCTAACTTGTCCATTTAGGTCAATGGAACTGTGCCATAACTGTGAGCTAGCCGCTTGGTCACGGTTGCGGCCAGGGGAGGGCTGGGCCAGGGGGCAGGGTGGCAATTGCCTCCCAGGCCGCCCTAACTTATGTTCAAAATGGCTGGCAGCCGCTGCCTGCTACCAGTTTTTCTTTTTTATTATGGTCTAGGAAGTCGGCCCGGGGGCATGGCCATGGCGGCCGACCACTAGCTGTTGCATTCCGGGAGTTGTAGTCCGCACTCAAGCTTCTGGTGGGTGGAAAACACAGCAGCGCAGAGGAAACTACAACTCCCTGGGACTGGATTTTTGGATGCAGGCAGGGGCAGGGCGTGCCAGGGAGTCGGGACGCAGGTCTGGGCGCTGGCTGCAACTTGACCCCAGGATCAGAAGCGTTACCCCCCCCAGGAGACTATGGCGTGCAAGGACCTGCTGAGCTGAGATCGCTCAGGTGAGAGACCCAGACACCCCTAGCTGACCCCCCATCTCCCCCCCATACACCCCGTGTAACCTGCCCCAGTGATCAGGCTGCATTGATGGGTACTGGAGTTGGCTGCACTGATGGGCACTGGTGAGGCTGCATTGAAAAACCAGGTGGGCCATGGATGGTGAGCTGATTCGGCGGTTCAATGGGCCACTTGACTGGACTTGCCCCCCAGGCCTAAGGCCGCCAGCCCTCCCGTGGTTGCGGCGCAGTATTTTAATACAAAATCCCCCTTGGCAGTATTACCTTCTAAATGCCTGGCAACCACTGTTCTGCCGCCCTCTGAAAAAAACATCCACGGCAGACTGCTTTTCAGAGGGCGGTACAGATAGCCGCCCATGGGAAAGAGCTTTAAACAAAGTTCACTAGTATTAGAGGCATTAAGATCAGGGCTGAACTAATAATATAGTATTATTATAATAATCATATTTTAGGTACTGCAGCAGAAGAGTACCAATAAATAAATGGTGGATTTCTAACAAAATTGGGACTCCCCCTTAATTTGTCCATCTCAGACTGTAATTAATGTAACAGCCCATGCTGCAGTTTTTTCATAGCATCCAACCGGTCTGGATCAGTTATAAACTTTCCTTTTTGGCTCCTTGCTTTCCCTAGTTGGGCAGTTCCTGTGTCGGGTTTTAGATGGATTAAGGGATTGCTTTATGGGTTACACAGTGACATCGTTCCAATGTCCCGCATTGTTCACCCCACGTTATTTTTAAAGGGGATTTCCATCTTCAGACAACTTTAATCTGATAGCTTGAGCAAGCTTTTCTGTAACTTTTAATACGTACACCACTTCTTCTTTCTACCTTCTAGCTCCGCTCTCTGGCAGTATCCCTATATTCTCAGACAAAGGTCTTTATTTAGGTTGTGGTGGGTTGTGACACAGAGTTGGATGCAACAGAACGTCCACACAGTACCAGTCAACAGTAAGTGGATTCAAACATACACTATATTACCAAAAGTATTGGGACACCTGCCTTTACACGCACATGAACTTTAATGGCGTCCCAGTCTTAAGCCTCGTACACACGACCGAGAATCTCGTCAGGAAAAAACACGTTGTTTTTCTTGACGAGATTGTTGGACAAGAAACTTGTCCCGGCCGAGTGTACAGACGCTCCTTTCAAAGAACCCGCGGTTCTTTGAATGGAGCGAACGCGGTGACGTAATCGGCTACGACGAGCGTGCGCTTGTCACATTCGATGCCGTCGCCGCCATCTTGCTACACCCTACCTATGCCTAGGAAGCTACCGCGCATGTGTCAAAGTCATTTCGAGCATGCGCGGGCTTCCCGGACAGGTAAGTGTACACACACACAATTTTCTCATCGAGAAACAGGCTGACAAGAATCTCGACGAGAAATTAGAGAGCAGGTTCTCTATTTTTCTCGTCGAGATTCTTGTCGGTTTTCTTGACGAGAAACCTGATAGCCACGTACACACGACCGATTTACTCGGCAAGAAAGCTCTGCCAGCAAGTTTCTTGTCGTTTTTCGACGAGAAACTCGATCGTGTGTACGAGGCTTTAGTCTGTATGGTTCAATATTGAGTTGGCCCACCCTTTGCAGGTATAATAGCTTCAACTCTTCTGGGAAGGCTGTCCTCAAGGTTTAGGAGTGTGTCTATGGGAATGTTTGACCATTCTTCCAGAAGCACATTTGTAAAGTCAGGCACTGATATTGGACGAGAAGGTCTGTCTCACAGTCTCCACTCTAATTCATCCCAAAGGTGTTCTATCGGGTTGAGGTCAGGAATCTATGCAGTCCAGTCAAGTTCCTCCACCCCAAACTCGCTCATCCATGTCTTTATGGACCTTGCTTTATGCACTGGTGCACAGTCATGTTGGAACAGGAAGGGGCCATCCCCAAACTGTTCCCACAAAGTTGGAAGCATGAAATGTCTTGGTATGCTAACGCCTCAAGAGTTCCCTTCACTGGAACTAAGGGGCCAAGCCCAACCCCTGAAAAACAACCCCACACCATAATCCTCCCTCCACCAAATGATTTGGACCAGTGCACAAAGCAAGGTGGCACCTCATGGCAAAGAACTCTCTGAGGATCTGGAAAAAAGAATTGTTGCTCTACATAAAGATGGTCTAGGCTATAAGAAGATTGCCAAGACCCTGAAACTGAGCTGCAGCACGGTGGCCAAGACCATACAGAGGTTTAACAGGACAGGTTCCACTTTAGAACAGGCCTCACTATGGTCGACCAAACAAGTTGCCTGTACGTGCTTTTTTTTTAACATAAAGTGTGTGCACGTGCTTAGCGTCATATCCAAAGGTCATCTTTGGAAAATAGATGTATGAGTGTTGCCAGAATTGCTGCAGAGGTTGAAGGGGTGGGGGCTCAGCCTGTCAGTGCTCAGACTATACGCCGCACACTGCATCAAATTGGTCTGCATGGCTGTCATCCCAGAAGGAAGCCTCTTCTAAAGATGATGCACAAGAAAGCCTGCAAACAGTTTGCTGAAGACAAGCAGACTAAGGACATGGATTACTGGAACCATGTCCTGTGGTCTGATGGGACCAAGATAAACTTATTTGGTTCAGATGGTGACAAGCGTGTGTGGCGGCAACCAGGTGAGGAGTACAAAGACAAGTGTGTCTTGTCTACAGTCAAGCATGGTGGAGGGAGGGTCATGGTCTGGGGCTGCATGAGTGCTGCCGGCACTGGGGAGCTACAGATCATTGAGGGGACCATGAATGCCAACATGTACTGTGACATACTGAAGCAGAGCATCATCCCCTCCCTTCGGAGACTGGACTGCAGGGCAGTATTTCAGCATGACAACGACCCCAAACACACCTCCAAGACGACCACTGCCTTGCTAAAGAAGCTGAGGGTAAAGGTGAAGGACTGGCCAAGTATGTCTCCAGACCTAAACCCTATTGAGCATTTGTGGGACATCCTCAAACGGAAGGTGGAGGAGCGCAAGGTCTCTAACATCCACCAGCTCTGTGATGTCATTATGGAGGAGGGGAAGAGGACTCCAGTGGCAACCTGTGAAGCTCTGGTGAACTCCATGCCCAAGAGGGTTAAGGCAGTGCTGGAAAATAATGGTGGCCACATAAAATATTGACACTTTGGGCCCAATTTGGACATTTTCACTTAGGGGTGTACTCACTTTTGTTGCCAGCAGTTTAGACATTAATGGCTGTGTGTTGAGTTATTTTGAGGGGACAGCAAATTTACACTGTTATACAAGCTGCACACTCACTACTTTACATTGTAGCAAAGTGTCATTTCTTCAGTGTTGTCACATGAAAAGATAGAATAAAATATTTACAAAAATGTGAGGGGTGTACTTACTTTTGTGAGATACTCTATATCAGATGTGAAGGACCACTTGGTCTTTTTTCTGCCGTCACTATTCTATTCTATGTTTCTTGAGCACATGGAAGCTGAGTTGTATCCCAGAGTCATGGAAATAATTTGACATTTATCATGTAGAATAAAGTGCAACCATGAGAGATGGAGAGGGCACTTGCACTATGGCACTACTCCGAGCAGAATCAATAGTTCTCACCACCGGTATGTTTGGAACTGAGCTCTACAAGTGTCAGCACCCTAGCAAGCAGATGGTGTCAGAGATTACACAAGGTTGAGGATGTCATCTTGTCTTCAGGTACCATAGTTTAAAGCCCCATACACACGGTCGGACTTTTGGCCAACAAACTTCATTTTGAGCAAGTTGGACCAACAATCCGACCGTGTGTACGCTCCATTGGACAAACTTTTTTCGTTTAGTTTTGGATTTCATCGGACAAAAGTTGGGTCTGCAAACGGACAAACTTTTGCCCAACAAAAGTCCGATGGAGCAAAGTCCGACCGTGTGTACAGGAAACCATCGGACTTTTGTCTGATGGACTAAACAACTAATGTTAAAATCAACCAACAATAGCAGAGGTTGACCAAAGGGTGGCAGTAAAGAGCAGAAAAACCATGTGATGTTGCAAAAAGTTTTGGGAAAGTTTGCAGAAAAGTCCGAGCGTGTGTATGCTATGGGTGTTCCCGACCAACTCCGTTCGGACAAAAATCCACGGAAAAGTCAGATGGAAGTCTGACCGTGTGTACGAGGCTTTAGGTTGCAATTTGTTGCTCAGACACTATCACATGCTTCTCATATCCAAAAGCAGAAAGTATTTGCAACCAAGTGATCTACAGGGGAACGCGATTAAGTGAGTATATTTGCCCATTTATGGCAAAATGTCATAATCTTTTAAGGGATTAACGTAGGCCCTGTTCAAATCTAAGGCTTGTAACAATGCATTAAAACGCGTTACTTGGCATCCTATAGTTGTTAATGGATTTCTTCACATATATACAGTGCAGTGTGTCATGGAAAATAGTCCTGATAGTTCTAGTTGGTGGGATTTTGGAGGCAATATAAAAAATATGAAAAAAACTCAATTAAAATTTTGAAATATTTATTTATACACATGCCACATAACGTGGACACATATATGAAAAAAGAACAAATGGTACAAAAAAGCACATATATATGAAAATTCTACAGAAACTACATCTTGGACCAATTTTTTCATATGTCCGTACTTCTTATATGGACTTGTTTCTGATGGAAAAGTTTTCCTGGAACTTTGAGGGTATCGGGGATTCCACAACACAGTGTTACTGGAACCTGGGATGCACATATGGGAGCATTGATGGAACATTTTTCCATATAAGTTTTTTTGTGTAAGTTTTTGCTGTTTCGCTGTATTTCATATAACAGTTGAAATTAAAGTGAAAATTATTTTATTGTTTCTGTATTTAATAGAAAATTTATTCTTGTAGAAGTGAATGCATTTGAATTCCCTGAAGAAGGACGTTTACAGTTTGAAACGCGTTGGACAAGCCTCCTTTGATCTGCTTCTGGCTGGAGCGGTCAACTCAGGCTATTGTATTCATCTTCGGAAGATTTGTATCATGTCAGATCTATGTAGTTTCTGTAGAATTTTCATATATATGTGCTTTTTTGTACCATTTGTTCTTTTTTCATATATATGTCCGCGTTATGTGGCATGTGTATAAATAAATATTTCAAAATTTTAATTGAGTTTTTTTCATATTTTTTATATTGCCTCCAAAATCCCACCAACTAGAGGTTTTTTCTCATTTTATACATATTTGGGATGATGGCAATTACATGTTGGGTTGCATGAGGTGTTACATTTTTTCACGTATCATAGGGTGGATAATACACCCATAAACCTCGTCCTCACACCCATGCACCCATACATGGACCCCATTTTTGTGTTATAATTATAAATAATTTGATGCACTATTTTTCCCATATATCTGCCATCTTGGAGAAATCCAACACTGGCAGGAGTGTGGTGCACATTTTTTGAGAGCTGATATTTATTTTGGAAATACAGCTATAATAACATATGTCTTTTGTGTTCTGAAATTTGTTTTGTTTCTCCTTTCAATCATTGAATATGGGGGATCTTCAGGGAGATGGATGGGAGGAGCTTGTGTCGGGGATTCAGAAGAACTATCAAGGGACTGAACAGCCAATCTCAGATCTGTCATCCTTATTTTTCAATCTTAGGAAAACACTAGAGAAAAAATCTGCCCTATATTGGCACATTAATTCATTTGATAGGTATATTAAAGAACATATTAATCCTATCGGCTTGAGGATTCAGATATTTCCGATTTTGGAAAATATCAGTAAAAACCTCAAGTTGAACTGGGAAACCAAGTTAAATGAATGTTCAATGAATTTGATGATGTTATTACAGGAGGAGTATAGACAGCAGCTGGTTGTTTTGGATATAGAAATAGAATCACTATATGCTCGCCTCTCACTCCTAAAAACGCATAAAGAATACAGTAACTTTGAAAAAAATCTCAAGGAACATTTGGAAAATTTTGGCAAAACAATACTTGTGAAAAAAGAGAAAAAGTATTGGAGAGATAAAAATGCGTTCAGTGAGGGTCGAGCATATAGATGGAATCAAGAGAAAAAATATAAAAACAATCAATTTAATAAATATAAAAATCGAGGGGGAGATACTAATGCACAAAATGATTATTCGTCTGACACCCCGTCTAACTCTTCCTCCTCAGTCTCCTCAAACACAGGTCGTATGTTTGGGACTAAAAGAAAAGGTCCTTCACCTAGATCCAATGGAACTGATGGAGAGGTCCTACAATGCAACAAAAAAGCAACAACGGATTCCAAGGTATTCTCCACACAAAATGGAAGAGGGAGTGGACATAGTCGGGGTACATACAAAAATAACCCCAAGGGATCTACCACTCGAAGCAAAACGGCTTCTCAGAGGGAATTGGGGGCAATACCCAAATCTGGGGCCATCTCTCGAGTCCAGTCACTTCCAGTGGAGGATTTTTTAGAGAAGAGCAAAATACAACCTTTTCCACCCTCGCCCATGACACAATTAGTCATGGAACCCTTTGTGACCAAAATAACTCCGGGGGAAAACTCAATATTATAAATCTATCCTCCTACAAGTTATCTGATTTGGAACATGAAGTATTGTCTTTGGGCCTTTCTTTTTGCCCAACCAGCAATACGGACAGTTTTGAAACAGTGAAGGATATTCATTTGTTTGCTCGTAAGCTCTTTTATAAGAGCTTATATGCTAAACAAGAGAATCAAGAAAATGAAGTGGCACCGAATCTTAAAGCGGCCGACTTCAAGGCCTTGAGGGACCTAAATCTCCTACTCCAAGAAAACGCCCCTTTGAGTCAGATAGGGGAGGAGAATTTGGAGGAGGAGGAGAGTGATGATGGGGAAAATAATCAGACATTTTTCACCCCCAAAAAATTTAAAAGGAAGTCTCATAACTTCCCACCAATCAACCAGAATCCTGCTTTAGCTCTGTTTGTAAGACAAACATCTAAGGAAATTGAGGTCCTGAGGAAAGAGACTTTACATTGCAATCTCAATCCAGAGCAAAAACATGCCCTAAAAACCCTTAAGAACAATGTTAACATCACGATTAAAGGCTCAGATAAAGGGGGTAACATCGTCCTTATGGACAACCCAGATTACGAGGAGATGTGCATGAAAATTCTCAGGGATCCTAAATGCTATCGTAAAATCTCCTCATCCACAGTGGATAGAATGAATAGCGAATTCTATCAATTGGTTGATGAATCCTTCAGAGACGGTGCCATAAACCAAGATACTTGGGACTTTATTAGAACCCGACACCCACGTACCCCTACGATGTATGCACTTCCTAAAGTGCACAAAAACCTGTTGAGGCCACCAGGTAGGCCCATCATATCGGGTAATGGTTCCATCTCTGAAGGTGCTAGCCGAGTCATTGACCAGCACCTCAGACCCCATGTGATGGATCTCCCTTCGTACACTAAAGACACAATCCATCTTCTGCAAATATTGGAAGGTCTTGTCGTACCTCCATCAGCCTTTTTGGTGACTGTAGACGTAGAGTCACTTTATAACAGCATACCACACGATCTTGGTATTTTAGCTGTCCAAAGAGTGTTACGACAACGCCCAACCACTGACTGGAAGTTTAATCAATTCATCATACAGATGCTTGATTTTATTTTACATCATAATATTTTTTTATTTCAGGGCTCCCACTACCTCCAGGTGCAGGGGGTGGCTATGGGGACGTGCTGTGCACCCTCATATGCCAACCTGTACCTGGGGGAGTGGGAGAAGGACTTCCTCCTGGGGGATGATGCGTCTATGTGTGCCTGCCACATTCTTATGTGGCAGCGCTACATAGACGACATCTTCATTATTTGGGATGGGCCTGAAGATATGCTCAAGAAAGTTTTGGAACTTATGAATACCAACAACCTAAATTTATTTTTTACTATGTCCTACGACTTTGAGAAAGTCAGCTTTCTCGATATCCTTATATCTAAAGATATACAGGGAAAAGTCCAAAGTAGACTGTTTAGGAAGGAGACGGCTGGCAACACGATGTTGCACGCAGCCAGTTTCCACCCAACAACACTCAAAGAATCCATACCTTTTAGCCAGTTCCTCCGAATCAGGAGGAATTGTACATCAGATGAGGATTTTCAATTTGATTCTAATGAGCTAAGTAACCGCCTACTAGCGAGAGGTTATAGTAGATCCACCTTAAAGAAAGCTTTCAACAGAGTAAAGGGAATGGAAAGACATACTTTGATTTTCAAAACTTCTAAGAAAAAGAAAAAAACTCAGGAAGATGATACTTCAAGGATAATTTTCAAATTCTCCAATGAGCATAAGAAAATCAGACAGATTCTAACCAAATACTGGCCCATCCTTACTGAGGATCCAATCCTTAAGACACTAGTACCATCCAAACCAGTGATCACCTTCAAAAAGGCAGAATCCATCGGTGGCATGTTGGTCAAAAGTGAATACAAGGGAGAGGCTAGAAAAGACCCATGCAAAATCTTTGGGACCTATCCTTGTGGGGCATGCTCTCAATGTACTGTCATTGGCGGAGGATCCACGCTCACTTTACCCAATGGGGAGACCTTCACATTTAGGCATTTTGCCAATTGCAAGACACAAGGTGTGGTCTACTTGATGGTCTGTCAGTGTGGATCCTTTTACGTCGGAAAAACAAGACAGGAATTAGGGAAGAGAGTGGAAAAACATATACATAGCATGAGGATAGGGAATCTCTATTTACCTCTTGGGAGACACGTAGCTAAAAAACATAGGTACAGAATGCCCAATGTAATTTTTTCAGTCATTGAAAGGATTCATATTCCATGTAGGGGGGGGGGGGATTGGAATAAGGTCCTGCTCCAGCGGGAAATGCGCTGGATCAGGCACCTTAGGGCAACCACGCCCCCAGGTCTGAATGAAGTCGAAAGTTTTCGTCCATTCCTGGAGGGCTTTAGCTCTGGAAAGACTGATTAGTTTCGTTTCTGTTTCTGTTTTGGGTTTTTTCCTTTTATTGATATACCCTGATGTCCCACCCATCCTTGTTTGAAATTGATTTCTCAATTTTTAATTATCTTTGTTATTCCAGCTTTTCTCCATATCAATGGATACAGGATGATCTCTCTTTTTTCTAGACACATTGACACACATGTGGGGTTTGAGATATATATAGATTGTTGTTTATATGTATTTTGTATGTTGAATGTTCTTAACAGTCCTTTCTGCGGAGGTATATATGATCCCTTGGGCGGAAGGGATTTCTTGATATGCTCCCATGCATGCATCCAATTGGTCAGTGACACAACCAGAGGTATGTCTTTGGGGTGGCCCGTTATTTCTATCCAGTATTCCCGTTTTTCCAATTTTACATGTTCATATCCGGTGCCGGGGAGGGGGTTTTCCCCATGGGAAATTGCCCCCTATCAATTTTTTCCTTGTTAGGGACATATTCCTATCATAGGTTAAAAACGGCACCGGTGGTAATAGTCCATGGCCCGCTCCCCGTCCATATTATTGTTCTGGGGGAAGGATCTATATCCTGGGTACCAGTTCACACTGTTACTCCATGTCTGACTGTCCCATCACAACCCAGTACCATCTTTTTTACCCTTTATATCGGTATCCCCTAAATTTGCCCACATTCAGGATGGCCGTCTCTGCACTTCCTGCGGTGCGGAACGGACCAGAATTGGGGCTGATCGGGCTTCTGTGGTCACTCATCATGCCCTTCTCTTCAGCGGGGCGCGATGGATGGCATCACATCGGGCATGTAATGGGACCGTGGACCAGTTTTCTGGCTTCGCTGCCTATTTTGCTGCCTCTATGTGCCGATGGCAGACGTGCCGCTGATTGGTGCGGTTGCGTCATGTGACCGGCGCTGGACGTGATCTGGTGTGGCAAATGCAGCGTATCCATGGCAACATGACGCTCTGCTCTACGAGCAGGTGCGTCATGTGACCCTGTCTGGACCAATCAGACACAGCAGAGGGATATATAGGACGCCAAAGAAGTTATATGGTGTCATTCTCTCCCTCTGCTGGTAGGCAGAGGATGTTTTTGTATGGACCTCTGTTGCATGGAACCTTTTCTGGATATCAATCGTGATTCTTGATCCTCTTGACAGGTAATATTCTAAAAGTTCCACCTAGGAGAGGGAGGAATTTCTTCTCTCTCTTTTTGATGGATAGAATAATTTTTATCCTATTTCATATATATTTTTTGATGTTTTAGGACATATATCTTTGGACTCAAGAATCCACTGGTTTTTTGTCCTCCTATATGAGTTATATTACCTGATGAATCCGAATTGTAGATTTCCACTTTCCGTCTACAGGTACCATATCCATTTTCTTTGGGGAGATTTATTTTACTCCCCAATGGAATTACTTTCATACCTATGTATGTTATTTTTTATTTAAGGCACCTATCTTGGACCAATTTTTTCATATGTCCGTACTTCTTATATGGACTTGTTTCTGATGGAAAAGTTTTCCTGGAACTTTGAGGGTATCGGGGATTCCACAACACAGTGTTACTGGAACCTGGGATGCACATATGGGGGCATTGATGGAACATTTTTCCATATAAGTTTTTTTGTGTAAGTTTTTGCTGTTTCGCTGTATTTCATATAACAGTTGAAATTAAAGTGAAAATTATTTTATTGTTTCTGTATTTAATAGAAAATTTATTCTTGTAGAAGTGAATGCATTTGAATTCCCTGAAGAAGGACGTTTACAGTTTGAAACGCGTTGGACAAGCCTCCTTTGATCTGCTTCTGGCTGGAGCGGTCAACTCAGGCTATTGTATTCATCTTCGGAAGATTTGTATCATGTCAGATCTATGTAGTTTCTGTAGAATTTTCATATATATGTGCTTTTTTGTACCATTTGTTCTTTTTTCATATATGTGTCCGCGTTATGTGGCATGTGTATAAATAAATATTTCAAAATTTTAATTGAGTTTTTTTCATATTTTTTATATTGCCTCCAAAATCCCACCAACTAGAGTTTTTTTCTCATTTTATACATATTTGGGATGATGGCAATTACATGTTGGGTTGCATGAGGTGTTACATTTTTTCATAGTCCTGATAGTTTTTTTTTCCCTTGTCAAGAGGGCCATATTCAAACGAAGTGCTTGAAAACACATGCATTTTCATGCTCTACGGACACATGGATACTAAGACCTACCCTTGGCAACAGGCCATGCACGTCTGGCCCAACTACATTTGGAAAATAGCAGGCTTTTCCTACACCTACCTAGATGCTGAGTATGTAAGTCAAGAAAATGCACATGAAAAATGCATGAAAATGAAGGCGCATAGCTGAAGCCAGCCTAATGCCCCGTACACACGAATGGAATTTCCGTCGGAAAAACCTTGGATGTTTTTTCAGACGGAATTCCGCTCAAGCTTGGCTTGCATACACACGGTCACACAAAAGTTCTCTGAACTTTTGACCGTCAAGAACGCGGTGACGTACAACACAGTTCAATGCTTCAGAGCATGCGCCAAATTGTTTCCGAGCATGCGTCGGAATTTTGCAAGCCGGAATTGCTACCGACGATCGTAATTTTTTCCTTCGGAAAAATAGAGAGCCTGCTCTCAGTCTTTTGCTGGCGGAAATTCCGACAGCAAAAGTCCGAAGGAGCATACACACGGTCGGAATTTCTGACCAAAAGCTCACATCGGACTTTTGTTTGCGGAAATTCTGACCGTGTGTACGCGGCATTAGGGTTGAGGATGTGTTAGGTTGAGGTTTAACTGTTAGTGGTTCAGGATGAAGTGTTAAGGAATAGGCTGCTAAGTGTTAAGAAAAGTAGTTTAGCTTAAAGTAGAACCAAAGGCTTATTTTTCATTTTGGATAGCATGAAAAAGGGTTACAACCTCTGTCAGTTTTTGCTTGCCATCTGTTTTCCATTGGGGAGATTTCACTTTGCTTCCTGTCATAGCCACAACAGGAAGTGAGAGGAAATACCTGAATTCTGGGGTCCCCAGATCTAGTATCTCCATATAAAGATTTCCCCTCTATTCCTTTTCTAGTCAGAATCCAAAATGTAGGATCTTCTTTCACTTTCACTCTCTGCATTAATAGTAAACAGGACAAATAGAGAAGATGAATGTCCCCAACATGAGCACAGACAGAAATAAAACCTGACAGGTGTTCTAATCCATCTCTACTCTATCAGCGGGAGAAAAACAAGGTGCGCCAAAAACTAAGTGCAGCAGAAGATGCAACGAATGGTATCGTTAATTAAAATCAGCCAAATGGCTACTCACACTAATATAAAGATCAATAGGCGTATAACAGTATAATACTGTGGTCACTCAGCGGGGCCCCTGGTGGATAGTGGTGTGTAGATGTTAACAGGAGAGGAACAACCAGCCGGACGGACATCTGTGTTGTCATCTCGGAACCAGCTAGGGTGACCACATTTCCAAACTACCATTCAGGGACACTCCCCCTTCCCAAAAAATCAGCTTGTGCTGTAACGAATAACAGCACAGTGATTGGACACAAGAGGCAGGATTTATGATTTCTCCAATCACAAGCAGGGGGCGGGATTGTGCTCCTCCAGGCATTTCCGGCCAGGGCAAGTACTGTCAGTGAGTAAAGTGGTGATGTGGCGGCCTTTTTTGGGGGCTTCTGATTGGCCCGGGGGGTAGCTGTGTCATTTTCATTCCGGAAAACTGTATTGTCCTGGAATGAAGGTGCGCGGGACAGACCTGCAAGATGCGGGACTGTCCCAGGCAATCCGGGACACGTGGTCACCCTAGAACCAGCATGGAACACACTCTGAGTTGTTCCTCTCCTCTCCTCTCGTGTTCACATTGTCACACCACCATCCACCAGGGGCCCCGCTGAGTGACCACAGATGATAACACGAGAGGAGAGGAGAGGAACAACTGGCTGGAAATCCATCTTGTTGTCTCGGAACCAGCATGGAACACACTCGGAGTCGCATCGGAAGTGATGTCAGAACATGCAGATAACGTTTCAAAGCATCGGCTTCTTCATCAGATCTAAATGGCTATATGCCCCTGTGGAAGACTTTGTAGTCGAAACGCGTCGGGCCTGCCTATGTTGCACCCCATATCATTCTCTTTGTGATCACTTTTATTTTTGTCGTACTTTTGTAAGACAATTTTTATTTAAATAAATCCCTACCCAGTTTTTATTGACCTGCACCATTTGGAGTGTTCTCCTTTTTTACCTTTCCATCTTCCTTGGACTTCTTTGGAGCTCGTGCGTTGGAGGAATTTCATTATGCGATCCGTGTTTGGAACCATCCTGCCCGAGATGGCCTGAGATATCCATGACATCTTGCTTCATCGGTCCTGGTCACTGAGACCACCAAGCCTTACTGACCCACTGTCGTATGACAGGTGGGTCCACCATTTGCGGTAAGAGTACCCAACTTCATCATTTGTATCTTGTATAGCGAGTTCCACTATCAACATTGGGGTTTCTCCATAAGTCCGCATTGTGGTTGTGTTACCTCCGCTCTCCATGAGAAGACACCCATTCAATCTGGCACATTTTGTTTGGACTTTTAATTTGTGTCATTGTTTGCTTGCACTTACTATCACTTTAGTTGTGCTTAGGGGTTTCACTTATTTTGTTCTTATGAAGGACAGTTTCACCATCATGGACTACATTTTTTTCATATATTTGTTTATCCACTAACCCACAGTGGGTCTCCAGATCACTTTGAAAAACAAGTTATTCATGTTTCCTTTGCTGCTTATTGGCAGCAACACTAATATTTCCTAGCGCTGCACTATTTGTCCATATACGTTATATTACTTTGTCTGTTTGAGTGCTGGCGGCTTGAGCTACTTCAAGTTTTAGCGCAGTTTTTTCACTTTTATATTATTGATCCATAGCCATTTAAATCAGATGAAGAAGCGGATGCTTTAAAAAGTTATCTCCATGTTCTGACGTCACTTCCGATGCGACTCCGAGTGTGTTCCATGCTGGTTCCGAGATGACAACACAGATGTCCGGCTGGTTGTTCCTCTCCTGTTAACATCTACACACCACCATTCACCGGGGACCCACTGAGTGACCACAGTATTATACTGTTATATGCCTATTGATCTTTATATTAGTGTGAGTAGTCATTTGGTTGATTTGAATTAACTATACCATTTGTTGCATCTTCTGCTGCACTACGTTTTTGGCGCACCTTGTTTTTCTCTCCCTGATAGAATGGAGATGGATTAGAACACCTGGCAGGTTTTATTTCTGTCTCTTTATTTCGCACCTTGTTTTTCTCCCATTGTTCTTCCAGAGACCACTTCGCTCTCAAGGGAGCTGCCACTAATGCTGCATACGTATACTTCCTGGACTTTACAGACTTTTAGTTGTGTTATCAGTGTGTTTCGGTACCCTCGTGTGTGCCATTCTGTTTTTGTCTTGTCCACTCTATCAGCACCTGGGGTTGGGCCTTAACCACTTGCAGGCTGTGCTATAGCCGAACGATGGCTACAGCGCGGTCGTCCAGTTCTGGGACACCGTCATAAGATGGCGTGCCGTGATCGCGTCCGCCACGCTCCTGCTGTGGGGCGCAGGAGGTGCGCTCTGTGGTCGCAGTGTCCGGAGGAAACTGCTGATCACATATTGAGGTAAAGAGCCAATCAGCAGCTCTTTAACACGTGACCAGCTGTGTCCAATCACAGCTGATCACGGATGTCAACAAAAGCCGGTTATCGGCACTCCTTTTCTCATGCTGACAGCATGAGGAGAGGTGAAGAGAGCCGATAACTGGCTTCTCTAAAAAGAACATCTGCACTGATAATCAGGGCACTGATTATCAGTATCCTGATTATCAATGCTGTCCCAACAGTGCCCACAGGTGTAGCCAATCTGTGCCCACAAGTGTAGCCAATCTGTGCCCACAAGTGTAGCCAATCTGTGCCCACAAGTGCTTCCTCATCAATGTCACCTATTAGTGCCCATGAGTGCAGCATATCAGTGCCCATGAGTGCAGCATACCAGTGCCCAGGAGTGCAGCATACCAGTGCCCAGGAGTGCAGCATACCAGTGCCCAGGAGTGCAGCAAACCAGTGCCCATGAGTGCAGCATACCAGTGCCCATGAGTGCAGCATACCAGTGCCCGTGAGTGCAGCATATCAGTGCCCATGAGTGCAGCCTCATCAGCGCACATCAATGAAGGAGAAAATATTACCTGTTTGAAAAATTTTATAACAGACTATGAACGTTTTTTTTTCAACATTTTTGGTCTTTATTCGTTTTTTTAGCAATAAAAAAAAAACCCAGTGGTGATTAAGTACCACCAAAGGAAAGCTCTATTTCCTGTCGCATCATGGCAGCATACGCCTTTGGGTTGTGGCTCCGCCCCCACAACCTGATAGGACCGCGTAGCTATTAAGCCCAGAGAGGGCCCCCGCCCAGGTATTCTCCTTTTTTTGCCTCACCTGATCAGGACTGGAATCGCAAGGTATCCCTTAAGGTTTGTCGCCCCAGCCAGGTTCAGCCTCTCCTGGGTGGATGTCCTTCCTGTACAGCCTCTAAATGAGCTATATGGTTGGAGCCCCATTCTGGTGGTCGGGGGGGGCATATTTCAGCCTCTCCTGGGTGGAAGTACTTCTTCTACAGTGCCTAAACGAGCTACATGGTTGGAGCCCCATTCTGGTGGTGCAGGCTTCTCGAAGAAGCTTTAAACAAGCTTTGACGTAAGTGACAGCATTTCCTTTTGCTTTCCATATGCTTTTTACTTTTTTTCTGTGTTATGGGTGTTTGCACTGCTGCAGCCATCTTGGGAATGGCAAGTACACTCTGAGCATGAGAGGCAGGAAGTGATGCGGCCCCTGTGTTTCCTGGCTAGAGCTTTTCCAGGATGGTGATCTGATCATGCTCAGGCACTGATATCATCACTAATGGCAAATGTGAGTTCTAAATGGTTTCATGGTGGAGATCTCTACTCGTGCATGCTGGATGCTTATGTGGTCATTGTTTACAGGTATGTTTTCCCTTTTTATGGCATTCCCCTGGGTTTTTTCTATCTCCTTCTCAGTGTTCCTCTAGGATCATTGTGCTCTTTATGGCATTCACCTGGGCTCTTCCTTTCTCCTTCTCAATGCTTGCTCTGGGATCACTGTGTTGGGCTCAGTTTCCACTAGTGCGACTTGTCACTGCAAAGTCGCATGACAAGCCATACCCCATGATTTCCAATGAGTAACAGTCATATCTGTGTCCATAGACCTTACGAATACTCAGGCATTGCTTCAAGTCGCATCAATTTTGCGAAAAAATCATGCGATTTTCAGGTCGCAATAGTGGAGACTTAGCGTTATGCTGTTTCTCATTTCAGTCTGCTGCCTTTCTCTGTTTCTATGGGAAACGCTGTCCAGTCAGACCACCCATTGCTTTTAAGGTATAGGGATTGGTAAGTAGTGAAGATTGAGAAAAAGAGAGCCAATATCTATAGTCCTGTAAGGACCACAAGATGGAGGGAGCCTTCTGACGGTCAAGATAAGTCATCATCTAAGAACGGACATCCAGGCAATGTTGATTAAGCTCATCAACGCACCCCTCATTATCATTGCTCCCCGTTTACAAACATCACAAGTTATCAGCCCTAATAGTGGCTGCATTTGTGGCGGAAAGTCATTGCCTGCCAAGCTAGCATGTCAAATCTGCCTGGAACAAGCACTATACAGCCCTGCAAGGACCTCAAGATGTTTTTTGCAAGGGAAGTTAAGGAAGCAATTGCCTGGGGTGAAGTGGATAAAACTCTCCACAAAGTTAGAAAGCACTAATTTCCTTCACTGAACTGGAGGAGTTAATCCAGGAAGAATTGAAGGGGTCCGAGAAAAATGCCCTTATAAACAGGCTGTCAAAACTGTATACCCAGAAAAAGCTAAAGGTCAACCTGCTGCAGTCTCCTCCGATTGTGGATGCACCATTATTGTAGATGGCAAGACATGTCACTTTACTGTCACATTCAGGGAGGCTCTAGTCCGAAAATTAGATCTAGATCTGAAGTGCTCCTACATACTGTACCATCTGCAGGTGCCGGCACACCAGCAGTAACCAGCCCATGTGCTGAGTGAGTCTAATGGGAATGTGAGTCTAATGGGAATGGTTTCATAATTATCAACCAGCTGCTACACCTGCAGGACTCTGAGGAAAGTCTGCATCCCTTTAGACATGATTCCATATTGGGAGTATCTTATCAAAATAAAATATTTATCACAGTGGATGCCAAAATCTAGCTTGTATCTTTGTGCAGACTTCTGGGAAAATCAGTGAGCCAGTCATACAAGTAGGAAATGATGTTTCAGGGGGGTGTTCTGTACACATTCTGTGTGCAAAGCACCTCCAGATAGACATGTTTCATTGCATTTTTCAGAAAACTGCAGCTCTGCAAAAAGTGGAGTAACCCTTTAAATAAGCCCGTCTGGAAGAAGTGACGAGACAAGGTGGTAACAGCTTTGTAAGAGCTGAAATCGGCATACTCTGTGGTGGACGTGTCAGACGTCAATTGATGGTTTTTCAAGAGCGGCGTTCCTGGAAGTCCCATCACCACAAAGGGGAAAAGGGTTTTACTCTCCTCTATTCTTGGTGGAGAAAAAGACTGGGGATCTGTGCCCCGTTCTAGATCTAAAAAATCTCAATCCATCAATCCTAGTGGAGACATTCAAGATGGAAAACTTAGTCAATCCTCTATGCCATAAACATCGGCGACTGGATGCTCTCCGTCGATTTACAGGACGCTTACCTGCATATTCCCATTTACACTGCATTCCAAAAGTTTCTCTGCTTCACGGTAAATCACCAACATTTTCAATTTCAAAGTCTTCCGTTCTGGATTTCTACCGCTCCCAGAACATTCACCAAGGTCCTGCTGCCAGTGGTAGCCCTACTGAGGGAACAAGGTTTGAGAGTCCACCACTATCTGGATTAAATCCTCCTGCTCGCGGACAACCGGGAGTCCCTCTTACTGCATTGAAACATTCGAACGTCCACCCTGCAGAAATTTGGGTGGCTGATAAACTGGAGGAAGAGCAATCTCCAACCCACTCAGAGAATAATCTTCCTGGGGGCAGAACTAGATACCCGACTCAACACCATAGAGCTTCCTCAGGAGAAAATTCCCATCCTGATCCAAAAAGCAAAGAGATTAATCCTATCCACCACACTCCCAGCCAGAAAGTGCCTCAGCATCTTAGGGTCACTATTATAATGTCCTTATCTCTCCACCGAGACTCCTGTAATATTCTTCTCTCCACCGGGGCTCCAAGATCTCAACCAACTCCGTCACAGTCCGATGACTCACAGTGACATCACCCGGCTCCACCTCTTCTCCCTACTTAAACACCCTTTGCTTGGTGTTTGTGCTAGGAATCTGACACCAGGTAAATAGCTCCAGCACCTGATGACCGTCCCTCACTATTGGGCCGGATAGAGCACCTACTTCCATCTTACTATTGGGCCCGGTAGAGCTCCGACTTCCATCTCACTATTGGGCCGGATAGAGCACCGACTTCCATCTCACTATTGGGCCGGTCAGAGCCCCTCCAACTTCCAGCTTTTGGGCCGGACAGAGCCCCAGTCCTCTCACAGCAAGTATTCCTCTGTATACTATAACCTATTCTGTGTACTGCTACTTCACCTAAGTTTCCTCTGGAACTCCATGTTATGACTGTGTACTACCAAACTAAATAAACCACTAGTATTCCCAAATTATCTGAGTCTCCCTATCTGAATTCTGCCTACTTATAGTTAACTGTTAAGTATATAATATATACCTCCGAAGCTGTGATCCACACCAAACTTTATAGTAACATTGCCTGAAGCGTTACAACTATTGGCAACCACCCCGATGGTCCAATTGGCTCAATGGCACAAGGCCTCTCCAGACATCATTCTTGAGGCAATGGAACGGTGTATCGATGTCTTAACGAATCACGATCCAAAAGGAAGTCAAACAATCACTCTGGTGGTGGACCCGATTGCACAATCTAAAGAGGTACAAGCACATAGTTACCCCCCCCCCCCAGGAGGTGGTCACTTCGGGCCAGCATGGAGGGCTGGGGAGCACACTACCAGCACTTCGCAGTCCAAGGCCGTTGGCCATTCAAGACACAGGATGTGGTATCGAACATCCTAGAAAAGAAAGCAGCATTCCAAGCTCTCTTGGGCTTCAGTCCCCTCCTGAAGGGGAAAGAAGTCCTGTTGAAATTGGACAACAGGGTGGCAGTTGCCTATATCAACAGGCAGGGAGGCACCAGATGCAGGAAGTCCACCCAGTTCTCGAATGGGTGCAGTTGAATCTCTCAGGGCTAAGGGCAATGTATGTCCTAGGAACCCAGAACCAGCTGGCTGACACGCTAGGCAGAAGCTTTGTTTCCAACAACGAATGGGCTCTGAGCCGCCAAACCTTCTACCTCATAACCCAAACTTGGGGCATTTCGGATAAAGACTTAGCAGCGACACCAGACAACACAAAGTGCCAGAGGTATCTGACAAGAGTTTCCTTTCCACTGGCTGAGGGGACGGACTGCCTACAGCACGCCTGGAACTTCCGTCTGGGTTACATCTTTCCACCGACACCTCTCATACCAAGATTTCTTCTCAGACTCAAGAGGTCAGCATCTACAATAATAGCAGTCCTTCCCTATTGGCAGAAGCAGCCATGCTTCACAACTCTTCTTCAGTTGAATACAGCAAGGCCATTGCCACTCCCACCAACAGTGGACCTACTCGCTCAGGGACAACTCCTTCCTCCAGGCTGTCAAGGATGCACCTGACAGCCTGGAGATTGAAAGGGCTAGGTTCTTAGACCAGGGTTGCTCTCAGAAAGTGGTAGAGACTCTTCTCCAAGCCAGAAAGTGCACCACCAACAGTACCCATAAAAGGATCTGGGAGAAATTTCTCTGTCGCACAGCAACAAGCCTGGAATCCATCTCCAACAGTCGCTCAAATCCTCAAGTTTCTCCAGTTAGGCTTAGAGAAAGGCCTTGGGTCAAGTACCCTGAAAGTCCACGTGTCAGCCTTATCTGCCATGACAGGAGATAAGTGGGCGCAAGAGCCTCTCGTCCTTCAGTTCCAGAGGGCCTGCCTAAAGTTAAGGTCCCCCAGAAAGCCTTCCTTCCCGACCTGGGATCTTTCGGTTGTACAAGAGGTCCTATCCCATGAACCAAACACTTAAGGTCACCTTCCTAATCGCAATAACATCGGTCAAGAGAGTCTCAGAGATGCAGGCTCTGTTGGTGAAGGAGCCATATCTAATCGTGTACCCAGACAAAGTAGTCTTAAGACCATCTGATCGCTTCATTCCGAAGGTAGCATCTTCCTTCCACTTTAATCAGGAGATAAACCTTCCTGCTCTCTCCACAGAACAAGGGGACTCACATCCGCTGGATGTAAGAACCAACATCTTGGCGTACCTCTCGGCAACCAGCGACCTTAGGAAGTCAGAAAACCTCCTGGTCATCCCACATGACATTAGGAGAGGGCAAGCGGCGAACTCTCGCACCATTGCAGCATGGTTAGTGAAGACCATTAAAAAGGTTTACTCATTGAGTCGAACACAAATACCTGAGGGCTTGAGGGCACATTCCACAAGGACAATGGCTACCTCCTGTGCGGCCTATTGCAGGGTGTCCTCTGAAACTATTTGCAGAGCAGCGACTTGGTTCTCTAGAAACACCTTTATATCTCATTACAAGGTGGACTCTGCCCGACTGTCCACGGCAGAATTTGGAAGAGCAGTTATTCAGTCCAACACCTCCTATTCCATGTAAATAAATGAGAGAATACCTGGGCGGGGGCCCTCTCTGGGCTTAATAGCTACTCGGTCCTATCAGGTTGTGGGGGCGGAGCCACAACCCAAAGGTGTATGCTGCCATGAAGGTGCGACAGGAAAGGAAAATTACGGAAAGGTGAGCATACAATTTTTTTCCATTTTGTGTGAATTTTTATTTATTTTTATAAAAATGTCATATGGGTACAGTGTTGCATGACCGCGCAATTATCATTCAAAGTGTGACAGTGCTGATAGCTGAAAAATGTCCTGGGCAGGAAGGGGGTAGAAGTGCCCAGTAGGCAAGTGGTTAAAGAGGTCCCATCACTGCTCATGGTGTTGTACAAAACCTTTATCTGCCATTGCTTATTGTTATTCCCTTTCTGTATCGGGGACCCATACATCAGTGGCTCCTTTTGGGATAAGCGCTACACTTGGTTTTAGTGTAATTCCAAAATGGGGGAAGATAAGGGGTGTGCTGCTAGGAGGAGGTAAACCCATGGGAACATCAGTTTGTGTAGACCTGCTTAGGGTCCTAGGCTGCTGCCTCTCTGGTAGTGGTTGAGAGATCTCTTATCAGAAGTTAAAATCCTATATGTGTGGTTAGGAAAATAAAAAACAAATATCTTGCTTGGAGGTTCACTTGACATGTTAAGTTGAACATGTCAGATACGCGTTTCGGGGAAACTGACCCCCCCCCTCCTTTTTCAGGGCTTGAGCAATAAAGTATAAAGCTGTCGGGAAGAAATTATATCTGTAGCCTAAATTAGGGCTGACATTTCTCCTCGCATAAACATTTCAAATGAACCTCCACGCGAGATTACCATTTTTTTTTACTAGGCGCTCTTAACCACATATCCAGGATATGAGATAACAGACAGGCTTGGGGTGCCAAGACAAATGTACACTGATCCATGTCTAAGCTTACAATAAATAAAGTGCAAAGGTTAATCTGATAATAAAGAAGTCATGTAAAATATTTCTCATGTTAAGCTGATATGGAGCTTCTCTTGAGTCTCTTACTTTTATTTTCTTCACTTCCAATCAAAGCACTCTTGTAAAACTTTCTAAGACATGATAATCAACTTATAATGGCTTAGAGGTGTGTTCCCGGGGCAGAGGGCATGTTCAGCTGTTACTAAGAGCAGGCGCCGATACAAGAAAACATGACCAAGCAGAAACTGGAAACACCGCCATCCTCCTGAATTTGCCCATAAACCGCCTAGCAGATGGAATGTGGAAGCTGATCTACTATGTCCAGTATTCCGTGTCTTCCTCCCCAGTCACATTACAGAGGGAGGCAGTAGTAGAGGCCGTGTTACTGTTTCAATTTGGTTACTGGGATAACACAGATCAGAAATTTTGCAGCTGCTGATAGCGGAACCGAATACCTAAGAGCTGGAACTTTCTGTTTATGCCAACTAAAAGAGGAGCAAGAAAGCAACACGGTCAATCAATGGTGATGTCACTTACTTGGGTGAAGATAGTAGTGGTAAAGGCTTTGTCTGAGGGTACCTGTAGGTACTATATTAACAGCAAATTTCAAGGAGCTTCCAAGGCGGCCCCGGTGGCCCCTAAACCTCATATGGATTTACAGAAAAGTGGAGCACCAGCAGCTGTGATGGCTACTGATATGATACATTGTGGTGTTGAATGTCAAGTATAGTCATATATAAAGATACTTTGCCAATTCAGGGCAAAGTGATAAAGCCATCTGATGCCACCCATCAATTTATACACCAGTCCATGCTCCCTCACTGCTTCCAGCTTTCCATTGCTTTATTAGAGCTAGGTTTCCAGGTATAGAGGATCATGTGACCTCCCATATGTGACCAGGGCCGGCGCTACCACTAGGCAAACTAGGCAGCCACCTAGGGTGCCCTGCTGCCTAAGGTGCCTGGCCACTGGTGTTCCTACACTCGCCTCTCTGCAGCAAGCAACTAAGTCTCAGCATCAGCAGGCAGCGGCCACGCCGTTCGCACATAGTGTCAGAGGCGCAGGACTGTGTCTGTGTCCCAACTCCCAAATGCATGGAAGCAAACATTCATTGATGGGCACTGGTAGGCTACAATTGATGGGCGCTGGTAGGCTACAATTGATGGGCGCTGGTAGGCTACAATTGATGGGCGCTGGTGAGGCTGCATTGATGGGCACTGGTGAGGCTGCATTGATGAGCGCTGGTGAGGCTGCATTGATGGGCGCTGGTGAGGTTGCATTGATGGGCGCTGGTGAGGTTGCATTGATGGGCGCTGGTGAGGCTGCATTGATGGGCGCTGGTGAGGCTGCATTGATGGGCGCTGGTGAGGCTGCATTGATGGGCGCTGGTGAGGCTGTATTTGATGGGTACTGGTGGGCTGCATTTGGGCGCTTCATTAAAATATATACATGAGCAGGGAAAAGAGGATTGAGTCAGGGGGGCGGCAAAAGTTGGTTTCGCCTAGGGTGTCAAAACTCCTTGCACCAGCCCTGTATGTGACAGTACTTGGGTCTGTTCAGTTAATCACTAAACCCAAACATTGTCACATGGGAAGGGGGTCAGTGGCATCATCCACCAGGCTAGCCTCCGACACCATCCAACACCGATGCTTACTCCTGCAGTGGGGGAAGACGAAGAGGTAGCATAAATCAGTGGGAATACCTTGCTGGGCATGTTTTTAGGAGAAACTTTCACTCTAAATAAGCAGATGGCTGTGTCTTTTTAAGAAGGCAGGGACAACTTGGCTTCTGCCACACACAACAAGAGCCAGGAGGATCTTTAAAAATCTCCAGAATCCACTGTAAAGTGAGAATACAAATTTCATAAAAAAGGTTAATTCATTATTAAAGAGAACCTATCAGGATGGAAACATGGTAGCCATGAATGCTGACTTGCTTCTGAAGGTGCAGGCTCAGGGGCTGTCCATACTTTTGATAAAACCAATGACAGTAAGAAATGCACTGTACACTATATGACCAAATGTTTGTGCACACCTCACCATTACACCTACTATATGGCCAAAAGTATTTTGAGTAATACCACCAAAGATTGTCGATCCATGGAATATCTGATTACTTTGGGAATCAGGAAGGAATCTTTTTTTCTTGGACTATGTTTTATAAGGATTGTTTGCTTTCGTGCTGATGAACTATGGGTTTAATAAAATAATTTGGATATTTTCTATTGGACAAGTGTCTTTTTTCAACCTAACTGTACAACTATCCCTCCAAATTTCTGAGTGATCGGTAATGTTACAGCATACAAAGACTGTTTAAAACAATTGTGCATCTCCAACCTTGTGACAGTTTGGGGAAGGCCCTTTTCTTTTCCAGCATTACTATTCTGTGCACAAAGTGAGTTCTATAAAGACATGGTTTGATGAGTTTCATGTGGAGGAACTCAAGTGGCCTACTGCACAGAGGCCTGACCTCAACCCTACTGAACACCTTTGGGATGAATTGTAACGCTGATTGTAAGGTTTTCTCATCCAACATCAGTACATGACCTTGCAAATGTTTTTTTGGCTGAATGGGCGGAAATCCTCAGACATACTCTAATATCTTGTGGAAAGCCCTTCTAGAAGAGTGGAAATCTATTTTTCCCCCTGTCTCCCCTGGCACAGTGGTCCATTCTAAGAAGCCATTATCCTGGCCCAAGGGGGTGGGAAGCAAGAGGGTGTGCAAAGATGTATACAAAAAATTTACATTTTAGAATACAGAATTAATGGCATTTACAAAAGGGGCCCTGACAGCAGATTGGAACAATGTGAGAGTAGAGTGTAGGGTGCCTGCCAAGCAATGTATATCTTCCATTCATTTGCATGAAGTTGGTCTTATTAGACACCCAAACTGGGCACTGGGCGAATGGCAGCGTTGAATATTGTGTAGTAGTTCATTGGAAAAGTCAGTATGTGATCCAAGGTCTATACCATAGTTTATATAGAGCTTTTCTCTGTGGAGAGAGGAGAACCTTCCAGAAGAACAACCATCTTTGCAGCACTCCACCAATCAGGCCTGTGTGGTAGAGTGGCTAGACGGAAGCCACTCCTCAGTAAAAGGCACATGACAGGCAGCCCTCCTAGAGTTTGCCAAAAGACACCTGAAGGACTCTGAGACCATGAGAAACAAATATCTCTGGTCTGATGAAAGAAAGATTGAACTCTTTGGCCTGAAAGCGTCATGTCTGGAGGGAACCAGGCACCGCTCATCACCTGGCCAGTACCATCCCTACAGTGAAGCATGGTGGTGGCAGCATCATGCTCTGGGGATGTTTTTCAGTGGCAGGAACTGGGAGACTAGTCAGGAAAGATGAATGCAGCAATGTACAGAGACATCCTTGATGAAAACCTGCTCCAGAGCACTCTGGACCTCAGACTGGGGCAAAGGTTCATCTTCCAACAGGACAACGACCCTAAGCAATAAGCACACAGCCAAGATAACAAAGGGGTGGCAACTGGACAACTCTGTGAATGTCTCTGAGTGGCCCAGTCAGAGCCCAAACTTTAACCCGATTGAACATCTCTGGAGAGATCTGAACATGGCTGTGCACCAACGCTCCCCATCCAAACTGATGGAGCTTGAGAGGTCCTGCAAAGAAGAATGGGAGAAACTGCCCAAAAATAGGTGTGCCAAGCTTGTAGCATCATACTCAAAAAGACTTGAGGCTGTAATTGGTGCCAAAGGGGCTTCACCAAAGTATTGAGCAAAGGCTGTGAATACTTATGTGGATATAGATAATTATTGTGCTATCCCCGAAAAAAGAGAAAAGGGGGAGCTGCTACACAAGAATGTGACAAATTCAGAAATGGAGGTGAATATGTAGCGCTAAATGTTGCAACAGTGAAGTATATGTAAATCACTAACAATATGCACCCCACTGGGTGAAAAAGGTGGAAAATTAAAATAATAATAAGCAGTGGCGGCTCTAGGCTTTTTGAGGCCTTAGGCAAAACTTAGACATGAGGCCCCACTCACGCCCATAATGGGAAAAATAATTCAAGCAAGAAAAATGGCTGCAGAAAATGCACGGATCTAGCACACATGTGATCAGCAGCACTTCCAGGGCACCCTCCTCACCCATCAGACATATTCAGCCAATGCAAGAGGGGTGGGGAGAGAGAGTGTAAGGTGATAAAGAGAGAGGGGTGATAGAGAGATCCGATGGCACCGACATTAGTATTTATCACAGGCAAATTAGGCGGCCGCGAGGCCCCTGTGAATGCGAGGCCTTAGGCGACCGCCTAATTTGCCTAATTAGAGAGCCGCCTCTGATAATAAGTCCACAAGTGAAACTAGTATGGTGATAATGTCCGTCACAAATGGATGAAGAATCTCACGGTGAAGGCGTCATAGAAGCCGTATGAACCATCTCTTGGAACATGCCTTCAAACAAATGGTATGACTTAAACACGCTTACCGGAACTGTTGGACCCGACTGTCAACGACAACAGATCAATCAAGCATGGATATTCCCAATTGACAGATGGACCAAACGATCAAAGGATTCCAGAGGAACTTGTGATGCGCCTCAATGGAATCTGGATGGTAGTAGCCACGAATGGAGCCAATGGACCCAGTAGTTCACAGCTGAATATCGATCTGGCGTTGGTGTCCCAATTGTGTAGATGGATCAAACAACCAAGGGGATCCAGAAAAAATCAAAAGATACTCTATAGGCTCTTGTAAACAATACCCCGAATGGGGTGGCAATGACCAAATGGAAGAACCAAAAAAACTCTCATCCACAGAACATGGAAAGAAAAGAAAAAATAGGGGCTCCGATGGTGCAGGTCAAAAAAGGTAGTTTTTTTATTGATAAAAACCAACATGCATGAGTAAAAGTGATCACAGTTCAATAAAAGCAATATGGGGAGTGGTGTACCTGGCCCGATGCGTTTGGTCCTACTAGGACTTCTACTGGGGCATCTATCTGCTCCCCCATATTGCACATATATTTATAGAAAACATACAAAACCTAAAACCAATAGCAGGTAGATGCCCCAGTAGAAGTCTTAGTAGCATGAAACGCGTCGGCCCAGGTACACCACTCCCCATATTGCTTTTATTGAACTGTGATCACTTTTACTCATGTATGTTGGTTTTTATCAATACAAACCTACCTTTTTTGACCTGCACCATCGGAGCCCCTATTTTTTTCTTTTCCTTCCATGTTCTGTGGATGAGAGTTTTTTTTGGTTCTATCATCGTGTCATTTCCACCCCATTCGGGGTATCGTTTACAAGAGCCTATCGAGTGTCTTTTGATTATTTATGGATCCCCTTGGTTGTTTGATCCATCTACACGATTGGGACACCATTGGCTCCATTCGTGGCTACTACCATCCAGATTCCATTGAGGCGCATCACGAGTTCCTCTGGATTCATTTGATCGTTTGGTCCATCTGTCGATTGGGAATATCCATGCTTGATTGATCCGTTGTCGCTGACAGTCGGGTCCAACAGTTTCGGTAAGCGTGTTTAAGTCATACCATTTGTTTGAAGGCATGTTCCAAGAGATGGTTCATACGGCTTCTATGACACCTTCACCGTGAGATTCTTCATCCATTTGTGACGGACATTATCACCATACTAGTTTCACTTGTGGACTTATTATTATTCTAATTTTCCACCTGTGAATAGTTATGTACATGTTGTTTTTTTTTTTTTGTCTTTTTTTTTTTCATTTTTGATAAATTTGCAAAGATTTCAAACAAACTTCTTTCACGTTGTCATTATTGGGGAATTGTTTGTAGAATTTTGAGGAAAAGAATGAATTTTAATCTATTTTGGAATAAGGCTGTAACATAAAATGTGGAAAAAGTGAAGCGCTGTGAATACTTTCCGGATGTACTGTAAAACGCTAAAACAGTCTTGCCGGCCGGCGTAGAGAAAGCAACCCACACTTCTGGTAACCGAGCTCCGCGACAACATCAGTGCGTCGTTCCGCCCGTAGCAACTCCTAAACCCCTGTAATCCCCATAAGTAGTCCCTATCTCTGACTCATCAGCTGCCACTCCTACTTCTGCCACAAACCTAAATTCAACTTTTAGTTAGTTTGTGCTACTTGACTTTAAAGATTTCAAGATTTATACATAGGCTGAAAATAATTAGAAACTTTTGAACAAATTACCTAAAATAACTTTTTATCTGTCTTCTTGGGAATTTATTTTTTGTTGTTTAATTTGGCCCCACGTGAAGACATCTGTCATCTGGCAGTTCACGAGAAATCCTCTGGACTCATCCAAAAAGGTGACCTGCTGTTGTTCTTGAGTGATCACTTGGAAAAAATGTGACAGTGATCTTATGTCAAGACGTGACCAGGCCAGTCTCCTTCAGGAGTTGTTTCAGACTGAAGAACACATGGCTGCTGTCACAGGCAGACCCTTAACCACTTGCCCTCTGTAAGATTTACTTCCCTTCATGACCAGGCCATTTATTGCGATACGGCACTGCGTTACTTTAACCACTTAAGACCCGGACCATTATGCAGCTTAAAGACCTGGCCACTTTTTGCGATTCGGCACTGCGTCGCTTTAACTGACAATTGCGCGGTCGTGCGACGTGGCTCCCAAACAAAATTGGCGTCCTTTTTTCCCCACAAATAGAGCTTTCTTTTGGTGGTATTTGATCACCTCTGCGGTTTTTATTTTTTGCGCTATAAACAAAAATAGAGCGACAATTTTTAAAAAAATTCAATATTTTTTACTTTTTGCTATAATAAATATCCCCAAAAAACATATAAAAAAACATATTTTTTCCTCAGTTTAGGCTGATACGTATTCTTCTACATATTTTTGGTAAAAAAAACTGCAATAAGCGTTTATTGATTGGTTTGCGCAAAAGTTATAGTGTTTACAAAATAGGGGATAGTTTTATGGCATTTTTATAAATTATAATTTTTTTACTAGTAATGGCGGCGATCAGTGATTTTTTTCATGACTGCGACATGGCGGACACATCGGAAACTTTTGACACTATTTTGGGACCATTTGTCATTTTTACAGCGATCAGTGCTATAAAATGCACTGGTTACTGTAAAAATGACACTGGCAGTGAAGGGGTTAACCAGGAAGGGGCGCTGTAGGGGTTAAGTGTGCCCTGATTTGTGTTTTCTTACTGTGGGGGGGCGTGGCTTAGCGTGTGACATCACTGATTGTCGTTCCCTATGACAGGGAACAGACGATCAGTGACAGGCTCACTAGGAAGCACGGGGAGAGGTTTGTTTACCCTTAGCTCTCCCCGTTCTTCCTCTCTATGACCCGATCGCGGGACACCAGCGGCGATCGGGTCCGCTGTTCCTGCAGGAGCAGTCATGGAGAAGAGGACCGGCTCGCGAGCGCGCCCGCGACCCACGGCTGGGCTCTTAAAGGGGACGTACCTGTACGCCCACGTGCCCAGCCGTGCCATTCTGCTGACGTACATCAGCGTGCGGCGGTCCTCAAGTGGTTAACTGACAATTGCGCAGTCGTGCGACGCTGTACCCAAATAACATGTATGTTCTTTTTTTCCCCCACAAATAGAGCTTTCTTTTATTTGTTTACCTCTTTTTTTTCTTTTTTTTTTTTGCACTATAGACTGATAATTTTGAAAAAGAAAATCAATGTTTTTTTACTTTCTGCTATAAAACATATCCAATATAAAAATGTCCTTCTTTCTTTCCCCCTCATTTCCCCCTCATTTTGGTCTCATCTGAATAGTTGTATATAAAATGCACTTTTTATCTTTCAAAAAGTGTTTCCCACTGCTAAACCTTTCATACAATTTCTAAATTGCTGCATTTGTAAATTTCTAAAGACAGTATAAAGGAATAGTAGTGGTAACAAAAAAAGCACTTGTGGGTTTAACTAATCATTTGTTTGTATAATTCTCCTTTTTTAAGGGGGCGTGGCAAGGGGTGTGTCCCATGCCTACATACTTTTGCTAAAAGGGTGTCCCTTGTTCCCATCTCAAAAAGTTGGGAGGTATGCAGTGATCCGTGCTAAAAATATGCACTGTCACTGTGCTAATGACACTGGCTGGGGGAAGGGATTAACATCAGGGGCGATCAAAGGGTTAACTGGGTGCCTAACCAGTGTTTATGTGAACTGTTGGAGGTGCTTTTACTAGGGGAAGAGATGGAATTTATTCCCTGCTTTGCAGAGATGTAAACGCCATCGCTTCCTCCCTGTCAGAACGTCAATCTAACCTATATTGATACAGTACGTGATCCAGTGCACAGCTGGATAATTGTGAATGAACATCGAGCCGCTCAGCACAGAGCACTTCCTATTCATTCACGGTCCAGTGCAGCTGAGGCTGCAGAGGAAGGTATGCATGCTTGAGCTTTTAATGTAATAGGCTGCGCTCACCTATACACACAGCAAGAGCTTCCCAATCAATATATTGACTTGTGTACAACCAGCTAGCCCATACATGAATCGAAATCTGGCCAGTCCCTGTTCTTATCTGGAAAGCAAGGCCAGGCTTCTAGCAATGTTTGGATCTAATGATGTCTCATCATAATAGGAACAATTGCAAATATGTGTTCTTTTAGACATAAACACATAGCCAATACTATGCAATTGTGCTATTGTCTTCAAATCCCATTCACACCTAGGGATTGGGGATCACAGGCAGAATTCCACTGAAATAGTGGCAAAACACACCATGCCTGTTTGGGTGGCATTCATTTTATAACGGCATTGAAAAACGCTGCTGTTTGGCCGTGATTGTCGCTCGATAAATCGTATTGCATGAAGCATGTCGCCCCAAAAAGGAGTAGGAGCTTCTTTAGAGCGACAAACTTCGCACGATGCAGCACAATTTATCGCTGCAAAATCGCAACGCATTTAGGTGCCAACAGTGGCGGTGCGTCCATAAAGGGCGCACGGGCACCGCCCCCTCTCTCCTACCACCTGTATATCACCATAGATAGATTAATGCAATGCATGAATCTATCTATGGTCGCCGCTGCCACCCCCAATTCAGGTGCCCGGCCCCTTTTCGGGCGCCGGGCGCCTGAATTACAGCTGCGGGGTCTTTTTTGAAAGCACCTGATTAGAGCCATAGGCTCTAATAGACGTCCAAAAGGGTGAACAGCGGGCGCCATGCTGGGTAATCGCAGTTTACTCAGCGTTGTGTTAGGAAAGCGAATATACATTCACTTTCCTAATACTGAACCGCCTCTCAGCCAATCAGGTGCTCGGGTCTGTTACCTGTCACCTGATTGGCTGAAACAGGCGCTGTGATTGGACGCCTATCAGTTGTCCAATCATAGCAGAGGAGGGGAATAGAGGACGGGAGAAGACATCGAGGAGCGCGGAGGACATCGCCGCCGTGACCTGACCCGCTGCCCCATCGAGACAGGTAAGTGCCAGGTACAGTAGCGGAAATTGATAAGCACACTGGCGGCAATTGATGGGCACACTGGCGGCAATTGATGGGCACACTGGCGGCAATTGATGGGCACACTGGCGGCAATTGATGGGCACAGTAGCTGCGTTTGATGGCACAGTGGCAGCAATTTATGGGTACAGTGGCTGCGTTTGATGGCACAGTGGCTGCAATTGATGTTTTTTGGAGGGTTTTTTTCAGTTTGTTTGCGCCCCTCCAAAAATTTTGAGCACCAGCCGCCACTGGGTGACAATGAATGGCACCCAAACACACATGGTGCGTTTTGCCACTATTGCAGTGCAATTTGGAATCGCGGGCAGAATCATGGCGATTCTGCCCACGATCCCAAATTGCCAGATGTGAACGGGGCCTGAAAGGGTCTCTCGCAAACACTCTTTGATGAAACAAATCACAAATGTCACTTGTTTAAGAAATACACTAAGCCCCCGTTCACACTGAATCCGACTTTAAAATCGTGAGACTTAACTTGAAGTCGCACAATTTCAAAACGGCAGGTCAGTGCGACTTCAGGTGCAGCATGGCTGACATCTGTGCGACTTCATGCACAGATGTCTATGCAAGTCGCACAAAAAAAGTGGAGGAACCTTTTTTCAATTCAGTGCAGCACCACAAAGTCGGAGTCGCACTGATTTGAACAGTTCCATTGCCGACAATAGGGTGCAACTTGTCATGCGATTTGGACCTGTCAAATCGCATGACAAGTCACACCGGTGTGAACTGGGGCTAATCAAGACTGAATGTTGTGTACCAGTCAAATACTAGATACTTTGCTGTCTTTCTTATCTGTTATTGGCTAATGGGTGACCTATTTCTAAAGAAAACACCAACTATTTGAAATTATACCAGAAATATTAGATTCACTGATATTTGCTGGCGGTGTGAAATAATTCCCATGCAATTGCATTCACAGGAGTCTTTCCCTAAGAACAACAGGACTTTAAGAGGTCTGTTAGGAGTATAAAAATAACGAGACAACAGGACTGTACAATCGCAAACAATACATGGACCAAAAGTAGGAACAGACAAAGATTATCGCTAATACCAAAAGTGCTTTATAGGATTATATTACCTAAAAAGTGACTCATAATTAGATAACGAGGCACATGAAAAGGATTATTTTAGTATCTGTTGGTGCAGCGCTTCCCAACCGTTTTTCAGTCGTGGCACCCTATAAAACTAAGCAAAATTTCAAGGCACCCCAGTCTAAAAATTAAACATTTTTAAATGTTACTTATCATTGGGAAACCTGAGCCTGGGACGATGAACACAACAGCCTTGATTAAATTATTCACCCTATCACACCAAAGACCCCCCATCACATCAGAGCCCCTCTTCACATGAAAGGACTTTCTCAACACATCAGAGGTCTCCCTATCCTATCGGAGG
Organism: Rana muscosa; assembly: GCA_029206835.1. Classification (NCBI taxonomy): domain Eukaryota; kingdom Metazoa; phylum Chordata; class Amphibia; order Anura; family Ranidae; genus Rana; species Rana muscosa. The sequence goes on from CM055128.1 coordinate 32,349,223, forward strand.
TCCTACCATCACTTTAAAGGTTCCCCCTATCACATCAAAGGTTCCTCCCATTGCATCAGAGGTTCCTCCCATCACCTCGGAGGTCCTTTCATCACATCAGAAGTCTCCCATCTTATTAGAGGTTCAGCCACCAAATCAGGGGTCTCCCATCAAATCAGAGGATCTCCCATCACATCAAAGGTTCCCCCATCACATCAGAGATCTCCCATCACATCAGAGGTCCCCCATCACGTTAAAGGATCTCCCATCGCATCAGAGGTTCCCCCATCGCATCAGAGGTTCCCCCATCGCATCAGTGGTTCCCCATCACATCAGAGTTCTTCCCATCACCTCAGAAGTCCCCCCCCTCATTACACCAGAGGTCCCCCCATCACATCAGAGGTCCTTTCATTACATCAGAAGTCTCCCCATCCCATTCCTGTTACTCATAGGCGTGCGCACAGGGTGTTCCAGATGTGCCTGGGCACACCCTAGTCACCTAGTGCACTACTCTTTCACTATGCCAGCAGGGAGATCAGTGTGATATATATATAATATGACACACGTGTGTTTGAGCTTTGGGGTGCAAACCCTAATGCAATAGGTTGCAAACACCTATGTTGTTACTTAGACATTTTGGTTATATGGTTGTTGTTCACTTGTATCTTCACATTTGCTTGCTTCCCTTTGCTGGTGTGTGGATACATTTTGTTTTACTAATAATAAATTTACTATATATAGTCTAATCTCAGTTGACTCCCGACAAGTGTTTTTGATACTGATACTCATTCCGATTCTGCGATTGACCCAGCTTTCACCTGACCTCACTTTCGGATTACCCTTGTCAGCTCTGTTCGCTGTCTATCTCTGCTACTGACCTCTACCTGGATTACCGACTTCGTCCTGTCTAGTGAATTCATACCTCACTGCCCGTTTGCTAACCTTTGACTGTCCCTGACTCTGATCCTGCCTACAACTTGGTGCCTTCCCGCTTAGCTGTTACCAGACCAGGTTTGGGATCTGACTTTAACTCTACTACACTTCTGCTTCATCCCAACCTGCAACCATTTGTTATTGACCTTTGGCTTGTTCCTTGACTATGCTTCCTCTTGATCCCAACCTTCAACCAATTGTTATTAACCTTTAGCTTGTTCCTCGACTATGTTTCTGCTTGATCTCAACCTGAAACCATTTGGTACTGACCTTTTGGCTTGTTCCTCGACTACACTTCTGCTTGATCTCAACCTGCAACCATTTGTTATTGACCTTTTGGCTTGTTCCTTGACTAAGCTTCCACTTGATCTCAACCTGCAACTATTTGTTATTAACCTTTGGCTTGTTCCTTGACTATGCTTCTACTTGACCCCAACCTGCAACCATTCTTTATAAACCTCTGGCTTGTTCCTCAACTACGCTCCTGCTTGATCCATTCCCAACCTGCAACCACTTGTTACCAACCTTTGGCTTGTTTACTGACTATGTTTCTGCTTGATCTCAGCCTGCTATATCTGTTACTGGACCCTGGCTTGCTCACTTCCTGGTGGGAAATTCCGGAGGACTGCAACCTGGTACTAACACAAAGCAAACCTCCTCTTCACCCTCAGGAGCTCTGGTGAATACCAATTAGTACTTGGACTCCCAACCTCCAGATGAGCCCGCGTCATCTTCCAGGCTGAACTGCTTCTGTGCTGGTTGGTGGGAGCCTTTCTACTGCTATAGCTACTGGTCTCCGAGCCTGACACCTGACCATGAAAGGTATGTGACACCAGTCCTTCATGTTTCTCGCCTCTAAGTAGAATGATATCTGAAGCCCTAAAGAAGGAGGATTTGGAAACTCCCATAACATGTTGGTTACTGCCTATTACTAAAAAATAATTTATATCTAGCCACTTTATCGATTTATCTTTCTGCACTCCACGCCCATTTTTACAATACATACAGTAAGAAGTTTAATTTCACCCCATCACAGAGCTCACCTGGCGATGTGCGGATGTGCGTCACTACACGCCATGTGTAGAGGGGTCCAGCCGTTTTCATCTCTCTGCTCGATGTCCGCTCCGTATTTCACCAACAACTTGACGCAGTCCAGATTCCCAGAGAGGACGGCTTCATGCAAAGCACCCATGCCTGGGAGACACAATATAGGGATCGCAATTAATACTTCCTTTCCCTACTCCGTTTCCACTTTATTGTTGGATATTTCAGGATTTCCCTATTTCTGCTTTTTCCTTGTGGATAATTTATAGGCAATATGACCTCTTGCAACAGAACTCTGTGATCAGCAAATATAGTCTAAATACAAGAGGCAAGGTGCAGATATAGGCAGTCCTCCTGTACCGGAACCAGGCACTCCTGCTCACTTTATGATGCCCGGACTCAGTACCGGAGGACTGGCTGTACCCCCCTATTGTCAGAGGTTAGGTAGGCTATAAAGGATGAGGATTTGTAATACAGAACTCTAGCATGAGTATTCTTCTTGAATCTTAGTGTGCTTTGTGTATTTCTTCCAGATCTGTGCAGTAATCCAGTATGAAACTTTGGCTTCCTATAATAAAGACCGCTCACTGCTGTTCTCTCTCCTTGTGCAGGGGGACTGGTCTGGTTTTTGACCCCTCCTAAAGCTTTCTGCAGACAGCCTGTAGTGGGTGGAGACTGATGGGCCCCTCCCACAGCTCTGCTCTCTGCATAGGCTATGTACAGCACTCATAGGCGTGTGCAGGGGCTGTGCCGAGTGTGCCTGGGCACACCCTTATAACCCCGCCCGCCAGGGCCACTGATAAGGCAGTACAGTCGGCCCTCCTGTACCGGGCCCAGGTTCTACCAGTTCAAAAGGGGGGCTCGGGCACCTGCTGAGCAGAAGGACCAGCTGTGCTGCATTATTTCAGACACCAAGCCTCTTGTTCCTCCCCCTGCGGCACTGCCAGCATCTCCTCATCTTCCTCCCTCCAGCTGGGCTTCAGGGGGATGGGGGGGCTGGTAAATAAGTAATTTACTGGCCCCTTCCTTTTCTGAATGAACACAGAGTGATCGGTACCAATAATCTTGATCCTCTGACTTCACTACTTTCAGTCAGTGATCCTGAGCAGGTATGCAGGTCATCTGTCGCAAGCTTTGTTTAAACCAGACACAACCGGGCACTTTCCAAAAGTAGGTCCTCAGAGGCAACTCCTGTCTTTTCTCAGCACAGGTCTCCAAACGGACTTATGGATATCTATTAAAAAGTGTGAGATGCAGTTTGGCTTTGGTTTGTAAGTGTATTTAAATCTGCTAGTACATCTAACACTCCCCTCTCCCCAGACTGGCAATGCTGCTGTCCAAAGGTGTCCCCTGTGCTCCTTTATCCAGAGTGGGGGCACTTTAATGTAGGAGGTTTGTTACTGGCCAGATCACCGGGTGAAAACAGAGGGGGGGGGGAAAGCTTTAAAAAAAGAAATCTAATGCAGCCACCATATCCAAAGCTGGCCATACATTATACAATTTTCTTATTCAATTTCCTTTAGATTTACATTCAACTATGTAGTGCAAGGGCCTGACTGATTGCATACAAATTGGAAGTGTTTAGCCTCACATTATATGGTTTTGGTAAATCTAAAGGAAAATTGTACAAAAAAATGCATGGCCATTTTCGGTTTAATACCACATTAAAGAAGAAAAAAAACACCAAACATCCTAATTCTGCCTTCTCAATTGATTTCAATGAACTCCCATACAATTTTGAAGCAGTGAAATCATTCAGTTTTGCCAGAATCATTATTGCTGAATAATCTTACAAAACCAAAATTTCCTGAACCTTTTATCCAGGGCTTTTTTTTCAGGGGAAACGCAGTTTCGGCACCTCCAGCACTAGGGGGTGAAAACAAGGGACAGTGTTTGTAGGTGGGTAGGGGGTGGAAACAAGGGACGGTGCTTGGAGGTGGGTAGAGGGTGGAAACAAGGGACGGTGCTTGGAGGTGAGTAGGGGGTGCTTTGATGTGGGTAGGGGGTGGAAACAAGGGATGGTGCATGGAGGTGGGTAGGTGGTGGAAACAAGGGACGGTGCATGGAGGTGGGTGGAAAACAAGAGCTGGTGCTTAGAGGTGGGTAGGGGGCGGAGACAAAGGGGTGACTTGGAGGTGAGTAGGTGCAAACAAGGGATGGTGCTTGGAGGTGGGTAGGGGGCGGAGACAAGGGGGTGACTTGGAGGTGAGTAGGGGGTGCAAACAAGGGATGGTGCATGGAGGTGGGTAGGGGGCGGAGACAAGGGGGTGACTTGGAGGTGAGTAGGAGTTACAAACAAGGGATGGTGCTTGGAGGTGGGTAGGGGGCGGAGACATGGGAGTGACTTGGAGGTGAGTAGGGGGTGCAAACAAGGGATGGTGTGTGGAGGTGGGTAGGGTGGCGGAGACAAGGGGGTGACTTGAAGGTGAGTAGGGGTGCAAACAAGGGATGGTGCTTGGAGGTGGGTAGGGGGCGGAGACAAGGGGGTGACCTGGAGGTGAGTAGGGGTTACAAACAAGGGATGGTGCTTGGAGGTGGGTAGGGAGCGGAGACATGGGGGTGACTTGGAGGTAAGTAGAGGTGCAAACAAGGGATGGTGTGTGGAGGTGGGTAGGGTGGCGGAGACAAGGGGGTGACTTGGAGGTGAGTATGGGGTGCAAACAAGGGATGGTGCGTAGAGGTGGGTAGGGGGCTGAGACAAGGGGGTGACTTGGAGGTGAGTAGGGGTGCAAACAAGGGATGGTGCGTGGAGGTGGGTAGGGGGCGGAGACAAGGGGGTGACTTGGGAGAGGGGAGTTCCTGCACCTATTCTCTGAGAAAAAAAGCCCTGCTTATGTCTATTTTTATCTTCAGGCAACCAAGCCACTGTTTTTGAATGCTCAGTTGGCCGTGTATTCAGCACCTCTCCATAGAGTTAGTGGTCAACAAAGTCAACTTTAATATTTTTGAATAGACATGATTAAGGAATAAAAAGAAGTACAGGCGTATTTTGTCCCCATAGACCAAAGAAAAATATACTCCACAAATTGACAAAAGAATTGTAGAAGATTTTATTGCATAAAAGCTTATATAGGGTGTAACAAAACCAGAATATTAAACAAAATTGGGCATATTGAGCCTTGGAATATAAACTGTACTCATCAAGTGAAGAATAATCTCATATGTGTAAAACTGATATTATCATGTCTATATCTTTCCGGATATATATATAAAAACATTAAATACGTCAATCTCTCAACATTCAGACAATATAAATATATATATATATATATATATATATATATATATATATATATATATATATATATGACAATGCCCAAGTTTGTACATTAGTCTGGTTCTATTACATCCCATGTAGGCTTTTAGAATTATTGAATACAATTTTCTACAATTTTTAGTCAATAAATATAATGCATTTTTTTGTCAATAAATATGAATGCAATTTTTAGTCAATAAATATAATGCTAACATATATTATCGTATCTATATCTCTCCAGATATGTTGTATACAGAAATACATACATACGGCAATATCTCAATATATAGAAAATAATATATAGACAATGCCCAAGTCATACAGTCTTCTGGTTATATTACACCATACAATACAATTTTCTCCAATTTTTAGTCAATGAATATATTGACTGATATTATCAAATCTATAACTCTCCAGATTTGCCTTATACAGGCATATAGAAAAACAAAAAATGCCTCGATCTCCCAACATATAAACAAAAAAACAAAAAATAAATAAATATATATATATGACAGGGCCAAAGTTTGTATATTAGTCTGGTTGTATTACACCCATATAGGCTTTTAAGACTTATTAAATACATTTTTTTTTTACCATTTTTAGCCAATAAATATAAAGATTGATAATCATGTCTATCTCTCCAGATATGTCTTATACAAGACATAAAGAAATACCTCAATCTCTCAATATATAGACAATATATATAGACAATGCCAAAGTTGTACATTCTTCTGGCTATATTACGCCTTATTTGGACTTTTAGAATTATTAAATGCAATTTTCTCCAATTTTTAGTCAGAAAATATAATGACTGATATAATAATATCTATATCTCCCCAAATATGTGTTATGTAGACATGTAGAAAAAATATCAAATGTATCAATCGGTCAACATATAGACTAATTAATATATATATATATATATATATATATATATATATATATATATATATATATATATTATATATATATAAACAATGGGCAAGTTTGTACATCTAGTTGTATTAAGCCCCGTATAGGCTTTTAGTATTACTAAATAACATTTTCTAAAATTTTTGGTCAATAAATATTATGACGGATTATCATGTCTATGGCCGGGTTCACACTAGTGCGACACGACATCCGTCCTACTTTGGATCCGACTTTGCCCTGCGACATGAAGCCGACATATGTCCGACTTTCAATGAACGGGGATCCGACTTGGATCCCCGCCAATATCAGGCACTGTGTTTGGTATGAATCTTGAAGGGGAACTCCAGGCCAAATTTTAAATTAAAAAAATGGCATGGGTTCCCCCTCCAGGAGCATACCAGGCCCTTGGGTCTGGTCTGGATTTGAACAGGCACCCTACGCCGAAAAAACGGCGTGGGGGTCCCCCCAAAATCCAAACCAGACCCTTATCCGAGCACACAACCTGGCCGGCCGCAGGGGAAGAGGGGGGAGGAGAGAGCGGCCCCCCCTCCCTCCTGAACCGTACCAGGCTGCATGCCCTCAACATGGAGGGTTTGGTGCTCTGGGGCAGGGGGGCGACCTGCGGCCCCCCCACCCCAGAGCACCCTGCCCCCATGTTGATGAGGACAGGGCCTCTTCCCGACAACCCTGGCCGTTGGTTGTCGGGGTCTGCGGGCGGGGGGCTTATCGGAATCCGGGAGCCCCCTTCAATAAGGGGGCCCCCGGATCCCGGCCCCCCCACCCTATGTGAATGAGTATGGGGTACATCGTACCCCTACCCATTCACCTGGTGGACAAAAATTGCAATAAAAAAACACTACACAGGTTTTCAAAGTAATTTATTACACAGCTCCGGGGGTCTTCTTCCGACTTCCGGGGGTCTTCTTCCGACTTCCGGGGGTCTTCTTCCGACTTCCGGGGGTCTTTTCCGACTTCGAGGGTCTCCGGTGTCGTCTCCCGCTCTCCGGTTCTTTCTTCCGCCAGGCCTCCGCTAACTTCTTTTTTAGCTCTCTTGCTAACAGAGGCCCGGTCTTCCCGTTGTCTCGTCCGGCTCTCCGTTGTCCTTCTGCCGACCCCTCCACTAACTTCTTGGTAGCTCTTTCGCTAGTGGAGGGGCGCGGTCTTCCCGTCGTCGCCGTCGGCTTCTTCTTCCCTCTTCTCCTCCTCGATGTTGACGCGTCGCTTCTTCCCGCTGTAATACTGGCTCTCCGCTCCGCTCCGCATTAATATAGGCTTCTCATGACGTCACAGTCACATGTTCCCATGACGTCACAGTCATATGCTCTGGGGCCATGTGCCCCGGAACATGTGACTGTGACGTCATGAGAAGCCTATATTAATGCGGAGCGGAGAGCCAGTATTACAGCGGGAAGAAGCGACGCGTCAACATCGAGGAGGAGAAGAGGGAAGAAGAAGCCGACGGCGACAGCGACGGGAAGACCGACCCCTCCACTAGCGAAAGAGCTAAAAAGAAGTTAGTGGAGGGGCTGGCAGAAGGACAACGGAGAGCCGGACGAGACAACGGGAAGACCAGGCCTCTGTTAGCAAGAGAGCTAAAAAGAAGTTAGCGGAGGCCCGGCGGAAGAAAGAACCGGAGAGCGGGAGACGACACCGGAGACCCTCGAAGTCGGAAAAGACCCCCGGAAGTCGGAAGAAGACCCCCGGAGCTGTGTAATAAAATACTTTGAAAACCCGTGTAGTGTTTTTTTATTGCAATTTTTTCCCACCAGGTGAATGGGTAGGGGTACGATGTACCCCATACTCATTCACATAGGGTGGGGGGGCGGGATCCGGGGGCTCCCGGATTCCGATAAGCCCCCCGCCCGCAGACCCCGACAACCAACGGCCAGGGTTGTCGGGAAGAGGCCCTGTCGTCATCAACATGGGGGCAGGGTGCTCTGGGGTGGGGGGGCCGCAGGTCGCCCCAGAGCACCAAACCCCCCCTGTTGAGGGCATGCGGCCTGGTACGGCTCAGGAGGGAGGGGGGCGCTCTCTCGTCCCCCCCTTTTCCCCTGCGGCCTGCCAGGTTGTGTGCTCGGATAAGGGTCTGGTTTGGATTTTGGGGGGACCCCCACGCCGTTTTTTCGGCGTAGGGGCGCCCGTTCAAATCCAGACCAGACCCAAGGGCCTGGTATGCCCCTGGAGGGGAACCCACGCCGTTTTTTTATTTAAAATTTGGCCTGGAGTTCCCCCTCAAGAGCAGTACAGCACAAGTCGCATGCCAAAGTCGGACCATGCAAGACTGCGGTCCGACTTTGATCCGACTTCAATGATAGTCAATGGGCTGAAGTCGGATCAAAGTCGGACCAAAGTAGTACAGGGAGCATTTTCAAAGTCAGACCGACATGTGTCGGACCAGTTAGGACGGCTCCCATAGGGAAACATTGATTTTCACACGTCATGCGACATGAGCTCCCAATGTCGGAGCGTTTGTCGCCCCAGTGTGAACCAGGCCTTAAGCTTTGAGAATAAAACCTGGAAGCTGATTGGTCCCGATGCACAGCTGCACCAGATTTTGCGCAGTCCATATATATTGTATTGTTGTCCAGTTTTAGGAAATCAACCCCATAGAAATACCTCAACCTCTCAATATATAGACAATGCCTAAGTTGTACATTTGTCTGGCTATATTACACCCTTATTTGGGCTTTTAGAATTATTAAACACAATTTTCTCCCAATTTTAAATCAATTATAATGACTGATATAATCATATCTATATCTCTCCAGATAGGTCTTACACAGACATATAGAATTGCCTCAGTCTCTCAATATATAGACAGTGCTTAAGTTGTAACTTTTTCTGGCTATAATACACCCCTTTTTTTGGGGCTTTTAGAATCATTGAACACAATTTTCTCCCAATTTTAAGTTAATAATTATAATGACTGATATAGATATGATTCTATCTCTCCAGATAGGTCTTATACAGACATATAGAATCTTAATATATAGACAGTGCTTAAGTTGTACATTCTTCTGGCTATATTACACCCCTTTTTGGGCTTTTATAATTATTGAACACAATTTTCTCCAATTTAAGTCAATAAATATAATGACATATTATCACGTCTATCTTTCCTATACAGACATATAGAAATATGTCAATCTCTTAACATATAGACAATATATACAGACAATGCACAAGTCTCTACATTTGTCTGGCTTTATTACACTTGATAGGTTTTTAGAATTATTGAACACAATTTTCTAAAATTTTTAGTCAATTTGTAGAAAATATTTTTCTTTGAGCAGATTAAAATAAGCCTCTACTTTTCTTTATCACATCGTATTGGTTAAGGTTGTCCCCAGACCAATTATCATCACTTAAGTATATAAAGAGTTTTTGGTGGTATAGAATATTCAAACATTAAACCCCCCCCCCCCATTAGTGGTCAACCAATAAAAATGTGTTGCTAGTATTTTTGAATAGCTGTCTACAGAAATGCTTTATTCGCCACCGTGTACCACCAGCCTTTTTGGGTCAACATCTACAGATGTTCCTCATCACAATTAAAAAAAGAAATTGTCATAAAACACATGTTTTGCATTAGTATTTTGTACCTCTGAAAAGTAAACATTATCAACTCCCGAACAGCAAACAAACAAGTGCCACCTACAAACGCATGTCATTGGTGGAGAGGGTCCAGCTTGTTGGAGCTTACAATTATGACCAAGAGTGGGCAAACCCCTGGAGGCAGGGAGCCATGGTGCGCAACATTTGTGGCTATTTTTAAAGATGGTCAGCAACGCTTCCTTTACCTGCTGGAACAGTTTGACCGAATCCCCCCCCAAAAAAATGTCCTTATTCTGTTAGCTCCATATCTATCGACTATCGATGCCCTCACCTGTTAGGTAGATTTTATCCAGTGTCACTTTTCTAGCACGTATAAACCTCCCAACTTGCTCCAGGTCACCCTGACGAATGTGATCCAGGAAGACGACTTCGTTTGGAAAATGCACCGACCGCGTCGACCTCAGGCTTCGCGACCGCCGGGTGGGATACAACTTCATCTTGAGGATGCCGTGATCGGGGGTGGCGGAAGGTGAACTTAGCGCCAGCGCTGTCTGATAGATTGTCTCCACAAAAGGTAGAATCGGGTTTTTGGGTACTGCTCCACCGATTGTGGCAAATCTTTCGCCCACTTTTTTTATTTATTTTTTATTTATTTTTTTTAAGGTCCGTTGTCCTGAGACACAGATCCGAAAGGCTGATGATCAATTCCACACGAGCAGAAGCGGCACACAAAACCCCCCTTTTTATAGCTCTGCCTTCCCATCTATTTAAGGGACACTCATCTCATCTCACTGTAAGGCAAACGACCGATGCAGACGCCCACTGCAGTTCATGGAAAGGCTCATCTTACCAGGTCAACTGATCGAGAGAGCAGCTGCTACTCAGAGCTTTGCAGGGTCACAAGCAAGAAACAAAAATTGGCTGCAAGTTTGGGGTGGGGAATGAGCGCTCGCACGGCGATCCCTGACAAGCCCTGTCGACGTGATCAGACAGCTATCTGTCCACACACAGGAGGAGGAGGAGGATGCTAGGACACGACTCGCTAAATGGGGGGTCAGCCATGCTAGGTCAGGCTGTCTAGCCAGGTCCAAAATTATCGGCGAGTGCAAAAAGGAAGGCTTTAATGCTATAGAAAATGGTTACCCTAATGCCAAGAAAATAGATCCCCCCCTCTCTTTTCTCAGAGCTACATGGTTTCAATTGCAAGACAGATTAAGAAAAGAATTAAAAGACTTTAGCACGTATGGCATGAAAGGAGAAGGCTGCGTTACCAAACAAGCGGTAAACAGTTTAAAGCTATCCTACAGAAGTATGAAAAGGATTGGTTTTAACATATATCCCCACAGGGTGATACTATGGATATACTAGTAGTAATGTGCCAGCATCCCGATAATATGCATAGGCGATCAAACAGAGCTAAGGGGTACTCGCTGACGATTAACTACAAATCCGATAGGGGTCCTGACCTCTCTATTGAGCAGACCAGGCTTATTATGGTAGTTTGGACCAAGTTAATTTTGTTTAACACCGCTCCAGCACCTTAAAATAATATTTCTATACCAGATCAGCTGAGTCTCCTGTCCTCTACTCCTGTTTACCAGCACAGATCGTCCTATCAATACTATCTTAATTATTTTTACATGACAAAATTCCCCTGACTGGCCATGTAGTTTAACACATCGCCATTGTCTAGGCAATTAGGCTGACTGTTGTCCTTTCAACACGGCCAACTCTATTCATATGTTTATGCTCCTGAGGAAGCGTTACACTAACGCGTAACAGGTAGAGCAAGTCCTCCTTCTCCTCTGGACCCACTGTTCGGTTATCCACTCTACAGTTGTATTGCTATTGCCGTATCTTACTCATTTGAGTTTATTTACGGAAACTGTACTGTATTGTTAATATTGTGATAACCTATGTGGACCAGTTATATAAAATCAAGTAAATATTCAATATTATAACTGTCTTTTATATGATATTTTCTATATTAAAATACTCCTAGTTTTTTACCTTGTTTACTGTGTGCCTTTGAATATCCTACAGCAGTACTGCATAAACAAATATGGATATTAGAGAACTAAGGGTTATATAAAAAATAGCTGTCTCTAGCATTAACATGGCTGTCATTGGCTTTCTGAGTGTCCCATGTAACATAGTTTTACAGCAGGGAAAATAATTATTTGATCCCCTGCAGATTGTGCAAGTTTGCCAACTTACAAAGAAATGAAGGGTCTATAATTATCATAGGTGTATTTTAAGCGATAGAGACAGAAAATCAACCAAAATTCCAGAAAAAACACAATGCAAATGTTATAAATTGAGTTGCAGTTCAGTGAGTAAAATAAGTACAGTGGAACCTCGGATTACGAGCATAATCCATTCCAGGAGAATGCTCGTAATCCAAAGTACTCGCATATCAAAGCGAGTTTCCCAATTTGAAGTCAATGGAAACGAAAATAATTTGTTCCGCATTGACTTCAATGGCATGCAATACCGCATGCAGCAAGTGGCGGGGGGACACCGGAGAGCCTCGGAAAAGGCCCGAGGACACCTCAGCAAACCACGGAAAGACTTTGTTCCCGAAATATGCAGAGGTCAGCCGTGCTGTCCTCGGGCCTTTCCGTGCATTTCCGAACGGCGCAGATTGGCGGCGTTCAGCTCTGCTCGGCTCTGGCGCCCCCCACCTCAGGCCAAACGTGGTACTGTACACAGCTTTGGCCTGAATCATGCTCGTTTTGAGAGACAACACTCACTAACCGAGTTACGATTTTTAAAAATACAATGCTCGTGTAGCGGGTATGTACTTTCCCGGGTGTAATTTGAACTTGGCAGAGACATCAGTGATGTGTAATTCCCTGCAGCCCAGCAGGTGGCGCTGTCGCCCTGGGCTGGGGTTGAATCATTGCTGTGTGCCGTGCCTCCTTTTTGTCCTCCCTCGGCAGCGGTATGGTGGGGCGGGGAACCCGCCGTGCTTGCTGGGAGAGGGTATAAAGGGGCCGGCCATCTTTGTCACGGGGTCGAGTCCCAGGCACCTTCAGCCTGTGGGCGGTGGTTCGTGTCGGTCCACTAGGCGGCCTAGGCCTAGAGGACAGCCGGAGGTCGTGTTCCATCCCAGGCACCTTTAGCCTGGGGTGAGGTACTCGGATGGAGGTCTGGAGCTCAGTGCCCAACACTGAGTTCCGCGAGGGAAGGAGATCCTAGGGAACCCAGGGATTGGGAAACCGAATCCGGAAGGTGTAATGGACCGGGGGGGAGCTCCTCATTCGAAGACCTGGTGCAGCATATTGCCAGTGACGGGTGAGCCTCTCATCGGAGACCGCCTGGAAGGAAATTCCCCCCTCGCTCGGAGACCTCAACCCACTTTCAGGGGAGGAAAGTGGAGAACACATTGTGTCTGGGCCTATTCGCATCCACACCTCCTTTTCTGTTCTGTTTCTACAAGGGAGTTCAACTGATTGTATTCATTCGAGAAGAATAAAGGAGTGTTGGACTTTAATGGTGTGGGGCTCATTTCCTGACAGACATTGTTCAAGGTAACTCTCGGTGGAGGCTCCAGGTGCACAGCACTGATCCGAAGGTAAAAAGAACTTTGCTCATACCACACTGACACCTGTGGTGAAGGCCAGGCGTGGTGTCCCCGCTCCCTTCCCCTCTAAGGTACCCCTAGACAAGAGACAGACGAGCTGAAGACGAAAGAGGGGAGTGAGGAGGGCGCTACACTCGTATTGCGAAACGCTCGTTAACCGCGTTACTCGCAATCCGAGGTTCCACTGTATTTGATCACCAAGCAAAACATGACTTGGTACTTGGTGGAGAAACCCTTGTTGGCAATCACAGAGGTCAGACGTTTCTTGTAGTTGGTGATCAGGTTTGCACACATCTCAGGAGGGATTTTGGTCCACTCTTCTTTACAGATCTTCTCTAAATCTTTAAGGTTTCTTGGCAGTTGCTTGGCAACTCGAAGTTTCAGCTCCCTCTATAAATTTTCTAGAAGATAAAGGCCATTGCATGACCTTAATGTGCTTCTTCTTTAGCCACTCTTTTGTGGCCTTGGCAGTATGTTTTGGGTCATTGTCATGCTGGAAGACCCATCCATGACCCATCTTCAGTGTTCTGGCTGAGGGAAGAAGGTTCTCTTGCAAGATTTTTTAATACATGGCCCTTGTCCATTTACCCCTCAATGTGGCAAATTTTGGCTGTACCTTTAGCAGAGAAACAGCTCCAAAGCATAATGTTTCCACCTTCGTGCTTGACTGTAGGGATTTGTGTTTTTAGGGTCATAATCAGCATTTTTCTACCTCCAAACACCGCGAGTCGAGTAAATGCCAAAGAGATCAATGTTTGTCTCATATGACCACAGCACTTTCTCCCAATCCTTCTCTGAATCATTAAGATGTTCATTGGCATGACTGTACATGTGCCTTCTTGAGGAGGGGGACCTTTTGGGCGCTGCAGGATTTCAATTCATGGTGGTGTATTGTGTTACCAATGGTTTGTTTGGTGACTGTGGTCCCAACTGCCTTGAGATCATTCACAAGTTCCTCCCGTGTAGTTCTGGGCTGATCTCTCACTTTTCTCATAATCATCCTCACCCCATGAGGCAAAATCTTACATGGAGCTCCAGACCGAGGGGGATTGATGGTTATTTTGTATTTCTTCCATTTGCGTATATTTGCTCCAACAGTTGTCTCCTCCTCACCAAGCTTCTTGCTGATAGTCTTGTAGCCAATTCCAGCCTTGTGCAGGTCTACAATCTTGTCCATGACGTCCTTTGACAGCTCTTTGGTCTTGTCCATGTTGGTGAGGTTTGAATGTAAGAAAGAGATTTTGCGGATAGGTGCCTTTTTAGAAAAAAAGAATTCTTTATGCAGGCCAGTCAAGTTCCTCCACCCCAAATTTGCACATCCGTGTCTTTATGGACCTTGCTTTGTGCACTGGTGCGCAGTCATGTTGGAACAAGAAGGGGCCGTCCCCAAACTGTTCTCACAAAGTTGGGAGCATGAAATTGTCCAAAATGTCTTGGTATGCTAACACCTTAAGACATGGGTGCCCAACCTGTGGCTGTTGTGGAACTACAAGTCCCATCATGCATCTGCCTTTGAGGGTCATGCTTGTAATTGTCAGCCTTGTAGTGCCTCGTAGGACTTGTAGTTTCGCAACAGCTGAAGGGCCACAGGTTGAGCACCCATGCCTAAAGAGTTCCCTTCAATGAAACTAAGGGGCCAAGCCCAACCCCTGAAAAACAACCCCCTGCCATAATCCCCCTCCACTAAATGATTGCAAGGTCCATAAAGACATGAATGAGCAAGTTGGGGTGGAGGAACTTGACTGGCCTGCACAGAGTCCTGACCTCAACCCGACAGAACACCTTTGAATGAATAAGAGCGGAGACTGCGAGCCAGGCCTTCTCGTCCAACATCATTGCCTGACCTAACAAATGTGCTTCTGGAAGAATGGTCAAACATCCCCATATTCACACTCCTAAACCTTGTGGACAGCCTTCCCAGAAGCGTTTAAGCGGCTATAGCTGCAAAGGGTGGGCCAACTCAATATTGAACCCTACGGACTAGGACTGGGATGTCATTAAAGTTTATGTGCGTGTAAAGGCTAGTGTCCCTATACTTTTGACAATATCGTGTATATTTTTTGTGACCCTGTTGCAAAGTTTATTACCTAGAGATTCTGTCAGTAACAACACTTTCTGTTGCAGGCCAGCCATACGGACAGTGTTGATGCGGGAATCCCTCCTGCTAGGCCATTGTGTTCTACCGGCAGGGAGGGGCGTGTTGGGGAAGCCGCCCCCGCCAGGAGAATACAATGATTACTGCTAGCGGCTATAGCAGTCGCTAGCAATAATCGTAGCTACAACTTGATAAATTAACTTGATAAATCAACTTGGTACATTCAGCCTGCCCATACGCGGTTCGAATCTTGGTCGGTTCAACAGGAACTGGCCGAGATTCGAACCATGAATGGCCTGCCTAAAGCCCTGTACACACGGCTGAGAATCTCGTCAGGAAAAAACTCGTTGTTTTTCCTGACGAGATTCTTAACAAGAATCTTGTGCCGGCCGAGTGTACACACACTCCATTCCAAAGAACCGCCGTTCTTTTGAATGGAACGAACGCGGTGACGTCATCGACTACGACGAGCATGCGCTCGTCACATTCAATGCCGTCGCCGCCATCTTGCTACACCCTACCTATGCCTAGGAAGCTACCGCGCATGCGTCAAAGTCATTTCGAGCATGCGCAGGCTTACCGGAGGACAGGTATGTTTGTTGCCGCACACACAGTTTTCTCGGCGGGAAAGCAGGCCGACGAGAATCCCGACGAGAAAATAGAGAGCAGGATCTCTATTTTTCTCGTCGAGATTCTGGGCAGTTTTCTTGACGAGAAACCTGAAAGCCTCGTACACACGGCCGGTTTACTCGGCAAGAAAGCTCTGCCAGCAGTTTTCTTATTGTTTCTTGCTGAGAAAACCGGTCGTGTGTACGAGGCCTTAGCCTCTGCCTTGCCCTTCAATTGCCTGTTGGGCTGCCTATCCAATAAACAGTCCAAAGTCCTTCAACAGACGAGAGGAAAAGTGGAATCCAGAGTACCCCCAGTATCCATCAATGTCTCACATTGTTCCCCCCCCCCCCCCAACCCAATGCTTGCAGTGCACTTCAGACTCCCAGTGTCCCTGGAAAGCCCACAGCTTCCTCGTGAAATCTAAAGCCCCCTCCAGAGACCCCATTGCCCACAGTTGCCCCAAACTCCCTCCAGAAACCTCATCCCCTACAGGGCAACTAAGTCTGCTAAAAAGTCCCCCCTAATCCCTCCAGAACCCCCATACCCTCAGTGACACCCAGGGCCGTCGGAACAGGACAGGCAAACCAAGCAGCTGCTTGGGGCCCCGACTTGTCCTGGGGCCCCAGCAGAAGGCAGCACAGCCAGAGGACTCAAGGAGGCAGGACGGGTGGAGGAGGCAAGACATCCCCCCCCCCCCCGCATATCCACTGTAATACCTTTCGATGGTGCCCCCCTCCTTGCTTGGGGCCCCCAAATTCCTTCAAACGGCCCTAATGACACCCAGGGGTTGATTTACTAAAGGCAAATAGACTGTACACTTTGCAAAGTGCAGTTGCACTCGGCAAGAGCAGTTTCTCCAGAGCTTAGTAGAGTAAATAAGCAGAAGCTCTGCTGACTTCCATCATCCAATCATGTGCAAGCAAAAATTCATGTTTTTTTACTTTCCTTGCACGTGATTGGGTTCTCTTTGCAAAGTGACACTTTTACCTCATATTCTAAGCTCTGGAGCAACTGCACTTGCACTTTGCTATTTGTCTTTAGTAAATCAACCCCCCAGAGTCCTCCAGCTTACATATTTTGTATTCCCATACTTGTACTGTGCAAGTATAACCGCTTGCCAACTGCCTCACTTAGAGGTATGGAGGCAAAGCAGCCTCTCTGCGCTGGTTCACGTATCTGATACATGATCCAGCACTTCCGGGTAGGGGGCGCACACACTCGCTCGCTCACTGTCACGGCTGTGCTGTGATTAGTTATAGCACAAGCCGATCAGCGGGTGCATGCCAATGATTGATCGCCGGCACCCGCTGATTAGCTCCTTCACTTCAGGGAAGGGAGCTCTGTGTTGTAAACAACACAGAGCTACAAATACTGACGGGCGATCTTGTTTTTTAATGCCCTACAAAGCAGGGGAAAAAAAGATTGTTTAATAAAAGCACGTTGTTAGGCACACATTTAACCCCTTTGATCACCCCTGATGTTAACCCATTCCCAGCCAGTGTCATTAGTACAGTGACAGTGTATAGTATTAGCACTAATTATTGTCATTATTATTATACAGTATTTATATAGCGCCAACAGTTTGCGCAGCGCTTTGATCACTGTATTAGTGTTACTATTGGTGTCAGTTAGTGTACCCACCCAGTTTCGGTTAGTGTCAGATTGCCTGCCATATGTTCACACTCTCACTATAAGGCACTGATCACTGCCATTACTAGTATAAAAAAAAAAAAAAAAATTCCAGCATCTATACCAGACGCTATAACTTTCACGCAAACCAAATAATATACACTTATTGGGACTTTTTTTTTTTTTTTAACCAAGACATTTAAGCATTAATTTTATGAAGAAATTTTTTTTCTTTTTCTATTGAATATGTTTAACCCTTTCATGCCTAAGCCTATTTCTCACAGTTGTTGCTTACAAGTTAAAATCCGTACTCTTTGCTAGAAATTAGCAGAGACCCTAGAGAATAAAATGGCGATCATTGCAATATTTAAACGGTATTTGCGCGGCGGTCTTTTAAAAGCAATTTTTTTTGAGACACTTTCATGAATTAAAAAAAAAACGAAACAGTAAAGTTGGCCCAATTTTTTTTTTGTATAACGTGAAAGATGATGTTACGCCGAGTAAATAGATACCTAACATGTCATGCTTTGAAATTGCTCACATTTGTGGAATGGTGACAAGCTACGATACCTAAAAATCTCCAAAGGCGACGCTTTTCAATTTGTAATTTTTTTCAGCAGTTACCAGGTTAAAGTTTCTTTTGCTAGAATTATTGCTCTCACTCTGACACATGTGTGATTTAAACGCCGTTTACATTTGGAGGCGCGACTTACGTATGCGGTTTTCATTGCTGCACGAACACCCGAGGGCGCTTAAGAATTTTTTTTTTATTTATTTTATTAAGGGACAATGTAAAAAAAAAAGAAAATTAAATAAATAAGAATTCTTTTTTTTATTATTATTATTTTACATTGTCCCTTTAAAAAAAAAAAAAATTCTGATCACTTTTATTGCTGTCACAATACATCTATTGCTGTCATGTAAACATCCCTTGTGACAGTAATAGGTGGTGACAGGTACTCTTTATGGAGGGATCGGGGGTCTAAAAGACCCTAAATCCCTCCTTTGCACTTCAAAGTATTCAGATTGCCAAAATTATGAATACTGTCACATCTTTTAAATCGGCGCCATTGGCATTTTACATCGGAGACCCGATCGAAGCTGAATCCGGCTTTGTTCGGGTCTCAGCCTAGGCGGTGGACGTGCCGGCTGGTGGCCGAGGTCTCCCGGTGGTGGGATGGGAGGCCCAGGAAGAGCGGCGGGAACGTCCCCTCCCACTCCTTTAGGATAACAGCCGAGCATCTTTTAGCCACATCGGTTGTTATCACTAAAAAGCCAACGGCTGGCTTCACCCCAGTTTAACCCCTTCAAGCCATAAACACAAATTTGCGTACAGTCGGCGCAAAGGGCAGAAAAATAAATATTCTTTTTCGTTTTTTTTTTTCATTTTCTGTATTTTTTTGTTTATTTCACAAAAAATAAAAACCCCAGTGATGATCAAATACCACCAAAAGAAAGCTCTATTTGTGTGAAAAAAATGATAAAAATGTAATTTGCGTACAGAGTGGCATGACCATGTAATCGCCAGGTAAAATAGCAGTGCTGAATAGCAAAAAACGGTCTGGCCATGAAGGGGGGTAAAGCCTTCCGGCGGTCAAGTTGTTAAAGTTTTTATTCGCTGGGTCCTGATTTCAATAGGGTTGAGAACCACTTTTGGGGACTAATGCCTTGTACACACGATAGGAATTTCCGATGGAAAAAAAGTCCCACTGAGTTTTTTCATTGGAAATTCCGACCGTGTGTGGGCCCCAACGGAGAAATTACGATGAATTCCATCGGAATTTAAATGTAGAACCTGTTCTATTTTTTCCCGATGGGAGTTTGGTCGGAAAAAGGTCCGATCGTGTGTACGCGGCATAAGAATTCAAAAGCCAGCAGAAAGTGTTTGGTGATCCAACAAACACCGCACATATTTCACTTTTCAGAAGTCTAAAAACTTTAGTCTGGCGTCGGATACTCCTCCAGAGAAATGTGACCTCTGCTTCCATGAGGTCACTGGTCTCCTACGTCAGCATCTTGTCTAGTCAGGAAACCTTGGTGTAGATATGGTCAACAAAATCTCAAGTCACTGAAGGATACATAATATTGCCAAAAGTATTGGGACACCTGCCTTTACACACACATGAACTTTAATGGCATCCCAGTCTTAAGCCGTACACACGGTTGGACTTTTCTGTTTTTTTTTTTTTTTTGTCCGGACGGAGTTGGTTGGGAACACCCATAGCATACACACCACAGGACTTTTCCGCAAACTTTCCCAAAACTTTTTACAACATCACGTGGTTTTTCTGCTCTTTACCGCCACCCTTTGGTCAACTTCTGCTATTGTTGATTTTAACATTAGTTTTGTCCATCTGACAAAAGTCCGATGGTTTTCTGTACACACGGTCAGACTTTGCTCCATCGGACTTTTGTTGGGCAAAAGTTTGTCCGTTTGCAGACCCAACTTTTGTCCGATGAAAACAAGAAAAAAGCAAAAAAAGCATGATGGTTATATTGTGACCGCAGTGCGCACGCACGGGATTTTAGAGACGGGAAGGAACTGTGGGCGGAAAATCTTACTGTATAAGATGCAGAAGTCCACAACAGAGATGGCGCGGGCTTACTACAGAAATTTCACTTCACACAAACAACAATACAGTAAGGCCCCTTTCACACGGAGGGTCCGTTCAGGTCCGCATGTCAGTTTTTTAGGCGGACCTGGACGGACGCTCCATGTAGCCCTATGGAGCCACGGATGTCAGCGGTGACATGTCCGCTGACATCGGACCCGCAAAAGTGTGACGGAGGAAAACCCTATTTTTCCTTCCGTCTGCGGATCGGATGACAACGGACTCTACGATCACCGCGATCGTTAAAGCCAGAGCAATAATGCTAGCACTAGATATCCTCTAACCTGGTAAACTAGAAATTTTAAAAGTCACCTATGGAGATTTTTAATTTTTTTTTGTACCGTAGTTTTCTGCCATTCCATGAGCGAGCACAATTTTAAAGCTTGACATGTTGGGTATCAATTCACTCTGCATAACCTCATCTTTCACATTATACATAATTGTGCTAAATTTACAGTTTAGTTAGTTAATTGAAAAAAGTATATAAATATAATTTAAAAAAAAAACGCATTTGTAAGACCACCGTGACACATATTGCAATGATCTTTATTTTATTCTCTAGGGTCTCTGCTTAAAATAAAAGTTTGGGAGCTCCAAGTAAATTTCTAGCAAAAAAAATTATTTTAACTTGTGCGCAACAAATGTCAGAAAGAGGCTTGGTCCAGAAGTGGTTAAAAAGTTTGAGGGGAGGCACAACACTTGTTTTGGCTGGGACCTCACCCATCTCTAAAATAAAAGTACAGGTAGTCACTACAGGTCGCCTAGAAGTCAGATTGAAGTAGTACAGAAACCTTTTTTTGAAGTCGGAGCGACTGCAGTAGTGTGCATTAAGACAGCTCTATTCACTTAGATTTTCTCATGCAGCGCGACTTGAAGTCGGATCCAAAGTTGCCCCTGTGTGAATGGGCTCTAACCCCTATACAACCACCCAACACATGTACAGTATTGACTCCATTCACACAGGGGCAACACGACTTCCAGCGTGACTTTGGGAGGCAACTTTGACATGACTTGCGTATGAATCACAGCGCGACCTGGAGCTACTTACAAGGCAACTTAAAGTTGCCTCCAGGACAGGAGACATTCCAGTGGCCAATCAAACAAGAATCAGCTCTGTGGGAGGGGTTTTCCTGAGAAATGTATGTTCTCTTCCTGGAACACTGCTTCTGTTAAGACAGGGGATCCAACTTCTGAGAGACTTCCATTGAAATAAATGGGTACAGGTGGCCTAGAAGTCAGATTGCAGTACAGGAACCTTTTTTGAAGTCAGAGCGACTGCAGTAGTGTGCATTAAGACGGCTCCTGGGGAGACTAAGTCGGATCCAAAGTTGCCCCTGTGTGAATGGGCTCTAAGAAGGTGCAGGCTCCAACAGCCACACATGTCCCTAGGAAGCCATTGTTTGTGCCAAGCACACTTACTGCAAACTCAGCACAAAAAAAACAAGCCGTCAGATGACTTTGTCTGGGCTACAGATTTGCAGCCAGCAGTACCAACTTCCAATAACCACTTCTGCCCCGGAAGGCTTTGCCCCTTCCTGACCAGGCAATTTTTGCAATACAGCACTGTGTGGTCGTACGACGCTGTAACCAAACAATCTCTGTATTTTCCCCCCCCCCCCCCCCCCCCTACAAATAGCTTTCTTGGTGGTATTTGATCACCTCTGCGGTTATTTTTTATGCATAAACAAAAAAGCGTCAATTTGGGGAAAAAAAAACCCACCACAATATTTTGTACTATTTTACTAGTAATGTCAGCAGATCTGCAATTTTTTTTATCAGGACTGCAACATTGGACAAATGACACTTTTTGGAACCATTGACATTTATACAGCGATCAGAGCTAAAAATGCACTGATTACTATATAAATGTCACTGGCAGGGATTAACACTAGGAAGCGATCAAGGGGGGGGGTTAACTGTTCCAACTGTAGGGGGGGTTAACTGTTCCAACTGTAGGGGGGGGGGTTAACTGTTCCAACTGTAGGGGGGGAATGGGACCAACTAGGGGAGATGATCAGTGTGTAATTATATATATACACACACACACACATACTCTACTTCCCTGACAGACCTTCTGAATGCTCACCAGCACAAGAGAACATCGGAGACTTAGAGTGGAGAACAGCCAGCTGTTCTCCACTCTGTCTTTATGTTCCTTGTGCTGGCGAGTATTGAGCAGGGCAACCATTGTTTGGAAGATTTGGATTTATAGTGGATATAAAAAAAATGCTGCCAGGCGGAGCAACCATGATCAGGTCTCCTAATAGAGCACTGCAGCTGATCATATTTGAATCAAGCGCCTTTGATCCCTATAATTTAGGATCCATCTTTTGATAAGAGGCTTTGTTATAAACCATATAAAGCGCACAAAAAAAAAAGTTTAAGATCCCATATTAAAGGCACCTATGGACATTGTTTTCTGGAGTCACAATCACTCTAGTGGACACTTAAGTTATGTGGATCATTTCCTTTTAAATGTGGTTAGAAATGTGCACTCATTTGTGTCTATTTCTTTGGCATTTCTAAACATACTCCTGAAGTAAAAAGCTATCATTTATGTGTAGCGGGTACCTCAATATGGGGGTTGCTATGTACTAAATTTAGGGGGTAGTATGAGCCATAGTTGGCTCATGGTCTCCGATTTGTTATACTGGACTCTGCTGTAAGTGTTCTAGTGTACGATTCCCCTTTGGCCTGTGGGTGGCACTGTTGCCCAGGGCCAAAACTCAGGCGACAAAAACGCGACATTTTGGAAAAAAAAAAAAATTCTATATTTTACTATAATAAATATGCCCAAAAAAAAATATATAAAAAATGTTTCCTCAGTTTTAGGCTGATACGTATTCTACATATTTTTTGGGAAAAAAAATTGCAATAAGCGTTTGGTTTGCGAAAAAGTCATAGCATCTACAAAATAAGGGTTTTATGGCATTTGAATTTTTACTAGTAAATGGTGGCGATCAATTTTTATTGTAACTGCAACATGGCAGACAGACACTTGACACCATTTTGGGACCATTGTCATTTTTACAGCAATCAGTGCTATAAAAATGCAATTACTGTAAAAATGACACTGGCAGTAAAGGGGTTAACCCAGTGTTTCTCAACTCCAGTCCTCAAGGCGCACCAACAGGTCATGTTCTCAGGATTTCCATTTTGCACAGGTGATTTGATCCGTTTCACTGCCTTAGTAATTTCCACAGCTATTTTATCTGAGGGAAATCCTGAAAACCTGACCTGTTGGTGCACCTTGACTGGAGTTGAGAAACACTGTTAACCTGTAGGGGCACTGAAGGGGTTAAGTGTGACATAGGGGGCGTGGCACGTCACTGATCGCTGTTCCTGATGACAGGGAACAGACGATTACTGACAGTGCCACTGAAGAACGGGGAGATATGTTTGTTTACTTGCCTCTCCCTGTTCTTAAGCTGTGACCCGATCAGGGCTCCGGGTCGCAAGTGCACCGCCACGCGACCCACGGCTGGGATCTTAAAGGGGATGTACCTGTACGCCCAGCCGTGCCATTTTGTTGACGTATATCGTCGTGTGGCGGTCCTTAAGTGGTTAAATAATAGTTTAAAAAAATTTCGGTCAACAAATGTTGGTCAGGCTAGTAAATGTTCGGTGGACAGCTCCATGTCAGATTTTTGTATGGTCAGTACACACATCCGTCATGCAAAATTTGAAACTACAAACACCCACGCGCAGAATCAATGCTCAAACAGTTAGCAGAAGGGGCCCAAAAAGTGGCGCTCAAGTGCTGAAGTTCCTCGTAGAAAGTCACTACATTCGTGGCATGAAAAATCGTGTAACATTAGTATGCAAGACAAGATCCTGGCACACGCCCTTTTGACAAAAATCAGACACTCGGTTGTCCAATCGAACCATGTGTACGAGGCTTTATGGTTTATAGAATAAATCCATGCCCTGAATGGATCTAGTGTTCAGCAAAGACAGCTTATAATACAGAACCAGGTACTGGGGAGGACTTGCCATTCAAATTTTAGGAAGAGAAAAAAGGAAAACCACACACACTTTTATTAAAATTATTTATTTGGCCAACACGTCCCAAATTAAATATGATGGAATGCTTTCAGAATTAAATGTTCAAAATTGCCCATGTCTTGAGGCGTGACAAAACAAAAAAAAAAAAAAAGTGTCATATGTTGCAATCTCAGAGGCTGGGTCCTGACAGGCAGGACATAAACTGCAATACAGGGCTGTGTGTCACTGGAGGGACTGCTGTCCATTGGGAGCCATCAGTCCAGGGAGACTGTACTCTGCATGAAATACTGAAAGCCACTGGAGGGCAATATGATAAAGACTGATGCTGGAAAGTTGCTGTTCAAGACCCATTACTGCAATTACAGCTTTTAAATTGAATCTAATCTAAGAGTGGGCAAGACAAGGAGGAGACAGCCCTTAAGGACACCAGCCATGCAATGGATTCTTTCCATCTAGAGTAAGTCATTCACAATAAAAAACATAAGACAGGACAACACAATACAGGAAGCAGCAACAAGTGCCAAAAACTTTACATTAGGGCAGATTACTGAAAGTGTTAAAATATATAACGCATCACAGTGAAAAAAAAAAAATGGACAACCACATAAAAAAAACTCAAGCTCCCTTTACCCAAAACAAAAACCGTAGACTGATGGCATTTCCCTGGCTGCTTTTCAGAGCTCTAACAATGTAATACATTCCCAGACATCATTCCTCCCCCTCCACTCTTAGTGTCTTCTGGCTGTTGCAGTTTAATCTCCATCTTTTATAATTCATCTTTTTTGTGTTGGTCATCATCTTCATCTTCCAATTCGGGCTCATCGGTTTCTTCTAAGTCCTCCAAATCCTACGAGGCAAAAGTGCATTTGAGAATTTGTTACATGGCTCATAATATAAGCTAGTAAAAAAAAACAAAAAAAAAAACAAACACTTAACAGAGTTCCACCCAAAAATGGAACTTCCACTTTAAGTGCAGGTCACCCTCTGACATGTCACATTGGGGGGGGGGGGGGGGGGGGGGGGGGGGGAGCAGAAACTTGAGGGTTCCAGCTCCCACTTCCTCCCGGGGCACTGCAGCGCCAGAAGGAAGGTCACCTCTCCCATTCTCTCTGCAATCCAGGACAGGTCCCAGATAATTGCCCGGCCAATCGCGTGCACAGTGCAGCTTGCACAATCACACCCGGCTGTGAAGTCACAACCAGGCGCTCACTCACGATACCGGCACTGCAGAGAGGGGGGAGACGAGCGGGGCTTTGTACGCCTGCATCGCTGGGACAGGCGTGTGTCCAATTAATAAAAAAGTCAGCTACACTTTGTAGCTGCTGACTTATATGGGTGGAACTCAGCTTTAATGTTTAACCTTCCCCTATCTAGGATCCTGCACTGACCTTACATGAACAGTAATAGAAACATACTGCATAAATTCCTTCTTGCCATGCATGATCAGAACTGTATGGCATAGCTAAATCCAAGCACTATTGCAATTTGTATGCAAGAGTTGTACCCTCCCCCTCCAGAAACACACCAAACCAACATTGTCCCTAGAAATGGCATTACTACAAAACGCCATCTGTAAATGCAAATGCATCTATATTCACATGGGCCATTAGCTACACCCTGCTATTTACCGGCATGTGTGAATTGCTGCATCGGGAGTCTGCACAGCAAGCAACATTGGTGATTTTGTGCATCCAGTCACAATAGGCAACTGCTGGCTGCGATTGTTAAAAGTCAAACAGCTGCAGCCACTGTGAGCCTGTCCTTGCATTGTATAGGGCAGGGATATGCAATTAGCGGACCTGCAGCTGTTGCAAAACTACAAGTCCCATCATGCCTCTGGGTGTCATGCTTGCTGCTGTCAGTTTCGCTATGCCTCATGGGACTTGTAGTTTGGCAACAGCTGGAGATCCGCTAATTGCATATCCCTGGTATAGGGAAACCAGCAGCCATTTACACACCTGTCATTCCATACACCAGAATCTAGATTTTCAGCTGAAAAAGTAATTGTACGATCGTCACCTGTGTGAATGTTACCCTTAGGCCTGGTTCACACTGGTGTGACATGCGCTGACTTTGAAAGCACATGTCGAATGACAAGTCTAGCCCCATTCAGTGCAATGGAACGGTTTTAATAGGAGCGACTTAAATGTTCCAATCTAGCACTACTTTGTCCTACTTCAGCACAACTTGCATTGACTTCTGTTACAGAGGTCGCACCGGAATGTCAACTGAAGTTGGGGCAATGTGAATTGGGCCTTAAAAGTCGAAGTTCAATTTTTGGGTGGAACTTCGACTTTTTGGAATCCTCCCCCTCCGGTGTCACATTTGGCACCTTTCAAGGGGGGGGGGGGGGAGGGAGCATAGATCACCTTGCCGATTGAGGTGACCTACGCCACTTCTGGCACCTACTCTATCCCTCCACTGTCTTCTGGGAGACAGGTCCCAGAAGACAGCAGGGACCAGTGACGGGCATGCGCGACTTGCACATGCGCAGTAGGGAACCAGGAAGTGAAGCCGCAAGGCTTCCCTTACCGAGGATGGCAGCAGCCAAGAGCCGACTGACAGATCGGCTTCAGCTGCCGACAACGCGGGCGCCCTGGACAGGCAAGTGTCCTAATATTAAAAAAGTCAGTAGCTGCAGTATTTGTAGCTGCTGGCTTTTATTTTTATTCGGCGGACCTCCGCTTTAATGTTAAATACCCATTTTCAGAATGCATTTCTGCCGTAATGGCCTTACTCATAAGACTTATGGTGGAAACATTGACCATGTGTGCTGTATACACCAATGTCTTGCTGCACTTGACCCCGATGCCAATGATCTTCCTTTTTCAGCAGGCTGCAATCCGTTTGACCACCAGCCATTCAGCTGTGTATGTGTTTTAGGAGGTGCTTTGTTTTCAATTGCAAACCTTCCTCTTATTCAATTCAGCACTTGCCGATTTAAAATTTCAATGGAATAAATTTTACATACATTTTACATAAGAACCATGTGGTTCCTGAGCTAATCTTTTCCACGAAACAGCTTGCTCAATGAGGAACACTGGGAACTTTTGTTCCATAATCCCTCCTGTGTCAAGTAACCCCAGAAACTACATGTATGTCATTCCTCATCTAATGTAGTGGAGGATGTAGCCATTTAAATATGTGATCATTTTGAATAGCCACATTGAAGGCTGAATCAGAGTTTGGGACATCAGCCCACCCCTGACTCAGCCAGAGGAAGCCTTGTATTCATGGATAGCACATCGCTTTCTCTAAATGGCCAAGCACAGATCAGACCACGAGTGCTCAACCTGTGGCCCTCCAGCTGTCGCAGAACTACAAGTGCCATGCGGCATTGCAAGCAGCTGACATTTGAGCACAACTCCCAAGAGCAGAGGCATGATGGGAGTTTGTTCTGCAACAGCTGGAGGGCCACAGGTTGAGCACCCATGGGATAGACCAGTGATGGAACATTGGCACCCCAGATGTTTTGGAACTACATTTCCCATGATGCTCAACTACACTGTAGAATGCATGAGCATCATGGGAAATGAAGTTCCAAAACATCTGGGTTGCCAAGGTTCGCCATCACTGAGATAGACCAATGTTTCTCAACTGCAGTCCTCAAGTAACCCCAACAGGTCATGTTTACAGCATTTCCATTATTTTTCCCCACAGGTGATTTGACACGTTTCACTGCCTTGGTAATTACCAGCCGTTTCATCTGAGGGAAATACTGAAAATATGACACGTTGGGGGGTACTTGAGAACTGCAGTTGAGAAACATTGACTAGTGTTCCCGGTATGAGAGAAGATCTTGGCTCACACCCAGAACAGTGCAGTATGATGTAGCAACAGCTGCCTCACATGTTAGTAAGTGACAGTTTGTTTAGTCTGTATAGAAGATATGCATTTTGCTAAAAATTAAAGTGTTAAGTATATATTGTGTACAAAAAATTGCCCTGGTAGGCATTGGTTAAGGTTGCCTCACCTCATCAGCTGCTCCTTCCAGTCCTCCGCTTTCCAAGAACTTTGTGAATCCATCTAGTGTTCGTTCTCCATTATAATCAACCACCTAAAAAATAATAAAATAAAAAAAATTAGCATCTACAAGATGTCAAGACCAAGTTGCTGAAATGCAAGTAAACCTTTTAGCATATAGTTTAGTGCAAATTTAACCTTGGAAAAATTGGTTTCTGGTAGGCTTATATTACGAAGCAACTGCCAATCTGTAATATTTCTTCTAAACGTACACCAAGCTACACATGCACAGCTCTGTAACTGGGGTATTAAAAGCATTTGCTGGAGTCAAATCATCCCAGGTCCAGAAATCAAAATAGCCAAAGTCACCAAATACAAAGACCATGCAAAGATGTCCACTGGAGACAGCAGTCACATGGCTGAGAGGGCCTTCGTCACAGCGCCACAATGGCAATGTGGTGCACATGGCAAAAGCCCAAAGCAGAATTTAGTTCTACTTTAAAGTGGTTGTAAACCCACTTACACAACATGCACCTACAGGTAAGCCTAGATTAAGGCTTACCCTGTAGGTGCATGAAATATCTCCTTAACCTACACGGTTAAGGAGATATTTGCTTTTAAATCTGGCACCGCTGATGTCACACGCAAGCGCACTAGCGGGCCGGCATAGTAGCCGGTTTTTTGAATGGATTTAGCCAGCCTGTGCGTGCATGTGTGTGTCGTCATCGCTGCTCCGGAGCGGCGATACAAGGAAGGGACATCAAGGCAAGATGGTGGCGGAGGTGTCTGAGCACCACTGCCGGGGTCTTCGATCCAAGGCAATTCATAATGAGCTAGTATGCTAGTCATACTAGTTCATTATGCCTCGTCTTGCAGGTATTTATTTTTTATTTTTTTATTTTGGGGTTCACAACCACTTTAAGCAAATCATTTGTGAATCCAATGCAAACTTTCCACCTGGAGATCCAGCCAGTAACACCTTCCATTCCTATTGGAGGGACAGCAAGCCACTACATGATACTTTTAGATGTTGGGCTGCCTATTAGCAGGAAGCAGACCAGCCTGGCAACCTAAAAGGTCAAGGGAGTGTAGCAAGGCAGGCTGCCAATGCTGCTGTCACCATTGTCAGCCTGCAACAGAAGTGTTGGACAAATATCACAGCAAGAAAGCTGGGATTAGATCAAAGTGCTGAACTGTATACAATAAAGATGCCAACCTGAAAAAAAAAAAAACGGATTTAAGACTACAAAGTATAGAGGTTGGAGACAATTGTGCAATTCATGGAGGTATTCAATACAAAAGAAAAAAAATTGCTTTGAAAGGGTTGTAGATGTTAAAGGCTGACCCAGTTGTCAAAGTGGACATGTTCCAGAAGTATAGGAGCTTAAGCAGCCTGGTGATGTCTTGAAAGTCTTTTGGTTACAGTTTCTCTCAAAAGAACTTGTGTGGAAGTATACCTGAGAACTAGGGAGACAACACTGGGACACTTTATAGGTAGGAACTAGGTCATCTAATTTGTAAGTGAAAAGAAACTAGTGCAGACAGGAGGATAAGCATCTGGTTAATTTGAAACGTAAAAATAAAATAAAGTACCTTTTTATCTGCTCCAGCTGGGAAGAATTTCAAGGTGGGGAAGCTGTGGATCTTTACAGTTTCAATTTCATTCGCTGTGGAGTCCATCTTGGCAATGACAATGCTTTCATGGTCCTTAAACTTTTCCGCCAGTTGGTCCCAGATTGGTGCCAGCTGCTTGCAGTGAAAACACCATGGAGCATCTAAAAACACACAATACATAAAGAATTCACCAGCTGACACTGTAGACCGAGTCAAACAAGCAGGAAGAGACCAAAATTTACTTACAGAACTCAATAAACACATCTTTGCTCTCATCAAAGGCCACTTCCTCAAAGTTCTTTCCTACAAGTACTTTAACTGGGTTCTTGTCCCAGTCTTCAGGCACATCTTGGCTCATCAGGTGAGGCTAAACGAGAAAGTAAAAAAAATTGTAATGGAGGTCATGTTCTGCCTGGTTACACTGACACACCAGCATTTACTTTCACAGATTAATATGAACAAGCTCAAAGGCAGCATTGGACCTGTTCTCCCTCTCATTAAGATTCATTTGCATGCCAGGCAAAGCAGAGTTTCAAGGAATGCCTTTGAACAGCATTGTGTTACACCACCAATCTATGAACTCTTAATATAATATGCACCAGGCTTTTCTGTATACAGCAGAACACCGGAACCTACTGTGGGATTGGTTTGTGAAATTCTGCATTTCACAAATAAGCAAAATTATACAAAAAAAAAAAAAAAAAAAAAAACACACATTCCGACAAGAGTAGTGCAATACAGGAGAGCCTGAATGAAAATCAGAATAAAACTCCTGCGCCAGGAATAAGTTTGCATCCTAACATGGACAGTGTTAATTAGAACCCACATCAAATTTTTATATCCATGTGCGTCCCCACTGGGGGGTGTCAGACGATTTGTGTCACCATGGTCACTGAAAACCCCCAAGTGTTAATTAAAAGGTCAAGTCTTCCAGGGGAAAAAACAAAAAGATATACCTTTTTAATTTTGTAGATAATTTCTCACTTTGTTGCATTTCTAAAACAGGAAACTTTCCCTGACAGGTGTTAACCCTTTCCTGCTCCATCAAAAGTTTGGACTTTAAAGTGGTTGTAAAGCTAAACATTTTACCTTAATGCATTCCTTGATGTGAGGTAAAACTGTTTAGGCGTCATAACCCATTGGCTCCCAGTGCTGTCAATCAAAACCAGTAGCGAGGGAGCAGGGCTGAGTCCTGCTGTCAGTGTATATATCCTGCAGCAGGGCTCAGGTGCACAATGCCCCCATGGGCACTGGACAGAGGAAAAGGGCCAGGAGCACTGGCGGGGGACCCAAAAAAGGTTTGCAGCTGCTCTGCAATTCAATTCCTTTGCAAAAAGCAGCCAAGTATAGACTTTACCTTTTACAATCAAATTTTAAAAAGATCAGCAAAAAAAGTGTGTATTAAAGTGGTTGTAAACCCACTTATGCAACTTGCACCTACAGGTAAGCCTAGATTAAGGCTTACCTGTAGGTGGCAAGAAATCTCCTAAACCTACATGGTTTAGGAGATATTTGCAAAAAAATGACATGCACCGATGTCTACGGCGCACTCACAGGGTTAATCCCATTCACAAATCCGGATTGGACGGCACCCGGGCACATGCACGGAGTGTCGTCTTCACTGCTCCGGCCAATCCCAGCACCGGAGTAGCGCTGTGATTGGCTGGAGCGGCGATACCCAGAAGTAACCTTCCGGGCAACTGTGGAGCGATGGCTGTGGCTGGAGGGTGGAGACGAGGACAGCTTCGGGGGCCCTGATCTAAGGCAAGTGATGCATAATGAGCTAGTATGCCAGTCATACTAGCTCATTGTGGCTTTGTCTTGAAGGTGGGTTTCTTTTTAAAAAAAATTAGGGTTTACAACACAGCAGGGGCCTCCAAACTTGGTAAGCAAAGGGCCAGTTTGTCATTCAAACTTCAGGGGGGGCTGGACTGGCCAGTGGAAGGAATCGTGCCCCATTGTTAGCGTCAGGAACTATGCCCCACTTTTTCTGACAGTGGAAAATAGTGCCCCAAGAGCCAGATAAAAAAAAAGCAAAGGGCTGCAATGGGCACCTAGTTTGGAGAGCACTGGAATAGAGCATGTAAGGCATTAATTTTTATATCATTCAGATGTCATACCATTTACACCCTGTAGATCAGGAAGCCTGATTTTCTTGTAATTTTTACAACATGTAGATTTAAAGTTTATCACTGAATTATTAAGCCAGATACTGGAAAGCAGCTTGTGTTGGAAGATCAGAGGACAAATGTAATTGCCAATAATGCATGAAAAAAAAAAAAACACAACAAGCCTTTAGATTTTAACAGTGCCATCAATGCAGCCTCCTTACGGTTTCAGTTAAAGTGGTATTAGGTGGTTTCACACGGATGCAATCCAAAAGGCATAGTGTTGCAAGTTATCTGAAAATATAGTTTTCTATGAAGGCCGTTCACATCTAGTGTCATTTGAGGGGGGAATCCTCTGGCACAGGTGGTTTACCTGAATGCATTCAGGTAAAAACCTTCAGTCTTAACCACTGAAAGGTCAACAGAAAATCAGAGCATCATGGGCTTTTAAAAAAAATAAGAAAGTTTCAATTGGCCAAAATCTTCTCCAAAAATGTTGGACAGCACTTCTGGATTAAGTAATGACTGCCAACAGCCACAAGGAAAACCTTCCTTGATCAGCTGCAGTCCAAGTCAACTCCTTACCTTCACTTTGCCGTCCAGGAAACTTTCACAGAACTCAGTGATCTTCTCAGCAGACAGATCATCACTTTGTGGCTTGTATTTGGTCATTTCCTCCTCCAAGGTAATCAGTCTGACAGATGGGCATTCTTCCTTCTTCAGACCAAAGAACTCCAAGATACGCTGGTTGTCTGCGTGGTCGCTGTCAATGAAGATGAATAGAATCTAGGAAGGAAAAAAGCCTGATTTAGAATGGTCAAGATTTGTAGAGCGTCACAACATGCCAGCTTGTGCTATATAAAAAAAGTAGACTAAGAAAACCAATGTTTAGCAAGTGAACCTGCAAGATGCCATCTTCATACCCATGGTTCATGTGTGCCTTCTCTATGCCACACTGTCATTCTTATACCCACTTACACCTTGTAACCTGGAGCTCTGGGGGGTACCTAGTTTAAGTTTATCACTTTGCATATTCTCTCCAATCATACTCCCATGCCATAGCCTTCCTGCACCCCCCAATGCCAATTGGGAAGGTGAAGTTCTGCAAAAACAAAGGCAAGCAGACAGTTGAACAGAATTGTTCCCTGTATATAAACAGAAAAATTCCGGATTTTCATAAGCTTACTATGCAAACCAATTCCCACAATCTCACTCCTTAGCTATCGTTAAACAGTGGGCAGAGCTCTATTTGTAAAGAAAGCAGCATCTGCATCCATACAACATTCCCCCCCACCCCCCACTTCCTGTGAAGCATCAGGACAGAAGGAATTAGAAATGGTGTCTATGCTCACTGATCTACAGAATGTAGATCTGTGCCCCTGCATTTCAAAGTCCAAAAAGTGTTCCATGCATCACAAAAAGTACAACTTCTCAACTGCTGAAAACTTCAGTAAGACGTTTGTCCATTACAAATAGAGTGCCAGCATGCCATCCAAAGAATCTTAGCACTGAAGACAAATTTCCCCCATCCACACAAAGTGACCACTCACCCTTCCCTTGAAGCCAGAGGCTGCTTTCTTGAAGTTGTCCAGCTTGTCTTTGAAGTCAGAGGCACTTTTTGGCAGGAATAAGAGAATGTGAGTCTTCATCTCCCCACCAAAGATCTTTGGCGCGGTCTGGAAAAACAAAGGTTAGACATGGCCCATCAATGAAGTACAAACACCACCCTAACTCACTAGTCTACCAAGGTACATTTATAGAGGCCCTGATAAGCTACCAAGCTCATGGCTTGAACTTTACAGCCAGCGATCAGTTTAAAGATTTTGCAATTTCAACGATGTATGCAATGTTAAAGCAGTAGTACACCAGGGGAAAAAAATAAAATAAAATAGGGCTCCCAGGCAGTTTGTCATAATGCGCTAGTATGCATCACATACTAACATTATGACAAAATTACTTGAAAACTAAGCCCTCAAGCAGCGATCTGTCACTGCTGAAGGCGTTTATCTTCACCTTCTCTTGATTGGCTAAGCCGGCATCAAAGTCACTCCGTTTAGGTCACAGCTCTGAAGGATTGGCATGGGTATTCATAGTGCATGCACCGCTGATGTCACTGACTGCATATAAAGTAAAGCTCCCAAACAGTGCATGTTTAG
This sequence comes from Rana muscosa, assembly GCA_029206835.1. Classification (NCBI taxonomy): domain Eukaryota; kingdom Metazoa; phylum Chordata; class Amphibia; order Anura; family Ranidae; genus Rana; species Rana muscosa. The sequence continues at coordinate 32,383,282 of CM055128.1, forward strand.
ATTTACTGTACCTACAGGCAAACCTATTGGTAGAAAAATCACACGTGTGGAGTTTACTTGGTCTTTAAAGTGGGAGCAAGTTTTTTTTTCATCTTTTCTTACCTGCAAAGTAAAGGCATTATGTGCTAGTATGCATCACATACTAGCACATTATGTGAAATGTGCCTGCAAACAAAGACCTCGTCATCACTGCATCCATCTTTGCCCATCTTTCTTCCAGCTGTGTGACTGGCTGGAGCCGCATGACGCCACTCCTGTGCATGTGAACGGTAGCCGGTCACGGCACAGTCTTCTGAAGAAATGTCACATGTATATCGGGCGCAGTACACAGTAAAACTTCTAAAGAGTGCAAGTTTAGGAGAAATGTACAGTGCCTAGAGGTAAGCCCCATTATAGGCTTACCTACAAGTACAGACATTGGGAAGTTTACTTTAAGCCTTGATATACTGTATTTATTGGCGTATAACTCACTTTTTTACCCTGAAAATAGAGAGAAAACTGTGCCTGAGTGTTATACGCAGGGGCTTTGGAAAGTTTTTTTCCCTGAAACTTCCCTCTTAAAGTTAGGGTGCGTGTTATACACCTGTGCGTGTTACACGCCGATAAATACGGTACTACTCAAAGCAACCTGCTCTTTAATGTTTACACTAAAAAAATTAGAGCATTTCCTGAAAACATTCAATTTTATCCAGGTAACTGGTACATTTGCAGTCTTTTTTCTAGTGCATCAACTTAAAAAAAAAAAAAAAAAAAAAAAAGTAAATTTTTGGGGGGTAAAAGTAATTTAGGGCCAGTTCACACCACATGCAGTCCAGTGCGTTTCTCTGCATCAAAAAACACATGGAAAGTAGGTAATATAGTTTATTAGCATAGTTCACACCAGTGCTTGCAGTTCCAGAAAAAAAAAAGTAGAACATGCTGCATTTTACCTGCACAAAAATGCTGTAAAACGCATCAAAAACACTGGAATACACCAAAAATGCACTGGACCACACTTTTCCTCATCGAAGGTTAAAAAAAGGGAGGGGGAAAAAAAAAACAATGGACTGCATTAAAAACGTACCAAAAATGCACTGGAATGCGTTTTTATGGCCCTTATAGAAAAAAAGCATACACCAAATTCGGAAAGAAATTTGCACAAATCCCCCCCCCCCATCAACAGACCCTGCTGGGGAATTAATGTCTTCTCCCAGCAAAGGGGGGGGAGGGGTGTTGGGTTGAAGCCATCCATGCTGGGAGAAGTCAGATTATTGCTAGCAGCTGCTTATGATAATCAGAAGCCAATCCAGCAGGCTGGTTGAATCCAAGTTGATCAACTCTGTACATTCACACTGCCCATGAACTTTTTGCATCTTGCACTGTTCCTGCTTAACTGGATGAGTTTCAAACTTTGTATGGCTGGCCTCATGTGTAAACTGAAGCATTTAAGGCCTATCACACCATGATGGATGCAGCATAGCATCTAAAGTATTGAACAGTCTTTCATGGGAGGAGCAATATCAGGGGCACTTGCAGTTGAGACTGCAGATCTCGATCAGGGTGTCTGAATGGCAAATGCAAAGCATAAATGAAGCCATCAAGCACATGGACTTTCAGATTTGCTTTTAGCTTGAAGAGTCAGATCCAAAATGTTGCAATATGAACAGACTTACCTGCTCAGTGAATTCAACGACCAAAGGCAGCTGATTGGATTTAACAAAGTTAAGCACTTCTTCCTTTGTTGCTTCCCCTTCAAACACATTCTTTCCTTCATCAAACTAAAATAAAAAAATAAGACAGTTGGAGATTACTCTAACACTTAGATTTGATTGTAAAGATCTGCATCCAATAGGAGCATCTAGAATGTTAGTTGTCCAAGCAGTAGCCTACAAAAAACATTTGTCTTAAAGTAGAGTGCCACCCAAAAAGGGGAAGATCTGCTTGTTTGCCACTTTTGGGGGTACCTGGTTTTGACAGGTACCACTCCCACTTTGACAATCTGAGCCAGAAGTTCACCCCTCTTGCCCTAGTCTGGGATACACAGGACCCAGAAGACTATAGGACCATTCACAAGTTAGTGCGACTTGCACAGCAGGAAACTGGCTGAAGCCTGGTACATGATTGGACGAATGATCATCCATTTTTGTTGCACGCTAGTCACATCAAAAATGAAGGTGTGCTCAACTTAAATGGGTTGTAAACAGTCATGTTTTCTCAACTTAATGTATCCAGGCGAAAAACTTCTGACACTGACCGGCCCCCTAGCCCCCCCATTTAACTTACCTGAGCCCTTCGTTCCCTCAGACGCGCTCTTCCTCTGCCTGGGGTTCTCGGCTCTTGATTGGATAGCAGCGCAGCCATTGGCTCCCACTGCTGTCAATCAAATCCAATGATGTGGGCGCCGGGGCCAAGTCTGGAATTCTGTGTCTATGCACGCAAGTGCTGGACTCGGGAGCGCACCCGTAAGGTAACCCCCAGGGAGAGCACATATCCCAGGGGGTTTACTGATGCGAGGAGGAGCCATGAGCGCCGCCGGGGGACCCCAGAAGATGAGGTTCGGGGCCACACTGCAAAACTGACTACAGTCGAGGCAAGCATGATCGGTTTACAATCACTTTAATTCTTGTTCAACAGAATACAACTTAGGAAGCAATGCAATTTATTCTTTAGTTTTCAAGCATGCATAGTCATTCGCTGCGATTTTTCTGGACAAAAACTGTCATTAAAAACAAAATATTGTACATTCTGGTATTGTATGCAAAAAAAAAAAAGGTTTGCCCCTTCGGATAACCCGTTTGCCCCTGTCGTACAAATGGTGGTATTTGTCAATTTTGATTGTGTGTACTAGGCTTCACTTGAGATGCGCACCTGAAGAATCAACTCAAGTGAGGACATCGCTGGATCCCTAGACAGATAATTGTTATACTAAAGTCAGCAGCTACATTTGTAGCTGCTGAATTTTGGGAAGCCTGGAGCTACTCTTTAAATTCCTCCTGAAAAACAGCAGTGTGCTTCCTGACATGTGGCCGTCTACACTCCTGTAGCCTCACAGCTGTACATCTGCAGCATGAGATCCCAGACACTGCTACCTCTGGCTGTTCGTAAAGTTTGGGTACAGTTCACACTCAATGAGCAGCACAGTAGTTACAAGACCTACAGTGCAAGAGCTCCTAGCTTCTCTATTCAGATTAGTCATTGAAGAGCAGCTACAACACAAGTCAATGCCCAGTTTCTACCAAGCTAGTAACCCTTATAGAATGCAGAATGTGGCAATGGAAAATCCCCAACAGGGAAAAGATCAGCTAGACAATACTAGTGACTAGTTTGCTCCTGGCTTTTAGGCAAAGCTTACACATTAAAGGTTTAAGATAAATTGGGGTACAGTACAGCAGCTCTGGAGGCATTTACTACAGGGGCTAAACTGGATAATTTGTAGACACCTACAAGATAAACTCTAGTCCCTTTAAGCTGTAATGAAAGCGATCCAACGCTTTGACAATTCTGCAGTTTATGGTCAAAACTAGCAAGGCAAAGCTCAGCAATTACAATGTGCAATCTGGGATTACGCTTTGTCTGTTTACCTTAGAAGAAAGGTAATTACATGTTAATTTGCCCTGGAGAGCACAAGCATGACAGATCATATGCTACTTTTAAACCATGGCTTATTAAATTAGTTCAGTTTTCTGTAAACATTAGCAGAAATAATCATCCCATAGGTAAACAGTGAGCTGTGTTCTTTAGATCAGGGCCTCATGAAAGAAAGCAACCGGACAGAATTTCCCAGAAGTTAGTACAAACCACCAGTAGAACACATGCAATTCTATTTACTTAAAAGCGGTAGCAAATCCTGCTGTTATTTTTACCTACAGGTAAGACCAAGTCTTACCTGTAGGTATAATGAATATCTCCTTAACGTGCACTGTGATGTCATGGCCTGGGCCACTCACAGCAGCTAGAAGAATGGCTGTGGTAAGAGGTCAGGCCCCTCAGCAGTGACTGTGCGCCACTGGAAAGGCATAGTTCCAAGCCAGGTATTTAAAGTGGTTGTACACCTACTTACCTAGAGGTAGGCCTAGATTAAGGCTTACCTGTAGGTTCTGGAAATATCTCCTAAACCACCACGGTTTAGAAAATATTTACAATAGAGACGTGCGCCGATGTCTATGGCACATGCGCCGTAGACAATGGCGCACTTTAGAAATGGCAATCGTGCCGTTTCTAAAAAGGAGGTCATGCCATGACAGGTGGCTCCTGCACACATGCACGGAAGAGATGTCGCTGCGGTGCCGGAGCCACGATACCTGGAATAAAACTCTAGGACAACATATCACCAGCCAGTGCTATGTCTGGCACCACAGCAGGGGCCTCGATCCCAGGTGAGTATTACATAATGAGCTAGTATGCCTTAGTCTTGCAGGTGTTTTTTTAAAGTGGGTTTACACCCACAAAAAAAAAAAAAAGCGGGGTTTACAACCACTTTAAACAACCTGCAAAACAAAGACATAATGAGCTAGTATGCATAGCATACTAGCTCATTATGAATCGCTTACCTGAGATCGAAGCCCCCGCAGCAGTGCTTGGACACCTGTCGCTGATGCCATCTTGCTCCCCTCTGCCTTCCGTGTATCGCCACTGTTATTGGCCCAGGAGCGGCAATGACATCACACGCATGCGCGCTCGGGCCGGCCAACTCCATTCAGAAATCCGGCTAAGCCAGCCTGCTAGTGCGCATCGTCAGCGGCGCCGGTTTTACATGCAAATCTCTGTAACCGTGTAGGTTTAGGAGATATTTCATGCACCTACAGGTAAGCCTTAATCTAGGCTTACCTGTAGGTGCATGTTGTGCAAGTGGGTTAACAACCACTTTAATGTTTTAGTATGTGATGCATACTGGCACACTATACCGTTGTCTTACATGTCGTTTTTAAATTACTACCACTTTAAAGAGCTGAATAGTGTGATCTGCTCCCAGAAACAGAAGTGGCACAAAAAGTGGGCACTGCACCCCCAATGCTCACCAGCTGCAGCCATGCCATTTATAAGGCTACCATTGACACATTAAGGGCTAGTAAAAACAAGCAACTAGTTGTTCTGCCAGCTTAACCGGTTCCTGACCAGCTCACGCAGATATACTGCAGCTCAATGGCTCTCCCGGGCGAAACCCTGTATGGCAAGTCCTTCCCTTTTAGAGCCGCCAGAGACACGCCCCAATGAACGTGGGTGCGATCACCAGCACAGGGATTTGTGTGTAAACACAAACCCCTGTTCTGTCAGGGAAGAGGAGACAGTTTGTTCCTACCAAGTAAAAAACGGTCTCCTCCCCCAGTCAGGAAATAGTTGGGGGAACACACATTTAACCCCTTCCCTGGCAGTGACATTTACATAGTAATCAGTGCACATTTATAGCACAGATTGCTGTATAAATGTCAGCGGTCCCAAAATTGTCTGATCTGTGTTGCAATGTCACAGTACTGCTAAAAATTGCAGCCCACCACCATTAACTAGTAAAAAAAAAAAGCCATAAATCTTTCCCGTAGTTTGTAGACGCTATAACTTTTGCACAAACCAATCTACACCTATTGCAATTTAGTTTTTTTTTTTATTAAAAATTGGCCTAAACTGAAGAAATTTGTTTAAAATTTTATGGATATAGCAAAAGTGTCGCTCTGTTTATAGCACAAAAAAAATAACTGCAGGAGGTGATAATATACCAAGAGAAAGCTCCATTTGTGGGAAAAAACAAATTGTTGGGTACAGCGTTGTCAGTTAAAGTCAGTGCCAAATTGTAAAAAGTGCTCTGGTCAGGAAGGCGGTAAAATCTTCCAGGGCTGAAGTGGTTAATGCAGCCTTGTCACAAGGAGAAAAAAAACGCCAAAGATTTAAATGACTCAATGGCTTACTTTAAACACAGTAGTAATAGGAAGGCTGATCAGTATGGTGATAAATCTGATGGCACTTAAAGTCACTGACGCTTGCTGCCGTTCTATTTGTGCTTTCAGTACTATGCAGAACTACCACCGGTCCTTACATATACCTCTGCACACAAACCAAGACCTGTGCATCATGTAAAGATCACAGCTACTCTATTTACAGGCGCACAAGCAGTTAACTGCTTGGGCAATACAAGGCAGCACTTAAAGCTCAGACATGTTGACCACTACAATATAGTCTGCTGTTAAGGGTTAGATATGTGCAAAGAGATCCCACAAATGCTTCAAAAGTAGAACATTTATTAAAAGTAATGACAATACTTATACTGTTTTGTCATGGGAGTCCACACTGCACATGCAGCATGACTGACCAGATTCAGACCCCCCAGCCAACTCTTTGCAATCGGACCCCCTTTAAGGACTTGGTCAGTTAACAGACATTTGGTATAAGGTAAAGCTCTTATGTCCTTATATGGCCTCATTAAAGACTCAAGGACCGCCTACACACATGGCGGCTTTATCGCGTGAGATGTACCCGTACATTGTTTCATGCAGGAGACACTGCGGGCGTGTGTATACTGCTGGAGGCATGCACCCTCTGCATGGCGGAAGAGCTGATGCGTGGGTCCGGCCACTTGCGATTCCTCCTTAGAAAGGCAGAACAGGGGATCTGCTTTTGTAAACAAGGTAGATCCCCGTTTTGACAGGGGAGTAGAGATACTTTGTTCCTAGTGATCAGGAACAGCAATCTCTGTACTCTGTCATTTCAGTCCCCCCAGTTAGAAACACTTTCCTAGGACAACCCTTTTATTGGAAATCTCAAATCAATAGCACAGGCCCCAAAAGCCATACATGATCACCCAATTAAACAGTCGATCTTTTGTAGCACCAAAACCATTTCTATTACCATAAACTGTCCTTACCTTCTTGAAAAGAACAATGCCATCCTTCCCAACTTCATATTTGGAGAAGGCGGCGTCATCAGAAGTGATAGCAAACTGAAGGTCATCTACTGCATCTGCAGCCTGCAGGAAAGCCTTTGCCAGCTCAGATTCGGAATCCTGTTGGAAGACAAAACATTTTTAGAGGTGTAACCAGTGTTCATATACTGACCCTGCACATTATTGTAGGTTCTCAAAAAACCTTGCAGGTGGAGGCAATCGCACACCAAGATGTAAAGCAAGAACAAAGTGCTTGCAGAAAGCATCTTTAGGTCTGGAATCAATTGAAGTAGAGAATATTCCCTTCTTTGTGCCTGCTGCTTGTCGTGTTAAGGTTGTTTTTTTGAAAAGGAGAAGTGCCCACACCTGCAAACGTGTGTCAAGATTGAATGCCAGCCCACTCAAAATGAATAGGCTTCCCTAATCATGCACAACATTGTGTTAACCCAACAGTCTGCTCTTCTACAAAGCATTGCAAAGAAGTCAGCAAGATTACTGCAGCTTTGAAGACTTTAAGGGCATGTTCAGTGTGTACAGCAAACTTTCACAAACTGATGTCTTATACAAGCCCCCACACTTCTAGGAAATACAAGGATGTGCTAGAACAGGGGTAGGCAACCTCAGCACTGAGGTGAAACTACAAGTCCCATCAAGCTTCTGTGCCTGGGAGTTATGCTTTGGAAGTCAGTATGGCAATGCTTCATTGCACAACAGTTGGGAGTTCTGAAGTTGCCTACCCCTGTGCTAGAACAGTATACAATCTTAAAGCACCATCTGCTCAAAACACAAACTGGGAAAAAGTTACTGTAGTACAAATGTCACACTACTTTCCCCTTACCTTAAAGAAACCAACAACGGCAACATCATTGCCTTCAATGAAAGCTGTTACAGCTGCCTCATCATTCAGGGTGGCTGCGGCTGGGCCGGTGCGCTTCTTCAGCCAGTTGACAATGTCTGCTGCATCCCTGCCAGCTGCAAGTAGATCAGAATACCTTTACATCCAGCACTATTGGTATAAGCCAACACCATTTTTGCAGTTTGCCAACATTGGCAAAGCGTTAGAATTACTCATATGGTCATTATACAGGTTTTATATAGCGCCAAAAGTTTACGCAGCGCTTTACAATATAAAAAAGGGAGACAATACAGTTACAATAAAATACAAGAGGATTAAGAGGGCCCTGCTCAGAAGAGCTTACAATCCAATAGGGTGGGGCAGGTGGTACAAAAGGTTGTAACTGGGGAATGAGCTGATGGAGGTGGTAAGAGATTAGACATGATTGGCTTCCCTGAAGAGGAGAGTTTTCAGGGATCGCCTGAAGGTAGCAAGAGTAGGGGATAGCCAGATTGAGGTAGCAAGTTTCAGAGGATGGGAGAGGCTCTGGAGAAATCCTGGAGACGAGCATGGGAGGAGACGAGAGCTTGACAGTAGGAGGTCTTGAGAAGAGCAGAGAGGACGGTTTGGGATATGTTTGGAGACAAGACTGGTGATGTAAGCTCGGGGCAGAGTTGTGGATGCCTTTGTAGGTTGTGGTTAGTATTTTGAATTAAATTCGCTGGGTGATTGGGAGCCAGTGTAGGGATTGGAGAAGGTTGGCAGACACTGAGCGGTTGGTAAGGTGGATAAGTCTGGCAGCAGCATTCATGATAGACTGAAGAGGGGATAGCCTATGGAGAGGCAGGCCAATAAGAAGGGAGTTGCAATAGTCAAGGTGAGAGATAACAAGGGAGTGAATGAGGAGCTTGGTGGTTTCATTTGTTAAAAAGAAGTGAATTTTAGAGATGTTACGGAGGTGAATTGCCCTTTGTCCCCACCGGAGAGATTTACAGCCATTTTCTGCTAGTAAGGGAATCCAATTGGGAAAATGGTCCCAATGACAACTAAAGATAACTGGAGAGATTCCCTTGCTTCATGCATTGTTCAGACAGGAAAATAAAAGTTTTAAAGAGAATAGAAGGCCAAAAATTTGAACTCGTTTAACGCGGTCAAGATACAAGTTTTGGCTTTTGATGTACTTTGAGCTGGTCCATTAAACATTTTGCAACTGAAAGACCTTCCCCCTCAAATAGAAGCTTATATCCCGCATATGCCATTTTATTTTTTTGGCCCCATCTCAGAGCTTAGCTTTAAAACTGCTAAAATACACACATCGGTTAAACTTCAAAATATCAAAAGGAACATCTGGATCCTCTGAACATAAAAAAGCCACCACATTTGGCATATTTTTGGGGGGAGGAGCCCACCCCGTTTACAGGCACCCAGAAGATTACCCGGCCATTTGCAGCACGCGCCTTGCTGTGAAGCCACAGCCAGGTGCCCAGTTAGAATGCTGGCGCCTTGGAGGGGCTTCGTACACACCCTCATCGCTGGACCGCAGGCCAGGTGAGTGTCCGATTATTAAAAGTCAGGAGCTACATTTTGTAGCTGCCAACTTTTAAATGGGTGGAACTCAGCTTTAAACAAAATGGCTGCCTATGAACACTTGAATCTAAAGCAGACAGTCCGAAGTGCCTACTGATGCCTTGCGAGATACTGGGGAATGGTGGAACTCTTACTTGCAATAAAAAAAAGGCACATTAAATATATTTTAGTGAGCCAATACAAAAAGACTTCTCTGGAAAAACCCAGCTTGCTCAGACCCTCAAAACTAAATTGCTGCCAGTCAATGCACTTTGCCAAGACACGGAAACTTGTGAATTCATTACAGAATGGTGCAGGTTTCTGAAAAATGCCCAGCAGATTACAGAATTACTTTAAGGCACAGGATATAAAGTTGGGTTACCAGAGTATTCTTTAGGGGAAGATTTGTCTCCATTCTTAAACAACTTTATTGTAGGGTATCCACGAACGCCAAATTGCTGAGCCAGCTCCGAGTCTTCTGTTGCGTCTACCTTTGCCAGCCGTATATTTGAACCTTCATCGTGCAGCATCTTTGCAGCTTTGTCATATTCAGGAGCAAGGGCTTTGCAGTGTCCACACCACGGAGCATCTAGAAAAGCAAAAAAAAACATTCACAAGTCATATGACATGCCAAACTGGATACAAGTTCAATTGCCAGCTTCAAGATCATAGGTTGGTTGCATGTTGGGCAGATAAAACCCAGTCTTAAATGATGAACTTGATCCATGGCAGCATTTAGCTAAACTCGGATGCAGGAATGGAAGGGACCCAGAGAGCGAAGTCCTGGCAGGCAGCCCTGTATGCAACGTTTATTAAAAAGCATTACAGAAAGCAGGCCTTGCCGGAGATGGCTTTATTTTAATAGCGGACCCTAAAAAAAAGGCAAGGCAGCTGTGCTCAACTGAGTATTCTCATGGGAATGGGCTTACTGCAAACCACAATGAATAGTGCAGCAGGCTGCTCAGTATAGCCCAAGATGAACAAAGTCTGTCAAGGCCCTTCATGGCAAATTGTCTTTTCTAAAGCCCCCTGCACCAAACATCTAGCACAGTGATATGCAATTAGCAGACCTTCGGCTGTTGCAAAACTACAAGTCCCATCATGCCTTGGTCATGCCTGTTGTCAGAATTAGTAATTGGAGACCGTTCCATCACCGCCATCTTGCTACACCCCACACTCCACTGCAACAATACACCAAGGGGGTAAGCGGACATCTTGTTACACCCAGAGTTTTGCCTTTCACACTTATTCTTACAAGTAAACAGAGCTTATAAGGTGAAATACAGTATTTAGAAATCCGACGGACTGTTTAGATGTTGAATTTTAAAAGCAGCGGCAAACCTGCTGTTCACAGGTTTGCCAATGAGACAGAACACTGCTGCTTTTATAATTCAACATGTAAACCGCCCGAGGGATTGCTAAATACTATATTTCACCATATATGCTCCATTTCCTGTTAAAAACTCTGAAATGCAAAACTTCGGTGGGTGTAAAAAGATGTCCGTTTGCCCCCTTCTTGGTGTATAGTTACTGTGGAGGAGTGCAGGGTGTAGCAAGATGGTGGCGACGAAACCTAATTTCTGTTACCAATGCTGACAGTTCACCTAATCCTTGCTATGCCTCATGGGACTTTTAGTTCTGAAACAGCTGGAGGTTTGCCAATTGCATATCCCTGATCTAGCAGATCTTCAGGGTATTAGGGAAGGTTAGATCTATCAGATGGTATGTTCGATTACGCCCCCCCACATCCTGATGACTAAAGGACAATGAGTAAGCAGAAAGCGTGGAAGGTTACACTGCTTTCCAATCACATCCTTCTCCATACATGAATAGTCACAACAGGAAGCAATTAAAAAAGCAACTCAATGGTGACACTACTACATACAAGAGGTATAGGAAGTATATAAACATTTAATGATCAGATTGACTGATGGATTTCTGTTCCAAATCAGCTCCATATAAGATTTCCCAAAACAGGATCTCTTCATCTTCCTACAATACCCTCCAGATTTCTACTATATAATAAAGCTGTCTATGTATATCAGGGGTCTCAAACTCAAATTGCCTGAGGACCACATGACATGTTTTCATATCCCATGGGGGCCGCATGCAAACTTTTAAAACAATAAACTATACCAGCAATAATATACTATACCCAGCACTGATGTCAGCACACTCCACAATTACCCCCCCACACAATTACCCCCCCACACAATTACCCCCCCACACAATTACCCCCCCACACAATTACCCCCCCACACAATTACCCCCCCACACAATTACCCCCCCACACAATTACCCCCCCACACAATTACCCCCCCACACAATTACCCCCCCACACAATTACCCCCCCACACAATTACCCCCCCACACAATTACCCCCCCACACAATTACCCCCCCACACAATTACCCCCCCACACAATTACCCCCCCACACAATTACCCCCCCACACAATTACCCCCCCACACAATTACCCCCCCACACAATTACCCCCCCACACAATTACCCCCCCACACAATTACCCCCCCACACAATTACCCCCCCACACAATTACCCCCCCACACAATTACCCCCCCACACAATTACCCCCCCACACAATTACCCCCCCCACACAATTACCCCCCCACACAATTACCCCCCCACACAATTACCCCCCCACACAATTACCCCCCCACACAATTACCCCCCCACACAATTACCCCCCCACACAATTACCCCCCCACACAATTACCCCCCCACACAATTACCCCCCCACACAATTACCCCCCCACACAATTACCCCCCCACACAATTACCCCCCCACACAATTACCCCCCCACACAATTACCCCCCCACACAATTACCCCCCCACACAATTACCCCCCCACACAATTACCCCCCCACACAATTACCCCCCCACACAATTACCCCCCCACACTCCATAAAATACTCCATTCACCCCACTAAGGACTTTGCTTTACTCACCTCTCCTGGCAGTCAGGATCGTCTGGCTTCCGAGTCCTCTCCTCCTGGCTTCCACAGAGGCCTAGTGACAGGGCACCCAGAGAACACAATCTCCCGCTTTGAGCAGCAGGACCCTGGATCGGGGCTCTGATAGTCAGTGCCTAGGTGGGCGGGGCGATGGGCGGATCCTTCCTCCGCTCTGTTCTCTCTCTGGGCTGCGGCAGTGTGCAGCGGAGAGGACAGAGCTGATGGAGAGGTAAAGCTCTTCGGCGCCTCCCCCTCTGCGGTGCCTGTAAAAAAAGACGTCCTGGATCGGGCCTGCGGGCCATTTTTAACCAGTCTGCGGGCCGCAAATGGCCCTCGGGCCGGTACTTTGAGACCCCTGATGTATATGAATTAACTGGTCAGGCTACAGTTGCCTAGAATCTTATTGCTAGAGGCCCTTAGAGCCCATTAACACAGGGGCGTCTTTCGATCCGACTCCAAATCGCCCCAGGTCGCCCCTAGTCGCCTCAGGTCGCGCTGGCTGAAGAAATCAAAGTAAGTTAATGGAGCCGTCCTTATGCACACTACTGCAGTCACTCCGACTTCAAAAAAGGTCCCTGTACTACTTCAATCCGACTCCTAGGCAACCTGTAACCATTCATTTCAATGGGAGTCGCCTCTCCCTGTCTTAATAGGAGCAACTCTCCAGGAAGATAACATACATTTTCAGGCAAAGCTCTCTCTCTCCCCTCCCTCCCACAGAGCTGATTCTTGTTTGATTGGCCACTGGAATGTCTCCTGTCCTGCAGGCAACTTGGAGTTGCCTTGTAAGTAGCTCCAGGTCATGCTGTGATTCATTCTCAAGTCGTGTCTGAGTTGCCTCATAAAATCGCACTGGAAGTCGTGTTGCCCCTGTGTGAATGGGCTCTTAGAGGTGAACAGACCAGCCATTCCACCCAAAACTATACAAATTTGGAGCTGACCAGTTTCATATTCAAGTATTTGTTACCAGAGAACGGTTAAAACTGTTTAGCCATTTGGGTTCCATGGGGGGGGGGGGGGGGGATTCACTCCCTGTACTGCAGACAGGACATCTGTAAAGTAATGGAAATCCCCTTTCAACCACTTGTTGGAAAATAAACTGCAAGCGGCAGGTACAGGCATGGTCACAAGTCACCAGCCTTCTGGGTTTGGGGCACAGATGTGTGCGCTCCCTGTTAAAACTGCAGTGATTGGACACTGCACATGTTTGGCAGCAGATTTCAGCTGATCGGCTGTGTGCAATCATTTACAAACACACAGAACTCTGTACAGGGAACAGTGATCCGTCTGTTTCTTCACCCTGAGGCTGGGTTCACACTGATAGCACACGACATTCATCCGACTTTCATCCTACTTTGCTCTGCGACATCAGTCCTACATTGATCCTACATTGGTCTGACATCCATGCGACATTCATGAACAGGATACTACTTTGATCTGACATTGTGATAGTCTGACTTGTCCTTTGACCAATCAAAACAATCCCAGTGTGAGATAAATTCCTCTAAGGCCTGGTTCACACTTGTCCGACAAACGCTCCGACATTAGGAGCTCATGTCGCATGACGTGAAAATCAATGAATCCCTACGAGAGCCGTCTTAACTGGTCCGACACAAGTCAGTCCGACATTAAAAATGCTCCCTGTACTACTTCTGTCTGACTTTGATCCTACTTCAGCCCATTGAATATCATTGAAGTCGGATCAAAGTAGGATCCTTGTCCTAACCATTTGACATCCGACATGGTGATTACAGCAGCAGTAAAAGGAATTTATCTCACCCTGGGATTGTTTTGATTGGTCAAAGGACAAGTCAGACTAGCACAATGTCGGATCAAAGTAGTATCCTGTTCATGAATGTCGGACCAATGTAGGATCAATGTAGGACTGATGTAGGACTGATGTCGCAGAGCAAAGTAGGATGAAAGTCGGATGAATGTCGTGTCGTATCAGTGTGAACCCAGCCTTACTGCTGCTGTAATCACCATGTCGGATGTCAAATGTCGGATGGTTAGGACAAGGATCCTACTTTGATCCGACTTCAATGATATTCAATGGGCTGAAGTAGGATCAAAGTCGGACAGAAGTAGTACAGGGAGCATTTTTAATGTCGGACCGACTTGTGTCGGACCAGTTAAGACGGCTCTCATAGGGAAACATTGATTTTCAGACGTCATGCGACATGAGCTCCTAATGTCAGAGCGTTTGTCGGACAAGTGTGAACCAGGCCTCAAAGGCAGAGAGAAGACACAGCCAGATTAGTAAAAGCAGCACATTTGTTTGTCAGTTAACCCCCTTGATTGCTCTTAGATGTAAACCCCTTCCCAGCCAGCCATTAGTACAGGGTCAGTGTAGGGCAGTGATGGGGAACCTTGGCACCCCAGATGTTTTGGAACTACATTTCCCATGATGCTCATGCACTCTGCAGTGTAGTTGAGCATCATGTTAAATTTAGTTCCAACACATCTGGGGTGCCAAGGTTCACCATCACTGGTGTACAGTATTACCACTGCATTAGACCCCTCACTTGTGCAACCTGAAAGTCGCACGACTTGAAGCAATGCCTGCAATCTTGGTCTATGTACCTCAAGTTGCTTCAAAGTCAGACCAAAGTAGTGCAGGGACTACTGTGAAGTTGCTGCGCCTTGAAGTTGCAGATTTGAATAGTACTTATTGGAAATCATGGGGTATGACTTGTCATGTGACTTTGCAGGCCCAAGTCGCACAAGTGAGAAAGGGGCCTTAGTGACCCTCCCAACCAGCGTCAGTTAGCACCAGTCTGATAGCCCGTCACTAGAAATGTGACAAGACAGTACTTCATATTCCCACTACACGGTTCCTGGAGAAGCTCTCAAGGGATTGGGTGCTGCAGCAATGACCAGTTGGGGACTGGTTCAAAAGTGACAAGGAAAATGTTTGCCAGCACACCATGGATCAACAAGGAAGCGTCCAAGAAAATTTAATGCATGATCACATCAAAAGAGTAGTGCATCGTTTGAGCCACACAGGACACCCTCAGCAAGCATGTGATGACATGCCCAACAAGGGGGATCTGCTTGACTCCGAAATGTTGCACTACTCTTGATGTGATCATGCATTAAATAGTTCACTTGGACGCTTTTGTTGATCCATGTGTGCTGGCAAACATTTTCCAAGACACACCCTCAGTCCTCAAGTACCCCCCCCCCCCCCCAGTGTTGCATGAGTGCACAATTGCCAGGTAAAGCAGCACAGAGCTAAATCGCAAAAGACAGCCTGGTCATAAAGGGGATAAAGTCTCCAGAGCTCAAGAGGTTAAGTGCTTGTCACCCAACATGTGTCCTCATTTAAAGATTTCTCCCCTATGCGAACAAATAGTTTCCCATTACTATCAGTTTTGATGACCATGGTCATGGATAGATAGCACTTCAATAGTGAGGACAGACTGCAATAAACTGATAGATGTTCTACACTGTGCATGTTTCTTTAGATACACTTAAAATTCTCCTTTTAAAACTTCCACAGGTCATTAGCTACACTAGCTGCAAATAGAATTTACATCCATATATTCCCACGTTACTAGACGATAGTAAATATGACATGCAGAAAATAAAGCGAACTTCTGCACACAATTTCTGCATTATATGGCTTCTCATTTGATTTTATGAGCCATCATTTGTCAGTGTCACGACATCACCTCGGGGCTGAACAGAAATATGAATAGCTAAATGAAGGCATAACCAAGCAGGGACAGTACAGAATAGAAAAAAGCAGACCATTTCATACATAAAGATCCTTGGCCCAACCTGTGCCCTTACCATAGAAAGTATAAACCTGGAATATACCTGTGCCGAACGGCGTGCAATTAGAAGGTGGCCAGACAAGGACCATCATTCATTGGCCAAGCTTAAAGGGATACGGAGCAAGTGAAGATAAGATTTATGGACCTATACCACAAATTTAGGAGAAGAAATGTAACAGCGCAGCTACATTTCTTCTTTTCAATGTTACCTAGTGTGCATCTCACTTTTAGCTGCTGCTTAAAGAGGTCCACCTGAATTTTTTTTTTTTTTTTTTAAAGCCAGCAGCTACAAATACTGCAGCTGCTGACAAAAAAAAACAAAAAAAAACACGACACTTACCTGTCCAGCATACCCACGATGTCAGCAGATGAGGCTGAGCAATCGCTTGGTCCTCAGATGCTGCCGCCATGCTCAGTGAGGGAATCAGGAAGTGAAGCCTTGCGGCTTCACTGCCCGGTTCCCTACTGTGCATGCGCGAGTAGCACGGCACGCCGTCAGTGGTCCCCGCTCTCTCCTGGGAACAGATTTTCCCAGGAGACAGGAAGTGGTGTAGACGCCCACCGGAATCTATGCTTGGAAGTGGGTGCAAATACCCATCTTAGACAGGTATCTGCACCCCCCCCCTCCCCTGAAAGGTGCCAAATGTGTCACTGGAGTGAGGTTCCAAAAAGCGGAAGTTCCATTTTTGGGTGGAACTCCGCTTTAATTTTTTTATTTGTTTCATGTTAGCGCAGTATTTCCCCGATTTCCATTTAACAAATCTTGATGTATGGAGAGTCTTAAACCTGTTGTAAACCCAGCTTGGTCAGGAGAGGAATTGCTGCCCAGATGATCAAAGCGCCGAGGAACATCACAGCTTTGATTTCAATTGCAGTATGTTCCCCCATTTGCAGTCACATACAGCCCCGCCTCCTGGCCAGGGAACTTTGATACAAGTCACATGTCCTGGGATTGGACGGGTGATCTGTCTATGAAAGTCCCTGGACAAGGAGGAGGGGGCTGTATGACAGCGATGGCGGGGAATATACAGCAATTGAAATCAAAGCCGTGTCGCTCTTCAGCAATCGAAATATCCGGCCGCCTGCTCTTCCCTGCTGCGAACAGCTCCCATACAACCCCGCCCACTGGCGGTGCTCACGTTCCCTCAGCCCTTAAAATCCACTCGCAAAATGCAAGCAGGAGAGTAATTTTTGGGGGCTGCATATGTATTACAATACTTTAACCAAGTTTGATTATGCTGGTCAGTTCTCAGTTGGACTGGCTTAAAATATGTTTTACAATGCTTTTGCACAGAACAGCCCTGATACTCATCTGACCCCATAGCAAGCCTCTTTCTACAGAGGCACAACTGCAAGCTTCCTCCTGAGCCAGTCTGTGCCCATAAACGGCACAATGCTACTCAACCCCACCCCCTTGCCCTTTCACAGCATTTCATTGGAAGCAGCAGGAGCCAGACTCCTGCTGCTGCCCAAGTCCCAGTGAGAATGGGAAGGGAGAGAAGACTGCAGCTAGGCAAAGTGCCGACAGGCTCAGGAAAGTGTTGACTGGAGGGGAGGGAAATGGTGGCGTTTTTACCTTAATGCAGGGAATGCATTAAAGCTGTAGTAAACAGTTTAAAAATCCCTGCAAGACAATGGCATAATATGCTTGTATGCATCGGAGCCCTCCAGAGGCACACTGTCACTGCTGACAGGCATTCCATTTTCACCTGGTCTTCCTTCCCAGGTTTGTGTGCTCCAGCCGTCTGATTGGCAGAGCTCTAATGAAGTCACTCCCATGCATGCACACATTGGACAGTGACAGAGACCTGAAGGGATGGTACAGGTATGCTGTCCCTTTAGAGCACATGCACCAGTGGCATCAGCGGCTGCATGCATTGTGAATATCTCAAACATTGCAAGTTTAGGAGATATTGACGTTACCTACAGGCAAGCCTTAAGTGGTGTTCCAGCCGCAAAACTGTCAGCAGCTACAAACACTGTAGCTGCTGACTTAAGGACACTTACCTGTCCAGGGAGCTCGTGATGTCGGCTCCCGAGGCCGATCCTTCCATCGGATCAGATGCAGGTGCCGCCATTCCAACTAAGGAAAACCAGCAGTGGAGCTTTGCGGCTTCACTGGCGGATTCCGACTGCACGAGTCCCGTGGCGCTTTGTGAATGGCCAACTTGTCTTCTGGGACACAAACGTCCCAGCCCAAGAGGATGTGACTGAAAGCAGAATTAGACTTTACTACCAAAAAAAGCACTAAAGGAATATATATATATATATATATATATATATATATATATATATATATATATATGCACACATTACAGCCAAATAGATTTCCATTAATCACACAAGTTAAAGTTCAACTGGATAAGACATGTATTATACATGCAGCCGAGGTGCCATTGCTGCTGCATTAACACCTCCTGATGTTATCATCATAATCTGACTGTTCAATGATTGCAACACTTCGACCAAACTGGACCCAACGTCACCACTAACTGGCAGATCTGTCTCAACAGGGAGAACGGATAAGGCTGCTCACACTTCAGTTCTCCATTTTTCTGCTGATGGAACATTGAAAACATGTCAAACATGAAACTTTGACTCAATGCTACCTGTGTGTCAAGTTTGACTAAATCTACATTGAAATTTGATGTCAGTCTTGACTAAAATGCAGTTTTAGTTTAGTTTTATTTGACTAAAGATAGTGTTAAAAGCACCACACTACTCACAGCTGAGCTTCTAGTAGACCCAAGTCTAAAAAGTTGCACTGCTTTTTAAAGTGGAGTTCCACCCAAAAATGGAACTTCCACTTTTTGGAATCCTCCCCTCCGGCGTCACATTTGGCACCCATCAGGGGGGAGATCAGATACCGAGGTAATACAGGCATCTGCTCCCACTTCCTGGCATAAATAACCGCAGTGGTGGGTGACCTACGCCACGTTCAGCCCCTACTGCCCCCCCCCAGGCTGTCTTCTGAAACACATTCCAGAAGACAGCAACTAGGCATATTGTAAGCATTTAATTTTTGGATATTTCCCCCCCCCCCCCCATTCTTATACTTGGTATATTTACACTTTGCCTTATAGTACCTTTATGGTGATTCACTGTTACTATTTTATTGTAAGTATTAATGCATTATTTATCTCCCTCCTATTAATTATTTTTTAACTTAACCTACCCATGAAATTTAGTTCCGTGCCTTCGTTCCATTCTTTGTTCCCCTCAGTTTCACGGCTAACCACAGGAATTCATTGTGTTAGTCACGGGTCTACATGTGTTTGTGACCCCCTTACTCTGCAACCTACAGTATGTTTGGGGTCTGGTGCCTGTTCACATCTGTCCTCTACAACATTTTTCTATATTAATACTCTAACCAGTATGTAAAGCTGATACCAGCCTGCCCTTTCCAGTTCTATGATCGTTTTGCATATATATATACACACACCATGTTCTGTCTGCAGTGAGCTCTTGTGTGTCTTTTATGTTATATCATTTTAGAGTTAAACACTTTGACAGTACTGTCCACTACCTTGTATTCCCCTGATGAAGGAGTGAAAACAGGAAACGCATCGGGTATTGGGACCATCACCCATCAGATAGTATCATTGTCTTTCATACGAATTGTCATCTTTGTTTCATGTTTGTCACGTTTTTTAATCTTTATATAATAAATTCTATTTTCGATATACACCAGTGTCTTTGGCTCTCAAAGTCCCATTTCAGGGGGTTCTCTTGTTCTACTCAACCTGGCATATGGCCACAACACTGGGCATCTGACATGGCTATAGCCCCCTCTCTTTCCAAACAATATCGATGGGGCTGGATGAAGCAAGGAAAGGTTATGGGCAAAATGTTCCATTGCTATATACACTATTGTCAATGGTATTGGGACACCTGCCTTAAGGCCCCTTTCACACTGAGGCGTTGAAAAAAACGCTAAAAAAAATATAAGTTTTTTTACTGCATTTTTACCGCGTTCGTGGTAAAAATAGTGCTAACGCATATGCGTTTTTACCACGTTTGTGGTAAAAGGATTATTTGGTATCCCACAATCCTCCACTCTACCGCGGAGATGTGACCTGGGTGTTTTTACAGCGGTACTCATTCATTTCAATGGGGATAGGCGTTTTTACAGCGCTATTTTATGCGTCCCAAAGAAGCTGTTTGCAGGATTTTTTCCAACGCACAGCCAGAAAAACACCTCAGTGTGAAAGCCCTCAGGGCTTTCACATTGAAAATGCTGGGGCAGGATTATTTCAGGCATCTTTACAGCGCTATTTTTAACGGGAAAACGCGGTAAAAACGCCTCAGTGTGAAAGGGGCCTTACACACACATGAACATTAATGGCATCCCAGTCTAAGGGCCCTTTCACACGATCTGTGTCCGGCCTCCGCTTTGCTCAGCGGGGATCGCTCTGTCGATCCCCGCTGAGCAGATAGATGACAGGTCTGTCTCCACACACTGCACAGGGACCGACCTGTCAGAGAGCCACTCGCCCCTATAGGGGATCGGATGACCACAGACCGTAGAGTCCGTGGTCATCCGACCCGCAGACAGAAGGAAAACGAGGGTTTTCCTCCGTAACACTTTGGCGGATCGGAGCGGGTCAGATGTCAGCAGACATGTCACCGCTGACATCCGTGGCTCCATAGGGGTACATGGAGCATCAGTTCAGGTCCACCTAAAAAACTGACAGGCAGACCTGAGCGGTCCGTCCGTGTGAAAGAGCCCTTAGTCCGTAAGGTTCAATATTGAGTTGGCCCACCCTTCGCAGCTATAACAGCTTCATCTCTTCTGGGAAGGCTGTCCACAAGGTTTAGGAGTGTGTCTGAGAATGTTTGACCATTCTTCCAGAAGCACATTTGTGAGGTCAGGCACTGATGTTGGACAAGGCCTGGCTTGCAGCCTCCACTCTAATTCATCCCAAAGGTGTTCTATCAGGTTGAGGTCAGGATTCTGTGCAGGCCAGTCAAGTTCCTCCACCCCAAACTCGCTCATCCATGCCTTTATGGACCTTGCTTTGCGCACTGGTCCAAATCATTTGGTAGAGGGGGATTATGGTGTGGGGCTGTTTTTCAGGGGTTGGGTGGGCCCCTTAGTTCCAGTGAAGGAAACTCAAGGCGTCAGCATACCAAGACATTTTTGTCAATTTCATGATCCCAACTTTGTGGGAACAGTTTGGGGATGGCCCCTTCCTGTTCCAACATGACTGCGCACCAGTGCACAAAGCAAGGTGCATAAAGACATGGATGAGCGAGTTTGGAGGGGGAGGAACTTTAATGGCCTGCACAGAGTCCTGACCTCAACCCAATAGAACACCTTTGGGATGAATTAGAGCAGAGACTGGGCCAGGCCTTCTCATCCATCAGTGCCTGACCTCACAAATGCGCTTCTGGAAGAATGGTCAAATGTTCCCATAGACACTCCTAAACCTTGTGGACAACTTTCCCAGAAGTTAAAAGCAGAGTTCCACTGAAAAAAAAAAAATTTACTTCTGCTTTAAGTACTTTTGACCCCGACATGCCACATTTAGCATGTCTTCTTGGGTGGAGCGGGTACCTAGTTTTCACAGGTACCTAGCTCCCCAATTCCCATCCTGACCCCACACAAGTTTAACTCTCACTAAAAAAAGTTTTGGCTTCAGATACAATAAGCCTTTACTATATTTACTCAGAACTGTCTCCCTTCTAGCAGTTCATGTACTTTTTGGGCTATGTTTGCATATTGAAGCTTCAAAGAAGAATTGTACAGAAAGTCATTCCCACGGTAGAATGCAAAACAGGATTTTATTAAAATTGTAGAAAAGTCGAGACTAGAATGTAATGGATCTCAGACAGACAAGTATGGTGCAACATCTTCTCAATCAAGACTTCTCCATCGAAAAGCACTTCCTGCCTCAGACAAGTGACCACTGAGCCCATTGATACTTTAAAGTGATTGTAAACCTCAGACATTAACAAAGCAGATCCCTCTATAGTGTGTACTCATCCCAATTGAGAGCACCCAAGGCCATTTCAGTCTGCTGCTTTGTTCCTCAGCATGAATCACTTCTGATAAGTTTTCCTAACAGAAAAAAAAAAAAAAAAAAGACAGGGGAGGGATCTCCAGCTGATTGACAGCCTCATCCATGTTCCTGAGTGCTGTGTGGAGGGTGTGTCTTCCCTCCAATCCACTCTCCTCACTGACCTCTGCAGTGTCCTTTCAGCTGCCTGCCCCCTTTTTTTTCTGACCTCAGACAATCTTCATAAATTCAGCACTTTGAACAGATGTAGAGAAGATTGCAGATAAATAGGTACAACTTCTGTAGGATGATTTGGTTTCATCTCCATCACCTGCTAGCCCTTTTCACTGGATACAGGTAAGGGTTTACAACCACTTTAAAGTGTAACTCCAGGAAAATACTGTAGCTGCTGACTTGGTATAAGAACACTTGGCTGCCCCTGAATCCAGTGATTTCCTCACCCTAGTTGATTTTTTAATTGGCTTTGGGTGCAGGCGCTGGTGTTCTGCCAAAAACTCCAACTTGCCAAAATCTCCACCCACATCACTTCCAGTGACTCCAGCAGCAAGGGGAGCTTGATGAGTTAGCCGTTTTCACAGAACACTGACAGCGTATACACTACGGTACACAACAAGTTGGCTGTTTTGGTAGAACAGGTAAGGAAGAAAAAGTTGTCCCTGCCTTGGAGGGGGTCATGTTATTGGTTACTAGCAGGTGGACTAGCAATGTCCACTCATTAGATCATGTACCAGTGTATACACTGCCGGTGTTCTGTTAAGACAGCCAACTCATCCAAATCTCCAATTACTGATGCTTGAGAAGCACCGGAAGAGACATGGAGATTTTGGAAAGTTGGAGTTTTCAGCAGAAAAGCGGCATCTTAATTAAGGCAAACAGGCCTTGCGACTTCACAGCTGGGTTCCTAATGTGCATTGTCAATGGTCCTGTAGTTTTCTGGAAGTGTCCCAGAAGACTGCAGGGGAAGGATGGGGCTAAAGTTCTGCAGGCACCTGTCAATATCAAGTACCTGCTCCCCGCCAAAAAAAAAAAAGTTTTAAGTGGCCTGTGGAGGGTGCAAACAAGCAGAGCTTCCCTTTTTGGGTGGAGCTCTGCTTTAAGCCATCTCTAAAGAGGGAACTCTTATGGACCACCAGTGGTGCAGGGGAGCATTCATCCCACCGGCCTCCAGCAGCAAGGAGCTTGCATTCTTTTGGCCATAGTTTTCTCATTACAGGATTATAAAGCAGCCCTGGGTGTCAAATACACCAAGTACACCGCATTTCAAATTCTCTCATCCACAATGAGCTTCCCTCTCCAATAACCATGAGCTGTAGATATCAGCAGTTCCCGAGACATGAAAGTCATGTCAAGGGTTCCTTCATGTTGAGAATGTAACTTGAGACCGTATACAATGTGTCCAATCCAAATATATACATTAGTGGCATACCAAGATGGTAAAGTCGTGGCCACAGCAGGCAGGTGAGCTCCCAGAAACAGAGGTTTATAACCCCCCCCCCCAGACATTTTCAGAGGTCTTGTCTGCCCAACTACTGTGACCATGACTACCATCTTGGTATGCCATGAACGTACTATATCGATACGTTGCACTGGGGGTTGTCTACTCCTGGGGGTTGTCTACTCCTGGGGGTTGTCTACTCCTGGGGGTTGTCTACTCCTGGGGGTTGTCTACTCCTGGGGGTTGTCTACTCCTGGGGGTTGTCTACTCCTGGGGGTTGTCTACTCCTGGGGGTTGTCTACTCCTGGGGGTTGTCTACTCCTGGGGGTTGTCTACTCCTGGGGGTTGTCTACTCCTGGGGGTTGTCTACTCCTGGGGGTTGTCTACTCCTGGGGGTTGTCTACTCCTGGGGGTTGTCTACTCCTGGGGGTTGTCTACTCCTGGGGGTTGTCTACTCCTGGGGGTTGTCTACTCCTGGGGGTTGTCTACTCCTGGGGGTTGTCTACTCCTGGGGGTTGTCTACTCCTGGGGGTTGTCTACTCCTGGGGGTTGTCTACTCCAGCCCCTGACATCAAAGGGCCACACACAATGTTCATTATATGCAATACTTGAGAGGACTGGCAGACTGCAGACCCAATAGAGGAAATGAGAGTCAGAGTGAAAATGCTCCATTGTTGGCTGGGGATATGCTGCAAGAGAATACAACACGTATCTGGGAACTTGTATGAGGCTAGCAAAGATCAATGCCATTACCCCAATGGGTGCTCAACCTGCTGTGGCCCCCTCCTGCTGTTGTGGAACTACAAGTCCCATGAGGCATTGCAAGGCTGACAGTTACAAGCATGACTCCCACAGGCAGAGGCATGAAGGGACTTTTAGTTCAACTGGAGGGCCACAAGTAGAGGATCCATGTGGCCTAAGCAAAGTTCCCACTACAGACTGCTGAGGATGGAGGGCTGCACAGGTACCAGGTAGGTGTCTATACAATATTTGTGCCCCCTCAGGTTGTTGGGCTCCACGCCCCCATGCTTTTTTCCTATGCCTCTTTAGGGGAAGGTGTGAGATTGTAACATTTACAAAGATGTCCAAGCACATCGCTGCACATGGCAGCCAGTGTGAAGTCCCAATTAGTTGCTACGAGTGTCCATGCCACTGCCGCTTGCTCTTTTTTTCTATCACTCCGATGTTTAAGCATTCCTATTGACTAGAGGATGAGCCGGCTGCCCAAGCTATGCCCTTTCACTGCATGCAAACCTGTAAAACCAGAAGATCGCACAGTGATGCATTCAGACAGAACAAACAAATCTCTGTACAAGCCACAGACACTACAATCTGATTGTACATCCTTCATTAGACTGTCCAAAGTGACCCAATATGAAGACACCCAAGCAACCCATGATGGTTCAAGCAGATAGTATAGTCTTTGGTCAGCATAAAGTTAATTGCAGGGACCTGACTGGATAAAAAGTGAACCCTTGCAATATTTTAACGCTGATACACCCAATGACAGTCATGCATTGTTACAATCTGATTGTAGAACCCGCTTTAGATCAATTAGTCCAGATTATAGCACCAGGGCCTGCATGAATACAAAGTTGAGAATTGCTCTTTAGGCCCCTTTCGTGGTTGTCACATTTTTTCAAGGGGGGCGGCGAACGACAAACCCACGAAAACCATTCCCCATTGAATCCAGTGGGAATGTTCACACTATGGGTGCGCTGTGCTTTGAAAAGTCCTTCACGCTGCATCTTTGATGCAGTTTTTTTGAAAGAGCATCAAAAATACACTTGTGTCGCGCCTTTGCTAAAGTGCAGCTAACCTGATGTTTTCATTTGGGTTTGCTGCACTTTGCCCAGGCCTCTATATCCTGTGGTCTTGATGCGATTTCAGAAAGTGCAACAAAACCCCAGCATGCTGCATCTTTGGTGCACTTTCTGAAACTGCACCAACAGTGGGATATACAAGCCTTTGGGAAGGCACATCTAACCACCAGGTTAGCTGCACTTTGCTTGAAGTGCAGCGGGACAGCAGCCCCCCCCCCCCCCGGGGGGCACAAACAATCTGAATTTTTTTGAAAAAAAAAAAAAATTTAATAAACCCCGCCACTGTGCCCAGCACTTACCCTGTCTTGGTGGGGCATCAGGTGATGGCAACAAGCGGGGTCCTCCATGCATCTCCTGCTGTCCTCATCTCCCATCCTCTCCTCCTGATAGGCTTCCAATAGCGGCGCCTGTCGTGTCAGCCAATCAGGTGACAGGTAACAGACCTGAGCACCTGATCGGCGGGTCAGCGTTAGAAAAGCCAATGAATATGCGATTTCCTAACAGCTGGGTGAACGCCAAGCATGGCGCTCGCCGTTTACCTTTGACACCTATTGCTCTAATCAGGTGCTTCAAAAATACCCAGCTGCTGTAATTTAGGCGCCGGAGCCCAAAAAGGGGCTGGGCACCTGAATAGGGGGTGGCAGCGGCAGCCATGGATAGATTTGTGCCATGCATGAATATCCATTGGGGATAGAGGGGGTGGCTGGAGAGAGGGGGTGGCGCCCATGTGCCCCACCAGTGATGGGCAGGCTGACTGTACCCAAGTTGATCCATTGATAGACTTGGGTACAACCAGCATGCCAGATGTTTAAGTGCTATTGCAAGCGGCTATAGCTGCTAGCAGTAATCCCCATGTGTTGTCCTGGCATGGACGGTACACCCTCCCCCTCTTGTGTCTTAAAGAGCAGCAAGTTTCACCTGCAGGCATGCAATTCATATGTTCCTGGACCTGCATGAACCCGGCCAAACAATCCATCCCTAGAGTAGTGGATCAGGCCATCCCTTGCATTACATTGATGGCAGATCTAAAGGAGATTGTACAACCAGATTGTGTAGCATATGAGAAGCCTAAGGCAGATTGCATCGATGGCAGATCTAAAGAAGATTGTACAATGTAAGGGCCAGTCTGATTGGAAGCAATGTAAAGCACTGGATCACTTTCTCTACATAAGAGACTGTGCACTCTCCATGAGCAATCAGATTGCACAGTGTGTGGCCTGTTTTGTATAAGCAGTCTATGCCAAGCCTATGACAGGCTGAGGTCTAACAGAAGGGGGTCTCAGACTGTAGAATTGGGGGAGTAGATTAGTGTGTCAGCTCTGCGGCCCAGACGTCACGCCCGGCAGGGAAGGGGTGACATCTACATAACTAGGTACACGTCAACCAAACTTAAAGCCCCGCCCACTGGTAGAGTCAGCGATCCCCGATTGGCTGACGTGTCCCTGCGTGCTCGCTCATTGGCCGGCTCCCCTGTCTCTCCGCACAGGTGCCCCGCCCAGGTGTGCCCGGATTGAAGGGAAAGGAGGGGGGGGTGCAGAGATTACTGCACTCCCCGGCTTTATCATAACGAGCGATAAATAGAAATCCCCTCCCGGTGCCTCACTCACAGAATTCCACCAGCAGATAGTCGTTCTTCAGCGCCTCCTCGAACGTGTCTTTCTTCACCACCAGTACGTGGTTCTCCTCCTGGATGTCGGCCCGGACCAGGAGGACGACGGCGGCCAGCACGGCGAGAGGGGAACGCAGCATGACTGAAGACTCTCCGGGGTATACGGGACGTGGCGCTGGGTTGAAGGAGGCCCACTATCTGCGCATGCGCTTTATATCGGCGGGACAGCGGCTCGTGGTGAGCTGTGACTGGGCCGCGCTCCGCTCCCGGGCTCTGATAGGACGAGGGGCCGGGAAAGGGGGCGGGAGGAGCGCTGATTGGCTGGTGGGAATGCTCTGTCAGGAGAAGCTTCCCGCCCACTCGCTTGCCCGGAGTTCCTGACAGGACCCTCCTTCTATATGTATGGACGTGACTGGGGGAGCATAGACACCCCACCGAGACCTGGCCCCCTCCCCCACCGAGAGCTACTACACGTCATGTCTGAGCCCATCCCCCAACTCTCTGTTCTGAGAGAAGAGTGAGGTTGCCCATAGCAACTAGTCAGCTTCCCCATAGCAACCAGTCAGCTTTCCCCATAGCAAACAATTAGCTTCCTCATAGCAACCAGTCAGCTTGCCCACTGTCCTAAGAGAAGAGGGATTGCCCATAGCAACCAGTTAGCTTTATAGCAACCAGTGAGCTTCCTCATAGCAACCACTCAGGTTCCTCATAGCTTGCCCACTGTTTGTCCTGAGAGAAAGGGTGTTGCCCATAGCAACCATTCAGCTACCTCAAAGCAACCAGTAGCTTAATAGAAACCAGTCAGCTACCCCATAGCAATCAGTTAGCTTAATACAAACCAGTCAGCTTCCCCATAGAAACCAGTCAGCTTCCCCATAGCAACCAGTCAGCTTCCCCATAGCAACCAGTTAGCTTGACAGCCACCAGTCAGCTTCCCCCATAGCAACCACTCAGGTTCCTCATAGCAACCAGTCAGCTTCCTCTTAGCAACCAGTCAGCTTGCCCATTGTCCTGAGGGAAGAGGTTGCCCATAGCAACCAGTCAGCTTCCCCATAGCAACTACTCAACTTCCTCATAGCAACCAGTCAGCTTCTCCATAGCAACTACTCAGCTTCCTCATAGCAACCACTCAGGTTCCTTAAAGCAACCAGTCAGCTGCCACCCTTCACCTCTCTGCATAATCTTTTTTTTTTTTTTTTATGTAGCAAAGAATAGGGATCACTATAAAGCAGAGTTGTTAAAGTGGAGCTCCACCCTAAAGTGGAACTTCCGCTTATCGGAACCCTCCCCCCCTCCGGCGTCACAATTGGCACCTTTCAGGGGGGTGCAGATCCCCGTCTAAGACAGGTATTTGCACCCACTTCCGGGAGTCCTCTCTGCGGGAAATCTGCAGGAAGTATGTCACTTCCCGCAGAATACCCGTTATGTTCTGGGAGACACTCGGCTCCCAGAACACAACAGGGACCAGTCAGAACGGCGCTGCGCGACTCGCGCATGCGCCGTAGGGAACTGGGCAGTGAAGCCGCAAGGCTTCACTGCCTGGTTCCCTCACCGAGGATGGCGGTGGGGGCAGCAGAGTGATGAGCGATTGCTCGTCTTCTGCTGTGGACGTCGCTGGACTCCAGGACAGGTAAGTGTCCAAATATTAAAAGTCAGCAGCTGCAGTATTTGTAACTGCTGGCTTTTAATATTTTTTTTCCGCGGCACCTCC
The DNA here is from genome assembly GCA_029206835.1 of Rana muscosa. NCBI lineage: Eukaryota > Metazoa > Chordata > Amphibia > Anura > Ranidae > Rana > Rana muscosa. The sequence goes on from CM055128.1 coordinate 32,411,881, forward strand.
GCTTTAAAGTAGAAAGTAGAACTAACCCCTAAACTTTTTTTTTTTTTTATAGGTTATAACCTGTCAGTTTTTATTTATTTTTCAATCTGTGTCCCCTTGGGGAGATTAATCTTCACTTCCTGTCCCATATCCAAAACAGGAAGTGAGAGGAAATATCTCTAAAGTGATGGGATCCCTGGTTATCACCAGAACTAGTGTCCCCATTGGAGGATTTCCCCTTCCCTAACTGAGCCCTTATATGGGGGTTCTCTTCAGAAAACATACCCACAGAATGCGGCATCGCCCCCCGCTGTGATCCATCGCCACACAGCAGGTCCAGCGCTGCCACCTTCCCTTCCTACGTCTTCTGGAGCTGCCTGTCTTATCCGGGTTCTTGTATCCGGCACCCAATTGATGTGCTGCCAGGTCTTCCCCCGGCTGATTCTTTTGTCCTGCTCCTGCAGCCTCCAGGAATAAGTAAAACTTATACACTGTACCCAAACAAAATTGATTTCCTTTTTTTCTCACAAATAGAACTTTCTTTTGGTGGTATTTGATCACCTCTGCGGTTTTTATTTTTTGCGCTATAAACAAAAAAAAGGCCGACAATTTTGAAAAAAAAAAAAAAAACCTTTCTTACTTTCTGTTATAAAACATATCCAATTTTTTTATTTTTATTTTTAAATCAATCAATTTATGCCAATATGTATTCTGCTACATGTTTTTGGTAAAAAAATAAATAAAAAATCCCAATAATTGTATATTGATTGGTTTGCACAAAAGTTATAGCGTCTACAAACTATGGGAAATATATATATATATATATATATATATATATATATATATATATTTTTTTTTTTTTCTTTTACTAGTAATGGCGGCAATCAGCAACTTGTAGCGGGACTGCGATATTGCAGGAGACAAATCGGATGCCTAACTGACACTTTTTTGATGGACCAGTGGCATTATTACAGTGATCAGTGCTAAAAAATTGGAACTGTCACTGTACTGATGACACTGGCAGGGAAGGGGATAACATCAGGGGCGATCAAAGGGTTAAAGCAGGGTCCCACCCAAAAGTGGAACTTGCCCTCATTTGTCTCCTCTCCCCCTCTGGTGCCATAATTGGCACCTTTCGGGCAGGGGGGGGGGGGGACAGGATACCTGTAAAGACAGCCATACACAGCCAGGCCATTCTTGCCAAATCTTATGAAATTTCTTCAATTTTTCATTTTTCATTTTTTTAGGCTAATCACCAGTCCTAACCAGTGTTAATTTAGTTGACTAAAATGAGTAAAACATTTTAGTCGACTAAATGAATACTATTTTAGTCGACTAAAATACGACTAAAACTAAAACAATTGAGATGACTAAAATACGACTAAAACTAAAATGTCATTTTAGTCCTAAGACTAAGACTAAAACTAAATTGAAATTTGACTTCAAAATAAACACTGGTCTGTAGTGCATGTTCATACCTCAATAAGATAAATAAGATATTAGATTTTTCACTCCAGCAGTATATAATGAGTTTGGAAATTGTAGAGAAATGTTAACTAATGCATTACAATTTAATTACACTCATTCAATTTTAGACGACTAAAATGCACTGGAGATTTAGTCGACTAAATACGACTAAAACTAAAACAATTGCAGAAGACTAAAATGGGACTAAAACTAAAATGCCATTTTAGTCCCAAGACTAAAACTAAATCGAAATTTGCTGCCAAAATAACATTGGTCCTAACACATAATTGACTTATACATGCGGGGGTTGCTGTGGTGTGGCCGGTCCCAGATCTCTTGCTTTTTCCCGGTTTAACATCAGAACTTTCCCCCCAAGTCTACACGGGGGGGGGGGGGAATGGGGGTGGGGTCACCCCGTCTCAGCCCCGGGTGAAACAATTTGTCCGGATCCCTGATCTTTCCACCTTGGTTGTGGACCCAGTCCATGGGCTTAATCGTAAGTGTTTTGATTAATAAATTTGGTCCCCTTTTCATAGTTGTGCCCCTCTCTAGGACATTACATGCTAACGGTCCCCCTCTTTTTTAATCATAGTTAAATCTTGGCAGATGGGTAGCTTTAGGCTACGAAACGCGTAGAGTCTCCAACAAGGGTGCCCTGACAAGCTCGTCATAACCATAGATTTTTAATGCAATTTTTTTACCATTATGTTATATATCGAGGTGTATCATGTCTATGCGATTTTTACATATGCCCTCTTTTGATTATCAATGTATCATTTCTGTACCTATTAATATCTTTTATCATTTGACTACGAATTAATGTGTCTTTGATTAAAGCATATTGATATTAGAGTTAATGTTATTATCATTATTATTATCATATTTTTATGAGTATCATTATTATTATTACAATTATCATGAGTATTAACATTATTAGTGGTGATGCATTATTGCTATCACTACCATTAATCTCTAATTATTATAATCATACGGTTTACATGCATTGGTCTGACACTGGTGGTCGGCTCTACATTTATTTGCGGGGCCACCACATAACTTCATACCAACATCACATTTTTCTATTGAAAACACATCATTTATCCAATTTATTAAATGCACAGACGCGCCTCATTTAAAGTCCCACCAACCTTTTTCTCTTCTCTTGACATATATATATATATATATATAAAGGGATGGAGGCGCGCATGTACTGGTTGTGGCCGGTCACACTTATTTTTAGACTAGCCCTTATGAAATTTGTAGCTGCCCCTGTCAGAGCTGGGTGGAAAACCGGGAGCTGAACAGTGACTGCATCCAATTAGATACAGGCACTGTTGGAGTTTACTGACAGCGGCAGGTGCTGGCTGTCAGGTGGCTGCAGCACCGCCTGTCAAACTCCCCAGTTAAAGTCAATGGGACAGGGCCAAAACCGCAAGCCAGATGCTTAGCTTTTTGTTGCAACACAGAATTTCTAGAAAAAAACAAGCCGGCATTTAGGAGGCGGTCTCACAACACCTGCTCTACTGCCCTCTGAAAAGTGATTCACTCCAGATTGCTCTTCAGAGGTGTGGTAGAAACTGCCACCTGCCCTAAGAGTCTAAATATACATATATTTTTCTTTTTTTTACAGATTTAATTTAAAACCTCAGTATTTGTGTATGGTTCTGCTCTGCTGCACTTTCAGTTGGTTTACAGCTGTCTCTGTTTCGGAAGTGATAGAAAGTGCAAATCGTTTCTGCGGCTAACGAAGCCAATGAAGTGTTTAGTTTCTTATGTGAGAACATGGAGGAGCCTTTCCTTTCCTTTATAGTGACTCTTGCCTGCCAGGGAAATGGCAAATGCGAGCACTGCCCATGGTTATATACATCAAGAAGAACAGGTTCCCCGCCCTGAGAAATAAAATGTATGTAACTATTTACTAAGAGTGGTAAATCTCCTCTAATAAATAATCTCACACCTTCCCTGCTTTTGTGACAGTGATATAAAACCAGTTTTTTTTTTCAGTGGGGGAACGCAGTTCCAGCACCTCCAGGACTAAATGTATGTAATGGCAAGGGGTGTGGGGTGTGCTGAAGGGTCTATTGATGCTGGCTGCTGGGGGATTTATTGTCACTGGGGGAGATTTGTGTTTGTGTGAGGGTCTATTGTTGCTGTAGGGGGATATATTGTTGCTGGGAGGGTCTTAGGTCGCTGGTAGGGGTCTACTGTTGAGGGAGAGGTCTATTGTTGCTGGCTGATGGAGGGTCTACTGATGCTGGCTGTTGTGAGATCTGTTGTTGCTGCTCGGGGGGGGGGGTCTATTGTTGCTGTTGTGGGATCTGTTGTTGCTGCTCGGGTAGTGTGGGGTCTATTGTTGCTGTGGTTGATCTTTTGTTGCTGGCTGTGGTATTTTGTTGTGGGTCGTTCATTGTTGCTGTGTGGGCGGTCTATTGTTGCTGTGGTTGATCTGTTATTGCTGGGTGTGGTATTTTGTTGTGGGTGGTCAATTGTTGCTGTTTGGGGGGGTCTATTGTTGTGTGGGGGATCTATTGTTGCTGGGGGGTCATAGGTCGCTGGAAGGGATCTACTGTTGAGTGAGAGGTCTATTGTTGCTGGCTGCTGAAGGGTCTATTGATTCTGGCTGTTGTGAGATCTGTTGTTGCTGCTTTAGGTCCCAGTGGGATCTTGTTTGGCAGACAACTACAAGAGTGAAGGGAGATTCTGGCTGGACTGTTTTAAGTAGGGCTCCCCAGCATCCCTCAATTACCTGCCTGAGCTCCTTCTCTCTCCAGCGATGCCCATGATCCCCTCAGCCATCCAGCACACTACTCCTGATTGGCTGAGACAGAGCAGCAGCGCTATTGGCTGCCACGGCTGTCAATGAAAGTCAGTCAGCCAATGAGGGGAGAGAGAGGGGGCGAGGCCAGGTCGGGGCTCCGTGTCTGAATGGATACACGGAGCTCTGACTTGGCTTGGGTGACCCCTGTAGCAAGCTGCTGGCTGAGGGGCACTCAAAAGAGGGAGGGGCCAGGAGCAGCGAAGAGGGACCCGAGAAGAGGAGGATACGGGCTGCTCTGTGCAAAACCAACTGCATATAGGAGGTAAGTATAACATGTTTGTTATTTTAAAAAAATGGGGAAAAAAACGAGCCTTTACAATCACTTTAACAGCTGATGACTCATTCAGCTGTCAGTGGGGTTACCCTGTTGACAGCTGAAGTGTAAACAAAGTCCCGGTGTTCTGTCAAAATAGCCAATTCACCGAGATCTAAAATCACATCACTTCCCGGTTACTGTAAATCATCAGTAATTGGAGATTTTGACGACTTGCTGTTTTGACAGCACACCGTCAACCATGTACAAGATATCATGAGTGGACATTGTTAGTCCGCTCCGATACTAACCAACAAAATAGCCACCTCCGAGGCGGCGACAACTTTTTCCTCCTTAGCCGCTGTTCTGTCAAAACAGCAAACTTGTGTACCGAAGTGTACACACTTGCCGGTGTTCTGTCAAAACAGCAAGTCGTCTAAATCTCCAATTACTGATGGTTTACAGTAACCGGATGTGACGTGATTGGTGATCTCGATGAATTGGCTATTTTGACAGAACACCGGCAATTGGAGCTGTCAAAAAAATAAAATAAAAGCAGCCCTTTATCAACAACATTGCTCAGCCACTAAAACAGAAAGATAAAAAGAAACATTGTTACTTTTTGTATGTTTCTGTTTGTTCATCTACAGATCAATGGGATGAACATGATTTGCAGACAAAGTGGTAAAGCAACCTGTCAAGTAAAATAATTATTATTTTTTATTTTATTTTTTTAATACAAATATGGTAAAAATGGTACTTTCTAAAAACATGATACAGTTTTTTTTACATTAATAAGGGTTTTACACTATGTGAGGTTAGTTCTTCTGATTTTTATCAGTACCTGAATGGAGGGGATGTGCAATTAAGGCCTCATGCACACAGGCATCCAAAATACATACATCCAGATGTGTTTGGAGCTCATTTCTAAACAAATCTGGAATGCACACCTAGACGTTCAGTAGCGAGTACATGCATTCAGTGTAGCTGGGTTTACATAAACAGGAAATGTATGTCCCAGGATCATATAGCCTGGTTTTATGTAGCTATGTAAACGCAAGTACATTTAGGCCTCATTCACACGGAGCGCATCAATGCGTACCTGTGCGAGGGCCGTGTCTACCTGCACAGACTCAACTGCTGCTCCCAATTTGACAGCCAAGTGGGTGCATGGTCCCCAACACAGACTGTGTGTAATTGAGGCCAAATCGGGAGCGTCTTTTGTGTCTGTCCAGCCGCTGCCTCCGAATAGACGTTGATGGTACTACCTGCACGGGAATGCATGGCAGGGAACACATAGACATGGGCGCCGTCAATAAATTTGTTTCGTTTCGTATCAGCCGTTATTTCGGAATTCGTGTCCGAAATTCAATTTGGATTCGTACAAAATACACATTTTCGTTAGATTCGTTAACTTTTCGTAAAATTACGAACGTTCGTTATGATGAATTTAAAAAGCAAACCCAGGAAGTCAGCAGAAAAGTTAATGAACGAAAATTCGTATTCAATCCAAATTGAATTTCGGACACAAATTACGAAATACAAACTAACGGCAACGGGCTACAAATAAACCCTGGAACTCACCACAGAACAGGGATGGTGGGAGCCCCTCATAATGAGCACAGCAGGGGTACAGCCCCAGGAGGAATTCAGCACAGCACAGGGATGGTGGGAGCCCCTCATAATGAGCACAGCAGGGGTACAGCCCCAGGAGGAAGTCAGCACAGCACAGGGATGGTGGGAGCCCCTCATAATGAGCACAGCAGGGGTTCAGCCCCAGAAGGAAGTCAGCACAGCACAGGGATGGTGGGAGCCCCTCATAATGAGCACAGCAGGGGTACAGCCCCAGGAGGAAGTCAGCACAGCACAGGGATGGTGGGAGCCCCTCATAATGAGCCCAGCAGGGGTACAACCCCAGGAGGAAGTCAGCACAGCACAGGGATGGTGCTGTGCTGACGAGTGTCTCCCAGAACACTACGGGAAGTCTGGGGGAAGTGACGTCACTCACGCAGATTCCCGGAGAGAGGACTCCCGGATGTGGGTGAAAATACCTGTCTTAGACAGGTATCTTCACCCCCCTCCCCCCTGAAAGGTGTCAATTGTGACACCGGAGGGGGGGGGGAGGGTTCCAAATAGCAAAAGTTGATATTTAGGGTGGAGCTCCACTTTAAATTGGGTTGTTTTACAAGGTGAGGGTTTACATATAAAACCATGTTATAACAATGTATCCCATAAGTATAAATAAATAATGAAGTGTCTTTATGAGTGCTAAACAGTCCACTTCTCTCTTCAATTGCTAACACCTCCAAAAGAATTCAGCAAACTGTGGGGGAGATTTACTAAGGGCCAGTTCACACCAGATGCAAAAATTGGCCCAGTATATATGTGTACGTATGTGTGTCCCAAGCATGTCAAGATCCTACGGGGTAAATGACTGCACCAGCCAGCATGACACTGGCTGCAAAAAGCGCCTTGAGGTCTATTCAGTTCGCACTGTAGCGCTATACAAGTCTTTCACCACATCCTGGACAGTAAATGGAGCTAGATTAAGAAGATCAGTATATCCATGCTCACTATGGTCATACGCATTGAGGCCCATGGGTAAGACTGCGTTTATAAGCATTGTTTCATTCATTCATTCATTCATTCATGCAGCTCCGTGCAGGTCAGTTTTTTCTGCACCAATACAGTCAGTTTCCGGTCAGTTTCTGCACCGGAAATTGACTGGAACTGACTGCACTTGTGTGAACTAGAGCAGGACTATATGGGTCCTGACTCCTGAGTCCTGCTACTAGTCCAGAGAAGAGATGGTTGGAGATGTCAACAAGGAGGATGACAAGGAAACCACACTTTTTTGAATTTTTTTGGACAGCCCCTATGTTGGTAGGTAAGTTTTTCTCTCTCCAATATAGTGTTAACTGCATCTCATTAATGTACAGTGGGTACGGAAAGTATTCAGACCCCCTTACATTTTTCACTCTTTGTTATATTGCAGCCATTTGCTAAAATCATTTGTAGCGGGGTCCTCAAATTGATGGGATACACCTGGGGAATAGTGTGACCCAGGTGTATAATTGTGTTAGGGTTCAGACCCCTTTTTGTTTCGTGGAGGATTGGAGGATGTAGTATTCTCCTTTGCCTGTGGGTGGCGGGGTACCCACAGGCTTCAGGTAGAATCATCTCCTGCAGTGCTCCCTGTTTTGTCCCTTCCCGGAGATGGTATGGCTGGGGCGGGGAACCCGCCGGGCCGTTGATGGGAGGAGATAAAAGGGGGAGACGCCCTTACCACGAGGTCTTGCGGAGAAGGAGGTCCTCTGAGGAGGAGGGTTGCGGTCCGCACCCAGGCCCCTTAGGCCTGGGTGCTGGAGATCCAGGAGTCTGGTCCAGGTGCCCATGGCCTGGTCCGGAGTCATGTTGGCGTCCATCCCAGGCACCTTTAGCCTGGGGTGAGGTACTATCGAGGAGGCCTGGGGCCCAGTACCTTCGACTGGGTCCCGCTAGGGTGGACTGTCCGAGGGTCCCTGAGCGGAGGGACTCGTATCTGAGGTGAGGAGGCCAGAGAGGTTACCCACTGGAGACCCGGAGCAGCACCAACCCGGTGACAGTGGGCCTCTGGGAACTCTCTTGGGAGGACACATCCCCCTGATAGGGGCCACAGCGTATCGAAGAGGGCTCCATTGCTGTTCATAGGGGTTGCTGGAAGAGACCCCATCTTTCCTGTTCTGTAACAGCCGGATTGGCTTAGGCGCCGCTGGTCATAGTACAGTGGCATAGAACTTAAACTTTAAACTTTAGGAAGTGCCTCGATCTGCTCGCCCCACCGTTGGCAAGGTTATAGGTCCCAACCAGTTTGCTGCAAAAGAACTGTTTATTGTGCTTTGCTTATTGGAGTGTCAAATAAACAAGTGTTGGACCTTTCTCCGGTGTGTGAACTCCAGTTACTGGAAGCAAAGGGGAGGCTGGTGAGCTTGCAATTACAGACTCAGTGCATTCACAGAACACACCGGCCCGAGGAAACATCAGTAAGTGGCCTTCACCTCCCTACTACAATGGGGAGGACATGGGCCGTGGCGCATCTCACTCTCACAACCCAGGAACCCCTAGACATGAGTTGGTGTGTAACCGGTAAAGATGGAGAGAGAGTGAGGCCGCTACACGTGGGGGCTCGTGAGTCCGGGATAGAGTGTGTTCTAAAGATGGACTTGAGAATGTCTACATTTGAACTTTGCTGCCCAGAGGAGTTCCGAGCAGATCGGCCATATTACTGGCCAAAGTGCGTCCCTGCTCGGAGTTGTGGAAATTACCCTAACACGGGAAAGGCCCATGCGGAGGAGCGGAAAAAGGGAGAGGTCCAGCCGTGTGATGTACTGCACGTGGGGACTGTTAACGCACTGCGCCACGAGGCACCCCATGGCGACATCGTTCGTGGGCGGAGTCAAGAGGAAGCCCGCGAAAATGTACAGCTCATGGGAGGAGTCTGGCCAAGTGTGGGGATACACGTGGAGACTCCGGCGCGGGGTCAGTGCATGATGGAGCAGCAGATAGTCGGGATGACCTCAAGTGCCCCGTGGATTATGGTTCCTCACCCCACGAGAATGACTTCCTTTGCTGCCCCCATCACAGACACGGGGATAAGACTTAGGCCCCGAGGGCGGTTGGCTCTGTACACTTGCAGAGACACGGAGGCCCTCGGTGTGATCTGTCCCGGCTGCTCGGGACTGGTGGTCACCCTGAAGCCATTCGGGCGATGTGAGGAGTGCAGAGAATTCCTTTTTGAGGTCGAGTCGTCCACAGCAAGGCCCCGGGCCCTTCTCCTCAACCACCTCACGGGTACCGCTACTCCGGAAGGGGAGATCAAGGCCTTTGTCGAGGTTCCCGTGCGCGCTGACCAGGGCGATGGACTGCCCAACAGAGAAAAATCCGAGGATGCTGCCTCGGTCGCCACAAGTTCTCTGCTCCCACCCCCGAAGAGGAAAGTTGGCCTAGTACAGGCATCCTATGGACGTGGTCGAGCTTCACCCCACTGCTTGCCTGGCCTGGATGGCGCCGGTCGAGAAGGAAGTCCCGGACATCCCAGTCCTCTACAAGGGTCAGGTGAGCCAGGGGCTGGGACTGTGGTGGTGGTTGGAGGTGTCGGGGGCCCATTGGAGGTGGAGCCCCCCAGGGAGGATGATTCTGTGTCCACCGGAAGATATCTGCCTGCGGAGATGTATGACACCTCCGACCTAGAGTCGCTGTCTGACTGCGGAGAAGATGGCGAGATAGACGAACTGTTCAGCCGCAAGGGCTGGGATAGAATGCCACTTCTTGCTTCCCGTGCGGTACGGGATTCACCTATGTACACAGGAGACAGCACACCTCGGGTGGAAGACCCGCAGCTTACGAGGGAACCTACCCCTCCACCGGTGTCCTCATCTACTGTTACCTCACCTGCTTTGGTTGTGGGGACACCCCGCGCTTCTCTGAGAGCGCCGAAAGTCAGTTTCAGGGAGCTGGTAAAGGCACCTCGGCATCCGGAAGCTATTGTGCTGCCTGGAACTGGAGAGAAAGCCACTATGCCACCTTTGGCCCGCTTGCAGAGACTGTTTTGCCACAAAGTAGCTCGGGAATATGGGTGGGAGTACCCGTATCTGCCCCGGGACTTGCTGTTTGAGGTGGAAGTCTGGAGAGCAAGATGGTATGACGAGTTTGTGTGGGACAAGTTGAAGGTGCCTCATGCTCGCAGGTACCTGGAATGTGTGCCGGCAGTGTCTAAGAGGTTTGAGGATTGCAAAGCTGAATGGAAATTGGGGCGCCATATCCATGCTGACAAGATAGTCATTTGCAGAAGAGAAGGAGAAGATGTCGAGTATTCGATAGAGGCATTTGACAAACACCTGAAACCCCTGTATCTGCCGGATCCAAAGTTCTATTTATAGGAGAAAAGAACTCCTGTTTATTTCCTTTGTGCACTTGAACTTTCTGGAAGAGCCATTCCCAGACACCCAGGACTGTGCCCTGCTTTTGTTTTTATTTGGGCTTTTCTTTTTCTCATTGGAGACTTGGGGCTGTTGTGTTTTTGTGTTTCCCCTTTTCTTCATGTGCCAAAGGCAAGGACATTTGGGAATAGTGGCAGAGTAGGGAAAAGCTGGAAGAACGAAGATTCGTTGAGTGTCATGACCGCGGCGCTGTCACCAGGTGGCAGTGTTGCGCAACAAATGTTTGAAAATGTTTCACACACATCACCTTGCTTGTTGGAGTGAGTGGGTCTCTCGGCTGACGGGCCCACTCATGCCAAATGACACGAAATTATGTTAGGATGTTGTTTTTTTCTTTCCCCTGCAGGAGAATCGTCAATCAAGATCATTGAGAGTGGGTGGCTCTTAGACAGTGTGGGAGAGGGGTTGTGATTATGCAGGTGTTTAAAGTGTTTTATGACATAAGTTGTTTTATATGTTCCCCATTCCCTGAGCAGGTCTTGGCACTTGGGAAAAATTTAGAGGAACTGCCTCAGGGGTTTCACTCCATGTCACCACTTTATGGGAGGCATGGGTGTGCACCTGACGCTGGGGACCAGCGTCCAATCACAGGGGGGAATGTGTAGCGGGGTCCTCAAATTGATGGGATACACCTGGGGAATAGTGTGACCCAGGTGTATAATTGTGTTAGGGTTCAGACCCCTTTTTGTTTCGTGGAGGATTGGAGGATGTAGTATTCTCCTTTGCCTGTGGGTGGCGGGGTACCCACAGGCTTCAGGTAGAATCATCTCCTGCAGTGCTCCCTGTTTTGTCCCTTCCCGGAGATGGTATGGCTGGGGCGGGGAACCCGCCGGGCCGTTGATGGGAGGAGATAAAAGGGGGAGACGCCCTTACCACGAGGTCTTGCGGAGAAGGAGGTCCTCTGAGGAGGAGGGTTGCGGTCCGCACCCAGGCCCCTTAGGCCTGGGTGCTGGAGATCCAGGAGTCTGGTCCAGGTGCCCATGGCCTGGTCCGGAGTCATGTTGGCGTCCATCCCAGGCACCTTTAGCCTGGGGTGAGGTACTATCGAGGAGGCCTGGGGCCCAGTACCTTCGACTGGGTCCCGCTAGGGTGGACTGTCCGAGGGTCCCTGAGCGGAGGGACTCGTATCTGAGGTGAGGAGGCCAGAGAGGTTACCCACTGGAGACCCGGAGCAGCACCAACCCGGTGACAGTGGGCCTCTGGGAACTCTCTTGGGAGGACACATCCCCCTGATAGGGGCCACAGCGTATCGAAGAGGGCTCCATTGCTGTTCATAGGGGTTGCTGGAAGAGACCCCATCTTTCCTGTTCTGTAACAGCCGGATTGGCTTAGGCGCCACTGGTCATAGTACAGTGGCATAGAACTTAAACTTTAGGAAGTGCCTCGATCTGCTCGCCCCACCGTTGGCAAGGTTATAGGTCCCAACCAGTTTGCTGCAAAAGAACTGTTTATTGTGCTTTGCTTATTGGAGTGTCAAATAAACAAGTGTTGGACCTTTCTCCGGTGTGTGAACTCCAGTTACTGGAAGCAAAGGGGAGGCTGGTGAGCTTGCAATTACAGACTCAGTGCATTCACAGAACACACCGGCCCGAGGAAACATCAGTAAGTGGCCTTCACCTCCCTACTACAATGGGGAGGACATGGGCCGTGGCGCATCTCACTCTCACAACCCAGGAACCCCTAGACATGAGTTGGTGTGTAACCGGTAAAGATGGAGAGAGAGTGAGGCCGCTACACATTTAAGTTCATTTTTTTCCTCATTAATGTACACACAGCACCTCATATTGACAGAAAAACACAGAATTGTTGACATTTAAGCAGATTTATTAAAAAAGAAAAACTGAAAAATCACATGGTCCTAAGTATTCAGACCCTTTGCTGTGACACTCATATATTTAACTCAGGTGCTGTCCATTTCTTCTGATCATCCTTGAGATGGTTCTACACCTTCATTTGAGTCCAGCTGTGTTTGATTATACTGATTGGACTTGATTAGGAAAGCCACACACCTGTCTATGTAAGACCTTACAGCTCACAGTGCATGTCAGAGCAAATGAGAATCATGAGGTCAAAGGAACTGCCTGAAGAGCTCAGAGACAGAATTGTGGCAAGGCACAGATCTGGCCAAGGTTACAAAAAAATTCTGCTGCACTTAAGGTTCCTAAGAGCACAGTGGCCTCCATAATCCTTAAATGGAAGACGTTTGGGATGACCGGCCAAACTGAGCTATCGGGGGAGAAGAGCCTTGGTGAGAGAGGTAAAGAAGAACCCAAAGATCACTGTGGCTGAGCTCCAGAGATGCAGTCGGGAGATGGGAGAAAGTTGTAGAAAGTCAACCATCACTGCAGCCCTCCACCAGTCGGGGCTTTATGGCAGAGTGGTCAAACGGAAGCCTCTCCTCAGTGCAAGACACATGAAAGCCGCATGGAGTTTGCTAAAAAAAACACCTGAAGGACTCCAAGATGGTGAGAAATAAGATTTTCTGGTCTGATGAGACCAAGATAGAACTTTTTGGCCTTAATTCTAAGCGGTATGTGTGGAGAAAACCAGGCACTGCTCATCACCTGTCCAATACAGTCCCAACAGTGAAGCATGGTGGTGGCAGCATCATGCTGTGGGGGTGTTTTTCATCTGCAGGGACAGGACGACTGGTTGCAATCGAGGGAAAGATGAATGCGGCCAAGTATAGGGATATCCTGGACGAAAACCTTCTCCAGAGTGCTCAGGAACTCAGACTGGGCCGAAGGTTTACCTTCCAACAAGACAATGACCCTAAGCACACAGCTAAAATAACGAAGGAGTGGCTTCACAACAACTCCGTGACTGTTCTTGAAAGGCCCAGCCAGAGCCCTGACTTAAACCGAAATGAGCATCTCTGGAGAGACCTAAAAATGTCCGTCTACCAACATTTACCATCCAACCTGACAGAACTGGAGAGGATCTGCAAGGAGGAATGGCAGAGGATCCCCAAATCCAGGTGTGAAAAACTTGTTGCATCTTTCCCAAAAAGACTCATCAACAGGGTGCAAATACTAAATACTGAGCAAAGGGTCTGAATACTTAGGACCATGTGATATTTCAGTTTTTCTTTTTTAATAAATCTGCTAAAATGTCAACAATTCTGTGTTTTTCTGTCAATATGGGGTGCTGTGTGTACATTAATGAGGAAAAAAAATGAACTTAAATTATTTTAGCAAATGGCTGCAATACAACAAAGAGTGAAAAATTTAAGGGGGTCTGAATACTTTCCGTACCAACTGTATATTTGATTTTATGGTACAGTGGTGTTTTTTGCAAATGTTCAGTTGTTGAAAATGTTCAAATTTTATGCACATTATATGCAACAGCAGTATTTGCACTGCAAACCTTTTTTATTTATATAAAGTGTGGGTGAGCTATGCTGTGGTTCCTGTAGGCTTTGCGTGCGTGCAGGGGGGGGAGTTGGTGGGGCCTTCATGTCCATTTTGCTTGGGGCCCCCAAATTCCTTCAAACGGCCCTGACTGGACAATGAGGTCACTGTACTCCAATGGCCTCCACACTCGCCACATCTCATCCAATACACCACCTTTGGGATGTGGTGGAACATCATGGATCTGCAGCAACTGTGTGATGCTATCATGTCACTATGGAGCAAAATCTCTGAGGAATGTTTCCAACACCTTGTTGAATCTATTCCACAAAGAACAAAGACAGTTCTGAAGGCAAAAGGGGGTTCAACCCGGTACTAGCAAAGTGTACCTAATAAAGTGACCGGTGAGTGTATATGTGTGCGTAGAAAATTAAAGCAGTTGTCCAGGAGCCACAGCTGCATCGTATTTTTGCCTCTGGACGTGCATTGCAAAATTGCCATAGAGAACGATGTTAACGCCGGCACTCGCATTTATACAAGTGTACTGTACAGGCGTATTTTTCAAAATGTAAAACTTTACTAAATACACTTGTGTGTGTGTGTGGAAATGCACATGCCCCTGATTACATGTGTATAGCTGTGTACAGTGTTTTTTGGAATGCCTATGAGCAAAAACATGCTGCACTTTGAATGATCGTCAATATTTCCATTGCAAAGGTGACAAAACATGGTAATGTTTCCTGATAATTGCAAACATAGAGGAGGTTGTTTTCATAGCTATACGGCTAATGATAGTGTTCTGTGTCCCAAAGGAAAATGTCAGGCTGGGTTACTTAGTACTTAGTAGAGATGCGTTGACAATAGGCCTCACACAAGGCTATTCATGAAGACTATTTTTTTACTGTTATTTGCAGCTGAATGATATGCAAAATTAAGGAGTAGAATTTCTTTGCTGTTTTATGCTTTGGATAGGTGTCCATTAGCAGCTTCCACAGACAACAGGTTCTTGCTGAGATTATCAACCATGACGCACACTGAATTCATTTTTCAGCGCCAGAGACACCCATTCAGGCGCTGGCCCAATCAGCCAGTATTAAGGTATTATCTTATATCATGGGTCAATATAAATGAAAGCTATTGTCCTTAATTGGAGTCAAAAGTACTCCATAATTAATGATTTAAAGTATGGTCCTGGATATATAGTATAATAGTAAATAAGTAAGATCTGAAAATGTTAGAATTATTCTGACCTTTAGCAGGTGGTTTATCGCGTTACGTGATAGTTTACATCTTACGAGTATTTGGAAATGTGTAAGGAGAAATCACAGGAACATTATAACACACATGTAACATTTAATTAACACCTTCCCGCCCGGCCTATAACAGATTGACGGGCGGGCGGGTGGGCCTTTCGTCCTTGGGCGCCGTATGACATCCACTCAGAAGGTGCCGCCCTCGCAACCATGTGGTCCGCTGTCTGCTAAAAATGGGTCACAGGACCAGGGCTGCTGTTAGAATTCACATGGCCCCATACAGCCTACCTGACAGGGCCCCCACCTCCGAAAATATCAAATGATATTTTCACTAAAATGCCATGGCTGTGATGCTATGCTTCTCAGCCATAACAGAAATTATACCCTCATTGATAAATACCTATTCAATTGAATAGCGCTGCTCTGCAAGTGCCCCACTTCCACGTGCAAAGCATGCAGTTGTGGTGTTCTAGTGTCAGGTTAACGCAGGGGGTGTGGAGGCAATATAAAACATTTGAACAAGTCCTTAATTTTTTTAAAGTGTTTTTTAGAATTTTACCATTTTTTTAGAATTTCATTTGTCATTTTTTTTTAAACTGCCCTGTTGGGGGGGGGGGGGAGCTTTGGTGAAATACCAGGGTTCTAAACAGACCCCGATGTCTCACATTTGAAAAAGAGAAAGGGACTGAGGACAGAGATTCATCAGTCCCTTTCTCTGCAGCCTCAGCTGCACTGGATCCACAAGTGTCAGTAATAAGGCTGGCTCTCCTGCTCAAGAGATGCTCAGGCCCCATTTTTGAACTGATGGGGCCCCGGGCCCAGTACAGGAGGGCTAGCTGTACTGCCTTATCAGCGGCCCTGCACAGGAGTGCAGAACGAACCGCACTCCTGTGATCCACAGGAGAAAACTATAGCCAAACAAGCTTTGGCTGTACTTCTCCTTTAAGGCAAATAGACTGTGCACTTTGCAAGGGCATTTTCTCTAGAGCTTAGTAAATGAGGTGATGCTCTGCTGACCTCCATCATCCAATCACGTGCAAGCAAAAATGCTGCTATTTTTATTTTCCTTGCATTTTACTTTTTGTAATCGGTGCAGCGCCGCAGATGCGGCGTCGCACCGATTAGGACGGTGCCATTGGCCGCAATTTGCGGCAAATTTCGCCGATTTGACATGTCAAATCGCATGTCAAATCGCACCAGTGTGAACCAGGGCTTAAGGTTTGACCACATATTATATGGTTTTGGTAAATCTGAAGGAAAAAATCGACAGAAAATTGTATAGTGTGTATCCAGCTTTATGGCCCTTAAATTGTAAGCTACTTGAGGGCAGGAACTGATGTGAATGTACAATATAAAGAATTACAGTAAATAAAAAAAGAATCCACTGGTCAGCGATGCAGCGGTTGATCGAATACTGATTTTTCTCTTGACAATACCCCAAAGTCAGCACAGCCGTCTACCAGGAAATTCTAGAGCACTTCATGCTTCCCTCTGCTGACCAACTTCATGGAGATGCTGATTTCATTTTCCAGCAGGACTTGGCACCCGCCCACACTGCCAAAAGTACCAATACCTGGTTTAATGATGATGGTATCACTGTGCTTGATTGGCCAGCAAACTTACCTGACCTAAACCCTATAGAGAATCTGAGGGGTATTATCAAGAGGAAGATGAGAGACACCAGACCCAATAATGCAGACAAGCTGAAAGCTGCTATCAAAGCAACCAGGGCTTCCATAACACCTCAGAGCAGTGCCACAGGCTGATCGCCTCCATGCCACACCACATTGATGCAGTAATTCATGCAAAAGGAGCCCTGACCAAGTATTGAGTGCATGCTATACTGTACATGGACATACTTTTCAGTAAGCCAACATTTCTGTATTAAAAATCCTTTTTTTATTTGTCTTATGTAATATTCACATTTTCTGAGATACAGAATTTTGTCTTTTCACTAGCTGTAAGCCAGAATCATCAAAGTTAAAAGAAAGAAATGTTTGAAATATATCACTCTATTTGTAACACCGCTATATAAAATATATGAATTACATTTTTTAATTGAATTACTGAAATAAATAATCTTTTTGATGATATTCTAATTTTATGAGATGCACCTGTATACTGTATGTATTCAGATTTTATGAATAACATTGGATCACAATATCAAAAGTTGAATCTTTCAAATGATCCCCAGTTTTGTTTTTTCCTTGATAAAAGTAATCTTTTTTATCTGTATGTTGTATCATGCAGTGGCATCGCTAGGCAGGTGCAGGGGTGCGATCTGCACTGGGTGCTACCCGCTAGAGGGGTGACACCATCCCGAGGGTAATGAAAGCCCTGGCTTCCTTTGGCAGTTTTTTTTTCCAGCCGGGACACACCTCCAGCACCGCAGCTGTGCCTGCCATGTGTTCTCCTCCTCCTCCTCTGTCTCTCACTCCTGCCCAAGCCTGTCTCGATCTGCCCTCCACCCATGCGGCGAGGCTGCACACTTTCCACTCCTCTCCAGCTGCCGCCCGGGCATTCTGTGTACCTGAGCCGCCCAAGCTGGTGCGCTAACGGGCGGGGGGTGTCGGCTTGATTTTGGGGGGGGCTTGCTGATGAGGTTGGTTTATCCTGCTGGTCATAGCTATATCATATGGAGGGGGTGGTTTGTTCTGGGGGGTCTGTACTAATGGAGGGGGGTGGTTTGTTCTGGGGGGGTCTGTACTAATAAAGGGGGGGTGGTTTGTTCTGGGGGTCTGTACTAATGGAGGGGGGTGGTTTGTTCTGGGGGGTCTGTACTAATAGGGGGTGGTTTGTTCTGGGGGGTCTGTACTAATGGAGGGGGGGTGGTTTGTTCTGGGGGTCTGTACTAATGGATGGGGGTGGTTTGTTCTGGGGGGTCTGTACTAATGGAGGGGGGTGGTTTGTTCTGGGAGGTCTGTACTAATGGAGGGGGGTGGTTTGTTCTGGGGGGAGGTCTGTACTAATGAGGGGGGTGGTTTGTTCTTGGGGGGTCTGCACTAATGAAGGGGGTGGTTTGTTTTGGGGGGCTGTACTAATGGGGGGGTGGTTTGTTCTTGGGGGGTCTGCACTAATGGAGGGGGGTGGTTTGTTCTGGGGGGGTCTGTACTAATGGAGGGGGTCTATACTGAGGGGGGAGATCTATACTGAGGGGGGTTGGTCTATACTGAGGGAGAAGGAGGTCTATACTGAGGGAGGGGGGTCTGTACCAAGGGGGTGGTCTATACTGATGGAGGGGGTTTATACTTCGTAGAGGGTCTGCACTGACAGAGGAGGTGGAGAGGGGTCCATACTTGGTGGAGGGGGGTCTATACTTAGTGGAGGGGGGTCTGTACTGGGGGGCGACTATAGTTGGTGGAGGGGGGGTGACACCATGTTTTATCGCACTGGGTGACACCAACCTTAGTGATGCAGCTGGTGTCATGCTGTGTACGGATTACCAACCAAATGCTTATTAGTTCAGCAAGGCATCATAAAAAAAAGTTTTAGCTACCTTGCACCATGATTTTTTTTAGTTACATCATACGGCCACATCTTAACTTGGTTCTGCAGTTGAAGCTCTGATAACCATAATCTTACAGTGGATGTTGCCTCAATCCTTATCTCTTACTTGACAGCCATCCACATTTTAAAATCCAAAACGCTTGTTACTATTGGGAAAGTCAGGTATCTTTATACACAGCCTCGATAAGGAGTTTTGTCATGTTGTATTTTCTATAATGTGTTGCAGATTAATCCCCATTTTACACTACCATGCATTGATCTCCAAGCAAAACATGACTTAGTACTTGGTGGAGAATAGTTTCTTGTAGTTGGTGACGAGGTTTGCACACATCTCAGATCTTCTCTAAATCCTTAAAGTGGAGTTCCACCCTCTTTTTTAAGTCCTCTTCATCCCCAAAACGTACCTTAGTTTACAGACTAACTTTACTAGAGTACATTAAGCTTGTGTATTATAGGGGTATTTTTTTTTAAAAAAGTGTAATTTCGGCCGGAACACCACTTTAAGTTTTCTTGGCTGTCGCTTGGCAACTTGAAGTTTCAGCTCCCTCCATAAATTTTCTATAGGCTTAAGGTCTGGAGACTGGCTAAGCCACTCTATGACCTTAAAGTGCTTCTTCTTAAGCCACTCTTTTGTTGTCTTGGCGGTATGTTTTGGGTCATTGTCATGCTGGAAGACCCATTTACAACCCATCTTCAGTGTTCTGGCTGAGGGAACAAGGTTCTCATACAAGATTTTACAATACATGGTCCAGTTCATTGGCCCTTCAATGCGGCAAAGTTGGCTTGTACCATTAGCAGATAAACAGCCCCAAAGCATAATGTTTCCACCGCCATGCTTGACTGTAGGGATTGTTTTCTTGGGGTCACAGTCAGCATTTTTCTTCCTCTAATCACAGCGGGTCGAGTTGATGCAAAAGAGCTCAATTTTGGTCTCATCTGACCACAACACTTTCTTCCAGTCCTTCTCTGAATCATTTAGATGTTCATTGGAAAACTTCAGATGGGCTTGTACATGTGCCTTCTTGAGGAGGGGGACCTTGTGGGTGCTGCAGGATTTCAATCCATGGTGGCGTATTGTGTTACCAATGGTTTGTTTGGTGACTGAGGTCCCAACTGCCTTGAGAACATTCACAAGCTTCCCCTGTGTAGTTCTGGGTTGATCCCTCACTTTTCTCATGATCATCCTCACCCCATGAGGCAAAATCTTGCACGGAGCTCCAGACCGAGGGGGATTGATAGTTATTTTGTATTTCTTCCATTTGCGAATATTTGCTCCAACAGTTGTCTCCTTCTCACCAAGCTTGCTGATAGTCTTGTAGCCCATTCCAGCCTTGTGCAGGTCTACAATCTTGTTCATGACGTCCTTTGACAGCTCTTTGGTCTTGCTCATAATGGTGAAGTTTGAATGGAAGAAAGATTCTGTGGACAGCTGTCTTTTATACACATAACAAGTTGTCATTAGGAGCACTTTCTTAAATTGGCAGGACTAATCTGTATAGCACATAATGTAGCCAGTCTGTGGGAGCCAGAATTATTGTTGGTTGGTAAAGGATCAAATATTTATTTTACTCACTGAACTGCAACTCAATTTATAACATTTGTATCATGTGTTTTTTCTGGATTGTTGGTAGATATTCTGTCTCTGTCATTTAAAATACACCTATGATAAAAATTATAGACCCTTCACACATGCGGGGACTGTTCAGGTCCACCTCTCAGTTTTTTTAGGCGGACCTGAACGGAGTTCTATGGAGCAGTTCTATGGAGCGACAGATGTCAGCGGTGACATGCCTGCTGACATCCGCTTCGCTCCGATCCACAAGCGGACCATTTTCATCCGATCCCCCATAGAGGAGAGCGGGGCTCTGACAGGTCCGTCCCTGCACAGTGTGCAGAGACGGACCTGTCATCCACCTGCTCAGCGGGGATCAACGTATCGATCCCTGCTGACCAAGCGGAGTCCATCAAAATGGACATATATATGTGAAAGGGGCCTTAATGGGGGAAAATTTCAAAATCTGCAGGGGATCAAAAACATTTTTTCCCCACTGTACTTATTGGAAATAAACTACATTTAAAAGAGAAGTGTGGTTTTTTTTTTGTTCTTTTTTGTTTTTTTAGCAATTACCTAGGGTTGGTTGCAGCATCAATGTGATGTTACATCTGTCCCCACTGGCTCTAAGACTGAGTGATCAAAGATCGTTGATCGCTCTGAGCTGGTGACTGTCATCATGAGCCCGGGAGGAAGACCGAGAGATGGGAGCGCAGGTAGAAAGGTTTACTAACACTTTAAATGTATGTGACATAAAAAAAAAATCGTTATTTAAACAAATGATTGTTCCACAACCACCGCACAGAAAAACGCTGTGGATGCGTGCGTGTGCCATTAGTTGCAATGGCACGCGGCATGCACTGGAAATCGCACCTGCACTGCACTGCACTTGCAATTCCCGCGCGGGCTGCAATTTATAAAATGCTGCAGGGACCTTTTCCCTGCATTTCAGGAGGCACAGCAACTCATTCAAATGAATGGGCTGCCATGCCCACGCATATGTGTGAACCTAATGTTACAGTAAGGGTGCATTTTGTCTATATTTTCACAGATATAGGACCATTCTGAAAATGACAATACTGGCACTTGAATTTTGCAAACAGGAAATCAGTTGCACAAGAAGATGAATGGCAACATGAATATTATCTGCCGCTCAGCAGGTACGCTGCATTCTCTGAGTAAGCTTCAATACATTTGGAGCATACCTATCATTTTAACAGACTTTTAAACAGATAATGATGTTTCAGGATAAGTGACAGTTATTACTCATTTTGTTTACAGTAGTGTCACATGGAAAATTTTACACTGCTCTAAACAATTAAAGGAACACTTTGAAAACACATCAGATCTCAATGGGGAAAAAATATCATGCATGATATCTACACTGGTATGGACGGGGTAATGTGTTAGGTATGAAAGGATGCCACATCGTTTGATGGAAATGAAAATGATGCGGCGTCGCATCGATTAGGACGGTGCCATTGCCGGCAATTTGCGGCAAATATTGCCGTTTTGACATGCGATTTGACATGCCAAATCGCATGTCAAAACACACCAGTGTGAACCAGGGCTATTACTTGCATTTCCCAAGTGGATCCAAGGTGGTTGAAATTGACTGATAATTGCCACAATAGTGAGCTTTGCATTTTCTGATAGAGAACTGCTTTTTTTGCTGTCTGTGTGCCCCTTAGATTGTGCGTACTTCCTATCTTTGTGATGGAATAATGTGGGAAAGATCTGCCTTCCTTAGTGACCTTGCAGGTCAAAGAACTGCATATCTGTCTTCTGCACACTTCTGCTGCCCAAAACCAATAATTTGGTAGCTAAAATTGCTGATGCTAAAGTGCATGAGGGGAGTGCCATTCGTCAACCAATTAACATGGGTTAGGCCATCATGGTTTGCCGTAAGGCTGCAGAATTCATGACAATCAGCATGACTATTGCCATTGTAGGCAGGTGCAGTCTATTTTATCCGCTGCAGGTGGCGCTCAATCACAGCGGCAGAGTCAAAAGGATCGAAGTTCCTCTATGGTTTCCTCAGTTACAGGGGGCAGATATCCGATTGGATGCTGGCGCCATGTGACTGTGTTGGCCATCTTGGGTCAGGCAGATTCTACTTAAGACTCTGGCTCCCAGGCTTCCCACGCATTCCGCATGTGGCTAGGGACAGCTCTTCCATGTGTCAGGGACAGTGATTAGCGACAGTGAGAGGTTCCAGATGAGTAGGGAAAGTGTAGGGAAGTTTGGAAGCCTCCTCACTTGGGTACAGACCAGCCAGCCAGCAATTCGCTCCTCAAGACGGATGCTGTCAGCACAATTGTGACCTTCTTCTACTGACACATCGCTGTTACATCCTTTGAGTGCTCCCAGTTGAATTGCAGAACTTCAATTACATTATATTCTCTGTTTCTCTGCACCTGGACTCTGAGTGCTTTCTGCCATCTCACCAGGCTGCACCTACCCACACAATGAGACCAATAGATAGAGCTGGCCCTTAAGTCAAAGCGAAGGGGTGATATTTCTGAGGCTGCTTTTGAGGCTCCCCATGCCTTGTCATAGCAGTTTATTCAGAAGTATTGTTAAATTTGTTCTATAAGTTAAGAAAAATACATGTTGATCCTGGTAGAAATCTTTTGAGCTGATAAAGTCCTGTACCCTTTGCCTCTGCCAATGGTTATCATTGTTCACAGATTTACAAAATGCTATGGATGATATGAGAGGGGGTAGTTCTGTAGTTCTGGCAGTGCTCCTCCTCTACATGTTATGGTGCCTCCAGCAGGTGACATGGGCTCACCCAAAGCAGTTACTCTTCACCAGAGCTGGTGGATGGTGGAGATAGTCGTGGTTTTCTTTGCTGCAGCTGGTACCAGGTCACAGCCCTCAGGCTCACCCCACAAAGGGGAGGGTGGCTGTAATATAAAGGCTATGGTGCAGCAGACCAGAGAGTAGTCAGGTCCAGGCAGGGGTCAAGGAAGACAGCAAGCGACAGGGTAGTCAGGTCAGGTCAACAAACAGGCAACTGGCAGGAAAGTATTATATCTCACCAGTAGCTGGCAATAAGACACAGCACCAGCCAATTTAAAGGCTGGTGCTTAAATACCCATCTGGTCAGAAGACAGGCCCAGTGTTGTTACTGGGAACTTTGGAAGTCCTGTAAGGAATCCTGGAAGACCCAGCAGGGATCCTGGAAGACCCAGCAGGGATTCTGTAAAGAATCCTGAAAGACCCAGAGGGGATACTGTAAAGAAGCTGGGAAGACCCGGATGGGATCCTGTGAGGAATCCTGAAAGACCCAGCAGGGATCCTGTAAAGAATCCTGAAGGACCTGGAAGGGATCCTGTAAAGATGCTGGGAAGACCCGGACGGGATCCTGTGAGGAATCCTGGAAAACCCAGCAGGGATCCTGTGAAGAATCCTGGAAGGTCCAGAAGGGATCCTGTGAGAAATCCTGGAAGACCCAGAAGGGATCCTGTGAGGAATTCTGAAAGACCAAGAAAGGATCCGGTGAGGAATCATGGAATACCCAGCAGGGCTCCTGTCAAGAATCCTGAAAGACCCAAAAGGGATCCTGTGAGGAATTGTGGAAGACCCAGAAAGGATCCTTTGAGGAATCATGGAAGACCCAGAAGGGATTCTGTGAGGAATCCCGGAAGACAAAGAAAGGATCCTTTGAGGAATCCTGGAAGACCCAGCAGGGATCCTGTAAAGAATCCTGGAAAACCGACAAGGGATCCTGTAAGGAATCATGGAAGACCCAGGAAGGATGCTTTGAGGAATCATGGAAGACCTAGAAGGCATCTTTTGAGGAATCCTTTAAAAAAGACACAGTAGAGATCCTCCACCGTGGTTACAATACAGCAAGTGTTGTCATTCTAGGGCAGGAAGTGTGTTATTGGCAGGATCATCAGTTGAAAAAAAAGGAAGAAAGCCTAAAGCCTCGTACACACGGGCGAGAATCCCGTAAAAAAAAAACGGCGGTTTTCTCGACGGGATTCCTGGCAAGCTTGTCTTGCCAAGCCCTGTGTACACACGCACATTAAAAAAAAAACGCCGTTCTTTTGAATGGCAAGAACGCGGTGACGTCATGGACTACGACAAGCATGCGGTCGTCACATTCGATGCCGTCGCCGCCATCTTGCTACACCCTACACTACCCTTGTATGCTAACGCGCATGCGTCAAAGTCTTTTCGAGCATGCGCAGGTTTACCTGGAGACAGGTAAGAATACACACGCACGATTTTCTCGTCGGGAAACAGTCCGACGAGAATCCAGACGAGAAAATAGAGAGCAAGTTCTCTATTTTTTTCGTCGAGATTCCCAACAGTTTTCCAGACGAGAGACAATACACACAACCGGTTTTCTCAGCAAAAAGCTCTCCCAGCAGTTTTCTTGCTGAGGAAACCGGTCGTGTGTACGAGGCTTATAAGAAAAAAGCCATCACCATAAAGTGGGGCAAAAAAGTATTTAGTCATCCACCAATTGTGTAAGTTCTCCCACTTAAAAAGATGAGAGATTCCTGTAATTGTCATCATAGGTATACCTCAACTATGAGAAACAAAATGTAAAAACAAATCCAGACAATCACATTGTCTGATTTGGAAAGAATTTATTTGCAAATTATGGTGGAAAATAAGTATTTGGTCAATATCAAAAGTTCATCTCAATACTTTGTTATATATCCTTTGTTGGCAATGACAGAGGTCAAAGGTTTTCTGTAAGTCTTCACAAGGTTGTCACACACTGTTGCTGGTATGTTGGCCCATTCCTCCATGCAGATCTCCTCTAGAGCAGTGATGTTTTGGGGCTGTCGCTGGGCAACACAGACTTTCAACTCCCTCCAAAGGTTTTCTATGGGGTTGAGATCTGGAGACTGGCTAGGCCACTCCAGGACCTTGAAATGCTTCTTACGAAGCCACTCCTTCGTTGCCCGGCGGTGTGTTTTGGATCATTGTCATGCTGAAAGACCCAGCCACGTTTCATCTTCAATGCCCTTGCTGATGGGAGGAGGCTTGCACTCAAAATTTCTCGATACATGGCCCCATTCATTTTTTCATGTACACGGATCAGTTGTCCTATTCCCTTTGCAGAGAAACAGCCCCAAAGCATGATGTTGCCACCCCCATGCTTCACAGTAGGTATGGTGTTCTTTGGTTGCAACTCAGCATTCTCTCTCCTCCAAACAGGACGAGTTGTGTTTCTACCAAACAGTTCTACTTTGGTTTCATCTGACCATATGACATTCTCCCAATCCTCTTCTGGATCATCCAAATGCTCTCTAGCAAACCTCAGATGGGCCCGGACATGTACTGGCCTAAGCAGGGCGACACGTGTGGCACTGCAGGATCTGAGTCCCTGGCGGCGTAGTGTGTTACTGATGGTAGCCTTTGTTATGTTGGTCCCAGCTCTCTGCAGGTCATTCACTAGGTCCCCCCGTGTGGTTCTGGGATTTTTGCTCACCGTTCTTGTGATCATTTTGACCCCACAGGGTGAGATCTTGCGTGGAGCCCCAGATCAAGGGAGATTATCAGTGGTCTTGTATGTCTTCCATGTTCAAATTATTGCTCCCACAGTTGATTTCTTCACACCAAGCTGCTTGCCTATTGCAGATTCAGTCTTCCCAGCCTGGTGCAGGTCTACAATTTTGTTTCTGGTGTCCTTCAACAGCTCTTTGGTCTTCACCATAGTGGAGTTTGTAGTGTGACTGTTTGAGGTTGTGGACAGGTGTCTTTTATACTGATAACAAGTTAAAACAAGTGCCATTAATACAGGTAATGAGTGGAGGACAGAGGAGCCTCTTAATGAAGAAGATACAGGTCTGTGAGAGCCAGAAATCTTGCTTGTTCGTAGGTGACCAAATACTTATTTTCCACCATAATTTGCAAATAAATTATTTCCAAATCAGACAATATGATTGTCTGGATTTGTTTCCACATTTTGTCTCTCATAGTTGAGGTATACCTATGATGACAATTACAGTCCTCTCTCATCTTTTTAAGTGGGAGAACTTGCACAATTGGTGGCTGACTAAATACTTTTTTGCCCCACTGTATGTAAGGAATAGTAAGCTGCAATATATATTAAATTGTTGTTCTTGGGTTTAGACTCGTTTTTTTATCAATCTTTAGGCACAAAATTTATAGATGATATTCAGTCACATTATAGTGCAACCAAACACATCTTATGAATGACTCCTATGTCTATTGTTCGTATGATGAGAGAATGAGGATGATACAAGGAAATGGCAAATAGTCCAATAATTATCCTAAAATACTGGGTGCAGTTCATTTTTGGTAAACCTATATAATACGAGGAAGTGAATTATTTTAAGGCATTATGGCTTTTAAATATGTAAAGTGTTTTTACACCCAACAATGCACATTACCTTCCAAGTCAATGAGGAGGATATTCTCTGGTGTTAATAATGCTATAATATGATATGTCAGGATGAGCAATGCAGATCCCGGGGCATGCTCTAACAGATGTTGTGTGTGTGTGTGTGACTCGGCTCATGCAATCACTTTATGATTGTGGCATAGAGCGATGATTTATTGGCCTACCAGATCGGGGATGTGCTGTGTTTGCACAATCAGGTGTGTGCCGTTTGAGCTTGGGACACGTCGCGTTTTACACTGATTAGTTCTCCACCAGGAGAGTCAATAGCTTGTTATTGGTGGAATTCCATTTCCTGTTTCTTTACTATTCCAAATGCACTGTCACCTGACTACAGATAAAACACTCTTGTTACAGAACTTCTGGTTGATCAGGTTCAGTAAAGTAAAAAAAGTCTGTTTACTAAGTAAGGACTCGTGTACTCAGGCATTTGGTTGCATCAGAACTGCATTTCTCCCCTTATAAGTCAACAGCATTGTAAAAGCAGTTTAGAAGGAACTCAGATTTGTCTTGAACACATCTCAGATGCAAGCTGACATTTCCCATCTATTCAAGCCCTTATAAGAGCCAATTGTAAAAAAAAATCTTCTTCTTTTGCGGCCAGTTCTTGGTTTGTATTATCACTCATGCTTTTTTCAAAAGAAAGTATACACTCACCAGCCACTTTGTTAGGTACACCTTGCTAGTACCGGGTTGGACCCCCTTTTGCCGTCCGAACTGCATTCATTCTTCGTGGCTAGTGATGAGCCGAACACCCCCGGGTTCGGTTCGCACCAGAACCCGCGAACGGACCGAAAGTTCGAACGAACATTAGAACCCTATTAAATACAATGGATGCGAACGTTCGAATTCTAAAGTGCTAATTATAACAACTATTATGCATGTTATTGTCATAAATAGGGTTTGGGAACCCGGGTTGTGCACCAGGGGACATGTATCAATGCAAAAAGAAGTTTTAAAAACGGTCGTTTTTCGGGAGCAGTCATTTTAATGATGCATAAAGTGAAAAAAAAAAGTCAAATATTCCTTTAAATATCGTACCTGGGGGGTGTCTAAAGTATGCCTGTGAAGTGCCACGTGTTTCCCGTGTTTAGAACTGTCCCTGCACAAAATGACACTTCTAAAGGAAAAAAAAGCCATTTAAAACTGCTTGCGGCTTTAATGTAATGTCTGGTCCCGGTAATATGGATGAAATTCTTTAAGAAAAATGGCATAGCTACCCCATGACCCCCCCCCTACCCCAGCCCATTACCAGCCCCTTTGGGTCTTGTATGGATATTAAGGGGAACCCCGCACATAAAATAAAAAAGGCCCTATATACTCTGAACAGCCGTATACAGGCGGTGCATACAAGACAGGGACTGTAGGTTTGTTCTTATGTAGAATCTGTTTGTAATTTTGAACAGGTACATTGTTGAAGTGTAGCTCCAGCCCAAAAATCTATTTTTAAACTTTTTGGGAAACATAGGTAAGGGTTATCACCCCTGTAACATTTGTTTTGCTGTCTGTGCCCCTGTTCCGAACATTTCACCTCACTTTCCGTCCCAATGACAACTGTTTTTGAAATGTGGTGTTTTTCTTGAAACAAGGATTGCTGATAAAGCATCAGTACAGATGAGACCCCTTTCTCCCATATTTATTCTTACAGGAGAGAATTTTCCTTTCTAGGGGTAGATTTCCTCTCACTTCCTGTTGTCTTCTTTCGTTTGCAAGTAGGAGTCGTTTGTAAGTTGGATGTTTGAAAGTAGGGACCTGCCGTATATACTCTGCAGAAATAGGCCCCTTAGTTGTTGGTGTTGGCACAACACTGTAAGCACTCAGTTACTCTTGGTTGGTGCTGGAACGCCCTGCTGTCAACTATTATATCAGGAATTTTAATTACATATAATTGTTGAACAGTGGTAGTAAAAATTGGGGCTTTGATGGTGGTGCTGGTGCCACAACACTGTAAGCCCTCACAGTTACTCTTGGTGGGTGCAGCAATGGGCCCTGCTGTGAATTATTAGATCAAGAATTGTAATTACATGCCCCTTTTGAACAGGGGCTGAAAAATTGGGCCTTTCGTGGTGGTGGTGGTGGTGGCGTTGCCACAAGACTGTAAGCCCTCAGAGTTACTCTTGGTGGGTGCAGCAATGGACCCTGCTGTGAATTATTAGATCAAGAATTGTAATTGCATGCCCCTGTTGAACAGGGGCTGAAAAATTGGGCCTTAGGCACTGGTGGCACAACACTACAACCCCTCACAGATACTGTACTTGGAGCACAGCAATGAGCCCTGTTGCAAAGTATTGCTTCAAAAATTGTAATGACACGCCCCTGTTAAACAGGGGCTGAAAAATTGGGCCTTAGGCACTGGTGCCACAACACTCCAACCCCTCACAGATACTGTACTTGGAGCACAGCAATGAGCCCTATGGCAAATTATTGCTAAAAAAATTGTAATTACACGCCCCTGTAAAACAGGGGCTGAAAAATTGGGCCTTAGCCACTGGTGGCGGCACCCATAAACAAAAATGATCTTCCAAGCTATCATCATCAATCGTATCATTGAGGACTCGGAGGAGGAGGATAGCCAGTCAACATAACAGCACAGGCACTCAGCATCAGCATCAGTCTTGAAGGGATGTGACATGTTAAAATCAATTAGTCTGTTATATCAGCATCAGGTGTGTGGTAGCTGGTGGTGATCCAAGACTGGTTCATCTTGATGAAAGTCAGTCGATCAACCGAGTCGGTGGACAGGCGCACCCTGTGATCCGTGACAAATCCTCCAGCAGCACTGAATGTGCGTTCCGAAAGAACGCTGGATGCAGGACAGGCCAGTAGCTCAATTGCATACTGTGCAAGCTCTGGCCAGTGATCCATCCTCAAGACCCAGTAAGCCAGAGGATTTTCGGTGGGGAAGGTGTCCAAGTCTGACCTTGCCCCTAGATATTCCTGCACCATGTTTATCAGACGCTGGCGATGGTTGCTGGAACCGATCATACTTTGGGGCTGCGGACTAAAGAATTGTCTGAACGCATCGGTCAGACGGCCACCTTCCCCACCGCTCCTTCTTTGACTGGCCGAAGCCTCAGCAACTCGTTGTCCAGGACCAGGAGTTTGTAACCTCCCAGTCTCTGGGAACGCGTTGCACAGACCTTTCTGCAAGGCCTCCCGGAGTTGTCTCATCCTCTGCTCCCTCTGCGACGGTAACATAAGGTCCGCAACCTTACCCTTGTACCGTGGATCAAGGAGAGTGGCCAGCCAGTAATGGTCCCTCTCCTTGATCCGAAGAATACGAGGATCCTTCCGCAGACTTTGCAGGATCAGGGAGGCCATGCAGCGTAGGTTTGCTGAGGCATTCGCTCCGGAGTCCTCTGGGTCACTAAGGACGACATGATCCGCAGCCACCTCCTCCCAGCCACGTACAAGTCCACTGGTTTCTTGGGACTGTAAATCATCCCTAAAAGACTGCTGCTGATGATGCTGAGTGCCAGCCTCCACCTCCATGCTGACACAATCCTCCTCCTCCTCCTCCTCCTCCTCCTCCTCCTCCTCTTCCTGTGCGATGGGTGGGACAGAAGGAACACTGTCTGGGTAAAGGGGGCCTTGAGAGGCAAGGAAGTCCTCCTCTTCCTGCCTCTGTTCTGCCTCAAGTGCCCTGTCCATTATTCCACGCAGCGTGTGCTCCAACAGGTGGACAAGAGGTACAGTGTCACTGATGCATGCACTGTCACTGCTCACCATCCTCGTGGCCTCCTCAAATGGTGCCAGGACAGTGCATGCATCCCTGATCATGCCCCACTGGCGTGGAGAAAAAAAACCAAGCTCCCCTGACCCTGTCCTGGTGCCGTAGTCGCACAGGTACTCATTGATGGCCCTCTGCTGCGTGTGCAGCCGCTGCAGCATGGCCAACGTTGAGTTCCACCTGGTGGGCATGTCACATATAAGGCGGTTCTTGGGCAGGTTCAACTCCTTTTGCAGCTCAGCCAGGCGAGCACTGGCATTATAAGATCTGCGGAAATGCACACAGACTTTCCTGGCCTGCCTCAGGACATCCTGTAAGCCCGGGTACCTGCCCAAGAACCGCTGCACCACCAGGTTAAGGACGTGAGCCACACAGGGCACATGGGTCAGTTGTCCCTGTCGGAGGGCGGAGAGGAGGTTGGTGCCATTGTCGCAAACCACCATTCCTGGCTTAAGCTGGCGTGGCGTCAACCACCTCTCGGCCTGGCCCTGCAGAGCAGACAGGACCTCTGCCCCAGTGTGGCTTCTGTCCCCCAAACACACCAGCGCAAGCACGGCATGGCATCTTTTTGCCTGCGTACTTGCGTAGCCCCGTGAACGGCTACGGAGCACCGCTGGTTCATAGGACAAACCACAGGAAGAGGCCATGGAGGAAGAAGAAGAGGAGGGGGTGGAGGAGAGAGGTGTGTCACAACCAGTAGTAGCATTTTGGAGGCGTGGCGGTGGGACAACCTCCAACACTACTGCACCTTGTCCTGCATCCTTCCCAGCTGCCAAAAGAGTGACCCAATGGGCCGTGAAAGAAAGGTAACGTCCCTGTCCATGCCTGCTGGACCATGAGTCAGCGGTAATATGCACCTTACCGCTGACCGCCCTGTCCAGCGAGGCCAAGACATTGCCTTCCACATGCCGGTAGAGAGCCGGAATAGCCTTCCGTGAGAAAAAGTGGCGTTTGGGAACCTGCCACTGAGGAACCGCACATTGCACAAACTCACGGAAGGGGGCCGAGTCTACCAACTGAAAAGGCAGCAGTTGAAGCGCTAGCAATTTAGCCAAGCTAGCATTCAACCGCTGGGCATGTGGATGGCTGGGAGTGAACTTCTTTCGACGGTCCAGCAGCTGGGGCAGGGAAATTTGCCTGCTAGAATCGGACGTCGGTGTACTGCTAGCAGAGTGGCCGCAAGTACTTGGCTGTGACACACCTAATTCTACACCTTCATTCCTCTCAGTGCATGTTTCAGAGAGGACTGAAGTTATAGTGGGGTTGGAGATCCCAGCTGATGCGGTGCAAGGAGAGGTCCGCTTTGTTCTTTGGTGTGGGTCTTTGAGGTAGGCTTGCCAACGAGCTGCATGGCAGGTCAACATATGTCTGGTCAGGCATGTGGTACCCAAGCGGCTGATGTTTTGGCCACGCGATATACGCTTGAGACATATGTTGCAAACAGCAGCTGTGCGATCTGATGCACTAGCCTCAAAAAAGGCCCACACCAAAGAACTTTTTGAATGACGGGCAGAGGCAGCGCCCTGCACAGGCGGAGCTCTGCGGTGTGATTCCGTCGGTGTACTGCCCTTACGCTGGCCACCAAAGGGCATCCTGCCTCGTTGGAGATGTGCCTCCTCCTCATCCTCCTCCTCCTCCTCTCTCCTATTAGGCACCCACGTGGAGTCAGTGACCTCATCATCCCCTCCCTCCTCATCACTGGAGCCAATCTGGCAGTATGCTGCAGCTGCTGGAACATGACTGCCAGATTGGTGTCCTTCTTGAGCATCCCCTCTGTCTGCTCTCACGCTACTGCCTTCCTCTAGCTGGGTTTCATCATCAGACCCTTCGAAACGCTGGGCATCCTCCTGGAGCATGTACCCAACACTGTGCTGAAACAGTTCGGGGGACTCCTCAGGAGGAGGACATGGTGGGTCTAGGGAAGGAGTGACTGATGATTTGTCTGACATTGATACCAGGGAAGACGACGCTTTGGCAGCTGCTTTTCCAGTACCCTGAGCCTGGGTGAGAGAGGATGAGGAGGAGGAGGAGGGCTTGGTCATCCACTCTACCAAGTCTTCGGCATGATGTGGCTCAACATGTCCAGCTGCCGAAAAGAAGGACAAGCGTGTCCCATGGCCATGTGCTGATGACAATGCACCGCGTCCACGACCAGCACTGTTGCCCCCAGACACAGAGCCTGCTTGCCCTCTTTTATTGCCTCCTGACTGTCTGCCTCTCCTTGTTTGCCTTCCAGACATTCTAATAGATGGCCTGCAGGGAGATGGGAAAAAAGCAATAAGGGCTACCTTCAGGTGTCCTTCTCTGTCCCTTGAAACAAGGACTTGCAGAGTGAAATAAACTGACACTCTCCCTACCTACAGTTTTCTGTCCCTAGAATAAATGTTTTTTTTAAGCACAATATAGCACAAGGACAATTCACTCACTGTCCTTCCAGGTCCCTGGAAACAAGGACTTGCAGAGTGAAAGAAAAAAAACACTCTCCCTACCTACAGTTTTCTGTCCGTAGAAAAAATGTTTTTTTTAATCACAATATAGCACAAGGACAATTCACTCACTGTCCTTACAGGTCCCTGGAAACAAGGACTTGCAGAGTGAAATAAACTGACACTCTCCCTACCTACAGTTTTCTGTCCCTAGAATAAATGTTTTTTTTAAGCACAATATAGCACAAGGACAATTCACTCACTGTCCTTCCAGGTCCCTGGAAACAAGGACTTGCAGAGTGAAAGAAAAAAAACACTCTCCCTACCTACAGTTTTCTGTCCCTAGAAAAAATGTTTTTTTTTATCACAATATAGCACAAGGACAATTCACTCACTGTCCTTACAGGTCCCTGGAAACAAGGACTTGCAGAGTGAAAGAAAAAAAACACTCTCCCTACCTACAGTTTTCTGTCCCTAGAAAAAATGTTTTTTTTAATCACAATATAGCACAAGGACAATTCACTCACTGTCCTTACAGGTCCCTGGAAACAAGGACTTGCAGAGTGAAATAAACTGACACTCTCCCTACCTACAGTTTTCTGTCCCTAGAATAAATGTTTTTTTTAATCACAATATAGCACAAGGACAATTCACTCACTGTCCTTACAGGTCCCTGGAAACAAGGACTTGCAAAGTGAAATAAACTGACACTCTCCCTACCTACAGTTTTCTGTCCCTAGAATAAATGTTTTTTTTAAGCACAATATAGCACAAGGACAATTCACTCACTGTCCTTCCAGGTCCCTGGAAACAAGGACTTGCAGAGTGAAAGAAAAAAAACACTCTCCCTACCTACAGTTTTCTGTCCCTAGAAAAAATGTTTTTTTTAATCACAATATAGCACAAGAACAATTCACTCACTGTCCTTACAGGTCCCTGGAAACAAGGACTTGCAGAGTGAAATAAACTGACACTCTCCCTACCTACAGTTTTCTGTCCCTAGAAAAAATGTTTTTTTTAATCACAATATAGCACAAGGACAATTCACTCACTGTCCTTCCAGGTCCCTGGAAACAAGGACTTGCAGAGTGAAAGAAAAAAAACACTCTCCCTACCTACAGTTTTCTGTCCCTAGAAAAAATGTTTTTTTTTAATCACAATATAGCACAAGGACAATTCACTCACTGTCCTTACAGGTCCCTGGAAACAAGGACTTGCAGAGTGAAATAAACTGACACTCTCCCTACCTACAGTTTTCTGTCCCTAGAATAAATGTTTTTTTTAAGCACAATATAGCACAAGGACAATTCACTCACTGTCCTTCCAGGTCCCTGGAAACAAGGACTTGCAGAGTGAAAGAAAAAAAACACTCTCCCTACCTACAGTTTTCTGTCCCTAGAAAAAATGTTTTTTTTATCACAATATAGCACAAGGACAATTCACTCACTGTCCTTACAGGTCCCTGGAAACAAGGACTTGCAGAGTGAAAGAAAAAAAACACTCTCCCTACCTACAGTTTTCTGTCCCTAGAAAAAATGTTTTTTTTAATCACAATATAGCACAAGGACAATTCACTCACTGTCCTTACAGGTCCCTGGAAACAAGGACTTGCAGAGTGAAATAAACTGACACTCTCCCTACCTACAGTTTTCTGTCCCTAGAATAAATGTTTTTTTAAGCACAATATAGCACAAGGACAATTCACTCACTGTCCTTACAGGTCCCTGGAAACAAGGACTTGCAGAGTGAAATAAACTGACACTCTCCCTACCTACAGTTTTCTGTCCCTAGAATTAATGTTTTTTTTAAGCACAATATAGCACAAGGAGAATTCACTCACTGTCCTTCCAGGTCCCTGGAAACAAGGACTTGCAGAGTGAAAGAAAAAAAACACTCTCCCTACCTACAGTTTTCTGTCCCTAGAAAAAATGTTTTTTTTAATCACAATATAGCACAAGGACAATTCACTCACTGTCCTTACAGGTCCCTGGAAACAAGGACTTGCAGAGTGAAAGAAACTGACACTCTCCCTACCTACAGTTTTCTGTCCCTAGAATAAATGTTTTTTTAAGCACAATATAGCACAAGGACAATTCACTCACTGTCCTTCCAGGTCCCTGGAAACAAGGACTTGCAGAGTGAAAGAAACTGACACTGTCCCTACCTACAGTTTTCTGTCCCTAGAATAAATGTTTTTTTTAAGCACACTATAGCACAAGCACAAAACACACTGACACTCTCCCTACCTATCCTTCTCTTTCCCTAAACTAAAGGAATCCAGGTTAAGCAAGAAAGAAATAACAGTCACTGTCCCTGCCTATGCTGCTCTATCCCTGCTCCGGAACACACTACACTAGGCCGCCGTGCTGGCGGCCTTTTATAGTGTGGGGCGTGTACTAAACACCCTCAGCAATAATTGGCCACAGGCATCCTGCCTGTGGCCAATCATTGCTCTCCTCGCTGCCGGCGCTGTGATTGGCCAAGCATGCGGGGTCACAGTGCATGCTTGGCCAATCACAGCGCCTGGATGACACTGCGATGGCGTAGTGCATTGTGGGCCGTTCGCGTCACTCGAATTTGGCGCGAACGGCCCAAATCGTTCGATCTTCGTCGAACGATCGAACAGCCGATGTTCGAGTCGAACGTATGTTCGACTCGAACACGAAGCTCATCCCTATTCGTGGCATAGATTCAACAAGGTGTTGGAAACATTCATCAGAGATTTTGGTCCATATTGACATGATAGCATCACGCAGTTGCTGAAGATTTTGTTGAGATCTGGTGAGTGTGGAGGCCATTGGAGTACAGGGACCTCATTGTCCAGTGGTGAGATGATTGGAGCTTTGTGACATGGTGCATTATCCTGCTGGAAGGAGCCATCAGAAGATGGGGACACTGTAGGCATAAAGGGATGGACATGATCAGCAACAATACTCAGGTAGGCCGTGGTGTTTAAACGATGCTCAATTGGCTCTGAGGGGCCTAAAGTGTGCCGGAGAAAATATCCCCCACACCATTACACCACCACCACCAGCCTGAACTGGTGATACAAGGCAGGATGGATCCATGTTTTCACGTTGTTTACACCAAATTCTGACCCGACCATCTGAATGTAGCAGCTGAAATCCAGATTCATCAGACCAGGCAACCTTTTTCCAATCTTCTATTCTCCAATTTTGGTGATCCTGTGCAAATTGTAGCCTCAGTTTCCTATTCTTAGTGGCACCCGGTGTGGTCTTCTGCTTCTGTAGCCCATCTGCTTCAAGGTTCAATGTCTTCTGCATTCAGAGATGGTATTCTGCATACCTTGGTTGTAACTAGTGGTTATTTGAGTTACTGTTGCCTTTCTATCATCTGGAACCAGTCTGCCCATTCTCCTCTGACATCAACAAGGCATTTTTGTCCACACAACTGCCTCTCACTGGACATTTTCTCTTTTTTGGACCATTCTCTGTAAACCCGAGACATGGCTGTGTGTGAAAATCCCAGTAGATCAGCAGTTTTTGAAAAATTCAGACCAGCCCGTCTGGCTCCAACAACCATGCCATGTTCAAAGTCATTTAAATCCCCTTTCTTCCCCATTCTGATCCTCGGTTTGAACTTCATCAAGTCATTTTCACCATGCCTAGATGCCTATGTAGCGACCTTACCCCTCTCACCCCTTCTCATTCTCGGCTTGTTGGTCTTGTCTAGGGGGTTAGTACTGGGGGGAGGGATGCGATACACCACGGCCCATGTCCTCCAGAGAGACTGGAGGTGAAAGCCAGAACTATCGGGTTTTGTGTGTATGTCTCAGAGTCAAATCCTTTCTCCGACATGACTCCCTTTGCTCCCAGTAACCAGAGTTCCACACACTGAATAGGTCCAACTCGTATTTATTCTCTTCCAGAAATAAATAGTCATACAGCACAGACAGGTTGAGACCCATAGAACACTTCAGTATTTGTGGGGAGTAGGTCAAGGCACAATCCTTTTAGTAGAGCTAACCACTGTGGTGTCACCAATGGTTATGATGTATAGTCACTGCCACCGACTATCAGTGGCGTAACTAGAGACTTCAGGGCCCCGGTGCAAAAAATCATGAAGGGCCCCCCCCCCCCCCCCCACCGAAAAGCCTAATTTTGATACTTAATTTTTTTACACTGTACAACAAAGAGGGACTTTGTTGTACAAAGAGGGACTGGCCATATCACCTGGGATTTTACATAAATGAAGCAATACATCAGTTGCTGATCCTATGAAGCAATCATAGGATCAATTAAATCTGACCTAAGGAATGGGATCAGTAAAAGTGCTGGTGGGGAGGAGGGATGGGATCAGGGTTGCCACCTTTTCTTCAAGCCAAACCCGAACACTTTCGCAGTGCGCGGCAATTTCTTTGTACTACACGCTATAGGATTGTAAAATACCTGGGACACCTTTTGGGTTACCCAAAGAGAGTAGTAATGAGGTGTGCTACAATGAACAGTGGCTGTGGCCAAATTGCATTAACAGTGGGGGGGGGGCTTGAAGAGGCATGGTTAAATTAAAAAAAAAGCATTAGTGTACCCATAAAATATGATTCAATTAATAAAAGAAATGTCAGTTAAAATATGAAACTAGTCTACCTTAAATGTGGACACTGTCAGCCAGTAGGGCAGTGGACGGTGTCAGTAGGGCAGTGGATGGTGTCAGTAGGGCAGTGGACGGTGTCAGTAGGGCAGTGGATGGTGTCAGTAGAGCAGTGGACGGTGTCAGTAGAGCAGTGGACGGTGTCAGTAGGGCAGTGGACGGTGTCAGTAGGGCAGTGGACGGTGTCAGTAGAGCAGTGGACGGTGTCAGTAGGGCAGTGGACGGTGTCAGTAGGGCAGTGGACGGTGTCAGTAGGGCAGTGGACGGTGTCAGTAGGGCAGTGGACGGTATCAGTAGAGCAGTGGACGGTGTCAGTAGAGCAGTGGACGGTGTCAGTAGAGCAGTGGACGGTGTCAGTAGGGCAGTGGACGGTGTCAGTAGGGCAGTGGACGGTGTCAGTAGGGCAGTGGATGGTGTCAGTAGGGCAGTGGATGGTGTCAGTAGGGCAGTGGACGGTGTCACCCGGTGAGAACTGTATATATGGATGGTGTATGGGGGGGAGAATTGTATATCCGGGGGGGGGCTGTATATATGGATGGTGTATGGGGGGGGAACTGTATATATGGGGGGACTGTATATATGGGGGGAACTGTATATATGGATGGTGTATGGGGGGGAGAGAGAACTGTATTTATGGATGGTGTATGGGGGAGACTGTATATATGGATGGTGTATGGGGGGGAGAATTGTATGTACGGGGGGGACTGTATCTATGGATGGTGTATGGGGGGGGACTGTATATATGGGGGGACTGTATATATGGATGGTGTATGGGGGGGAGACAGAACTGTATATATGGGGGGACTGTATATATGGATGGTGTATAGGGGGGAACTGTATATATGGGGGGACTGTATATATGGGGGGGACTGTATATATGGATGGTGTATGGGGGGGAGGAGAGAGAACTGTATATATGGGGGGACTGTATATATGGATGGTGTATGGGGGGGGGAGAACTGTATATATGGGGGGACTGTATATATGGATGGTGTATGGGGGGGAGAATTGTATGTACGGGGGGGACTGTATCTATGGATGGTGTATGGGGGGGGACTGTATATATGGGGGGACTGTATATATGGATGGTGTATGGGGGGGGGGATAACTGTATATATGTGGGGACTGTATATATGGATGGTGTATAGGGGGGAGAGAACTATATATGGGGGGACTGTATATATGGATGGTGTATGGGAGGGAGAACTATATATATGTATATGGGGGGGGCTGTATATATGGATGGTGTATGGGGGGGAGAGAGAACTGTATATATGGGGGGACTGTATATATGGATGGTGTATGGGGGGGAGAACTGTATATATGGGGGGACTGTATATATGGATGGTGGGGGGGGTAGATAGGAAGGCAGCAGTTGCAGAATAAAGCGGAACGAACTCGAGGCGCACACGGCGGTGGTGGTACAGCTTCAGCACGGGCACAGGGACTCAGGGAGCAACTGGCGGGTCTGAATAATATTCCTGGGTCTCAGGCGGGCAGAGACCCGGGCACATGTTTCAAAACCCGTACTGTCCAGGTGAATCCCAGACAGGTGGCAACCCTAGATGGGATCAGTGAAGTGCTGGTGTTGAGGGGGGGTGGCAGCGGTTGTACTTAAGGGGGGTGGCTGCGGTGGCAGTGGTGGTGCCATCCTCTCCCACCACCACCTGTGCCTCTTACTGATCCCATCCCTATCCCCCCATCACCTCTGTTGTAGAAGTAATGGGGGGGGGGGGGATAGGGATGAGATCAGTGGTGGGGGGATGGGATCAGTAAGGAGGCACAGGTGGTGGTGGTGGGAGAGGATGGCACCACCACTGCCACCTCCCTCAAGTACCACCGCAGCCACCCCCTCTCAAGTACCACCACAGCCACCCCCCCTCATGTACCACCGCAGCCACCCCCCCTCAAGTACCACCGCAGCCACCCCCCCTCAAGTAGCACCGCAGCCACCCCCCCTCAAGTACCACCACTACCACCCCCCCTCAAGTACTAGCGGTGGTACTTGAGGGGGGGTGGTAGTGGTGGTACTTGGGGGGTGGCTGTGGTGGTACTTGAGGTGGGAGTGGCTGCGGTGGTACTTGAGGGGGGTGGCTGCGGTGGTACTTGAGGGGGGGTGGCTGCGATGGTACTTGAGGGGGGTGGCTGCGGTGGTACTTGAGGGGGGGTGGCTGCGGTGGTACTTGAGGGGGGTGGCAGTGGTGGTACTTGAGGGGGGTGGCAGTGGTGGTGCCATCCTCTCCCACCACCACCTGTGCCTCCTTACTGATCCCATCCCCCCACCACTGATCTCATCCCTATCCCCCCCCATCACCTCTGTTGTAGAAGTAATGGGGGGGGATAGGGATGATGAGATCAGTGGTGGGGGTTGATGGGATCAGTAAGACGAGGCACAGGTGGTGGAGGTTGGCATCGATTGCTGAGGTGAGCACTGTCACTTGATTGACTTACCGTCAATCAATCGATTCCCCCGGGAATTCCGTCCTGTGGGTCACTCTGACAGATGTGTCTTCTCCCGCCAGGCGCCAGGATGAAAAATTCGCCACTCTGCCTTGCCTCATGCTGCCAGGGTAGACTCCGGGAAGGTACTCCATGCTTCCATAGAGGGGAAAGCTTCTCCCCGCCTTCTCTCAATTTTCAGAGTCCGCCCCGCCTCCCTACATCTCTGTGTCTCTGGATAGGCGGAGGCGGGGGCGGAGGCGGTCCACAATCCCAGTCAGTGAGTGGAGTGCTGCCTCAGCTGCCCTGCCCTGCTCTCTTGGATTATCTCAGTCAGCGGCGGCCCCGCGGCCAAACTAATAGCACGCAGTGCGCGCCGCACACATTGTCAGTGAGTGACAGTCAGGTGGGCGGCGCCGGCGGAGTACACGGACGGGCTGCGGGGCCCCCCGGACTTACAGGGCCCAGTCGCAACTGCGACTGTCGCGACCCTGA
Organism: Rana muscosa; assembly: GCA_029206835.1. Taxonomy (NCBI): domain Eukaryota; kingdom Metazoa; phylum Chordata; class Amphibia; order Anura; family Ranidae; genus Rana; species Rana muscosa. Next base: position 32,452,130 of record CM055128.1, read on the forward strand.
AAATTCCGCCACTGCCGACTATATAGAACAAGAGAATGAATTACCTTCGCTATCACAGCCCCTGTCAGAGGGAAGACATTCGTCCAAGAGAGTTACCGGAGGCCTTTCCGTCACTGGCAAATGCTGCACCGGACTTTCCGGAGAAGTTCCGCTCACCGGCCTCCTCGTCTCAGACACGGGCACCCAAGGCGTTAGGGCCCCCTCGGATTCCTCCACCCTCGCGGAACCCAGTCGAAAGTACTGAGTCCCAGGCTTCTGCATTAGTACCTCACCCCAGGCTAAAGGTGCCTGGGATGGACTCCATCTCCCGCTCCGGCCAAGTCAAGGGCAGCTGGGCCCGGAACTCCGGAACGCCAACACCCAGGCTGAAGGTGCCTGGGCGCGGCTGCGTCCTCCGACTCTGAACCCCAAGGTCAGGGCGTCCGCCCCTTTTATCTCCTCTCCCTTTGCATCACAGCAGGTTCCCCGCCCCGACGTACAAGCGCCAGGAAAGGACAAAAAGAGATGCAGGGTGAGGGTTCAACCCCGGCCCAGGGCAACAGCGCCTCCTGCAGGCCGCAGGGAACCTCACACCACCTGAGTCCTCCAAGAACCATAAAATGGTCTCAGATTCCCTAACAATCAGTGCATCTGGGTTACACTACCACCCAGATGCCTCCCCTAAATTCAAATACCCGCTACACCTAAATGCATTGAGTTGCCATGTGATTATCTGATTAGCAGTTTGTGTTACCGAGCAATCGAATAGGTGTACCCAAAAAAGTGGCTGGTGAGTTGTATATGTTCTGCACCCCAAGAAAATAAGGAACCCACCTGTAAAATGAACAAGGACTTAGACACAAGACCTGACCAACCCCTATTTTGAAATAAAGGTTGTATGGTGGGGCCATAGCAGAAAAAAGAAGAAAGGTTACCTATTGGTGCAGGGAACCAAAGAGATTAATCACTGGGACGCACAGGTAAAGAGGTCAGGAGCAGGGCTGCAGGTAAGTGTAGCGCCCTGCTCCCAATGACTGGGTGCTATGTTTCAATTTAGAGGGTATCTGAGCCAATAGTTAGGCTCAGATGTAAATAATTGATGCTAAATTAGCCTCTGTTCCAGCTATGGCTGTGTTGGGCAGACTTCCCACTGTTTGCCTGTAGGTGGCGTTACCACCTCAGGCCAATGTGGAAGACTGACAAGCCAGAGTGTATTGGGTGCCTTCCCCCGGGAACAGTTCAGTGGGCGTGGTCTACCCACTGAGCATGCTGGGGAAGGGTACTTAAGGGGCAGACGCCATCTTTTGGGGTCCTTCGTCCCCTCACGGTCCTCCTGGCGTGAGGGGTGTATTGTGTGATTTTTGGCCTCAGAACCATGCTGGTCTGAGACCGCAACTCCAACAAGTAGGTCCAGTTATGTTGACTGGGCCTACGATTTGAAGGTGATCCTGTGCAGTCGGTCCTGAGGGAGGAAGCCACTCAATGGAGGAAACCAGGGGAGTACCTATCCCGGAAAAGACCAAGCGGAAGGCTGGTGTCTTGAGGAGGGCCTGGTAATTCTATTGGAGGATGCGCCGCAGTTAAAGTTTACCTTGCAGTCTGCCGGGTTGGCTTAGAGGCTCTGGACTGTTCGGCTGGAAGTTTGGGCGTTAAATCCTGTGGCAGAGGATCCCGGAGTATCCAATTTGTCCACAACCAGTCTGTGGCAGAGACTGGTCCTGATTATAGTTCGTGCATCATTCCGGCTGCTAGGCCAGGTGAGAGGGGCCTATCCGGGTGAGCAATACCCACTCAGGGAGGAGTGGTGACTAACTTTATACGTGAGAAGTTTCCCCAGTGATCTGTACCGTGTGCCTGAACCTACCCCTTCCCTTCACCCTTCTACCATTGTTCATCTGTTTATTGCAAAAAGGAAAATAAAACCTAACTGCTTAAGGTTTTACATCTTTTGTGGACATTGGAGTTTCTACAGACTTTCTTCCTCTAGACAACGAATACTGAGGTAACGTGCAAGGCCCAAATTAAAACCAGCAGCTCCTGCGGGGGTGTGCTACATAAGTATTTACCCAGAGATGATGGAGGGGTTGCAAAAAGTACTAACCTCACACACTCCAATCCTCTGGGCTTGCGATTTGTGAGGCAAACAGCATCTGTCATAGAATTAGGTTTATGGGATTGTCTAATATTATTATTATTATTATTTATTTTTTTATGGTCGAACTTGATGGACTTATGTCTTTTTTCATCCTGACTAACTATGTAACTATAGTGAGGCTGCAGATGGGCATTGATCAGGCTGCATTGATGGGCAATAGTGAGGCTGCATTGATGGGCACTGGTGAGGCTGCATTGATGAGGACTGGTGAGGCGGCATTGATCAGGCTGCATTTATGGGCACTGGTGGGGCTGCATTGATGGGCATTGATCAGGCTGCATTGATGGGCACTGGTGAGGCTGCATTGATGGGCACTGGTGAGGCTGCATTGATGGGCACTGGTGAGGCTGCATTGATGAGGACTGGTGAGGCGGCATTGATCAGGCTGCCTTGATGGGCACTGGTGAGGCTGCATTGATCAGGCTGCCTTGATGGGCACTGGTGAGGCTGCATTGATGGGCATTAATCAGGCTGCATTGATGGGCACTGGTGAGGCTGCATTGATGGGCATTGATCAGACTGCATTGATGGGCACTGGTGAGGCTGCATTGATGGGTACTGGTGAGGCTGCATTTATGAGCACTGGTGAGGCTGCATTGATGGGCATTGATCAGGCTGCATTGATGGGCACTGTTGAGGCTGCATTGATGGGCATTGATCAGGCTGCCTTGATGGGCAATGGTGAGGCTGCATTGATGGGCATTGATCAGGCTGCATTGATGGGCACTGGTGAGGCTGCATTGATGGGCATTGATCAGACTGCATTGATGGGCACTGGAGAGGCTGCATTGATGGGCATTGATCAGACTGCATTGATGGGCACTGGTGAGGCTGCATTGATGGGTACTTGTGAGGCTGCATTGATGGGTACTTGTGAGGCTGCATTGATGGGCACTGGTGAGGCTGAATTGATGGGCACTGGTGAAGCTGCATTGATGGGCACTGATCCTTATTTTGCTTCAAAGTTATTTTATTTAATTTTTATGTGTTTGTTTCCTGAAACTTCCCTCTTAAAATTAAGGTTATACGCTGATAAATACGGTATATATAATAATATATTTATACTGTGTAGCGGGTATGTACTTTCCCGAGTGTAATTCAAACTGGCAGAGACACCAGTGATGTGCAGTTCCCTGCAGCCCAGCAGGTGGCGCTGTCGCCCTAGGGGTTGAACCATTGCTGTGTGCCGTGCCTCCTTTTTGTCCTCTCTCGGCAGCGGTATGGTAGGGCGGAGAACACGCCGTGCTTGCTGGGGGAGGGTATAAAGGGGCCGGCTATCTTTGTCATGGGGTCGAGTCCCAGGCACCTTCAGCCTGTGGGCGGTGGTTCGTGTCGGTCCTCTAGGCGGCCTAGGCCTAGAGGACAGCCGGAGGTCGTGTTCCATCCCAGGCACCTTCAGCCTGGGGTGAGGTACTCGGATGGAGGTCTGGAGCTCAGTGCCCAACACTGAGTTCCGCGAGGGAAGGAGATCCTAGGGAACCTAGGAATTGGGAAACCGAATCCGGAAGGTGTAATGGACCGGGGGGGAGCTCCTCACTTGAAGACCGGGTGCAGCATATTGCCAGTGACAGGTGAGCCTCCCACCGGAGACCACCTGGAAGGAAATTCCCCCTCGCTCGGAGACCGCAACCCACTTTCAGGAGGGAAAGTGGAGAACCAATTGTGTCTGGGCCTACTCGCATCCACACCTCCTTTTCTGTTCTGTTCTCTAAGGGAGTTCAACTGATTGTGTTCATTCAAGAAGAATAAAGGAGTGTTGGACTTTAATGGTGTGGGGCTCATTTCCTGACAGACATTGTTCAAGGTAACTCTCAGTGGAGACTCCAGGTGCACAGCACTGACCCGAAGGTAAAACAAGAACTTTGCTCACACCGCACTGACACCTGTGGTGAAGGCCAGGCGTGGTGTCCCCGCTCCCTCCCCTCTAAGGATACCCCTAGACGAGAGAAAGACGAGCTGAAGTGAAGAGGGGAGTGAGGGTGGCGCTACACGTGGGGGCTCGGGTCCGGTATACTGTTTGTGCACCACGGAATTGTCTGCTGGAGGAGTTACGCGAGTAGGCAAGCCTTCATTGGCCGAAGTGCATCCCTGTGCTCGAAGTCGTGGACATGACCCATTGAAGGGAAAGGCCCGCGCAGAAGAGCGAGGAAAGGGGGAAGCTCAGCCGTGTGGGAGGGACTACACGTGGGGGCTTCTATTTGCACTGCGCCACCAGGCACACCCCCATTGCTTAGTTCGTGGGCGTTACTCAGAAAGGAAAAAGAAGAAAAGCCTGCGAACTGGAGCAAAGGGGAGGAGTCCAATACGTGTGAAGGACTACACGTATTGGACTACACTACACGAAGTGAAGAGGGGAGTGAGGGTGGCGCTACAACTGATAAATTCTAATTTTTGTAATTGGATTCAGTTGTATGAGTCCTTGGTAAAAGTTATGTGACTAGTGCAAAACAATTATAAATACACCCAATTTGATATTTGCATAGCTCCTCCCAAGAGCCAGCCCACAGCTTGCATCAGAACAGAGGGCTCTTGAGAAGAGTGCTGAGGCCGGGTGCTTTGATCTTTTCAGGAAGCTATGTACAGCCCCCTGATGGCCCCTCCCACCAGCGATGATCAGCCTGCATTGCACAGAGAAAAACGGAGACCCAGTAATCATGTTACTAGGCCTCTTTTTTTTAACAATCAGGTTGTGTTTATTAAGCAAATATGAATAGATCAACATAAAAACACAGGATTCGGCTAACATAGTCGACTGACATGACAATACAATCAAGTGACATACAATTTAAGCAACAGAGCAGGTTACGGTCACAAAGGATACGATACAAGCAAACTAAAGGGGCACTACGGGAGGGGCCAAAAGCAAGATTCAATATAATTACTTCATAAGAAGCTCCACTGGACCACTAAGTACATTGGAAGCGGGGTCCACAGCTAAAGGCTCCAGCCCCCCCCCCCCCCAATATGGGACGGGAAGGGGAAGGAGGGACTCACTCATGATGACGTCCACAGCTGCCATACCTTCTCAAATTTCCAGGGGCATCCTCTGCTAATATACGTCAACTTGTACAGTGGCAGCGCAGCATCGATCATGGCTATCCAGGAGGACACAGATGGAGGGTTAGGAGAGGACCATTTACAAATGATAGCCTTCTTTGCATAGAACAGCAAATATGCAATAAGCAGTTTACTGTGGTGGGACCTCTGCTCATCATCCGGTATTCCCAGAAGGGCCAGCTCTGGTGACAGGGGGAGCGCCAAGTCTAATTTAAGATTGACCAATTCAAACACTTCCTTCCAGAAGACTTGTATCCTAGGACATTCCCAAGGCAAGTGTATGAGGGTACCCATGTGAGTCAGGCAATAGGAGCAATGGGGGTCCCTGTCTGGGTAGATCCTGTGTAGCCTAACTGGTTTGAAATACACCCTGTGGAGCAGTTTAACTTGGAGTAGTTTATCCCGGGAAGAGATTACTAGCTTAGGGCAGTTCTCTAACGAGTCTTCCCAGTCCTTCCTATCCAGAGATGGGATATCAACCTTCCAATGGTCCCACAGTTTCTCTATCTTTGGTGAGTCAGTCCTGAGCAGGGACATACAAGACAGAGAGCGGTTTTTGAAGGTCTTCCTGCGACAGCACTGTCTCAACAGAGTCCAGCTGTAGAAAAGACCTAGTGGGAAACTGAGCTCTGGCCGCATGCCGAAGCTGGAGGTATCGAAAATACATCCACCCCGGCAGATGAAACACACGACAGAGCTGAGCATACGGCAACAGCACGCCATCTGGCATGATATCACGTAGAGTCATTACTCCGTACCTGGCCCAACTCTGTGGATCGGGAATCGTTCTAAAGTGAGGTAGATTAGGGTTCCCCCATAGAGGCTGCACCGGGGACCACCTATTTACTTGTGAGAACCGTTTCCTAGCAGCACCCCAAACCCTTAGGGTAGTTTTAGTAGGGGTCGGAACCCTTGTATATGCTCAGCCAACAGCGAGGGTCCTGCGTCATTCAGATACAAAAGGGCATTTTCTGCATATAGGGAGATCTTCTCCTCCAGTCGCCCAACCAGAAGCCCACGGATCGCCTGGGACTCCCTGACAGTAAGCGCCAGGGGCTCCAATGCCAGGGCAAAGAGACTGGGGGAAAGGGGACACCCCTGTCGAGTACCTCTGAACAGTGGAAAAGGGTCTGAGACCCAGCCATTAGTACGTGCCTCTCATACAACATCCGGATCCAAAGCATAAACTGGGGACCGAAGCCGAATCTACGCAGGACGTCCCACAGATACTCCCAGTCAACCGAATCAAATGCCCTTTCGGCATCTAGGGAGGCCACTACGTGAGATCCGACCCGGTCATGAGTCAGAGAGAGGTTCAAAAATAGCCTTCTAATGTTAATGTCGGTGCCCTTGCCCAGCATAAACCCAGTCTGGTCAACATGGACCAGATCAGCAATCACTCCTGACAGACGCATCGCAAGGATTTTTGCAAGGACTTTAGCGTCCACATTCAGCAGGGAAATGGGTCTGTAGGAAGCACATTCAAGAGGATCCTTACCGGGCCTTGGCACCAACACAATAACTGCCTCTGCCATAGAGTCAGGCAGGGCACCCTGCTTACTAAATTCTGAGAGTAGGGAATGCAACTTAGGGGCTAGAAGTTCCATATTTTGTGAGTAAAATTCAGTCGGGAGACCGTCTGTCCCTGGCGTCTTCCCACCCTGCAACCTCCCAATAGCCTCCTGAACCTCCTCTAAGGTAATGTCTTTCTCTAAGGTAGTTCTCGCGTCCTCTGTCAGCACGGGGAAGTAGGGATGAGCTCGGTGTTCGAGTCGAACATACGTTCGACTCGAACATCGGCTGTTCGATCGTTCGACGAAGATCGAACGATTTGGGCCGTTCGCGCCTAATTCGAGTGACGCGAACGGCCCACAATGCACTACGCCATCGCAGTGTCATCCAGGCGCTGTGATTGGCCAAGCATGCACTGTGACCCCGCATGCTTGGCCAATCACAGCGCCGGCAGCGAGGAGAGCAATGATTGGCCACAGGCAGGATGCCTGTGGCCAATTATTGCTGAGGGTGTTTAGTACACGCCCCACACTATAAAAGGCCGCCAGCACGGCGGCCTAGTGTAGTGTGTTCCGGAGCAGGGAAAGAGAAGCATAGGCAGGGACAGTGACATTTTTTTTTTCTTGCTTAACCTGGATTCCTTTAGTTTAGGGAAAGAGAAGGATAGGTAGGGAGAGTGTCAGTGTGTTTTACTGTGCGAATCCTTGTTTCTAGGGACAGGGAAGGACAGTGAGGGAAATTCTCCTTGTGCTATAGTGTGCTAAAGCATTGATCATCAACCATCTTTAAAAAAACATTTTTTCTAGGGACAGAAAACTATAGGTAGGGAGAGTGTCAGTTTCTTTCACTGTGCTAATCCTTGTTTCTAGGGACAGGGAAGGACAGTGAGGGAAATTCTCCTTGTGCTATACTGTGCTAAAGCATTGATCATCAACCATCTTTAAAAAAACATTTTTTCTAGGGACAGAAAACTATAGGTAGGGAGAGTGTCAGTTTCTTTCACTGTGCTAATCCTTGTTTCTAGGGACAGGGAAGGACAGTGAGGGAAATTCTCCTTGTGCTATAGTGTGCTAAAGCATTGATCATCAACCATCTTTAAAAAAACATTTTTTCTAGGGACAGAAAACTATAGGTAGGGAGAGTGTCAGTTTCTTTCACTGTGATAATCCTTGTTTCTAGGGACAGGGAAGGACAGTGAGGGAAATTCTCCTTGTGCTATACTGTGCTAAAGCATTGATCATCAACCATCTTTAAAAAAACATTTTTTCTAGGGACAGAAAACTATAGGTAGGAAGAGTGTCAGTTTCTTTCACTGTGATAATCCTTGTTTCTAGGGACAGGGAAGGACAGTGAGGGAAATTCTCCTTGTGCTATAGTGTGCTAAAGCATTGATCATCAACCATCTTTAAAAAAACATTTTTTCTAGGGACAGAAAACTATAGGTAGGGAGAGTGTCAGTTTCTTTCACTGTGCTAATCCTTGTTTCTAGGGACAGGGAAGGACAGTGAGGGAAATTCTCCTTGTGCTATAGTGTGCTAAAGCATTGATCATCAACCATCTTTAAAAAAACATTTTTTCTAGGGACAGAAAACTATAGGTAGGGAGAGTGTCAGTTTCTTTCACTGTGATAATCCTTGTTTCTAGGGACAGGGAAGGACAGTGAGGGAAATTCTCCTTGTGCTATACTGTGCTAAAGCATTGATCATCAACCATCTTTAAAAAAACATGTTTTCTAGGGACAGAAAACTATAGGTAGGAAGAGTGTCAGTTTCTTTCACTGTGATAATCCTTGTTTCTAGGGACAGGGAAGGACAGTGAGGGAAATTCTCCTTGTGCTATAGTGTGCTAAAGCATTGATCATCAACCATCTTTAAAAAAACATTTTTTCTAGGGACAGAAAACTATAGGTAGGGAGAGTGTCAGTTTCTTTCACTGTGCTAATCCTTGTTTCTAGGGACAGGGAAGGACAGTGAGGGAAATTCTCCTTGTGCTATAGTGTGCTAAAGCATTGATCATCAACCATCTTTAAAAAAACATTTTTTCTAGGGACAGAAAACTATAGGTAGGGAGAGTGTCAGTTTCTTTCACTGTGATAATCCTTGTTTCTAGGGACAGGGAAGGACAGTGAGGGAAATTCTCCTTGTGCTATACTGTGCTAAAGCATTGATCATCAACCATCTTTAAAAAAACATTTTTTCTAGGGACAGAAAACTATAGGTAGGGAGAGTGTCAGTTTCTTTCACTGTGCTAATCCTTGTTTCTAGGGACAGGGAAGGACAGTGAGGGAAATTCTCCTTGTGCTATAGTGTGCTAAAGCATTGATCATCAACCATCTTTAAAAAAACATTTTTTCTAGGGACAGAAAACTATAGGTAGGGAGAGTGTCAGTTTCTTTCACTGTGATAATCCTTGTTTCTAGGGACAGGGAAGGACAGTGAGGGAAATTCTCCTTGTGCTATACTGTGCTAAAGCATTGATCATCAACCATCTTTAAAAAAACATTTTTTCTAGGGACAGAAAACTATAGGTAGGAAGAGTGTCAGTTTCTTTCACTGTGATAATCCTTGTTTCTAGGGACAGGGAAGGACAGTGAGGGAAATTCTCCTTGTGCTATACTGTGCTAAAGCATTGATCATCAACCATCTTTAAAAAAACATTTTTTCTAGGGACAGAAAACTATAGGTAGGAAGAGTGTCAGTTTCTTTCACTGTGATAATCCTTGTTTCTAGGGACAGGGAAGGACAGTGAGGGAAATTCTCCTTGTGCTATACTGTGCTAAAGCATTGATCATCAACCATCTTTAAAAAAACATTTTTTCTAGGGACAGAAAACTATAGGTAGGGAGAGTGTCAGTTTCTTTCACTGTGCTAATCCTTGTTTCTAGGGACAGGGAAGGACAGTGAGGGAAATTCTCCTTGTGCTATAGTGTGCTAAAGCATTGATCATCAACCAACTTTAAAAAAACATTTTTTCTAGGGACAGAAAACTATAGGTAGGGAGAGTATCAGTTTCTTTCACTGTGCTAATCCTTGTTTTTAGGGACAGGGAAGGACAGTGAGGGAAATTCTCCTTGTGCTATACTGTGCTAAAGCATTGATCATCAACCATCTTTAAAAAAAAAAAAATTCTAGGGACGGAAAACTATAGGTAGGGAGAGTGTCAGTTTCTTTCACTGTGCTAATCCTTGTTTCTAGGGACAGGGAAGGACAGTGAGGGAAATTCTCCTTGTGCTATACTGTGCTAAAGCATTGATCATCAACCATCTTTAAAAAACTTTTTTTCTAGGGACAGAAAACTATAGGTAGGGAGAGTGTCAGTTTCTTTCACTGTGCTAATCCTTGTTTCTAGGGACAGGGAAGGACAGTGAGGGAAATTCTCCTTGTGCTATAGTGTTCTAAAGCATTGATCATCAACCATCTTTAAAAAAACATTTTTTCTAGGGACAGAAAACTATAGGTAGGGAGAGTGTCAGTTTCTTTCACTGTGCTAATCCTTGTTTCTAGGGACAGGGAAGGACAGTGAGGGAAATTCTCCTTGTGCTATACTGTGCTAAAGCATTGATCATCAACCATCTTTAAAAAAACATTTTTTCTAGGGACAGAAAACTATAGGTAGGGAGAGTGTCAGTTTCTTTCACTGTGCTAATCCTTGTTTCTAGGGACAGGGAAGGACAGTGAGGGAAATTCTCCTTGTGCTATAGTGTGCTAAAGCATTGATCATCAACCATCTTTAAAAAAACATTTTTTCTAGGGACAGAAAACTATAGGTAGTGTGACAGCAGGAAGGTAAAGTCACCTGGTTGCATCCAGGGGGGTAGATATATTTCGCCCAGATTCAGGCTTTACGCCGACTTATACAACTAGGTGGAGAGTTGTATAAGCCCAGCTGAGGCTAGTGGGCTCATGGATGACTCATACCTCTAGGGAGAGTGTGGGGCGTCGTGCAGACAGGGAGTTGATGAGACAAGCTGAAGCTTGTCAGCTCATTTAGGCCTCTATAAGAACTCCCAGATTCATTAGGTGTTAGCTCATGCCTGGACCCAGACCTGTGTGGACTGTCTAGGGAGAGTGAACCCCTGTGCGGTGAGACAAAGCCTGTGTGGCTATTTGCTTGGACATTTAAAACCAGGGACTTAGGGACTAGGACAGCACTAGGCTGATCCCAGTTGTTAGTTAGGAAACCTGTATGTTTACTCAGAGGTCAAGTTGACCAGGATTTATTTTATTTATGTTTCTTTTGCTTTGCTGTGTTTTGTCACTGTAAATAGAAAATAAACCGCACCTTTTTGATTTTGAAAACCACAACCTCCGTTTGCTGGGCCTGTTTTTGTGTGGGGAGCCCATCCCGGGGGTCACACACACCCGCTGCCGAGCTAACCCCCTCACAGTTGGTGGAGAACCAGTGGCAGTTTTTTTTTAAGCCAGCATGGAGGAGATACTGAAACAGCTGGCTCTAGCAAATGCCAATCAACAGCAGACAAATGCAGGTTTGCAAAGGAGCCTTGCAGCCCAGCAGCAAGCTCATCAACAGAGCCTTGCAGCTCAGCAACAAGCCCAGCAGCAATCTGAGGCCCGCTTCATAGACCTGTTACAGAAGCAAGAGCAGAGACTACAACAAATGGAAGCAGTAATGCAGCAACGTCCGCAGACCAGTGAGGAAAGCCGTCCCACTAATACCGCGTCCTTTGGGGTGAGTCGTTTATTGACAAAAATGACTGGAGAGGATGATCCAGAGGTATTTTTGACCACATTTGAAAGGACCGCTGAAAGAGAAAAGTGGCCTGAGGAGCAGTGGGCTGGACTGGTGGCTCCTCTGTTAACTGGTGAATCGCAGAAAGCTTACTATGACCTAGAGCCTAACCAAGCAAAAGACTATGTGATGCTAAAAGCTGAAATTTTGGCAAGGCTGGGTGTCCCCCAGGCTGTCCGGGCTCAGCGTGTGCATAACTGGACTTTCCAGCTTGGAAAACCCCCCAGGTCTCAAATGTATGATCTCATTCACCTGAGCAGAAAGTGGCTACAGCCAGAGACTTTGTCCGCACCAAAGATTGTGGAACGTGTTGTAATGGATCGGTTTTTGAGAGCTCTTCCTACTGCCATCCAAAAGTGGGTAAGCCATGGAGACCCAGAGACGGCCGATGGTCTTGTGGATCATGTGGAGAAATACTTGGCTACAGAGAACCTGACGGCCTCTTCCAGAGACACTCGGACTTTCCACCCTAAGACCAGACCATCCCCAGGGGCGGATAAGAGGATTCCAAGGGGTGAGGGTGGAGAGAGTGAGAGGGTGGGAGCTCTACCCCAAGTTTGGCGAGAACAGCCTGGGAAATCAGCGGCTCAAGAGGCGGCAAGAAGGATCGTTTGCTACCGCTGCCGGCAAGCGGGACATATTGCAGCCAATTGCCCGGTTATGGAGGAACCCATGCAGTGTGACTTTCTGACGGGCAGACGTCAGTCGCTGTGTGCGACAGTCGCATGCACTGCCATTCGAGGAACTGAGAAACATTTATGCAAAATGTGTGTTAATGGTAGAAATGTTGTGGTATTGCTGGATTCAGGTAGCCTTGTGACCCTGATAAAGGCTGAGTTAGTTAAAACAGAGGTCTTTGGGAATAGCAAGGTAGCTGTTATTTGTGTGCATGGGGACACCCGAGAGTATCCAGTGACTACAGTGTGTTTCGAGACCCCCAAAGGTACCCTCTCTCATCCAGTGGGCTTAGTATCTCAGTTACCGCATGACGCCATTGTGGGAAGGGATTTTCCGAAGTTCTGGGAACTGTGGGATGATCCTGAGCACCCCCACTGGTGCCCCTATGTACCAGGAATGTGATAGCCAGAACTCCCCTGAGAGTGGTGAGGACTCTCCGGAATTTCCCTTATCAGTATTGGCAGGGGAGACTCAAGAAACTGGAGAGGAGCCCACCTCCTCAGACGAAAACCTACCGTCTGTGGAGTTTTCTGATCTTAAGGTTCACAGGGAAAACTTTGCCACAGAACAGTTGAAAGACCCCGCCCTAATAAAGGCACGGGAAAACGTAGTGAAAATAGATGGCGAGTTAGTGAACCCAGATAATACCTGCACTTACCCATACTTCAGCGTAGAGAAGGACCTACTGTATCGGGTGGCAAAAAGGGCAGAAGAAACCGTTGAGCAGCTTGTGGTGCCCAAACCTTACAGGAAGTTGGTGTTGGAGTTGGCCCATGGGCACATTCTTGGAGGTCATCTGGGGACAGAGAAAACCCGAGAGAGGGTATTACAGAGATTCTATTGGCCGGGGGTGATGAAGGACATAGAAAATTATTGTTCCTCCTGCCCTGTGTGTCAGAGGTCGGCCCCGATGCCACATTTCCGTAGCCCGCTGGTCCCTCTACCCATCATTGAGGTCCCGTTTGAGAGGATCGCCATGGATTTGGTAGGGCCTATAATCAAGTCTGCTAGGGGGCACCAGTACATATTAGTTATAATGGACTATGCCACCCGTTATCCAGAAGCGATCCCTCTCCGAAATACCTCGGCCAAAACCATAGCCAAAGAGCTATCTCTTGTGTTTAGCCGGGTGGGTATTTGTAAAGAACTGCTTACGGACCAAGGTACACCCTTTATGTCCCGGGCTATGAAGGAGCTGTGTAAATTGTTCAAAGTGACGCAATTACGTACATCTGTGTATCACCCCCAAACCGATGGGCTGGTTGAAAGATTCAACAAAACCCTAAAACAAATGTTGAAGAAAGTGGTGGATAGAGATGGAAAGGATTGGGACTGTCTACTTCCTTATCTGATGTTTGCTATTAGGGAGGTGCCCCAATCCTCTACGGGATTCTCCCCCTTTGAGTTACTGTATGGGAGACACGCAAGAGGGCTGTTGGATATTGCCAAGGAAACTTGGGAAAGTGAGAGTTCTCCCCACAGGAGTGTGATTGAGCATGTCGCCCTGATGCAAGACCGAATTGCACAGGTAATGCCCATCGTGAAGGAACATTTGGCCCAAGCGCAGTTAGCACAGCAGAGAGTGTACAACCGTGGAGCCAAGACCCGTACCTTTTCCCCGGGGGATAGGATACTGGTACTTGTCCCTACGGTTGAAAGTAAATTCCTTGCCAAATGGCAAGGCCCCTATGAGATAATGGAAAAAGTGAGCGAAGTGAATTACAAGGTCAGACAACCAGGAAGGCGAAAGCCCGAACAGATCTATCACGTTAATCTGTTGAAAGCCTGGAGGGATAGAGAGTCCCTAGTCGCAGACACTTGGTCACCAGCTCAAACTGGTTGCGTGATTCCTGAGGTTGGAATAGCAGCCACCTTGTCACAACCCCAACAACAGGAGGTTAAGGAGTTTGTGCTTCGCAACAAGGAGGTATTCTCTGAGCTGCCGGGACAAACATCTGGGGTAGAGCATGACATCATTACCCCGCCCGGTGAAAGGGTGAAGTTAAAACCCTATCGGATCCCAGAGGCCCGACGGGAGGCAATACGGGAGGAAGTACAGAAAATGCTGAACTTAGGGGTGATAGAGGAGTCCCAAATTGATTGGTCTAGTCCCATTGTGTTGGTGCCTAAACCGGATGGGAGCTGGCGATTTTGTAACGATTTTCGTCAGTTGAACAAAGTTACAAAATTTGACACCTACCCCATGCCACGTATAGATGAGTTGATCGACCGGCTGGGAACAGCCCGATACATGACGACTCTTGACCTCACAAAAGGGTATTGGCAAATCCCCCTGGCCAAGTCGGCCAAAGAGAAAACCGCATTTGTAACCCCAGACGGGGCGTTCCAATACAAAAGAATGCCGTTCGGGTTACAGAATGCGCCGGCCACATTCCAGCGGAAAATGGGCCAGATGCTGAGGCCCCATCGGAAGTATGCTGCGGCTTACCTGGATGACGTAATTGTCCATAGCACAGATTGGGCCTCACATCTGCCAAAAGTGCAAGCAGTCCTGGACTCTGTTCGGGAAGCGGGGTTTACGGCTAACCCCAAGAAGTGTACCATTGGGCAGGAGGAGGCCAAATATCTTGGGTACACCATTGGGAGGGGAGTAATAAAACCCCAACTCAACAAAGTCGAGGCCATCCAGAGTTGGCCACGTCCCAACAGCAAGAAGCAGGTACGAGCCTTTCTGGGAATCGCTGGGTATTATCGGCGATTCATTCCCCACTTTGCTTCTAAGGCTGTGCCCCTAACCAACCTGACGAAGGGGAAAGGGTCGGTCATGATTAAATGGACCCCCGAGGCTGAGGCAGCATTCCAATTCTTGAAACAAGCCTTATGTAGCCAGCCAGTGTTGTACTCACCCGACTTCTCTAAAGACTTTGTCGTACAAAGTGATGCGTCAGATGTGGGGTTAGGAGCAGTATTGTCCCAGGTCTGGAACGGGGAAGAGCACCCAGTCATTTACCTCAGCAGGAAGTTGAAGTCCCATGAGGTAAATTACGCCACCGTGGAAAAGGAGTGTTTAGCGGTGAAGTGGGCTCTAGATTCCCTTCGGTACTACCTGCTAGGTAGGCACTTTGACATGGTTACGGATCACGCTCCGTTAAAGTGGATGGCTCAAAACAAGGAAACAAATAGAAGAGTGAATAGGTGGTTCCTGGCCCTCCAGGAATTCAACTTCACAGTAAAGCATCGCCCTGGCGTTCAAATGGGGAATGTGGATGCTTTGTCTCGAGTACATGAATGCCTGATTGCTGGTGTTCCAACCCCGAGGTTAAAACAAGAGGGGGGGGTATGTGACAGCAGGAAGGTAAAGTCACCTGGTTGCATCCAGGGGGTAGATATATTTCGCCCAGATTCAGGCTTTACGCCGACTTATACAACTAGGTGGAGAGTTGTATAAGCCCAGCTGAGGCTAGTGGGCTCATGGATGACTCATACCTCTAGGGAGAGTGTGGGGCGTCGTGCAGACAGGGAGTTGATGAGACCAGCTGAAGCTTGTCAGCTCATTTAGGCCTCTATAAGAACTCCCAGATTCATTAGGTGTTAGCTCATGCCTGGACCCAGACCTGTGTGGACTGTCTAGGGAGAGTGAACCCCTGTGCGGTGAGACAAAGCCTGTGTGGCTATTTGCTTGGACATTTAAAACCAGGGACTTAGGGACTAGGACAG
This sequence comes from Rana muscosa, assembly GCA_029206835.1. Lineage (NCBI taxonomy): Eukaryota > Metazoa > Chordata > Amphibia > Anura > Ranidae > Rana > Rana muscosa. Next base: position 32,467,938 of record CM055128.1, read on the forward strand.
CACTAGGCTGATCCCAGTTGTTAGTTAGGAAACCTGTATGTTTACTCAGAGGTCAAGTTGACCAGGATTTATTTTATTTATGTTTCTTTTGCTTTGCTGTGTTTTGTCACTGTAAATAGAAAATAAACCGCACCTTTTTGATTTTGAAAACCACAACCTCCGTTTTGCTGGGCCTGTTTTTGTGTGGGGAGCCCATCCCGGGGGTCACACACACCCGCTGCCGAGCTAACCCCCTCACAGTAGGGAGAGTGTCAGTTTCTTTCACTGTGATAATCCTTGTTTCTAGGGACAGGGAAGGACAGTGAGGGAAATTCTCCTTGTGCTATACTGTGCTAAAGCATTGATCATCAACCATCTTTAAAAAAACATTTTTTCTAGGGACAGAAAACTATAGGTAGGAAGAGTGTCAGTTTCTTTCACTGTGATAATCCTTGTTTCTAGGGACAGGGAAGGACAGTGAGGGAAATTCTCCTTGTGCTATACTGTGCTAAAGCATTGATCATCAACCATCTTTAAAAAAACATTTTTTCTAGGGACAGAAAACTATAGGTAGGAAGAGTGTCAGTTTCTTTCACTGTGATAATCCTTGTTTCTAGGGACAGGGAAGGACAGTGAGGGAAATTCTCCTTGTGCTATACTGTGCTAAAGCATTCCTCATCAACCATCTTTGAAATCCTTGTTTTTTGGACAGTCAGGGAAATTGTCGTTGTGCTATTCTGTGCGAAAGCAATCATCCTCAACCATATTTAGAAATCCTTAAGTAAAGGGACAGAGAAGGACACCTGAAGGTAGCCCTTATTGCTTTTTTCCCATCTCCCTGCAGGCCATCTATTAGAATGTCTGGAAGGCAAACAAGGAGAGGCAGACAGTCAGGAGGCAATAAAAGAGGGCAAGCAGGCTCTGTGTCTGGGGGCAACAGTGCTGGTCGTGGACGCGGTGCATTGTCATCAGCACATGGCCATGGGACACGCTTGTCCTTCTTTTCGGCAGCTGGACATGTTGAGCCACATCATGCCGAAGACTTGGTAGAGTGGATGACCAAGCCCTCCTCCTCCTCCTCATCCTCTCTCACCCAGGCTCAGGGTACTGGCAAAGCAGCTGCCAAAGCGTCCTCTTCCCTGGTATCAATGTCAGACTCATCATCAGTCACTCCTTCCCTAGACCCACCATGTCCTCCTCCTGAGGAGTCCCCCGAACTGTTTGAGCACAGTGTTGGGTACATGCTCCAGGAGGATGCCCAGCGTTTCGAAGGGTCTGATGATGAAACCCAGCTACAGGAAGGCAGTAGCGTGAGAGCAGACAGAGGGGATGCTCAAGAAGGACACCAATCTGGCAGTCATGTTCCAGCAGCTGCAGCATACTGCCAGATTGGCTCCAGTGATGAGGAGGGAGGGGATGATGAGGTCACTGACTCCACGTGGGTGCCTAATAGGAGAGAGGAGGAGGAGGAGGATGAGGAGGAGGCACATCTCCAACGAGGCAGGATGCCCTTTGGTGGCCAGCGTAAGGGCAGTACACCGACGGAATCACACCGCAGAGCTCCGCCTGTGCAGGGCACTGCCTCTGCCCGTCATTCAAAAAGTTCTTTGGTGTGGGCCTTTTTTGAGGCTAGTGCATCAGATCGCACAGCTGCTGTTTGCAACATATGTCTCAAGCGTATATCGCGTGGCCAAAACATCAGCCGCTTGGGTACCACATGCCTGACCAGACATATGTTGACCTGCCATGCAGCTCGTTGGCAAGCCTACCTCAAAGACCCACACCAAAGAACAAAGCGGACCTCTCCTTGCACCGCATCAGCTGGGATCTCCAACCCCACTATAACTTCAGTCCTGTCTGAAACATGCACTGAGAGGAATGAAGGTGTAGAATTAGGTGTGTCACAGCCAAGTACTTGCGGCCACTCTGCTAGCAGTACACCGACGTCCGATTCTAGCAGGCAAATTTCCCTGCCCCAGCTGCTGGACCGTCGAAAGAAGTTCACTCCCAGCCATCCACATGCCCAGCGGTTGAATGCTAGCTTGGCTAAATTGCTTGCGCTTCAACTGCTGCCTTTTCAGTTGGTAGACTCGGCCCCCTTCCGTGAGTTTGTGCAATGTGCGGTTCCTCAGTGGCAGGTTCCCAAACGCCACTTTTTCTCACGGAAGGCTATTCCGGCTCTCTACCGGCATGTGGAAGGCAATGTCTTGGCCTCGCTGGACAGGGCGGTCAGCGGTAAGGTGCATATTACCGCTGACTCATGGTCCAGCAGGCATGGACAGGGACGTTACCTTTCTTTCACGGCCCATTGGGTCACTCTTTTGGCAGCTGGGAAGGATGCAGGACAAGGTGCAGTAGTGTTGGAGGTTGTTCCACCGCCACGCCTCCAAAATGCTACTACTGGTTGTGACACACCTCTCTCCTCCACCCCCTCCTCTTCTTCTTCCTCCATGGCCTCTTCCTGTGCTTTGTCCTCTGAACCAGCGGTGCTCCGTAGCCGTTCAAGGGGCTACGCAAGTACGCAGGCAAAAAGATGCCATGCCGTGCTTGCGCTGGTGTGTTTGGGGGACAGAAGCCACACTGGGGCAGAGGTCCTGTCTGCTCTGCAGGGCCAGGCCGAGAGGTGGTTGGCGCCACGCCAGCTTAAGCCAGGAATGGTGGTTTGCGACAATGGCACCAACCTCCTCTCCGCCCTCCGACAGGGACAACTGACCCATGTGCCCTGTGTGGCTCACGTCCTTAACCTGGTGGTGCAGCGGTTCTTGGGCAGGTACCCGGGCTTACAGGATGTCCTGAGGCAGGCCAGGAAAGTCTGTGTGCATTTCCGCAGATCTTATAATGCCAGTGCTCGCCTGGCTGAGCTGCAAAAGGAGTTGAACCTGCCCAAGAACCGCCTTATATGTGACATGCCCACCAGGTGGAACTCAACGTTGGCCATGCTGCAGCGGCTGCACACGCAGCAGAGGGCCATCAATGAGTACCTGTGCGACTACGGCACCAGGACAGGGTCAGGGGAGCTTGGTTTTTTTTCTCCACGCCAGTGGGGCATGATCAGGGATGCATGCACTGTCCTGGCACCATTTGAGGAGGCCACGAGGATGGTGAGCAGTGACAGTGCATGCATCAGTGACACTGTACCTCTTGTCCACCTGTTGGAGCACACGCTGCGTGGAATAATGGACAGGGCACTTGAGGCAGAACAGAGGCAGGAAGAGGAGGACTTCCTTGCCTCTCAAGGCCCCCTTTACCCAGACAGTGTTCCTTCTGTCCCACCCATCGCACAGGAAGAGGAGGAGGAGGAGGAGGAGGAGGAGGATTGTGTCAGCATGGAGGTGGAGGCTGGCACTCAGCATCATCAGCAGCAGTCTTTTAGGGATGATTTACAGTCCCAAGAAACCAGTGGACTTGTACGTGGCTGGGAGGAGGTGGCTGCGGATCATGTCGTCCTTAGTGACCCAGAGGACTCCGGACTGAATGCCTCAGCAAACCTACGCTGCATGGCCTCCCTGATCCTGCAAAGTCTGCGGAAGGATCCTCGTATTCTTCGGATCAAGGAGAGGGACCATTACTGGCTGGCGACTCTCCTTGATCCACGGTACAAGGGTAAGGTTGCGGACCTTATGTTACCGTCGCAGAGGGAGCAGAGGATGAGACAACTCCGGGAGGCCTTGCAGAAAGGTCTGTGCAACGCGTTCCCAGAGACTGGGAGGTTACAAACTCCTGGTCCTGGACAACGAGTTGCTGAGGCTTCGGGCAGTCAAAGAAGGAGCGGTGGGGAAGGTGGCCGTCTGACCGATGCGTTCAGACAATTCTTTAGTCCGCAGCCCCAAAGTATGATCGGTTCCAGCAACCATCGCCAGCGTCTGATAAACATGGTGCAGGAATATCTAGGGGCAAGGTCAGACTTGGACACCTTCCCCACCGAAAATCCTCTGGCTTACTGGGTCTTGAGGATGGATCACTGGCCAGAGCTTGCACAGTATGCAATTGAGCTACTGGCCTGTCCTGCATCCAGCGTTCTTTCGGAACGCACATTCAGTGCTGCTGGAGGATTTTTCACGGATCACAGGGTGCGCCTGTCCACCGACTCGGTTGATCAACTGACTTTCATCAAGATGAACCAGTCTTGGATCACCACCAGCTACCACACACCTGATGCTGATATAACAGACTAATTGATTTTAACATGTCACATCCCTTCAAGACTGATGCTGATGCTGAGTGCCTGTGCTGTTATGTTGACTGGCTATCCTCCTCCTCCGAGTCCTCAATGATACGATTGATGATGATAGCTTGGAAGATCATTTTTGTTTATGGGTGCCGCCACCAGTGGCTAACGCCCAATTTTTCAGCCCCTGTTTAACAGGGGCGTGTAATTACAATTTTTGAAGCAATAATTTGCCATAGGGCTCATTGCTGTGCTCCAAGTACAGTATCTGTGAGGGGTTGGAGTGTTGTGCCACCAGTGCCTAAGGCCCAATTTTTCAGCCCCTGTTTAACAGGGGCGTGTCATTACAATTTTTGAAGCAATACTTTGCAACAGGGCTCATTGCTGTGCTCCAAGTACAGTATCTGTGAGGGGTTGGAGTGTTGTGCCACCAGTGCCTAAGGCCCAATTTTTCAGCCCCTGTTTAACAGGGGCGTGTCATTACAATTTTTGAAGCAATACTTTGCAACAGGGCTCATTGCTGTGCTCCAAGTACAGTATCTGTGAGGGGTTGTAGTGTTGTGCCACCAGTGCCTAAGGCCCAATTTTTCAGCCCCTGTTCAAAAGGGGCATGTAATTACAATTCTTGATCTAATAATTCACAGCAGGGCCCATTCCTGCACCCACCAAGAGTAACTCTGAGGGCTTACAGTGTTGTGGCAACACCACCACCACCACGAAAGGCCCAATTTTTCAGCCCCTGTTCAACAGGGGCATGCAATTACAATTCTTGATCTAATAATTCACAGCAGGGCCCATTGCTGCACCCACCAAGAGTAACTGTCAGGGCTTACAGTGTTGTGGCACCAGCACCACCATCAAAGGCCCAATTATTACTACCACTGTTCAACAATTATATGTAATTAAAATTCCTGATATAATAGTTGACAGCAGGGCGTTCCAGCACCAACCAAGAGTAACTGTGAGTGCTTACAGTGTTGTGCCAACACCAACAACTAAGGGGCCTATTTCTGCAGAGTATATACGGCAGGTCCCTACTTTCAAACATCCAACTTACAAACGACTCCTACTTGCAAACGCAAGAAGACAACAGGAAGTGAGAGGAAATCTACCCCTTGGAAGGAAAATTCTCTCCTGTAAGAATTAATATGGGAGAAAGGTGTCTCCTCTGTACTGATGCTTTATCACCAATCCTTGTTTCAAGAAAAACACCACATTTCAAAAACAGTTGTCATTGGGACGGAAAGTGAGGTGAAATGTTCTGAACAGGGGCACAGACAGCAAAACAAATGTTACAGGGGTGATAACCCTTACCTATGTTTTCCAAAAAGTTTAAAAATAGATTTTTGGGCTGGAGCTACACTTAAACAATGTACCTGTTCAAAATTACAAACAGATTCTACATAACAACAAACCTACAGTCCCTGTCTTGTATGCACCGCCTGTATACGGCTGTTCAGAGTATATAGGGCCTTTTTTATTTTATGTGCGGGGTTCCCCTTAATATCCATACAAGACCCAAAGGGGCTGGTAATGGGCTGGGGTAGGGGGTCATGGGGTAGCTATGCCATTTTTCTTAAAGATTTTCATCCATATTACCGGGACCAGACATTACATTAAAGCTGCAAGCAGTTTTAAATGGCTTTTTTTTCCTTTAGAAGTGTCATTTTGTGCAGGGACAGTTCTAAACACGGGAAACACGTGGCACTTCACAGGCATACTTTAGACACCCCCCAGGTACGATATTTAAAGGAATATTTGACTTTTTTTTTTTCACTTTATGCATCATTAAAATGACTGCTCCCGAAAAACGACCGTTTTTAAAACTTCTTTTTGCATTGATACATGTCCCCTGGTGCAGAACCCGGGTTCCCAAACCCTTTTTAGGACAATAACATGCATAATAGTCGTTATAATTAGCACTTTAGAATTCGAACGTTCGCATCCATTGTATTTAATAGGGTTCTAATGTTCGTACGAACTTTCGGTCCGTTCGCGGGTTCTGGTGCGAACCGAACCCGGGGGTGTTCGGCTCATCACTACGGGGAAGTCAACAGTATCTAAAAAGTCATGCAGGTCAGAGGGAGGATAATGGGCCCTTGAGGAGTATACTTCCCGAAAGAACTGGGAGAACCTAGTGTTGATGTTTTCTGGGGAAGTAAGCACAGTTCCATTTTCGTCCCGGACTCCAGCAATGTGTGTAGAGGGGGTCTGCCCCCTGGCTAGCCACGCTAACAGCCGACCGTTTTTATCCCCAAACACCCGTTGGGCAGAGTGCATCATAGATTTTTTAGTTTGGTCAACCAAACCCGGCACAGGGAGAGCTCTCGAAGGGCCAGGGAGAGCTCCCGAAGGGCCTGCTGCCATGCATAATATGCAACATCATTTGGTGCTGTAACATAAGCCCTCTCACACCTCCCAGCCTCTGCCTCCCTGTCCTCCAGCACCTTTGCCCCCTCTTTCTGCAATGAGGATTTGCGGGAGATATATTCACCCCTGACCCAGGCCTTAAAGGCATCCCATAGTGCACCAAAGCTGGCCGAGTCTCGGTTATTGGTCCAATAGTTACATATAGCTTCCGTCATGTCCTCCTGGATCCTTTCATCCAGAGCCCAGTACCTGGAGAGACGCCACAGCTTCGACCCCTACTAGGCCTCTTTAGGTATATCATAAAAATGTAAAAGTTTTATTAAAAGAAAAATCATAAAAGTGTTTGTAAACCCTTTTTGACTACTTCTACCTATAGGTAAGCCTAGAATAAGGCTTACCTATAGGTAGTGGATATATCTCCTAAACGTGCGCCGTTTAGGAGATATTTCACTTGTAGTCCGACGAAAATCCCAACGGCGCATGCGCGGGGAAGAAACAAAACTAAGTGCTGTTTCTTCCCCAGCCTGTGCTGTGAATCGCGGCTCCCGTGCGCATGCGCGGGAGTGATGTCACGTGGCTCCGGCGAATCACAGAGCCGAAGTCCACAGTCCAGGAAAAAAGAGGAGACAGAAGATGGACGCTGCCTACTCGCTGAATTATTTTGCAGGTAAGTGACACATAATGGGCTAGTATGCGATGCATACTAGCCCATTATGCTTTTCATTTGCAGGCTTTTGCAGCGGGCTAAAGAGGAAGTAAAACCCATCAAGGTTTACTTCCTCTTTAAAATGTTGCGGCCACTCTTATTGTCAATTGCATTCTCACATTAAAACTAAAGAAGAAAAATCATTATCATGTTGATGAGGGGGAGGGAGGAATGAATGAAGTAAAAATCTGAAAATAATGAGAATAAACTTGATGTATTAATGTTGCAAAAAAAATTCTGTAGTAATAAATACAGGTGTAGCACACCAATCCTTTTGCCCCCGCTTACCTTCACCTGCGGGGGGTAGGACACACCATGCCACAAGCCCGCGTCCTCCCTATCAGAGGTCAGGCGGTGTTCACAGATTTGGGTCCTGCAGCGAGTTACCTCTTTCCACTGGTTCTCATCCCTAGAATGTAGGGAAAAGTCTATATTCTACCCCAAGAAGGCCAATGTCCACACGACTTTAACTCCAACAAAGAGTTTATTTTCCTTTGCTTCAGTTAATGGGAAATTGAAGAGAGAAAGAAGCTAGCGAAGTTAGAAGGTAGATTCAGGCACACAACACCCGACTCACTCATCGCCACTCGATCCCGAGTGGGTTTAGCTCACCTGGATAGATCCCTCTCACAGTTCTAGCAGCCGGGGTGGAGCTCGAACAATACTATCACTTTGTCCCCTCCAGGGACGGGTTCAGGGGATCCCCTAATAGCAGCAGAATCCTGTTATTCCTGAATCCAGAACTTTCCTTAAACCTCTGTAGAATTTAGAGAACAGACGATGCCAATGGTCACTCCACAGGGTTAGCTTTGTTGAGTAAGGAATCCTTCCCTCTGACAGGTCACCAGGCCTTTCCCGAGACAGCGACCTACTATCACTCGTCTCCTCTGTGGGACCGATCCTCCCCTGGCTTCCTTTCGGTCAGAGCGGGTACCCTCACCTGGGCACCCTGGGACTCCAATATGCTGATTGTAGACCCAGTTAAAGGTACTGGGCCTACCTAGAACGCTGTAGCCTCGGGCCAAAGGTGCCCGAGACTCCTCGGCCAGTCCACGCACCCCCCAGGGGGCACACTCCCCCCCTGGGACTCCTCTCATTCACTCCTCCCTAAAGATGGCGTCTGCCCATTATATACCCTCTCCCGGCATGCACAGCAGGTGAAGCCCCGCCCACTGCACGGCAGCCGAGAGAGGACATCCAATCACGCCACTGTGTCACCTGAGGCTCGACCCTAGGCCTGGGCAACAGTGCCACCCACAGGCCAAAGGGGAACCGCACACCAGACAACCCCACAGCAGAGCAGAGTCCAGTATCAAATTAGGGGACCTGAGCCAACTATTGCCCAGGCCTTCCCTTAAATTTGGACATAGCGACCCCCTAAATTTAGGGGTCCGCTACACAGGGTTGCATTTATTTGTCTGGTTTATATCTGCCTGAAGTTTATCTTTGAACAGGTTCTTCAGTGTAAAGGCAACTGAGTAGATATAAGCAGATTAAACTTCAAACATTGTGCAGTGCCAACCTCTCCTCTCCTTCCTTCTATGTACAGTGGCGGTTATCCAATCAGCTTTATTGATATTTGTTCTAGACTTTGGTATGTCAGTGGCACAGAAGTGGCTGCTACTAACACAACCGAGGTGTTCTATAGTGCTTTAAGGGCCTGTATAGTTTTTCATGGAAAAACAATGCAGTTTTCTTGAATGGTAGATATATACCGAACAGCCATAACATTATAACCACTCACAGGTAAAGTGAATCACATTAATTATCTCATTACAATGGCATCTGAAAGTGGATGGGATATAAAGTGCCTTGAAAAAGTATTCATACCCCTTGAAATTTTCCACATTTTGTCATGTTACAACCAAAAACATAAATGTATTTTATTGGGATTTTATGTGATAGACCAACACAAAGTGGCACATAATTGTGAAGTGGAAGGAAAATGATAAATGGTTTTCAAAAGTTTTTACAAATGAATATGTGAAAAGTGTGGGGTACATTTGTATAGCGCCCCCCCGAGTCAATACTTTGTAGAACCGCCTTTCTCTGCAATTACAGCTGCAAGTCTTTTTGGGGATGTCTCTACCAGCTTTGCACATCTACAGTGACATTTTTGCCCATTCTTCTTTGCAAAATAGTTCAAGCTCTGTCAGATTGGATGGAGAGCGTCTGTGAACAGCAATTTTCAAGTCTTGCCACAGATTATCAATGTGATTTAGGTCTGGACTATGACTGGGCCATTCTAACACATGAATATGCTTTGATCCAAACCATTCCATTGTAGCTCTGGCTGTATGTTTAGGGTCGTTGTCCTGCTGGAAGGTGAATCTCCGCCCCAGTCTCGAGTCTTTTGCAGACTCTAATGCCCTGTACACACGGTCGAAATTTCCGATCGAAAAAGTCCGATGGGAGCTTTTCATCAAATATTCTGACCGTGTGTATGCCCCATCTGACTTTTTCCGTCGAAAATTCCGACGGACTTAGATAGAGAACATGTTCTCTATTTTTCCGCCGGAAAAAATTTCTAGCGGAAAATCCATTCGTCTGTATGCAATTCCGACGCACTAAAACCACGCATGCTCAGAATCAAGTCGACGCATGCTCGGAAGCATTAAACTTTATTTTTCTCGGCTCGTCGTAGTGTTGTACGTCACCGCGTTCTTGGCGGTCGGAATTTGGCGTGACCGTGTGTATGCGAGCCAAGCTTGAGCGGAATTCCGTCGGAAAAACCATCCGATTTTTTTCCAACGGAAAATCCGACCGTGTGTACAAGGCATAACAGGTTTTCTTCCAAGATTGCCCTGTATTTGGCTCCATTCATCTTCCCATGAACTCTGACCAGCTTCCCTGTCCCTGCTGGGGAAAAGCATCCCCACAACATGATGCTGCCACCACCATGTTTCACGGTAGGGATGGTATGTTCAGGGTGATGTGCAGTGTTAGTTTTCCGCCACACATAGCGTTTTGCTTTTAGGACAAAAAGTTCAATGTTGGTCTCATCTGACCAGAGCACCTTCTTCCACGTGTTTGCTGTGTCCCCCACATGGCTTCTTGCAAACTGCAAACGTGACTTCTTATGGCTTTCTTTCAACAATGACTTTCTTCTTGTCACTCTTCCATAAAGGGCAGATTTGTGGAGAAGCACGACTAATAGTTGTCCTGTGGACAGATTCTCCCACCTGAGCTGTGGATCTCTCCAGCTCCTCCAGAGTTCCCATGGGCCTCTTGGCTGCTTCTCTGATGAATGTCCTCCTTGCCCGGCCTGTCAGTTTAGCTGGACGGCCATGTCTTGGTAGGTTTGTAGTTGTGCCATACTCTTTCTATTTTCGGATGATGGATTGAACAGTGCTCCGTGGGATGTTCAAAGCTTGGGATATGTTTTTATAACCTAACCCTGCTTTAAACATCTCCACAACTTTATCCCTGACCTGTCTGGTGTGTTCCTTGGCCTTCATGGTGCTGTTTGTTCACTAAGGTTCTCTAACAAACCTCTGAGGGCTTCACAGAACAGCTGAATTTATACTGAGAATAAATTACACACAGGTGGACTCTATACATATGACATCTTTATCATTTTTTTCACTCATATAGAGCTTTCTTTTGGTGGTTCTTTAGGGTTGAAAATATATTTATTGGTATTTTAACAAAGAATACACGGGACAATGTATAAAGTTACAATCCGGACACAGTCACGGGTAAGCATGTGTGAAGAGTCAGCCAAACGGCTGTCGCCCACAGCTTAACTCTTATTATAACGTAAAACAACATTGACATCAGTGACCGTTACTTGGTGTAGAAAGCGGGTTTGGCTAGAAGAGCCCCGTCATACATGGCAAGATTGTAAACATAAATGTTAGGAATTAAAATCAAAACAAAAAGAAGTAACAAGGAGAAAATGGGAGTGGGAGATCAGGTGTTGGGTGTGGGGTGTGGGGTATAAAGGGATAGAGAGAAGGGGAAGAGAGGGAAAGAGAGAGAGAGGAAAAAAGAAAAGGAAAGACAGAAGGAAAGTAAGTAAGAAGAGATCAGAGAAAAGTGTGAGAGCCACTAAGTAGACATTCAGAGAAGGGACTGTGGGGGGAGGGGGACCTTCAGGTACATGCCCCTCCCGCCCCATTGTCGTGTCACATGCGAGGATGATCATGTCGGGGTTGACAACATGCTTGCGAGAGTATCGGAAGAGAAGTGGAGCCAGATGAACCACAGCATTTTATATTTGTCAAAAGTGTCGTTGTCAAGAGCTAGCATCTCCTCCATTCTCATAGTGTCATTCATAATCGAGACCCATTGTGATAAGGGAGGAGTGGTGGTTGACTTCCAATAGGATGGGATGAGTTGTCTAGCTGAAGACATAAAGAAACGGAGGAGGTTCCGTTTCTGTGAGGATATTAATCCCGGGAGTATAGAGAGAAGGGCAATCTTAGGGGAGGGAGTCAGCGTTTCATCATAAAGTTTGTTATAGCAGTCGAATACCTGAATCCAGAAGGGGCGGATCCTCTCGCATTCCCACCAGACATGTAGGTAGGTCCCTGTAGAGGTAGAACATCGTCCAGCAGGATGCTGGTGTGGATGGAAAGATTTTGTGTAATGTGGAGGGGTCCCTGTACCATCTTGACAGAATCTTGTAATTTTTTTCCTGCGAATAACAGGATATCGTGGATTTATGAGTAAAATGGAACGAGGTCTGCCATTCCGGTCGTTGGATGTCCTCACCTAAGTCTGCAAACCACATCCTGGTGTAAGAGGGTAGATCATATATGGTCAAGAGGAGGTGTCTCAGAGAGGGAGCACAGCCGTTCAAACTCAGTACTAGAGCGATGTATTTGGGAGGAAGAATGTAAGTGTTTTACGAATGTAGATAAGTGTAGAGTGGTGAGCCAGTCGTGGGATCCCGTCGGCGTGACAGGTGTCCCTTGCGTGGGGTGTACAAAGGAGTGCGCCTGGGGCCAGTCAGTCCTTCTGAAGGGACCCAATGTTGTCATTCCAATACCCTGAGGAAAGGCGGGGTTATCGAATAGAGGAGATAATGGGGAAGGATCGGAGGACAGAGTGTAGCACAAACCCCAATTGTACCATAGTCTCAGAGATGCTAACGTTAGTGGAGAGGAAGAGGGTATACGGATGAGATCGGATTTGTATTTCCAAAGTAGTGCTCGGAGATCGACTGGAGCTAGATCCTGTTCTATGGCAACAGAAGCCTTTAAGAAGGGGCGACGGAACCATTCTAGGGTGCGTGCTACGTGGGTGGCCTTGTAGTAGGTCTCGAAATCAGGGAGGCCCGCTCCACCTTGTAGTTTTGGACGGGTGAGCAAATTATATTTCACCCTAGGTAACCCACAGTTCCACATAAATGTAATAGCGAGAGAACGTAAAGATGTGAAGAATGACTAGGGAACTAAGATGGGGAGGTATAGTAGTTTGGGTAGGGTATCCATTTTTAGGGAATTGATTCGCCCGAACCACGGTAAGGAAGACCCTTCCCACTCCTCCAAATCCTTCCGTATGCGGGAGAGCAAAGGGACATAATTCAAAGAGAAAAGGTTAGAGAGTTTAGAGGGTATAACGACCCCTAGGTATGAAATTCCCCTCGTCTGCCACCGAAAAGAGAAGTTCGACCTAAGTGTGGACATCGTAGTGGAGGGGAGGGAGCTATTGAGAGCTTCAGTCTTGGATAGATTATGTTTAAAATTGCTAAAGGAGCCAAATCGTTGGAATTCTGAGAAAAGGGATGGTAAGGAGATATGGGGGTGTTGCATGTAGACCAGTAGGTCATTGGTATAGAGGGATAATTTGTAATGGGAGGAAGGTGTTTGGATACCGTGGATGGAGGAGTTTTGTCTAATGGCACAGGCTAGATGTTTAATAACAATAACAAATAGGAGAGGGGAAAGGGGACAGACCTGCCGGGTGCCATTGGAGATATCGAATGGTTCAGAGGCAGTGCCATTGACTAAGACCGAGGCTGAAGGTTGGGAGTATAAGGACAGCACCTTAGAGATTAAGGTCGTTCCTAAGCCTAACTGTTCTAATGAGAGTCGAAGAAATCTCCAGTTGACCCTATCGAACGCTTTTTCAGCGTCGAAGGAGAGGAGACAGGCTTTTAGGTCTTTGCGTTGGATAAAGGAGATGAGGTGAATAGTTTTGGTTGTATTGTCCCGTGCCTCATTACCTGGTCATTATGGATCACTCCAGGGAGTAGGGGGGATAAGCGGGTGGCCAATACCTTTGCGAACAGTTTAAGGTCTATGTTGAGCAGAGATATTGGCCGGTAGCTGCTACATTGGGACGGGTCTTTGCCTGGTTTGGGTAGTTTTGGTGGTTCTTTAATCACCACTGGGTTTTTAATTTTTTTCTAAAGAAATAAAAAAAGACAACATTTTGAAAAAAAGAAAAACATTTATCAAAGTTTGTTATCAAATTTTGCAAACAATTTTTCTCCTTCACTGATGTGCGCTGATGAGGTGGCATTGATAGGTGACAGTGGTGGGCTCTGATGAGACAGCACTGGTGGGCACTGATGGGCTCTGATAGGTGGCACTGAAGAGCACTGATAGGCAGCACTGATGGGCACTGATAGGCACTTGTAGACGGCATTGATGGACACTTCCCACTGATGGGAACTTATAGGCAGCAATGATAGATGACATTGATGAGGAGGCACTGATGGGCACTGATTGGCAGCACTGGTGGGAACTGTTTAGACTGAACTGATAATCAGAACACTGATAATCAGTGCCCTGATTATCAGTGTAGATGTCCCTTTAACACAATCCAGTTATTGGCTCTCTTCCCCTCTCCTCACTCTGTCAGCTTAAGGAAAGGAAAGCCAATAAACGACTTGTGTTTACATTGTGATCAGCTGTCATTGGACACAGCTGATCACATAGTAATGGGCTGCTGCAATTGGCCCTTTACCCCGATCTGTGGTCAGCTAAGTCCGAAGGACTCAGCGATCACAGAGCACACCGCCCATGTGCCACAGCACAGGCAGTGCAATCACGGGAGGATGTCCATGTACGCCCTCCCGGCAAAGTAAGCCCGCGCTGTAGCCATCTTTCATCATAGCATGGGCGGGAAGTGGTTAATATCACTTTAAGGTGTTGACTTGGCCTTTAAATTATCCAGATCTCAATCCAATTGAGCATCTGTGGGATTTGCCGGACAAACAAGTCCGATCCATGAAGGTCCCACTTCGAAACTTACAGGACTTAAAGGATCTGCTACTGACGACTTGGTGCCAGATACCACAGCATACCTTCTAAGGCCTAGTGGGGTCCATTCCTCAACAGGTTATGGTGGGTGGTCATAATGTTATGGCTGATCGGTGTATGTGTGAGTGTGTGTACGATTACAGGTATTCATTTTGTCCAACTTTTTGTTCTTCCTCAACAACTGCACAGAACAGAACTCCTATTCTGGCCTCACACACGCACATTTAGAAAGCTTCAGTCTATGATGCATATTCTTTCTTCCATTTACAACTCAGGAAAATCCATTCTACACAGAATCATAAACCTAATAAACTACATTTTCTTTATTACATTGCACATTAAAGGTTAACTAACCCGGCCCCTTTACCCCCACTGTCTCATAAGATTATATATATGGCACTAGAAATACAGAATTTAGATGCTGAAATTGGTTCTCACTTAATCCCCCTGGCCTGGCTGGGCTTGCTCAAAGGCTGAGAAAAAGTAATAAATGCAGAAAAATCGATCTTTTGATCAATGCGCATTTGCTACTTTTTTGTACTGAAGCCTTTAGAGCATTGAACCCATAATAAGTGCATCACAAATACAATCAGTGCTTTTTTTCAGCTGGAACGCAGTTCCGGCATCTCCAGCACTGAATGTATGTCATAGCAAGGGGTGTCCTGGAGGGTCTAGTGATGGTGACTGCTGGGGGGTCTATTGTCACTGGGGGAGATCTGTTTTTGTGTGAGGGTCTATTGTTGCTAGTGGGGAATTATTGTTGGTGGGGCTCTTATGTTGGTGGTAGGGATCTACTGTTGAGGCAGAGGTCTATTTTTGCTGGCTGCTGGAGGGTCTATTTATGCTGGCTGCTGGGAGATCTGTTGTTGCTCCTGGGGGGAGTGGTCTTTTGTTGTGGGTGGTCCATTGTTGCTGTGGAGGGGGGGCAGTGTCTACTGCTGTGTGGGGGATCTATTTTTGCTGGGAGATCCAGAGTTGCTGGGGAGCCTATTGTTGTGTGGGTGTCTATTGTTTCTGGGGTGGGGTCCATTGTTGCTGGGGGGAACTTATTGGTGCTTGGGTGGGGTCCATTATTGCTAAGAAGTCTATTGTTGTGTGTGTGGGGGGGGGGTTTATTGTTGCTGGAATGGGGTCTATTGTTGCCGGGGGGGAGTGGTGGACACGATCTGGGGAGAGAGAGGGAGCAGTTGCGACCGCCAGCCAGAGAGAGTAGAGGAGCAGTTACTCATGCGCCATGTGTGACAGCTTGCAGCAAGCAAACATGCATGCAGCATGCCTGAGATTGAGACACGCATCTGCCGGCTGCATGATGCATTATATAATTTAACAGTTTTGCAGCGCTTTCAAAACGCTTTTAAGGTACGGTGACCAGATTTTTAAAATGAAATCCGGGGACATATTTATTTTTTTACTAGTAATGGCGGCAATCAGCGACTCTCTGCCCGTCGCAAGTCTTACTCTCCGGGCCCCGGCTACTACTGGGTGGGGAGCGGAGAAAGATCACTCCGCCAGGGAAGGCAAGGAGATAAGCAGGCAGGCGGCTGGCCGGGACTTGAGCCGAGGCAGAAGAACATGCGAGCGGAGCTGAATGGGCATGCACCCGAAACTGATCATCAGAAAGGGGCACAGATAATGGAAAAAAATACACCCCCCTAAGCTAGTAGGAGCGGGGGTCTGTAATTCACAATTTTTATTTTAAATTCTGCACTGACTGTCTTTGAAATTGTCCCAGCCCCTGTTCAAATCCAATCCGGGGACAAAACTGGGGACAGACTTGGTTCGGGGACAGTGTCCTCAATCCGGGGACTGTCCCCTGAAACCGGGGATGTCTGGTCACCCTATTTTAAGGTGCTGCCTATTCATTGCAATGGGCAGGGTGTTTTAGGAGCGCTATTTACAGTGCTCCCAACCCGCCCGAAAGATGCCGCTTGCAGGACTTTTTGTAATGTCCTAAAAGCGCACCGCCCCAGTGTGAAAAGGCACACTGCAATGAATGCAATGAATGGAAGGTGGTTTTCAGGCACTTTCAGAGTCTATTTCTAGCGCTAAAGCGCATAAAAACGGCCTCAGTTTTACTGTGTGGGGGACGGATGCACTCGAGGAAGAGAGACATCTGTGTTCCTGATTAGTAGGAATTACAGGTGTCTCTCTTCCTGTCTGACAGAAGGACGATCTGCCTTGTTTACATAGGCAGACCGTTCTTCTGTCTCTCCTGCAGGCCGCGACCGCATGTGGCTGGGGGCCATCGCGGCCGCCAATGCGCTGATTGGCTCCTGCTGTGCCCAATCACAGCTGGAGCGCGGCTCCAGCGGCGTGCGCACGCGTGGCTCCGGCAGTGTGCGCCCCAGAGCTGTGCACGAGCATAACGTACAGGTAGGTGGTTAAAAAAATGCAAACCTTTACAATCACTTTAAACAGTATAAACACAATATAGAAACAATGACAATACCCATAACAAGTAATTTGCCTGATTTACACTTGAAAAGTCAATACGGCATGACAAATGATCAGCCCCTGATATTTACTGACAGTTGTAAAAAAAAAAAAATGCAGATTTTTACAAACTGACAGTAAATTTACTGACGATTGGCAACCCTGCTCCAGAATAATTTTCCATCCTGATTCTTTCAAATTTTTCTTGTCACCGTGGTTAAAAAAAAACAAGAAAAGCGAGCAGGAAGATGGCGGGGGGAGTAAGGACAATGCTGAAATTGCGCTATACTGAATGACTCTTCTCACGTTGGTCTCTCTGATCGGAACAGCTATAGAATATTAGGACACTTTCCAGCATTATTCTCCACAAGAGCACAAAAGCTGGTCAGTAGCTGCAGCTCTCTCTCAATTTTAGTAACACGTGGCTGACGCACACCGGGGACAAGAAGCTTTTGTTCTCAGAACGTATTTTAGTATAGAGAGGTCAGACAAAAGGATCTTTGTCATTGTGTATAATCTTTTATCGAAGAAGTCTGTGCTTGTATAAGCAATAATCTTAAACACTGTGTCTTCTGATAAAAAAAAAAAAAAGGCTATTTTAGATGGTGCTGGCTTATTTGAACATGCAATAGCACATAGCAACTAATCAAATATACACAATATCTCACAATAGTTAGTACACCCCTCACATTTTTGTAAATATTTTATTCTATCTTTTCATGTGACAACACTGAAGAAATGACATTTTGCTACAATGTAAAGTAGTGAGTGTACAGCTTGTATAACTGTGTAAATTTGCTGTCCCCTCAAAATAACTCAACACACAGCCATTAATGTCTAAACCGCTGGCAACAAAAGTGAGTACACCCCTAAGTGAAAATGTCCAAATTGGGCCCAAAGTGTCAATATTTTGTGTGGCCACCATTATTTTCCAGCACTGCCTTAACTCTCTTCTTGGGCATGGAGCTCACCAGAGTTTCACAGGTTGCCACTGGTTCCCTTTTTTTTTTTTCCTTTTTGTGATCGTATCTAGTAGTACCTGCATGGTTCCTGGGCCAACACCACTTGGCAGAGCCAATGACATGACCCCAGTGATCTTTATTGGTCTGTAGGGTTGGCATTATGACTACTGATGTAAGAGGCATTTTCTCACTGACCCTTGATGAATTGGTTTTGGCAGGGGTTGACCGAGACCTGATATTTAAAAGGTTGAGAAAGATCTTGCTGATGTAGGGCCTTTTTGCATAACGTTTCCCCTGCATTAAAGTGAGTGTAAAGCTTCGTTTTTTTTGTTTGTTTTTTAATAACAAGCATATCATACTTACCTCCACTGTGCAGTTCGTTTTGCACAGAGTGGCCCCGATCCCCGACTTCTGGGGTCTCCCTGCGGCGCTGGTAGCTCTTCCCTGCATCGTATAACCCCCTAGGAGAAGCACTCTCCCGTGGGGTTACCATGCGGGCACGCTTCCGAGTCCAGCATTTGCGTCCTTAGACACAGAATGCCGGACTCGGCCCCGCCCCGCGTCATTGGATTTAATTGACAGCAGCGGGAGCCAATGGTGGCGTTGTTATCAGGGGCATTGCTAGGTGGCAAAAAGACCAGGGGCTTCAGCCCGAAATCCGAGTGTCGGGAGGAGGGGGGGGGGGGGTTTGGCTGGGCGGTGGGGTTGTGTGGCGGGGTTTAAGCTCACTTGCTGGTTGCTGCCTGGCTTGCCAGTGCCCATCAATGCTGACCACTAAACTCACCTACCTGACACACTGACCTACCTGACCCACACTGACTATTACACTGACCTACCCGACATGCACTGGACTACCTGACATACACTGATCTAGATACACTGACCTATCTGACATACACAGACCTACCTGACCCACACTGACATACACTGACCTACCCGACATACATACACTCACCTACCTGACATACACTGACCTACCTTGACCAGGAGACAAACTTCATGTGTCCTGCAGCTCAGCCTTAGTGTGCGGTGCACCCATCCATCATCATCATCATCATCATCATCATCATCACAGCAGCCATTGCCAGGCAGTCAGAGACAGAGCCAGAGGAGGAGAGGAGAGCAGCGCGCCCGAGCTCCGAGCAGGAAGCAGGGATCTCATAGTGGCGCAGCGGCCGCATTGTAATTCCCGCCTTCTGGAGCCTGCAGTGCCTATGATGCACATCACACGTCCCTTGTTCCCAGCATTGGACCAGTGGGACGTCCATCATAGGTGCTGCAGGCTCCAGAAGATGGGACCTGCTATGTCACTCGACTGCGCTCCGTGAATGCCCGAGACTCGGGGCTTTTTGGGGACCCATTCAGGGCTTCAGCCCCCCTCAGCACCCCCTCCCGACGCCACTGGCTGCTATCAATCTATCAAATCAAGAGCCGAGGGGAAGAGCGCGTCTCCAGTGTGGGAATTACGGGGCTCAGGTGAGTAAAACTGGGGGGGCCGGTCAGTGAAAGAAGTTTTTTTTAAGGTGAAAAAACATGAGGGTTTACAACCCCTTTAAGTTGTGTCGCTGATTTACAACCAATGAAAGAGAGAGAGAAGCACCAGAACATTTCTCAATCTCTTGTTCTGATCTGCGCCTGGCCAGAGTTCACATCTGTGTGTCATGTCCTTGTACGTGGATTATTCTGCAGAGCACACTGACCCAGGAGCTCTATTAATACAAATACTGGGAGGTTGCTGCAATCAGAACTACGAGAAAAAAAAAACAGCAATCCATATTCACCCATATAGAAACGAAAAAAAGACTTACTACTGGTTACTACTGTAACCTTTTCCCTTTCCAATTGCTAATCAGGACTCTGACACTGTCTGCTGCTCTGTCCTTACTACCATTGAGAAGAAAATATTTATAGAGGCATTCTGCAAATGGCTGGAAAGTAACAGCATGCCTATTAGTAACTGTAAATAAATACTCAGATATAAGCTAAAAAAATGCCGCCAGTTGTCATTTTCCCTCTTTTCATGGAACACCCATATTAAAGAGTAACTCCACTTTTGTGGGGAAAGTAAAAAATAGCAAATAAAGAAAAAATAATACAGCATTTACAGTTGTGACACAGTCATATTGTAATTGAATGTTATTAAAAATTACCTTTCCTTTACAATCCGCAGCTCTGTAATTTCCTGAAAATGCAATATGGCAACCTGCAGACTTTCTGTACAGAGAAAAAAATAATACATTTTGGTGGGATACTTTCAATAGGAAATATCATCTAAAGGGATGCAGACCCAGCAGCTTTCCTCATTAGCACTCTGCAGGTGCACAGCTGATTGATAATTATAAAACCACTCCCATTAGACTCACTTTCCCATATGAACACAGACAAACACACAGGGATGTTTTCAGATTAACAAAAGCAAGGAATCTACAGGAAAGTTTGTTAAAATTCCTGCAATGTACATAGATCACCCAGAGGGGAAGGTTTTATTCCTCAACAAAAGTGGAGTTACGCTTTAAGGTGCAAAAGCCAGCACTGATGATATGGCTGTGATACCATGAAGTTGACTTTTCTGAGAGATGTTTTATTAAACAAGAAGTCTTTCTATTTAGTTACCTGTGAATTAAAATATAAGAACATCTTTCAGATACTCTGATTTCTCCTCAGATCGAATAAATCTTTCACCTTTTACAAAAAAAAAAAAAACATCTTTCAGATGACTTTAAAATGAACTACTTGAGCTCCGGAAGGTTTTACCCCTTCATGACCATTTTTTGCTATTTAGCGCTGTGCTACATTAACTGGTAATTGCGCGGTCATGCAACACTGTACCCAAATTAAATTTATGTAATTTTTTCCACACAATATCAAACCTACCGTGTAGGTTTAGGAGATATTTCTAGCACCTACAGGTAAGCCTTAATCTAGGCTTACCTGTACGTAAAAGTGGTTGTACAACCACTTTAAGGTCATCACAGAAGACAGGGGGGCACTCTTTAAGTCTAGAGGAAAAAAGATACGGAAAGATTTATTCACAGTAAAGCCTCGTACACACGGCCGAGATTCTCGTCGAAAAAAACATGTCATTTTTTTCCACGAGATTCTTGGACAAGAAACTTGTCCCGGCCGAGTGTACAGATGCTCGATTCAAAGAACCTGCGGTTCTTTGAATGGAGCGTACGCGGTGACATCATCGACTACGACGAGCATGCGCTCGTCACATTCGATGCCGTCGCCGCCATCTTGGTACACCCTATCTATGCCTAGGAAGCTACCGCGCATGCGTCGAATTCATTTCGAACATGCGCGGGCTTCCGGGAGGACAGGTAAGTGTACACACACTCACTTTTCTCGTCGAGAAACATGCCGACGAGAATCTCGACGAGAAAATAGAGAGCAGGTTCTCTATTTTCTCGTCGAGATTACTTGTCGGTTTTCTTGACGAGAAACCATACACACGAACGAATTTCTCGGCATGACATCTCTGCCAGCAAGTTTCTTGCTGGTTCTTGCCGAGAAACTCAGTCGTGTGTACGAGGCCTTAGAGCTGTGAAAATGTCGAATAGACTCCCTCCAGAGGTGGTTCTGGCCAGCTCAGTAGATTTTTTATTTTTTTTGTCAAAGTTTTTATTGTATATTCAAAAATAAAGCATTTGTACAATCATAATATTTGTACACATACTTGAGCATAATAAATTCAAATATAAGTATAACAAGTCACAACATTAGAGCTTTCTGCAACAGTTGTCACTCAAACCTTAGCTGAATTCTTGTCTTCTTCAAGCTCAGCATAAGAACCAAATGCGGAGTCCACTTGTAGATGTTGGTATAGTGTGATGATCAGTCGATCATTATTCCAGTAACTTTTTTTTATGGAATACTCTAAATCAGGGGTCTCCAAACTTTCCAATGAGGGGGCCAGTTTACTGTCCTTCAGACTTTAAGGGGGGCCAGACTGTTGACATTGGGAGTAGAAAAGGTCCCCACATCAGCGGGAGGAATTATGCCCCATAGTTGATGTAAGTGGGAGGAATTGTGCATTATCATTGGTTCCAATTGTTGATGTCATTGGGAGGAATTGTGCCCCATCTTTGGCATCAGCAGTAGGAGTCGTGCCCCATCGTTGGTGTCATTGGGCCCAATTGTTGATGTCATTGGGAGGAATTGTGCCCCATCTTTGGCATCAGCGGTAGGAGTCGTGCCCCATCGTTGGTGTCATAGGGCCCAATTGTTGATGTCATTGGGAGGAATTGTGCCCCATCTTTGGCATCAGCGGTAGGAGTCGTGCCCCATCGTTGGTGTCATTGGGTCCAATTGTTGATGTCATTGGGAGGAATTGTGCCCCATCTTTGGCATCAGCGGTAGGAGTCGTGCCCCATCGTTGGTGTCATAGGGCCCAATTGTTGATGTCATTGGGAGGAATTGTGCCCCATCTTTGGCATCAGCGGTAGGAGTCGTGCCCCATTGTTGGTGTCATTGGGCCCAATTGTTGATGTCATTGGGAGGAATTGTGCCCCATCTTTGGTAAATTATGCCCCAAGGGCCGGATAAAAGCAAGCAAAGGGCCACATCTGGCCCCCGGGCCACAGTTTGGAGACCACTGCTCTAAATACATATAAATAGCTCAAAAAGTCAAAGTAGAAAGAAAAGAAAAAGACGTTGGACCCAAGAGAGGGTGCCATATAGAAAATGGAAAAGGGGGATAAGAGAAAAATGGTAAGAAGATGGAAGTATGTCAAGGTCCCAAGTTTATCCAGGAGTTGCATTAAGGATTCAAATGATTTAGAGCAGGCATGTGCAAAGTCCGGCTCGCGGGCCAATCACAGCCCGCCTGGTTTTCTAAACATATATATATATATATCTTTTGTGGCCCCCAACGATCTTGACGTATAACATGCACTTTTTCCCCCTTAAAATCAGGGGAAAATTGTGGGTGCGTGTTATACGCCGATCCCTGCTGTCTGTGAGGAGAAGAGGAGCGAGCGCTGCCGAAATAGTCCGAGCCGAGTGTACTGTGTACTCGGCTAGGCTCAGCTCCGCTCGCAGTCACGCCCAGTCCCGCCATTGGACCTGTGTTATGTCCATCATAGGAGCCGGGCCAAGGGGCGGGACTGCGAGGAGCCGAGTACACAGGACATCCGGCTCTATCTCTGCGGCAACATTTAAAAATAACAAAGCTTCATTTTTGGGCACAGCTGCAGATGGACACTTGGGACAGGCTGGCTGCAGATGGACACTTGGGACAGGCTGCAGATGGACACTGATCATTCCTGGCAATGGTTAGTGCATTCCAGACAAAGGTGGGTGCTGCATTCCTGGAATTGAGCACCCTGAAGCAGCTGTTTTAGGGCTCTTTGCAGGCGCTATTTTTAACACTATAGCGCCTGCAAAACGCCTCAGTGTGAAAGGGGTCTTACATACACTATATTACCAAAAGTATTGGAACACCTGCCTTTACATGCACATGAACTTTAATGGCATCCCAGTCTTGGTCTGTAGGGTTCAATATTGAGTTGGCCCACCCTTTGCAGCTATAACAGCTTTAACTCTTCTGGGAAGGCTGTCCACAAGGTTTAGGAGGGTGTCTATGGGAATGTTTGACCATTCTTCCAGAAGTACATTTGTGAGGTCAGGCACTGATGTTGGATGAGAAGGCCTGGCTCCCCAGTCTCCGTTCTGATTCATCCCAAAGATGTTCTATTGGGTTGAGGTCAGGACTCTGTGCAGGCCAGTCAAGTTCCTCCACCCCAACCTCACTCATCCATGTCTTTATGGACCTTGCTTTGTGCACTGGTGCGCAGTCATGTTGGAACAGGAAGGGGCCGTCCCCAAACTGTTCCCACAAAGTTGGGAGCATGAAATTGTCCAAAATGTCTTGGTATGCTGACGCCTTAAGAGATCCCTTCACTGGAACTAAGGGGCCAAGCCCAACCCCTGAAAAACAACCCCACACCATAATCCCCCCTCCACCAAATGATTTGGACCAGTGCACAAAGCAAGGTCCATAAAGACATGAATGAGCGAGTTTGAGGAGGAGGAACTTGACTGCCCTGACCTCAACCGGATAGAATCACCTTTGGGATGAATTAGAGTGGAGACTGTGAGCCAGGCCTTCTTATTCACATTAGTGCCTGACCTCACAAATGCTCTTCTGGTAGAATGGTCAAACATTACCATAGACACTATGGTTGTCCCGATAATGATACTGAGCATTTGTGCAAGTACTTGTACTCGCACAAATGCTCCCGATGCCTAATCCGATACCTGGGAGCGTGGCAGAATCAGCAGGCGGAAACCAGAAAGCGAGTCAACAGGATGGCAGCAGTGGAACTAGGAGGTAAGCTGGCTGGAGCAGTGGGGCAGGTGTGTCGCTGCATATTCAAAATCGGTGACCAGAGCCGTCACATTCGGTAAAGGAAGTGACGTTCTGTGTCTCAGTCAGAGGGTAAACATCACGACGCCCATCTTGGTACACCCTGCACTCGGCTGCAGTAAGCCAGCAGTGGACATTTTGTTACACCCAGCCCATATAGTTCGGGCTGGGGGTAACAAGATGTCCGCTGCTGCTTACTTACTGCGTCCGAGTGCAAAGTGTACCAAGATGGGCGTTGCAGCATATAGTATATACTATATGATAAATTACATGAAATTACATATGCCATATAGCATTGCAAAATCCTTCCTTTCCTCTCATCATTCGTGTAATTTATTATGCCCGGCCAGCAATAGCCAATCAGTGCCACCTATCAGTGCTGCATAATCGGTGCCACGCCACCTATTAGTGCTGCATTATCAGTGCACCTCAGTGCTACTGTCACATGACATAAAAAAAATAAAAAAAAATAGTATCAGTATCTACGAGCACTTGAAAAAAAAGGTCTTTAAAAAGTAGTATCGGGACAACCCTAATAGACACACTCCTAAATCTTGTGGACAGCCTCCCCAGTAAAGTTGAAGCGGTTATAGTGGCAAAGGGTGGGCCAACTCAATATTGATCTGTAGACTGGGATGCCATTGTGTGTTCATATGCGTGTAAAGGCCAGCGTCCCAATACTTCTGACAATATAGTATAGATGTGATTCTGCACAGGAAAGCAGGTAAAGAGCTCTTCCCCATGGTACTCGATAAGGCTTTACTCAAATGGGCCTTTACATTTTTTTTTTTTAAAACAGCTTATACAGGCACTGACCTTTTTTTTCAGACTATAAAAGGAACCTCTATGTAAGCCTATGTGTCCATGTGTTACATGCAGAGAAAAATAAACCCAAGGCCCCTTTCACACAGACGCCTCTGCCAAGCGGAATCTGCTTGCTTAGCGCAGGATCTCTCCACTGAGCAGGCGGGTGACCGGTCCGTGTCTGCTCTGCAAAGCACAGTCCGCTCTCCTCAATGGGGCAATCTGATGGAAATGGACCGCCTGTCCGTTTCCATCCAATTGGATGGATGGGGAATAGGATGACCACCCGTCAGTTTTTGGTGGATCGGATGGCGGTGGGTGTCCACTGACATCCTCCGCACCATAGAAGAGACTGGGGGGTCTGGTCAGGTATGCCTGAAAAACTTACAGCCGGACCTGATCGGACAGCCTGTGTGAAAGGGGCCCAAGGCTGGCCATACATTATACAATTTTCCTTTAGATTTTTCAAAACTATATGAGGTCACTTCTAAACCCTTTCAATTCATATGCAATCAGGCAGGCCCTTGTACTACATAGTTGAAGGTATATCTAAAGGAAATTGAATAGGAAAATTGTATAATGTATGGCCAGCTTTCAACATCAACCCAGATCCGTATAGTAAGATATTGGATAAATCTCTAGATGTACGTTTTTCCCTGACAGCATTATGCAAATTAATACAGTCCTCTTCCTCTGGCACATTGTCATATGTGCCTGTAAATGTCACTTTAATTCCGTTAGTTTCATTGACAGAAAACGTATGCGGGGATTGTGACTCACCGCAAATCCAATTTTAACCAAGTCACCCACACATTCTTGGGTTGGCAGGACTCTCAGGACAGTCAGCCAATGAGCAGCTGGGGATTTGATTAGATCATCTGTTGCTCCTATAGTTATCATTGGAGCTCAAAAGGTGTCCTCTGAGATGGAGTGGTAATACTCACACACAGATGAAATTTGGATTGAAGATATTGCCATAAGAGTCTGGCCAGCTGAGGCAAATCAAATACAAATCGCTCCTACTAGATTTCTTGACTACACATAACAGAACAGGGCTCATGCACATGGGCGTACAATACTCTTGTGTTCAGACCCCTAATTTATACATATTTGAATGCATCAGTATCATTTTCTATGATCCCATGTACACTGGTTCGTATCGGTCCACAGCTTAGACCAGAACAATTTGCATTTCAGGACCTATGTAATGAGCATATTTTATGCTGTATGCATGTAAACGCTACAAAATGTACTCTACTGGCTGCCACTGCTGATCAGGTCCTACATGTAAACATCAATATCTGTGCCAAAGATTACAAAGTATTGATATTACATGGTTCTGAATGGGTGCCTGCATCCTGGCAACCAAGGACACGAGGCAGTGGGAGCTATCTGCATCCTGGTAACCAAGGACATGAGGCAGCGGGAGACATATGCATCCTGGCAAACAAGGATGCGGAAGCCATCTGCATCCTAACAACCAAGGACGTGAGGCAGCGGGAGCGTCTGTATGCTGGCAATCAAGGACGTGAGGTAGCAGGAGCTGTCTGCATCCTGTCAACCACTGACGTGAGGCAGAAGGGGCTGCCTACATCCTGGCAACCAAGGACTTGGGGCAGTGGGGGCTGCCTGCATCCAGGAAACCAAGGATACTAGGCAGCGGGAGTAGTCTGCACCCTTGCAACCAAGGATGCAAGCAGCAGGGGTTGCCTGCATCCTGGAAACCAAGGATACTAGGCAGAAGGGGTCGTCTGCATCCTAGCAACCATAGGATGCTAACAGCTGGGGCCACCTGCATTCAAAGCAACAAAAGCACTAAGAGGCAGGAGCCACCTGCATTCTAGCAACTGAGGACGCTAGATGGCAAGGACCTATCAGTAGTGTGTAATTAGGGGTGCATTGTTGATATTTACATGTTTGTCCCGAGCAGCAGCAGCCAATAGGGTATGCAAATGTTACATGGAGTACAGTGTAAGGACAACATTTTACACGGGTTCTTGCTGCCAGCAAGATCCTATTTAGAATAATACACCCCGTGCACATGGGGCCTCCTTGCAGGATCTGCAACTGAATCATTAGACCTCAGATTATCATATTCAGCTAGTGTAAATGGTGTACTGCTCCCATAAAATCAAAAATGCTTTTTATTTGATATGACTCAAAAGACTTGAATATTTCAACTAAAACTGCATGCTACCAGAGAGCAGCTGAAACATTCATGGCATGTCTTGCTGTGGTACCAGGAGCATTATGGGTGTATTCAGTGTGCCACCTCAGATAATTGTAGCACTCTTCCTAGTAATAGTTACCTAAAATAGGAGAGAGCCACATTATATCACTGGCCAGATATGCAGATAAGGTACATGACAATGTAAAAGAAGATTAAACATTTCAAGAGCGTCACCTAGTGGCAGCTGCATGGAAGCGCAGAGAAAAGTAATTTCGCTAGTAGTGACAATGATGCAATTGCTGGAAGGTGCACATTGTTGGCAGCACAGTGGATACTGGAGGAAAGAGAGGCCACTGTGCAGGAAGCACATTACAAAGAGGAAGCATTGTGTAGCCAGTTGGAATAATTTTATTTTTCATAAAAAGGAAAGCAATTGATCGTTGGAATCATGCCATCTTTGGGGAGAGGATTGCAGACAAAACAAATAAAAAAAAAAAAATGAACAAAACACAATTCTGTCTGCTTGAAAACAACCTTAGAGATAAGATAATCCCCCCCCTCCAAGACTCTCCGGGCTGCAAAGTCACAGATACCCCAAGGAGTTCCCAGAGTGAAATGATCAAGTAGAACTAAAGCCAGAACTTTGAGTTTAGCAGGTTGGATAGAGTTTGGCGAGGGATTAAGCCAATGTTGTTTTGTTTGCCATCTGTGTCTCATTACAGAGATTTTCTCTTCACTTCCTGTCTTGTAGACTCTGCATAAGTGAGAGAATATGTTTTCAATGTGAGGGAATCCCTGGTTGTCACCAGAACTGGTGTCCTTGTTGGAATATTTCCCCTCTATTCCAGTTTTTTTTTTTTTTTTTTACTTACCCTCACTTGATATTGGCGATCCGATCCGTACAATGAGGAGAGTAAATATCCCTAATAGACACAGACAGAAACAAAAACCTGACAGAGGTTTTAACCTCTCACCCACGATCTAAAACTAAAAAATTGTTTTGCCTTTAGTTATACTTTAAAGTACGTCATGTGAAAAGGCAATAAATAAGGGCTATACCCCAAAAAAGGACACCGTTACAATTCTCCCACCCCAAGATGTAAAAGCAGCCTTGTCTTAGCTACGACCCCCACATTCATTTGTCAGTACTAGCATTAGAATGGTGCTCTTTATACAAGCAACTGCACAAATCTGGTTTGAATATCACACGAGCAACATGCAAGGTGAGGCAGGCTGACTACAGGCAATGATGTGATCAAATACTACGCTGGCACATCACATAATACACCCCCCCCCCCATTCACCACTGAGCGCGTGTTTTAATCCCCTTGTGGCCCAAGAAACAGACACCAAGCAAATGTTTTGCAGCTGTTTGGTCCTATGCAATCTTGAATTACAATTCCTGATTTTCCTTTATTTAAAAGTAAAAATAAAAATGTAATCATCGGAAATTCATTGATAAGTGCCTATATTAGCGACCTGGTCGCAGCTAAAAATACGGGACGAGAGCAGCTTACAAACTTGCACGTGGCATCGTCCGAGGCTGGGACGGTGCAGTGCGGTAGGCAGACTTCAAAAAAGCGAGGCACAACATGGAGCAGAAAAGATCGCTCCTACTGCAACAAAATGCAAAAAATTATTTTAAGGCAACATGGCTACGAAAATTTAAAAAAAGAAAAAAAGAAAAAAGGCAGCAAATAATTATAAGGCGGTCATGGGGTGGGTCAAGCTGGAGAAGGGAGGATAGAGCGAAAGATCCTTGTTCTGAACTCCCAGTGTAAACTTGCTGCTGATAAGGCCAAGATCTAGAACTTGGCACAATAATTTAAGCAGTGAACACACATCCCCCAGTCATCCAACACTAGACGCAACACAGGAAGGGCAAGGCAAACAGGTGTCCACATGAGGCAGAAATGTCAATCCCACTTGGCATTTTTTTTTTCGGTGGGGGGGGGTGGACTATGGGGCAGAGCGGTGTGGAGGAGGAGACACCATGTGGGTACGGAGTTGGAACACAATCCAGCAGCACTTCTCGGAGAGTCGGAGGAACTAGGGGTGTTGTGAGCCTTTGGAGGGCATCCCTGGGCAGGCCTAGTTCTTCCAATCCTTGCTGATGGTCAGATTCCATTCCCAGGAGAGATGCTTGGTTTTGTCATCGTCAGTGAAAAGCGACTTCATGTTGTAACAGCCTCTGGCCAACATGCCCTTTGGGGCTTCTTCGATGGGGGTGAGGAATTCGTATTCCTCCGCGCGAGGTCCGTAACTTCCGACCATGTAGTTTGACTTATCCACTGTAACAAAAGAAGTATTTGTTGTTAATTGACGTCAATGAGGCTAATCATTTAAAACAATCATCACTACCCTAAAAAAATAAAAACACTCAGCAGCCATAAGAGGCTTTAGGCCCCTTTCACACGGGGCGTGAGCAGGAGATTTGTCTGCTCATCCCATGCTGAGCAGAGCAGGCGGATGACAGGTCTGTGTCGCTCAGTTTTTTGTGGAGCAGATATGGACAAAGCTCTCTGCTCTATGGATGGCCAGGTGTAAACGGACTGGCTGAGCCCAAAGAGTTTGACAACAGAGAAGCACAACTGGGAGACAAGGCCTGAATGTAGTCACCCTACAACAGGAAGTGCCTAAACAAGGACCTTCCTGGCAGGATCACCAAGTATTTTACCCACTTCAGCTCCGGAAGATCTACCCCCCCCCCCCCCCCCACACACACACACACACACACACACACACACTTCCCGACCAGGCCATTTTTTGTGATACGGCACTGCGTTACTTTAACTGACAATTGCGCGGTCCCACGACACTGTACTCTAAATGTAGGTCCCTTTTTTTCCCACAAATAGAGCTTTCTTTTGGTGGTACTTTATCACCTCCACCAAACTTTCTGCTATAAAACAGATCCAATATAAAAATGTAAAAATCAAACGTCTTCATCAATTTAGGCCAATATGTGTGCTGCTACATATTTTTGGTAAAAAATACATTCCCAATAAGCGTATATTGATTGGTTTGCACAAAAGTTATCGCGTCTACAAAACAGGTTTTTTTTTTCTTTCCTAGTAATGGCAACGATCAGCGACTTCTAGCAGGACTGCGATATTGTGGCGGACAAAAATCGGTCACAGACAATTTTTTGGGAACCAGTGACAGTTATCAGTGCTAAAAAATATGCACGGTCACTGTACCAATGACTCTGGCTGGAAAGGGGTCAACATCAGGGGGATCAAAGGGTTAACTGTATGCCTAGGTTGTGCTTACTCACTGTGGGGGAGGTGCTTTAACTAGGGGAAGGCAAAGATCCTTGTTCCTGCTTAGCAGAAACACAGGATCTGTGCCTTCCCTTCTGACAGAAGACAATCTGCCTTGTTTACATAGATTGTCATACTGCCTGTGTAACCGGCGAGTGCCGACAGACATCGAGTCCACGATGCATGCTGCTGGGCTCCCACTGTGTAGAATCACAGTGGGAGCGGGTCGCCGGCGGTACATGCACCCCAGACCTGGAAGTGTCAGATCACGTATGCCCTGCTGCAGTAAATGTACAGTGGGCAGTCGGCAAGAGGTTAATTGACATCAACAAGGCTAATTTAAAGCAACCCTCTCACTTAAAAAAAAAAAAAAAAAAAACGCTCAGCAGCCATAAGAGTCTTTAGGCCCCTTTCACACGGGGCTAACTCTAATTTGCTCAGCAGGGGATTTGTCTGCTCGTCCCATGCTGATCAGAGCAGAGCGGGCGGCTGACAGGTCTGTGTCCACTCTGTTTTTTGCAGAGCGGAAATGGACAGACCCCATTCTGCTCTTTGGGCAGCCGGGTGTAAACGGGCCAGCTGAGCCCAACAAGTTTGACAACAGAGAAGCACAACTGGGAGACAAGGACTGAACGTTGTCACCCTACGACATTAAGTGTATGGCTGACCTAGCATCGCACAAATGTGAACCTAGGCTTAAGGTTTGGATGACTTTTTCTAACCATTTTTGGCTTCTCAACCTATTGCCACCACGAAGAGTACAGTAACATTTACACCCAAGAGGTCAAAGAGGAATGTTTTTGTCCTTGCCAAGATGTAAAATAGTTGACCTGGGGGTCAGTTTTGCCAAAATTACATGTTTTTTTTCTTCCCCAGACTGAACTTTTTCTGTCCAGCTTAAAAGAACCATAAAACTATGCAAATCACATTGGTTGTAAAATCGTTTCACTGCTACAAAAGAAGGAGGAATGCATAACTGAACTAAAGAGCACCCTTATGAATTCACATTAAATTTTTGTTTTTGTAGTAGGATAGCTGTCAGTCACTTACCCTTTACACCTTTCCTGCATGTCTGCTGCTGATATTTCAGCCCGGAAACGATCTCTTTGTGCACCTGTAACACAAACACCGGGTTAGGTGAGAAAGTTACACTGCAGCCAAAAGCCATCCAAAAAAAACTCCAAGCACACACAAAAGAAATCCATTTTCTGCCGTTGGGGATATGCACCCGCACCCACAGGGATGTCAAAAATTGGACCGTTTCCATGCAGCCGCTGCATTCCAATTGACATGAATGGGACTTCCTGCACTGGGATGCACGAACAACTGCACATCCTCTGTGGGCAATACACGGCACTTACACAGGTGTGAAGAGTAACCCCACTTTTGTTGAGAAAAAAAACATTCCCCTCTGGGTGATCCAAGTACATTGCAGGGATTTTAACAAAAACTTTTTTGCAGATTCCTACCTTTTGTTATTCTGAAGAAATAGCTGTTTGTCTGTGTATGGGAGTGGTTTTAGAGTTAATAATCAGCTGCTGCACTTGCAGGGTTCCAATGAGGAAAGCTAGGCTGGCCATACATTATTCAATTTTCTTTAGATTTACCTTCAACTATGTAGTGCAAGGGCTGGCCTGATTGTATACAAATTCAAACAGTGTTCAGGTTTGAGTTCATATTATAAAATTTTGGTAAATCTAAAGAAAAGTTGTACAAGAAAATTGTATCATCTGCTCGGGTACAGTCTCCAGCGACGGATGCTGTGTGCAATAGAGAGCCGACAACGGCTGGGAAATGCCTGGGACGTGACGTCACCAATAGAGACTAATGCTGGCCATACACTATACGAAAGATCGGCCAAAATTCAGTCGCTCAGACAGTTCGTTCTTCGAACAGTTAATGGGCACAAAATCGATAATCGTTGGGACGTTTTTGAGCCGAAAAAACGAAGGACAAGTTTGGAAATTTTCTGCCGAACGAACGATAAATTGAAAGGTTAATGCGTTTCCCGTCCGAACTTTCTGCACTAGGTATATGTAAAAAAACAAAAACAAATTGTTTTTATTTATATCCACTGAATGATTTATCGGTCATTAAATGATGGTACTATCGTTTGCGCTCACAGCCGAACGTTCGTTTTTCCAAAGTTCGTTCGGACGATTTTTCGTATAGTATATGGCCAGCATTACTATGGGGTTTTCAGTAGTCAGTTGCCTCTTCTGCCGCCGCTGATAGCGCAGCGTGGGAACGGACCGAATTGGATCCAGAAATAGTAGTTATAGCGATTTTTGCTTTACAGGGCTATATAGATTAGTCTTAGAATGTGGCATAGATTTATAGTTCGTTTTTGGCTGAACTTCCACAAAAAAAAAAAAAGTGTAAAATAATGCGGAGGGAAACGCCCCAAAAAAAAAAAGGAGGGGTGTGTATAAAAAAGACACACTCCTTGTCATCCCAGAGAATGGCAAAAAAAAGAAAAATACATATTTTTACATCTTTTTAAAATGTCATTAGGAAAATAATGGTTCTGCTCTTGGTAGTTCTCCCTGCCTCTCCATTTCTGCTCTTCTTGTGGCTTCCTTTCATACTTCCCTGCTTCCTGGATTAAGCATAAGACAGCCTTGCACCCTTATATATATATATATATATATATGTGGGGCACCAGATCTAACAGAGCAACTTTAATGGCGCTATAAGTGGTATTGGGTATGGTGATTTCCTTTTGGGAGTATCACACCAACAATTACATTTTTGTTGCAGGGGATGCCCAAAATCTCCCTTCTATCTTTGTGCAGACTTCTGTGAAAATCACACAAGCAGGAAAAGGCATTTCTGGTGAGTGTTCTGTATACCATCTGTATACAGAATGCCTCCAGGTAGCCATATGCCATTTTACAAAAAATTACAGCGCTGCAGATTGAAAAGGAAAGGTTAATAACAACTAGAAAATGCATTTCCTGCAGAAAATGCATGGGAACGCTGAATAGCTGAATTGCTAAAGCTAACTGGATGAATAGCTTAAATCCGTAAGAAAAAGTTGAAGTGAGAATAGTTGGAAAAGTAGTCATGGTTTTAAAAATAGGATTTTTATAACAGCTTACCTGTAAAATCCTTTTCTTGGAGTACACCACGGGACACAGAGCTAGTCATTACATAATGGGTTAAGGGTCACCAGCGGTGATTGGACACTGGCACAACCAATGGAAGACAGTTCCCCTCCATATAACCCCTCCCATCAGGGAAGTACCTCAGTTTTGTAGCAAAGCAGTAAGGTTCCCATAAGAAGGGTGGGACCTCTGTGTCCCGTGGTGTACTCCAAGAAAAGGATTTTACAGGTAAGCTGTTATAAAAATCCTATTTTCTTTATCGTACACCACGGGACACAGAGCTAGTCATTACATAATGGGACGTCCCAGAGCAATGCTCATATGAAGGGGGGGAGACACAGATCAAACCGACCGCTTGCGGACCAGAAGCCCTATACTGCTGCCTGCAGCACACTTCGCCCGAAGGCGGAATCCTCATGTCCTTTCACATCTATTTGATAGAATTTGGAAAATGTATGGACTGAGGACCAAGTTGCAGCCTTACAGACCTGAGCCATCGAAGCCTGGTGGTGCACTGCCCATGAAGCACCTATCGCCCTGGTAGAGTGCGCCTTAACAGGAAAAGGAGGAGTCCTGTTCTTTAAACCATAAGCTTGAACAATTACTTGTCTAATCCACCTGGAAATGGTGGATTTCGATACCGCTTGGCCCTTCTTGGGACCATCTGGTAAAATAAACAAAACATCTGTTTTATGTATCTGAGCGGTTGCTTGCAGATACACCCTTACCGCTCTCACTAGATCTAGAGAGTGTAATAATTTTTCCCCCGCCGTCCGCGGGTTTGGAAAAAAGGAAGGCAGAACAATGTCTTGATTCAAGTGAAAAGCCGACACCACCTTAGGCAGAAAAGCCGGATGGGGTCGTAGTACGATCTTGTCCTTGTGACAAATTAGATAAGGCTCTTTACAAGAAAGAGCTGCTAGCTCTGATACTCTCCTAGCAGAAGCTATAGCAATCAGAAAGGCCAATTTCCTACTTAATATAATTAAAGGAATATGGCGAATAGGTTCAAAAGGTTGCTTTTGCAACACTGACAATACCAAATTCAAATCCCATGGACACAAGGGAGACCTGACTGGAGGATTTATCCTCAGTACCCCCTGAATGAATGTCCGAACTAGGGAGTGAGATGCCAATGGTCTCTGAAAGAAGACTGATAGCACCATCAAAGGGCAAATATCGGCTCTAAGGGCTAATTTCATATCCACTCCTAACCGGCAAAAAGCAAGAATCCTACTTATTTCATATTTCAGAGGATTCCAACTTCTGGATTCACACCAGGAAACGTATGCTTTCCAGACTCTATGATAGATGAGTCTGGAGGCTGGCTTTCTAGCATTAATGAGCGTAGAAAGAACCAGGCCAGAGACCCCTCTCTTTTTCAAAATGTGGGTCTCAGCAGCCAGGCCGTCAAATTTAGCCTTTGTAAGGAAGGGTGGAATACTGGACGCTGTGACAACAGGTCGTGTCGAAGTGGAAGCTTCCAGGGCCTTCCTATCGCCATTTTTACGATCTCGGCATACCAAGGCCTCCTGGGCCAGTTTGGGGCCACTAGGATTACTGGTATTCCCTCCTCCTTGATCCTGCGAAGCAGTCTTTGTAGAAGAGGGATCGGAGGGAATGCATAGATCAGTGAGAACTGATTCCATGGAGTTATTAGAGCGTCTGTCCCGTAGGCTAGAGGATCTCTCGTTCTGGACACAAAGTTGTCCAATTTCTGGTTGAACCTGGAAGCTAGCAGGTCTACATCTGGGTTTCCTCATCTCAGACATATGGCCTGAAAGATCTCTGGGTGAAGAGACCACTCTCCTGGTAGCAGCTGCTGACGACTCAGGTAGTCTGCTTGCCAGTTTTCTATCCCTGGAATGAAGATTGCAGAGATGCAAGTACATGCTCTTCTGCCCATGCCAAGATCCGGTTCACCACTCTTTGGGCTGCCCGACTGTGGGTGCCTCCTTGGTGATTGATGTAAGCTACTGCCGTAGCATTGTCGGATTGAACCCGAACTGGGTAGCCCTGTAACCTGTATGTCCAGGTTTTGAGGGCTAGATATACCGCCCGGATCTCTAGCACATTGATGGGCAGGATCCCCTGAGTCTTGGCCCAGGTTCCCTGGGTAGAAGCCTCCTCGAATACTGCACCCCAGCCCGATAGGCTGGCATCCGTAGATACCACCTTCCAGGCCACTGGGAGGAAGGACTTTCCCTTCCGTAAATTCCTGGCTTCTAGCCACCAATTGAAGCTGTGGCGTACTTGTGAGGACAGGCGCATGGGTATATCCAGAGCTTGGCTCTTCCTGTTCCAGGAGGCTAAAATATTGCCTTGAAGTAGTCTCGAATGAAACTGGGCGTAAGGGACCGCCTCGAAGGAGGCTACCATCTTTCCCAATAGTCTCATGCAAAGGCGAATAGACGGCCTCTTGTTTGCTTTGACCTTGTGGATCAGGTCTTTCAGAGACTGTATCTTTGGCTCTGGCAGGTATACCCTGTTTTGGGCTGTATCTATGATCATGCCCAGGTACACTATCCTTCTTTGGGCCTGGAGAGAGGATTTTTGTAAGTTTATAATCCATCCTAAATGCTCCAGGTATCCTACTGTAGTGTCTACAGCGTGATCCAATCCCTCCTTTGACTGATCTATTAATAGTAGATCGTCTAGATAGGCTGTTACCGCAATGCCCCGTGTTCTTAGGTTTGCTAACAGAGGAGCTAGCACCTTTGTGAATACTCTGGGCGCGGTGGCTACACCAAATGGCAGGGCCACAAATTGAAAGTGGCGATCTTCTACCGCAAACCTTAGGAATCTTTGGTGAGCGGGGAGGATTGGTATGTGTAGATATGCGTCTTTGATATCTATGGACGCAATGAATTCTCCGCCTTTTAAAGTAGCGACCACGGATCGAATCGTTTCCATTCGAAAATGGCGAACGTTCAGAAACTGGTTTAGATTTTTTAGATCCAGGATGGGTCTGACTTCTCCGTTCGGTTTTGGAATCACAAAGAGGTTTGAGTAAAAACCTGAACCTTGCTCCTTTTGGGGTACCTCTGTAACCACACCTTGAGCTATTAAGTGATTCAAACCTTTGAAGAAGGATCCTCTTTTTTGTGGATCCTTGGAGAGTCTTGAACTTCGGAATTGAGAAGATGGGATCTCTCGAAATTCCAGTCTGTACCCTGAGGATATTGTGGATACCACCCATTTGTCCTGGGTTTCTGTCCGCCAAGTCGCTGAGAACTGACGAAGCCTTCCCCCCACTCGGCCGAGCGGGGGCGCCCCTTCAATGAGAGGTTTTGGGGGCTTGCTTATTAGCTCTTGAACCCCACGGCTTCTTGTTCTTCGGCTTTTTTGGGCGGCTGAAAAGGCCGTCGCCACTGGCTGGAGTCAGATTTCCCGGGAGCTGGGGAGAGAGTGTGTTTAAAACAAGGTCTCTTGTTTTTCTCTCTCTCAGGTAAAAGTGTCGTTTTACCACTTGATATCTTTTGGATATATCTTTCTAAATCTTCCCCAAAAAGGCGTTCGCCATGGAACGGGAAACTTGCCAACAACTTTTTGCATGGGGCTTCCGCTGACCAATGCTTAAGCCAAAGTACTCTGCGCATCTGTACCAGCTGGAGTGTAAGGCGTGATGCCTGTATGATAGAATCTCTCATGGCATCCACTGTGAAGCATAAGGCTTTAGGCAAATTCTCCAATTTTTAGCCTGCTCTGAAGGCAGCTCCTTCAGCCCCTGCTTTACCTGTTGGCTGACGACCTGACACATACCGACTGCTGCTACTGCAGGTTGGATAATTGAGCCGGCCAAAAGGAAGGAGGATTTCAGTAAGGATTCCAACTTCTTCTCAGAAGGATCTTTAAACACTTGTACATTATCCACTGGACATGTCAGGTTTTTATTTACACAAGAAATAGCCGCATCTACCGTAGGCAGGCTCCATTTCTTTAAAAAATTTTCCTCCATAGGATAAAGAATGTTAAACTTTTTTGGAGGTGAAAAACGCTTATCTGGATGTTGCCAGTCTGCGTACAATAGATCCTCTAGTAACGGATGAACCGGGAAGGAGCATGCACCTTGCAGGGATCTTAATGATCCTAGGGAGGAGACAGGTGATTCTGTTACCTCCAAAGAGGGTAACCTAAATGCAGCTCGCACGGCTCCTGCATAGCATTGCACCTGTGACTTTAAAATCTGGGATACCGAAAAAGGCTCATCCGATATCCCTGATCCGTCTGACTCCTCATCCTCTGCTGATGTAGCCTCCTCCTCATCCTCCTCCTCCTCAGGTACTTCTGAAGGGAGGTCCAATACTGGAGGAGATCTGCTTCGCTTATTGTCCTTTTTAGAGGATTTAGCGATTAAAGTAGCAATTTTCTCCTCCAGATTATTTAGGGCAGCTGATAAAGTGTCCTCAGTGACATATGCAGGCCCAGGCTTCACTGGGGAAGCCGCCATACCTGACAGAGGTAATGGCTCATCCTGTACAGGTGCTTTTGGCAACACAGGAGAGGAAGGTACCGAGTCAGCACAGCTAGAGCCCCCTGTCTCAGGCGGCGGTGCTCTTTTATCTCTTTTTGTCCGCATTACTTCCCCTGGAAGGCTTACTGTTTAGACAAAATACAAGGTACCTAAATGCATATACTACCGTGTTCAGTTTAGCAAATACATTAAGTATGCAACTTTTAACACATAACTATGCATAACATGGATGTCTTCTAGGAAGTACCCAATCCAACCACATGGAGTCTTACGTCCCTGTATAGCTGGCTGTGTTTCTCTGCCAGGAACAAGAGAACTAACGAGCTTGCTTGCTGCTGCAGTGCTTTTTACACTGACAGTCTTTTAAATTTGGCGCCGTTTCTGTGCCTGCGCGCGCCACGTGCCCGCGCACGCCTCGGCCCCCCCCCCCCTCCGATAAAGCGCGCTCCCGCGCGCGGCCTTTAGCGCTATGGTGGTGGCCATAGTGAGAGAGGACTCTCATCAGCCCCTGTCCCCACTTACCTGCATCTGCAGGTGTCTGTATCGGCCACCGGAAGGAGGAGCGGGGTGCTCAAGCAAGCTCAGCAGCGGAGGTGACGAGCAGTGTACTTCGCCGAAGCCGACACTGAACAGAGTGAGGTGAGTATATTCAGCTCTTTACTCCCCCCAGTGGTGGAAAAAAAGAAGACATCCACTTTTTGAAAAAAGGTCCCAACCTAGTTATGGACCTTCTAATCCACGCCGCAGGTTTTTCTGCTGAAAGTTTTCAGACAGATACCAAACTTCACCCTTCACGGTGGGCTATGTGTGCCAACCTTCAGGGATATGGGTTCCTATTTAAAGGATACCTCTCCCCTGGGCCTTGTACAAGACTCTTACCAGGACTTTATAGCGAAATAGCGAAAGTGCTGGATCTTAGAGCCCAGTCCTCCGAAGAGAGACATTACAGGCGACGCCTCATGGATGAGGCCCGGATCCCATCCAGATTCAGCTCATTTGTAGGCGTCTTGGATGGATCCGAAAGCATAGCTCTTTTACCCCCAGAGGGTCTCTTTGGTAGAGCTTTCCTTTAGCACCTCCTAACGCGTCCAACACCTTTCGACACTGGCGAAAAAACTGAGGTACTTCCCTGATGGGAGGGGTTATATGGAGGGGAACTGTCTTCCATTGGTTGTGCCAGTGTCCAATCACCGCTGGTGACCCTTAACCCATTATGTAATGACTAGCTCTGTGTCCCGTGGTGTACGATAAAGAAATAAACATGAATTTCATTAAAAAGGTTTAACACCACCACTAATGTATGAAAGATGTGGAATATTTAAAAGGTTTTTTAAAAAGCTGACACTAAAACTGAATTGTTGGCTTTAAAAGTTTGCAAAGAATAAGCCCAATACACACTCTGTTTAATTGATAACATTTCCTGAAATTATCACTAAAAACTTAAACAGCTTTTTCACAAAAACTGTAAAAGATATCAAACTGAAAAGATAGAGCCAGATAGCTGAATATTTTGCGAACATTTTAAAGTTTGTTTGGCATCTGTAGGTGGAAGTATGAAGGAGCTGAAACTTTTGGGAGCGGAAGAAGATTTTAAGGATTTGAAGCATGCTCTCATTGACTTGGTATGCTGATGCCTTAAAGTGGTTGTAAACCGACTATTTTTTATTTTTTTTTCCCCATCGACCTGTAAGAGAAAGGCATAATGAGCTATTATGACTAGCATAATAGCTCATTATGCATCACTTACCTTAGATCGGGGCCCCCGAAGGTTACTTCCGGGTATCGCCGCTGCAGCCAATCACAGCGCCGCTCCGGCGCTGTGATTGGCCGGAGCGGCGAAGACGTGACTCCGCGCATGCGCCGTCGAATGTTGCGACCTAGCCGAATTTGTGAATGGGGTTAACCCATGCGCGTGACGTCAGCGTCGCCGCATTTAAATGCAAATATCTCCTTAACCGTGTAGGTTAAGGAGATATTTCATGCACCTACAGGTAAGCCTTAATCTAGGCTTACCTGTAGGTGTTTGTTTATAAAGTGGGTTTACAACCACTTTAAGACAGTGTTTCTCAACCTTTTTACCGTGGAGGCACCCCACCCCTGGCAAAACTTTTAAATCTCGGGGATCCCCTAAAAAAAAAAAAAAAAATCATATCTACAGCTCATGGAACATTGGATCCGATTAGCGAGCTGTAGATATAAACCACAATTATTGTAGAAATAGCTTTAAAATAATAGAATAAATATTAGAACTCACCTGACACCAACATAGAATGAACAGGGCACATAGAAATCAGTTGTTTTCTTTATGTCCTTGCAGAGACCTACGTTAGAACAAGCCCAAAAATTTCTATGACAGTCAAATCTGCACATATTTTTCAGTTTTTTTGCACATATGCTGTGAACGAGACCTTGCTGAACTTGAACAAAACTCCCAAATATTGTGATTCATAAAGACAGCAGACTACGGAAACAGGTAGGCCTTGTTCACAACATACATGTATAATTGATGGAATTGATAGAAAATTGTGCAGATTTGACCAGCATAGAATGCTTTAGTCTTGTCCAAATCACAAGATATGCATTTTCCTAACATAGGTGTCTGCAAAGACATAAAGAAAACAATTTCTATGTGCCCTGTTCACACCACAATGTTGGTGTCATTTGAGTATTTTTCTCTGCAGAAAAATGCGTACATGTTGCATATTTCTGTGCAGAAAAAACACACACGATACCAATGTTGTTTTCAATGTGCACTGTCAATGCGCATTGATACCTGGCCCTCTATAGTTCCAGCTCCTCTGAACCTGTGAGGGTGGCGCCAGCAGGAGTGCCGACAGTGGGAGCACATGGCTGAATGTTGCTGGAGGCGAAAGCCTGTGTATGGTAGTGGCTGAATGCAGACTGCAGAAGGGAGAGCAGAGAGTGGGGGCACACAGCTGGATCAGGCTGAATGTAGCAGGAGGTGAGATTATAATACAATTATAACATAAAGCCATTATAATCTCACCTCCTGCTACATTCAGGCTGAGCCAACTGTGTGCTCCTGTTCTCTGCAGTCTGCATTCAGTGCTACTATATATACACATAGGATGTCCCTTGTTCTCCGTTGCAACCCCCCCCCCCCCCCTGCAGTCTACATTTATCCTTTCTCTACACAGGGACTCACATTCCAATATAGCCATGTGCGCCTTTTCTCTGCTCCCCCCTCCACAGTGTGCATTAAAGCTTCCGTTCAGACAGGATCCTACCTTTTGACCTGGTGCTTCCTGCCTAAATTCTCAGCTCTCGTCACGGCTCCCTCTCTGTGCTCCCCGCCTCCTCAGTCCTTTTTTCACGGCTCCC
Organism: Rana muscosa; assembly: GCA_029206835.1. Classification (NCBI taxonomy): domain Eukaryota; kingdom Metazoa; phylum Chordata; class Amphibia; order Anura; family Ranidae; genus Rana; species Rana muscosa. The sequence goes on from CM055128.1 coordinate 32,509,300, forward strand.
TCTCTGCACTCCCCGCCTCCATGGTTTTCAATCTCATTTTGCTTCATGGCTCCCTGCCTCCAGTCTCCATTCTTGGCTCCCACGGCTCCCGGCCTCCATGCACTGCATTCCTCTTGACTCCGCCTTCTTTAGTTATCTGAGCCGGAACTACAGAGAAGGCATCAGGTATCAATGCGCGCTGACAGTACTCACTGTCAGCGTGCATTGGGAACAATGGAAACAATATTGGGCGGATATACATCCGACACAATGTTGAATTGTGGCGGAACCCCTGGGGACTTCTTGCTGCAGAACCACGGTTGAGAAACACTGCCTTAAGGAGATCCCTTCACTGGAACTAAGGGGCCAAGCCCAACCACTGAAAAACAACCCCACACCATAATACCCCCCCATCCCATCAAAATGATTTGAACCAGTGCACAAAGCAAAGTCCATAAAGACATGAATGAGCGAGTTTGTGGTGGAGGAACTTGACTGGCCTGCACAGAGTTCTGACCTCAACCCAATAGAACACCTTTGGGATGAATTAGAGCGGAGACTGCGAGCCAGGCCTTCTCATCCAACATCAGTGCCGGACCACACAAATGTGCTTCTGGAAGAATGGTCAAACATTCCCATAGACACCCTCCTAAACCTTGTGGACAGCCTTCCCAGAAGAGTAGAAGCTGTTATAGCTGTAAAAGGGTGGGCCAACTCAATATTGAACCCTACGGACTAAGACTGGGATGCCATTAAAGTGGTTGTAAACCCACTTGTTGGACTTCTACCTATAGGTAAGCCTAAAATAAGGCTTACCTATAGGTAGTGGAAATATCTCCTAAACGTGCGCCGTTTAGGAGATATTTCACTTGTAGTCCGCCGAAAAACTTCACTGCGCATTCGCGGGGAAGAAACAAAAGTGCCGTTTCTTCCCCAGCCTGTGCCGTGAATTGCGGCTCCCAGGGTGCATGCGCAGGAGTGACGTCACGCGGCTCCGGCGAATCACAGCGCCGGAGTCAGTGGCCCGGAAGGAAGAGGGGACAGAAGATGGACGCAGCCTACTCTGGGGACATCGCTGGATTCTTTTGCAGGTAAGTGGCACATAATGGGCTAGTATACGATGCACACTAGCCCATTATGCTTTTCATTTGCAGGCTTTGCAGTGGACTAAAGAGGAAGTAAAACCCATCATCAGGGTTTACATCCTCTTTAAAGTTCATGTGCGTGTAAAGGCAGGTGCCCCAATACTTTTGGTAATATAGTGTACTGTATGTTAAAAGTAGATTGAAAAACGTGCCTCAAACACTTAATAGCATATTTGGAAAGTAGACATTTTCTAAATACCACCAGTTTATGTAAAAAGTCTTTCCATTGTATACAATCACTGTAGGCTTCTTACCTTGAAACTAATTTTGATTTTGTACTCAACTCCTTCCTTAAGGTAAAATGTTTCTTTCTTGAACTTCTCTAAATCCCCTGGAAATCAGAAACAGACCGATGTTAAAACCAGACCGGAACACAGTGGAGAGTTCTTGCATCTGATGTGACAGACATTAAACACTGAATAATATTACCTTGCAGATCCAGCTCAAGTGGTCCAGGAGCCTCCGCACATACCAAGGTCAGTTTGGTCACAACCACGTTTGGAGCTGCGGGATCTGATGATACAAAATACAGTAATATTGGTTTTACAGGTAAATCTGTTTTTACCCACTTCTCGACCAGCTCACGTGTATATATAATGCGGCAGGTCGGCAGCCCTGCGCGAACCTCCGTCGGCTCCTTTAAGAGCCTTAACTTAGCAGGTGCCCGCTGCACGGCGGGGGACCGGATGTGCGCCCACCCGCGATCACGACAGCCAGAACAGGGATCTGGGTGTGTCAACACACAAATCCCAGTTCTGTCAGGGGGAGGAGAGACAGATCGTCCGCTCCTAAAGATTAGGAACAGCGATCTCTCTCCTCCTCCAGCGAGTCCCATACACCTCACAGTTAGAAACAACTCCCAGGGAACAGATTTAACCCTTTGATCGCCCCTAGTGTTAACCCCTTCCCTGCCTGTGACATTTATACAGTAATCAGTGCATTTTTATAGCTCTGATCGCTGTATAAATGTCAATGGCCCCAAAAAAAAGCGTCAAAAAGTGTCCGATCTGTCCACCGCAATCCCAAAGAACATCGCAAATCACCGCCATTACTAGTATATAAAAAAATATATATTATAATATATATATATATATATATATATATATATATATATATATATATATATATCTATCTATCTCTATCTCTATATAATAAAAGTTTCATAACTCTATCCCCTATATGGTAGACAATATAACTTTTGCGCAAACCAATCAATATATGCTTATTTTTTACCAAAAATATGAAAATTATATATCAGCCTAAGGCCCCTTTCACACTGAGGCGTTTTTACCGCATTTTCGCGGTAAAAATAGCGCTGTAATAACGCCTGAAATAATCCTGCCCCAGCATTCTCAATGTGAAATCTCTGAGGGCTTTCACATTGAGGCGTTTTGCTGGCTGGGCGTTGAAAAAAATCCTGCAAACCGCTTTTTTAGAGCAACTTTAGGGCGCATAAAATAGTGCTGTAAAAACGCCTATCCCCATTGAAATGAATGGGATTCGCGGTAAAAACGCATAGGCATAAGCGTTATGTTAAAAAATAGCGCTAACGCCTATGTGTTTTTACCGCGTTCGCGCTAATTTTAGCGCGAACGCGGTAAAAACGCACACGCGTTAGCGCTATTTTTTACCGCGATCGCGGTAAAAACGCGGTAAAATAGAGGTATAAAATCCTATAATTTTTGAGCGTTTTTTCAACGCCTCAGTGTGAAAGGGGCCTAAATGGATAAAAATTTCAATTTGGGATATTATAGCAAAAAAAATAGGATTTTTTGTACTCACCGTAAAATCCTTTTCTCTGACATCCATGGACTGACACGGTGTCTCTTTACACTTTACACGTGGGTTATGTCCCTGCTTGCAGGAGAAGACCTAGGCAGAATGTGAGATGTTATACATACATTCTAAAAGCCAGAGCTGAACAGCCCCACCCAGGGGGCGGTCCCTCCGGACATAACCCTCCCACTACAGTCAGCAGACTTCAGTTCGTAACAAAGCAGTACAAACTTAAAAAGGAAGGGTGGGTGCCGTGTCAGTCCATGGATGTCAGAGAAAAGGATTTTACGGTGAGTACAAAAAATCCTATTTTCTCTTATCATCCATGGACTGACACTGTGTCTCTTTACACTTTACACGTGGGATGTCCCAAAGCAGTGTCAAGAGGGATGGGAGCAGTATAAATGGAAAAACCAAAAACTTCACTCCAAGAAGGCAGAGCTCCTCAACGGAGGAGTCGCAACTTTAAACAGTGGCCTGCAGCACCCTGCGGCCGAAGGAAGCATCCGGAGATGCAGCCACATTAACCTTATAAAACTTAAAAGGCATGAACAGACGACCAGGTCGCCGCCTTGCACACTTGTGCAACCGACGCTTGATGTCGGAAAACCCAGGAAGCACCAATTGCCCTGGTGGAATGCGCCGTAACCGGAAAGGGAGGCGCCCGCCCTTTGAGAGCATAGGCTTGAATGACGGTTTGTCTGATTCCCCTAGAAATGATGGCAGACGAAACCGCTTGGCCCTGTTATGGACCAGAGACAGTCACAGTGAGTCGGACTTCCGAATAGAAGCAGTAGCAGACAGGTACACCCGTAAGGCTTGTACCACATCCAATATGTGCAGCGCAAACTCTCTGGGATGCGATGGGTGAGGACACAAAGACGGGAGGACAATGTCCTCATGTAGGTGAAAGGTCGACACCACCTTTGGCAAAAAGGAAGGTCACGGATGCAACACCGCCTTATCCTTATGGATGACTAAATATGGCGACTTGCAGGACAAAGCCGCCAACTCAGACACCCGTCAAACAGAAGTGATTGCCACTAAAAGGCCACCTTCTGAGACAAGGCAAGAGGGGAATATCCCGGATATTCCCAAAAGGAGGTTCCTGGAGGACCGAGAGCACCAACTTCAGATCCCACGGTGGGAGAGGAGGCTTGACAGGAGGGAGCACATGGCGAACCCCCAACACAAGGTGCTAACCAAGAAATGACCCGCTAGAGGTCGCTGAAAGAAGACGGTCAAGGCCGAAATCTGATCCTTGATGGTACTCAAAGCAAGCTTTTGGGTCACTCCACACTGCAGAGGACGCAGGATTCTGGGGACGGAATACGTCCGAGGACGCCAGTCCAGCGCTTCGCATATGGCGATATAAGCTTTCCAGGCACGGTGATAGATCTGCTTGGAGGAAGACTTCCGTGTCCTTAACATGGTCAAAATGACCGAGTCCGAGAGACCTCGGTCCCTCAACACCTGGCTTTTAACAGCCCTGCCGTTAAAGCCAGAGACTGTAAGCCGGATGAAACATAGGACCTTGAGACTGAAGGTCCTCCCTCATCAGCAACCGCCAGGGAACGTCCGCGACGAGACGTACCAGATCAGCGTACCAGTGATGCTGAGGCCAATCCGGAACAATTAGGATCACCAGAGTTTATATCAGGCGATAAGGACCCTATGGGGCCACCAACGCATCCGAGGCATCGCCCAAGGATCCCTGGATCTGGCCACAACCTCGACCCTTGCGATTGAGTCGAGAGGCCATCAGGTCCACATCCGGCGTGCCCCACCGTCGGCAAAGGAGTTGAAATATGCAAGGACCACTCTTCTTTGTCCGGCGATTGGCGAATCAGATAGTCCGCCTGCCCATTGTCTATGCCCAGAATGTACATGGCCTACAGAGCCGACACGTTTCTTCCGGCCCACTTCAGGATACGGACTACCTCGGAAGCCGCAGCTGAGCTCCGAGTCCCCCCTTGATGGTTTACATACGCCACCGCCGTGGCGTTGTCCGACTGGCTCCTGATGGAGCGACCCCGTACTCTCTCCGACCTGAGGAGAGACACAGTCCGATGGCCCGTATTTCCAGAACAGTGATTGGTAAACGGGCTCGTCCGGAGTCCAAGGCCTTGAGCCGACAGGACTCCCCAGACTCCACCCCAGCCCGTCAGGCTGGTGTCCGTCGTGAGTACCGTCCATTGGATGGGAGGGGAACGACTTTCCGGACCGAAGAGCCGAGGATCTCAACCACCATGTCAGGGGCACCCTGACCAGGTGAATCACCTGGATCTGAAGATCCAAGGACAACGGGGATTTGTCCCAGGTGGACAAGATCTCCTTCTGCAATGCCCTGGTGTGTGATTGGGCATACGGAACGGCCGCGAAGGAGGCCACCACGAGTCCCGGGACTCTCATGCAAAAAAACGGATTGACAACCATTTTCGGGATGTCAGCACCCGCACCGCAGACTGAAGTGTCAGCAACTTCTCCAGAGGTAGGATACCTTTGCCTCCAAGGAGTCCAGAATCAGAACTAGATACTCCAGACACTGAGTCGGGACCAGGACTGACTCCTGAATGTTCAGGAACCACCCGAAGTCCCTGAGGGTCTAATTGACGATAGTCACCTTTCCTCTAAGTCTGAGCCACTTTCTGCTCTTAGCAGAAGATCGTCCAGATAGCCCACGACAGCAATACCTCACTGTAACAGAAGGCTAGAACCGGAGCAAGCACCTTGGTGAACACCCTTGGTGCTGAGGCTAGGCCGAAAGGAAGAGCCACAATCGATAGTGGACTTCGCTGATCGCAAGCGCAGAAACTTCTGGTGACTTGCGCAGATCGGAACATGCAAGTAGGCGTCCTTGAAGTCCAAGGACGCCAGAAGAAAATCCCTTTGGTGGAGTGTAGCGATCACCGTGCGAATGGATTCCATGCAGAATTTCTGCACCTTCTCGAAGGCATTCAGGGCCTTGAGGTCCAGGATAGGTCGAACCACGTCCTATTTTTGGGACGACAAACAGATTTGAGTAGAATCCCTGAAAACTCTCCTGTGACGGAACCGGCACAATCACTCCGGACCTGATCAAATCCTGTACAGCCCCCAAGAGGGCTGCCCGACAGGTAGGAAGGAGAGGAAGATTAGAGGGAAAGAATCTGTCTGGGGGCCAGGATCGGAATACTATCCTGTATCCTGAGGTGACCACCTCGCACACCCACCAGTCGGAGATTTGGGAGGACCACCGATTCGTGACCTGCGAAGTCGTCCCCCCACCCCAGAGTCGGGCGGAGGCAAGACTTCACGCGGAGGCGGGCTTGGGAGCCGCTTGTTCGGCTTATGCACCCAGGGGCACTTGTGCCCACCAGCCGCACTGCCGTCAGTCTGAGAGGACCTACCCGTGGACTCTGACTGACGAAAAAACCCCGTTTTGCTGGAAAGGAAGGCCCCCGTTTGCGGCAGGCCTCCTCACTCTTGCTAGTCTAAGGAAGAAGAGTGCTTTTACCTCCCATGACATCCATGACGATGTCATCCAGAGCAGCACCGAAAGGTCTACCACCTTTAAATGGTAGATCCATCAGGAGCTTCCTAAGGCTAGGTCAGCAGACCAGCACTTCAACCAGATAAGACGACGCAATACCACCGCCGAGACAGAGGCCCTGGATATTAAAGGGGCCGCGTCCAACGTGGCGTCGCACACATAAACCAGGCCCTGAACCAGTTGGTGGGCCAGAGCAACTGTGTCTGGAGGAAGATTATGCTCCTGTACAGCTAGGTGCAACATTTTTGCCCAACCTGTAAGTGTTTAAGACACAAGGGTCGCCGCTACCACAGGCCGTAGGGCGGATCCCAACAAGGCAAACATGGCTCTGCTCACCACTTCTGACCTCCTGTCAGTGGGGTCCTCAAATGCAGGAGTCCCCTCCATCGGGAGAGTGATGGCCTTGTTCAACCGGGCGACTGGAGGGTCGACACTGGGGGAGAAGCCCACTTTTTAAGTAGGGCATCTTCAAGGGGTATCTGATAGACAAACGCCGCGGGACCATAAAAAAATTCTTCTGCGGCTTTTCCCAGACCTTATCAATGAGCTGGTCAAAGAAAGTACATATGGAAAAACCTCTTTAGAAGGCCTGGCCTTAAAAGAACCAAAGGAGAGTGTATCCGCCTGAGGTTCTGCATCCGCAGCATTTTAGCTTGAGAGTGTCCCTCACCGCAGTCATGAGTACACTAACAAGCGCCCTGTCATTTACTGACTCAGAACTGGAGTTTTCCTCATAAGGAATGTCCTGTTCAAAACCATCCAATACATTCAGAACTAGGGTCCTGAGCGGTAGTGGCTAGGCCCATATCTGAATCAGCGCACTGCCCTCATGAAGTAAAGTGGGGAGAGGGCGCTTTTTTGCTCCCTTGCGCTTGCACACAGCTCCCATCCTGGTCAGAAATGATTCCAGGACTGCCCACAACTGGTCCCTAGGGACCGCAGGTGCTGAAGCACTGCCTGTTGTCCACTGACATTTAGGGGAAGCTGGTGACAGAGACTCCATATTGCCCCCCTCTGAGACTCCTCAGATAAAAAGTCCACCCACAGGCTGTGCTGACTGAGGAGGGGGCGCCCAGGGGACTCACCAAACCGGACCAGGGACCGCTCAGTTCCGCTGTCTGTACCGCGCTGTGTCAGCGCTGGTGAGCTGTGAGGAGATTCACGCTGTTACAGCAGCGCTAGAGGCCAAAACTAGTGCTGAAGAGCACGCAGGCTACAAGAAAATGGCCGCCGCACTTCACTGAGGCGATCCGCGGCAAGATGGCCGCCATGACTCAGCAAAAGTGAAAAAACAGCACACACACACAGCGCCACTCAGCGCTCAGGCCCCAAAACACACAAAAAAAGGCCCCAAGCATATCTGCAGACCAGCATTAGCCCCTCCAAGAACAGTGTGACCCCCAGGCACCCCACACAGCACAGCGCCAGCAATGGTGACAGAGAGTGACAATGAAATACAGGGGGAGACAGGGAAAATCCCCCACAGAGAAACACACAGCTTTTTGTACTCACCTGCAGGCAGGAGAGACTACTTACCCGTCCCCTGAGGGACCCACTGGTGTGTTTCTGACAGGACTATCACAGTGCAGTACTGAGTAGCTGTCGGCCCGGTCCACCGTGAAAGATACAGTCAGTCAGGAACTGTTCAGTCTTGAGAGGACCGTGGGAGCATGAAAGCAAACCCGGCCACCCCTGGAGTCATGGGGCCTGTCGTGAACTGAGTCTCACGCACACAAGGCGAGGATCAGCACGCTCGATGGTCGGACAGGGAAGACTACGAGGATATCTTGTACCCAACCTGTTGCCCAGCCGACAGTTGATAGAAGATTCTCAAAAATAAAATAAAAAAGAATTCCAGAAAAGGAATAAAAATAGGTCAGGAGACTGGCTCCTGAGAGAGCCACGTCTTCTTCTGCTAGGCAGAAAAAAACTGGAGTCTGCTGACTGTAGTGGGAGGGTTATGTCCGGAGGGACCGCCCCCTGGGTGGGGCTGTTCAGCTCTGGCTTTTAGAATGTATGTATAACATCTCACATTCTGCCTAGGTCTTCTCCTGCAAGCAGGGACATAACCCACGTGTAAAGTGTAAAGAGACACCGTGTCAGTCCATGGATGATAAGAGAAATAAATATTTTTTTGTTTTTTCAAAATTGTCGCTTTGTTTGTAGCGCAAAAAACAAAAACAAACAAACAAAAAAATAAAAACGCAGAGATGATCAAATACCACCAAAAGAAAGCTCTATTTGTGGGAAAAAAAAGGACATAAAATTATTTGGGTACAGCGTCGCACGACTGCGCAAATGTCAGTTAAAGCGACGCAGTGCCGAAGCGCAAAAAATGGCCCGGTCATTAAGGGGGAAAATCCTTCCGGGGCTGAAGTGAGGAGTTCCACACTAACACAGGCGCTTCCCACAGTTGACTTCTCCTTAAAAAGCTACCTGCTTGTCTCTGGCTTTAAATCTTTAAAGAGTATATTCAACCTGAAACCTCAAGGTGGACCTATCAGTAACGTTACAAGTCTGCATGAATACATTTCCAACAGGTTATGATATCCAGTAACAATTCCATCCTTCAGAAAAGCTCCACCTTTTATTACATGTTGGGGAGCTTTTGGCATTGCAGGGAAAAAAAACTCTAAAAAGGGAGTTTCATCAAACAGGAGGTAAATGGGCTCTCCTCCTACATTCTTAGGAGCCAAGTCCTTCAGAGGTCAAAGTGAAAAGTTATGCTGGCCATACACCATATGAAAAATTGGCCAAAATTCGGTCATTTAGACAGTTTGTTTGTTTTTCGGCCAGTTAATGGGCACAAAATCGATAATCGTTGGGATGTTTTTGAGTCGAAAAAACAAAGGACAAGTTTGGAAATTTTCTGCAGAACGAACGATAAATTGAAAGGTTAATGTGCTTCCCGTCCGAACTGTCTGCACTAGATATATGTAAAAAAACAAACCAATTTCTTATTTATGTCCTCTGAACGATTTATCAGTCATTACATGATGGCACCATCGTTTGCGCTCACGGGCAAATGTTCATTTTTCGAAAATGGGTTTTGCCGATTTTTCGTATAGTGTATGGCCAGCATAAGTTTCCATTATATTCTACACTCATCGGCCACTTTATTAGGTACACCTGTTCAATTGCTTTGTAACACAAATTGCTAATCAGCCAATCCCATGACAGCAACTCAATGCATTTAGGCATCTAGATGTGGTGAAGACGATTTGCTGAAGATCAAACTGAGCATCAGAATGGGGAAGAAAGGGGATTTAAAGCGGAGCTCCACCCTAAAGTGGAACTTCTGCTCATCGGATTCCTCCCCCCCTCCAGTGCCACAATTGGCACCTTTCGGGAGGGAGGGGGGACAGGATACCTGTCAAAGACAGGTATCCTTTTCCCACTTACTGGAGTCCGGCCAGGGCGGTGAAGTCACGCGAGGCTCCCCCCTCCTCCTCCTCCCCTGGCCTAATAGGAGAGAGGAGTGGGGCCTCGCGCATGCGCAGTAGGGTTCCCGGCGTGAAGCCGAAAAGGTTTCACTGCCGGGTTCCCTTACCCGCAATGGCGACGGCAGCACCCGACAGCTGATGTGAAACATCAGCTGCGGTGCCGACATCGAGGGACACCAGGACAGGTAAGTCTCCATTTATTAAAAGCCAGCAGCTGCAGTATGTGTAGCTGCTGGCTTTTAATTTTTAATTTTTTTTTGCCCGGGGTTGCCTGGAACACCCCTTTAAGTGACTTTGAACGTGGCATGGTTGTTGGTTCCAGACGGGCTGGTCTGAGTATTTCTAAAACTGCTGATCTACTGAGATTTTCACACACAGCCATCTCTCGGGTTTAGAGAAAATGGTCCCAAAAAAAGAGAAAATATCCAGTGAGCGGGAGTTGTGCGGAGGAAAATGCCTTGTTGAGGTCAGAGGAGAATGGGCAGACTAGTTCCAGATGATAGAAAGACAACAGTAACTCCAATAGCCCCCCCTTACATCCAAGGTATGCAGTCTCTGACCACAAAATACATCGAACATGGAAGCAGATGGGCTACAGCAGCAGAAGATCACACCGGGTGCCACTCCTGTCAGCTAAGAACAGGAAACCGAGGCTACAATTGGCACAGGATCACTAAATTTGGACAATAAAAAATTGGAAAAACGTTGCCTGGTCTGATGAGTCTGGATTTCAGCTGCGACATTCAGATGGTCGGGTCAGAATTTGGTGTAAACAACATGAAAGCATGGATCCATCCTGCCTTGTATCACCGGATCAGGCTGGTGGTGGTGTAATGGTGTGGGGGATATTTTGTTGGCACACTTTGGGCCCCTTAGTACCAATTGAGCATCATTTAAACACCACGGCCTACCTGAGTATTGTTGCTGATCATGTCCATCCCTTTATGACTACAGTGTCCCCATCTTCTGATGGCTCCTTCCAGCAGGATAATGTCACCATGTCACAAAGCTCCAATCATCTCACCACTGGACAATGAGGTCCCTGCACTCCAATGGCCTCCACACTCACCACATCTCATCCAATAGAGCACCTTTGTAATGTGGTGGAACGGGAGATTGGTATCATGGATGTGCAGCCGACAAATCTGCAGCAACTGTGTGATGCCATCATGTCACTATGGAGCAAAATCTCTGAGGAATGTTTCCAACACCTTGTTGTATCTATTCCACAAAGAATGAAGGCAAAATGGGGTCCAACCCACTACTATCAAGGTGTGCCTAATAAAGTGGCCGGTGAGTGTGTAGTGCAGTGCAAATTTTAAAAAGGTGCAGGTGTTTTTTTGATGCAACGTAGTGAATTTTTAGCGACACAAACTGCAATAGGAACACATGAAAAGCACACAAAAAAAAGCATATACATGCATTTCTGGCAGGGTTTTGTGCTCAACAACCAATCTCTTACTTCTACAAAACAAAAAAAAAAAATGCATGAAGCATGAAAATGCATCAAAAACACATGACAAGGCAACAGCACCAGTGTGAACCTAGGCTTAGGCCCCATACACAGAAATGGGATTTTCTGCAGATTTACCAAAACCATGTAGTGCAAGGGCCTGCCTGATTGCATACAAATTGAAAAACTCTTCAAGTACCACCCAAAAATGGAACTTCCGCTTTTTGGAACCCTCCGGTGTCACATTTGGCACCTTTCAGGGGGGAGGGGGGGGGGAGCAGATACCTGTGCAATACAGGTATTTGCTCCCACTTCCTGGCATAGATCACATCGGTGATCTACGCCACTTCCGGCGCCTACTCTGTATCCCCACTGCCTTCTGGTCCCAGAACACAGCGGGGACCAGTGAAGACGCGCATGCGCAGTAGGGAACCGAGAAGTGAAGCCGCAATGCTTCACTTCCCGATACCCTTACTGAGCATGGCGGCGGCGGCGGCAGCTGCCGATCCTCGAGCGACAGATCGGCTTCGTCTGCCAACATCGCGGGCGACCTGGACAGGCAAGTGTCCATATATTAAAAGTCAGCAGCTGCAGTATTTGTAGCTGCTGGCTTTTAATATTTTTTTTTTTTTTTTTTAGTGGGACTTCCGCTTAAAGGTTTGACCTCATATTAGAGCTGCACGATTAATTGTTAAGAATCGAAATCGCGATCTTTTCCCCATCCCGAACTTTAACCGCTTCAGCCCCGGAAGATTTTACCCCTTCCTGACAAGAGCACTTTTTACAATTTGCCACTGCGACGCTTTAACTGACAATTGCGTGGTCGTGCGACGTGGTACCCAAACAAAATTTGCATCTTTTTCCCCACAAATAGGTGGTATTTGATCACCTCTGCGGTTTTTATTTTTTGCGCTATAAACAAAAGAACAGCGACAACTTTAAAAAAAAAAAAAAAATGATATGATATGATATGATATAGATAATGATATGATATGATATAATATAGATAATGATATGATATAGATATATATATAAGGCATGTCCAAAGTCCGGCCCGCTTGGTTATCTGGGCATATATATCTTTTGTGGCCCCCAACGATCTCCCAGCACCGGGACCACAAAAGATATATATGTGGCATCACTAAATAGTGGATCTCGGGCCGAATCCGGACCCAGTAGTGGCCCGCAGCTTTGCTAAATTGTCAGTGTTCTCTCCCCTCTGCCGACTCTCGCATCACTCCCCCTTCCTACACAAGCCTGGAAGTGCTGCAGGTCCGGACAAAGGGCGGGATCTTTCAAGTTACAAAGCAGTTGATTGGTTGCTAGACAGTGGGGCGGTCCCAGCAACCAATCACCCGCCTTTAACTTGAAAAGTCCCGCCCTTTGTCTGGACCTGCCATGCCATGTGTGCTTCCTGGTTTGTGTGATTAAGGTAGGGCAGTGTGGGGAGGGGGAATGCTGCATTGATAAAAGTGACAATCTGACTCTAATATGGAGGGAGTCTGTAATGGGGGGGGTCTATGAAGTGGGCTCTGCGATGGGGGGGGGGGGGGGGATCAGTGATGGACTGAGGCATTCCCCAATCCCTCACAGATCCCCAGCCCATCACAGATCCCCAGCCCATCACAGATCCCCAGCCCATCACAGATCGCCAGTCCCTCACAGATTGCCAGTCCCTCACAGATTGCCAGTCCCTCACAGATTGCCAGTCCCTCACAGATTGCCAGTCCCTCACAGATTGCCAGTCCCTCACAGATTGCCAGTCCCTCACAGATTGCCAGTCCCTCACAGATTGCCAGTCCCTCACAGAGTCCCAGTCCCTCACAGAGTCCCTGACAGATCCCCAGCCCCTCACAGATCCCCAGCCCCTCACAGATCCCCAGCCCCTCACAGATCCCCAGCCCCTCACAGATCCCCAGCCCAGCACAGATCCCCAGCCCAGCCCATCACAGATCCCCAGTCCGTGATGGACTGGGGATGGTCTGGGGATCTGCTTCACAGACCTTTACTTAAAAAAAAAAAAAAAAAAAAAAACACAAATTTTTTTCCTGAAACTTCCCTCTTTAAAGTGAAACACACAGAGCTCACCTCTTTACTCACACACAGCCACAAAGGCAAGATAATTCTTGTTGGGCAGTGTATTAGTGCTCGGACGAACACACTTTTAATGGTTCAAAGAATGTCAGGCAAAATCGTCGGCCCTCGAGCATGTTCACTTCATCAAATCTGGCCCTCTTTGAAAAAAGTTTGGACACCCCTGATATATATATATATATATATATATATATATATATATATATGTGTGTATGTATGTATGTATGTATGTATGTATGTATGTATGTATGTATGTATGTATGTATATATATATATATAAAATCTCTTTTCGTTTTTGCTATAACAAATATCCCACATTTATTTTTTCAAAAAAAAATTTTTTTCTCCTCAGTTTAGGCCGATATGTATTCTTCTACATATTTTTTGACACATTTTTGGGACCATTGACAATTTTACAGCGATTAGTGCTATAAAAAATGCACTGCTTACTGTAAAAAATGTCACTGGCAGGGAAGGGGTTAACACTAGGGGGCGATCAAGGGGTTAACTGTTCCAACTGAAGGGGGGATGGGACTGACTAGGGGAAATTACAGATATCTGTTCATACATTATATGAACAGTGATCAGTCTCATTTCTCCCCTAAGAGAACCGGGATCTTGGGGTTTACACACACACAGATCCCGGTTCGCACTGTGTCACGAGCAATAGCAGGTGCCCGGCGGGCACTCGCATCGGCTCCGGGGCGAGCAGCGGGCGCGTGCCTCCGGTGACGCGCGCCCCTATTGGCCACAGGGCGAAGTGACATAACATAACGTAGTTTCGCCCAGCCAAGCCCTGTTGCTACAGTAAAATTCGGCGGCTATTCGGCAAGTGGTTAAAACAGCATGTCACAATCTAACAAGTGCAGAGAGTTCTCACAGTTAGGAGGGAAAAAAATCCAGGCAGCCTGCCAAGTTTAATCACAACATGTGAAGAAGTAGAAACAAAGTATCTTTTCGTTCTGGCGTTTAGATGAAGGAAGTTTAACCATTTAAAGACCAAACCTTTTCTGACATTTGTTACTTATAAGTAAAAATCATTATTTTCTGCTAGAAAATTACTTGGAACACTCAAACAATATATATTTATATATATATATATATTTTTTATTAGAGACCCTATAGAATAAAATGGCGGTTGTTGCAATATTTTATGTCACACCGTATTTGCGCAGCGGTTTTTCAAACGCAATTTTTTTGAAAAAGTACACTTTACTGAATTAAAAAAAAAAACGAAAACAGTTTAGTTAGCCCAATTTTTTTTGCATATTGTGAAAAAAGATGTTACACCGCGAGAATCGTGAGAGAATTGTGATCTTCATTCCAAGCAAAAAAATTGTGATTCTCATTTTAGCCAGAATCATGCAGCTCTACCTCATATTACATGGTTTTGGTAAATCTGAAGAAAATCTGTGTATGGGGCCTAAATGTCACTGGCAGATATGTGTGCCGTGCTGATCTGTTCACAACTCACCCACTGTAGCGGGAAGGGCGCCCAGAAGAGCCTCTTTGTACTTCCGAAGACTCTCATCATCCTGGTCCATGGCCTGAATCTCATCGATGGACTTCGGAGCTGGAGCCTTGTAGTTGACAGAGTGTTCATCCTCTTCGTTTTCGGCTGCGATCTGTGCAAGCTGCTCTGAGGTGGGTTCGTGTTCAGCCATGGTTCAAGAGTGGGCACCCTAGTGCAGAAAAATACATCATCATCAGTGGTTATCCTTCTACAAATCTGTCCACAGTACCAAATATATAATAGTGAATGGAAACAGTGCTACAGCACTCAGTCTTTTTAATCTTTTGCACAGAGTAGCCCTGATCCTCTTCTTCTGGGATCCCCTCGCTGGCGCTCCAGGCCCCTCCTCTTCATCGGGTGCCCCCACGGAAAGCCGATTTCCATGGAGGCACCCTTGCGGGCTCGCTCCCGAGTCCCGCTGCTGTGTTCATTGATACTGACAGCTGAACTCAGCCCCGCATCACAGTTTTTGAGTGACAGCAGTGGAAGCCAATGGCCCCAGCTGCTATCAATCTGTCCAATGGGGAGAGCAACAGCAGCTGAGCTCGTGCACATCAATGGATCAGATCGGGTTCAGGTAAGAAAAAGTGCTGCACTATAGAAGGTTTTTCACTTTAATGCATAGAATGCATTAAGGTGAAAAATTTTGAGGATTTACAACCACTCTAAAAAGGACCAGGCTTTTTCTGGCAATCTTTGTTTACAAGTGAAAAAAATCTGTATTTTTTGATAGAAAAATTCATTAGAACCCCCAAACATATTATATATATATAATTTTAGCAAAGACCCTAGAGAATAAAATGGCAATCGTTGCAATTTTTTATGTCACACAGTATTTGTGCCATTTTTTGGGGAAAATATACACTTTAATTTTAATGCAAAAAAACCCCACAATAAATATTCCCATTATTTGGTAAAATATAAGAGCTGATGTTACACCGAGTAAATAGACGCCTAGGGATGCACTGAATGGGTTTTTTGGTGCCGAAAACCGATAATGAAAAATACAAGATCCCGAAAACTGATAACGAAACAGCACCGATACGAAAAGAGACTGTTGTAAAAAAAAAAAACCGGAGTTAGACTTACCGGTAACTCTTTTTCTAGGAGTCTTCCAGGACAGCCTCTGAGACATAGGGCTCCTCCCTCCGGGACAGGAAACACACACACCCATTATCTTTAAAGGTGGTCCTCCAGGCCTCCCTCTTCAGTTTACCAAAGAACTACCGGAAGGCTCTGAAAGACATAACACGCTAACACATCGTTAGTACATAACTCCAACACCTAGTTAATAGCAAACACCGGGTGGGAAAACCAGGCTGTCCTGGAAGACTCCTAGAAAAAGAGTTACCGGTAAGTCTAACTCCGGTTTTCTCCTTTCGTCTTCCAGGACAGCCTCTGAGATGATAAGCAAGGAACTTACTTTGTCAGGGCGGGACCACTGCCTGGAGGACCTTTCGTCCAAATGTCTGCTCCTTGTCAGACAACAAATCCAGACGGTAATGTCTTGCAAAAGTCGAATATGATGACCATGTTGCTGCCTTGCAGATGTCCTCCGGGGAGGCTCCGGCCCTCTCTGCCCAAGATGCTGAGACTGCCCTGGTAGAATGTGCCTTAACCAATGGTGCTTGTCTACCTTCTAACTGATAAGTTTCTAAAATCGCCATCCTTATCCATCGGGCAATGGTCGATTTAGATGCTCTATAACCTTTGCGGACCCCCGCAAAATTAACAAAAAGTGAATCTGAGATTCTGAAGCTCCTAGTGACTTCTAAATAAATTAAAAGACATCTTTTGACGTCTAACAAACTTAGAGATTCCTCCTCCTCTTCCTCTGAGGTGGGGCGAAACGTAGGTAGGACAATGTCCTGCGTTCTATGAAACATAGATGCTACTTTGGGGAGGAAACTAGGATCTGTCTTAAGTATAATCCTGTCCTCCAAAATTAACAAAAAAGGCTCTCGTATGGATAGAGCCTGTAGATCACTCACTCGTCTAGCTGATGTGATCGCTATCAAAAAAACAGTCTTGAGTACAATCCATTTCAGTAATGATTTCTCCAGGGGTTCAAAAGGACTACCCGTAAGAGCCCTGAGAACCAAAGATAAATCCCAAGTGGGGCAGGTTGTAACCTTCACCGGCCTAGATCTCGCTAGAGCCCTGAAAAAATTTCTAACAAATTGATTTTGCTGTAGTGAAGTCTGGAGGAAAATACTTAAGGCAGCGGTCTGAACCTTTAGGGTACTAATAGACAGGCCTAGTTCCACCCCTGCCTGGAGGAAATCCAGTACCTCTGGTATCCCAGGATAATCTAGTCCTTGCTCTCCCAGCCAGGAAAGAAATCTTTTCCATACCTTGGCATAGATAGCCCTGGTTACTGGCTTACGGCACTCCAGCAGAGTTCTAATCACTCTGTCTGTAAAGCCTTGAGCTTTTAGCAGTTGTTCCTCAGATACCAGGCTGTTAACTTTAGATTTTTTATCTGTGGGTAGAGAACCGGACCTTGGGATATCAGATCTTCCCTGACCGGAAGAGTCAATGGGGGATAAATGGCCAGTCTCTTTAGGTTGGCAAACCACGGCCTCTTTGGCCAGTATGGAGTAATTAGGATCAGGTCCGTAGATTCTGACAGGAATCTTTGAAGCACCGTGGCTATCAGCCTCACTGGAGGGAAGGCATAACACAGGTTGAACTGCCAAGGATTGGCGAAGGCGTCTATTCCTGTGGCCTGATCCAACGGGTGGATAGAAAAGAACTGAGGCACCTTTTTGTTGTCCTCCGAGGCGCAGAGGTCCACCTCTGGCTGTCCCCAATGCTGCACAATCTCCATGAAGACCTCCCTGTTGAGGGACCATTCGTCTTGTCCTATGTGCTGACGACTTAGGAAGTCCGCCAGAGAATTCTGCAAGCCTTTTAGGTGAACTGCTGACAGAGAGGGCAGGTTCACCTCGGCCCAACATAGGATTCTGTTCGCTATGGCCTGCAGAGCTGGGCTCTTTGTGCCCCCCTGTCTGTTTATGTACGCGACAGCTGCCGCATTGTCGGTTCGCACCTGAAGGTGCTGGCCAACTATCTGGGACTGAAAGGTCTCTATAGCTCTGAGGATCGCCAGAAGTTCCCTCTGGTTTGAGGAACGCTGGGCCTCTATAGGAGACCAGGACCCCTGGGCTAGGTTTTCTTCCAGATGGGCCCCCCAACCCCATGCACTGGCATCGGTAGTTATTACTATGGCCGTATGCCTGGCCCATGACAGACCCTTCTCCAGGTTGTGATGGGCTCGCCACCACCATAATGTCCTTTTGACCTTGGTGGAAAGGGGCATATTTGAATCCAGGCTCTCTTTTTTGCCATCCCAGTGGCTCAACATGAGACCCTGTAGAGGGCGCTGGTGCAGCCTTGCCCACGGAACAGCTGGGAAGCAGGACGACATCAACCCCAGAACTCTCATAACCTCCCTTATTGGGGCTATCTGACAGGATAGAAGCGGGGCTACTGCCTGATCCACCTTCAGAATCTTCTCCCTGGGAAGAAAGACTTTCATCTCCACCGAAGAGATTCTGTATCCCAAGTAAAGGACCTCCTGGGACGGGGTCAGCTGAGATTTGTCTCGGTTGATCAACCACCCCAGAGACAGTAGGAAACTCTGGGCCTCCTGTAGGTCTTTCTCCAGTTGTTGAAAAGATGGGGCGACAAACAGGAGGTCGTCCAGGTAGGGGATCACTGTGATGGCTTTGACTCTCAGTGGAGCCAGGGCCTCTGCCAGAACCTTTGTAAAGATTCTCGGCGAGGAGGACAGACCGAAAAGGAGAGCTCGAAACTGGTAGTGCAGAACCTTTGTATCGATCTGCACTGCCAGCCTCAGGAATTTTTGAAATTTCTGATGTATGGGGATATGTAGATAGGCATCCCTGAGATCTACTGTGGCCATGAAACAGCCTGGGAACAGGAGGTTGGTCACAGAGAATATTGACTCCATCCTGAACCTCTTGTATGTTATAAATTTGTTCAGAGGACGAAGATTCAGGATTAACCTGAACTTCCTGGAAGGTTTCTTCACGACAAACACGTGTGAATACACTCCCTTCCCTTGCTCCTCCAGGGGCACCTGAATAAGGACTCTTTGATCCATTAGATCCCCTAATAATAGACCCAAAGCCTTTGCTTTTTCCCGGTCTCTTGGCAGCTGGGTAAGCTGGAACATTGAAGGGGGAACAGAATCGAACTCCAACCTGTAACCGTTCCTTATTATGTCCAAAATGAACGGACTTGGAGTCGAATTGACCCATTGTGGGAGGAACTCCCCTAGTCTCCCTCCCACTGGGACACAGGAGTCACTGGGGTTTAGGGGTGGTTTGAGGAGGATTAAATAGGATTCCTCCTCTTCCACGTCCCTTATGGCCCGTCCAATGCTTCTTGGGACGGCCATCCCTTTCCTGTTGCCTGAGGCCACGAAAAAAACGTTTGTTCTCGTTTTTCTTTTTCTTTTCAGGAAAGGCCTTCTTTCTATCCTGCGTTCTTTCCAGAGCCTCATGTAGACCTGGTCCGAACAGATGGTCACCGGAAAAGGGTAACCCACACAGTTTAAGCTTAGAGGCAGGATCGCCAGACCATGTTTTTAGCCATACAGCCCTTCTGGCTGCGTTAACCAAAGCGGCAGATCTGGCTGCCAATTTAACCGACTCCGCGGAGGCATCTGCCAGAAAGCCTACTGCCTTAAATAGTAGGGGAAAAGATTTTAACAGCTGCTGTCTAGGTGTACCAGCAGCAATGTGAGATTGTAATTGTGTGAGCCAGCACTCCAGATTTCTGGCTACACAAGTGGCTGCTAGGGCCGGTTTCAACCCTATGGCAGAGGCATCCCAAGCCCTCTTTAGCAGCACATCTCCCCTCTTATCCATGGGATCCTTGAGCGACCCCAGATCATCGAAGGCCAAGTCTGTCCTTTTAGAGACCTTGGCTAACGGTGCATCCAACTTTGGAATCTTATTCCATGGATGAGAAGCATCTGCTTCAAAGGGGAACCTCCGCTTGAGGTTACCAGAAAAGAAGGGCCTCTTTTCCGGCTGCTCCCACTCCAGCAAAATCGACTCAATCAGAGTTTTATGAACAGGAAACACCCTGGCTTTCTGTGCACCAGACCCCTGATACATTAGGTCATGCTTTGAAAGTTGGACTTGCTCCTCACGAATTTCTAACGTGTCGTAAATCGCCTTCAACAAATCTCCCACATCATCCAGGGATAGTTTGTATCTGGCCCCCCTGGAGGAATCATCCTCCTCCTCAGAGCCGGACGCTGAATCCGCCTGAGAAGAGGCAAGCGATCTAGGTACCCTCTCCCTAACCATCACCTCCTCCTCCTGACTGGGCTCAGACAAGGAGGGTGTACTGGCTGCTCTATATAGAGAAGAAGAGGGACCCTGCACCCTATCCATCATTCCTTTAAATGATTGGAATGTGGATGCTAGCTCGTCTTTAACCGAAGCCAGGATCTTGTGACACTCTGCCACAGAATTATCCTTAACGAGACTGCTGACACAATCAGGGCATAGAGGCTTCTCCCAGTTAGAGCCTAACTTAGCCCCACAAACGGCACACTTTTTCCTAGGCGGTTGCATATGAGTCTTGTCCTGGGCTTTGACCTGAAAGTCAAACAAAAGAAAAGGACAAGAAATTTCCATCAATATGCTACCCTGACCCACACCACCACTGTGCTTGAGTCAGCCTAGGAAGTGCCCCCCCCTCACCAGAAGGTTCTCCACCCAGGGAGGGGAATATAGGGTCCAATACCCTGGCCCCCCAGTGTAAGGAATGGTCCACCCTCACCACCTTACCTGAGAGGCACCGGAGCCTGATGAACCGGAGTCTACGACCTGAACAGGTGTCTCCATGGTCCCGGGTGCTTTGCGCGGCCTCGCCGAGTCTAACACCGCTCCGGTAACGCCTGGCAATCCTCCGCTGCGCCTAAGAGACTGGAACCATGTTTCCAGGCGCCCCTTGATGACGCGGTTCCGCCCGAAGTCTCGTCACTTCCGCCCGCTGGAACGCAGAAGCCCCGCCCCCCCCGCGCGCTGTACCCGGAAGTGTCGGCCGAATCGGCGTGGCCAGCCGAGCGTCTCTCGCCCGTCCGCCAGGACACAACCTCGTTCAGGTACAGGCAGACAGGGGGACTGGGTCCAAGCCATCCAGGGTCCAGCTCTCTCCGAGCTTAATGGCAGCGGTGGAGCCGGCAACCACGCTCTTCCCCGATAGGACAGAGGGGTGCCCAGGCAGAGGAGAGTCTCTCCAGGGGCTCTTCCCAGGACAGTCCTGAGACATGGAGCTCCTTAGGTTCCTTATGCGTGCTCCTTCCCGTCCGGCAGGAAACACAATAACTGAAGAGGGAGGCCTGGAGGACCACCTTTAAAGATAATGGGTGTGTGTGTTTCCTGTCCCGGAGGGAGGAGCCCTATGTCTCAGAGGCTGTCCTGGAAGACGAAAGGAGAAAAATTATACAGGAGATTGTCAGAGACTGGGGACACATTACAGGAGATTGTCAGAGACTGGGGACACATTACAGGAGATTGTCAGAGACTGGGGACACATTACAGGAGATTGTCAGAGACTGGGGACACATTACAGGAGATTGTCAGAGACTGGGGACACATTACAGGAGATTGTCAGAGACTGGGGACACATTACAGGAGATTGTCAGAGACTGGGGACACATTACAGGAGATTGTCAGAGACTGGGGACACATTACAGGAGATTGTCAGAGACTGGGGACACATTACAGGAGATTGTCAGAGACTGGGGACACATTACAGGAGATTGTCAGAGACTGGGGACACATTACAGGAGATTGTCAGAGACTGGGGACACATTACAGGAGATTGTCAGAGACTGGGGACACATTACAGGAGATTGTCAGAGACTGGGGACACATTACAGGAGATTGTCAGAGACTGGGGACACATTACAGGAGATTGTCAGAGACTGGGGACACATTACAGGAGATTGTCAGAGACTGGGGACACATTACAGGAGATTGTCAGAGACTGGGGACACATTACAGGAGATTGTCAGAGACTGGGGACACATTACAGGAGATTGTCAGAGACTGGGGACACATTACAGGAGATTGTCAGAGACTGGGGACACATTACAGGAGATTGTCAGAGACTGGGGACACATTACAGGAGATTGTCAGAGACTGGGGACACATTACAGGAGATTGTCAGAGACTGGGGACACATTACAGGAGATTGTCAGAGACTGGGGACACATTACAGGAGATTGTCAGAGACTGGGGACACATTACAGGAGATTGTCAGAGACTGGGGACACATTACAGGAGATTGTCAGAGACTGGGGACACATTACAGGAGATTGTCAGAGACTGGGGACACATTACAGGAGATTGTCAGAGACTGGGGACACATTACAGGAGATTGTCAGAGACTGGGGACACATTACAGGAGATTGTCAGAGACTGGGGACACATTACAGGAGATTGTCAGAGACTGGGGACACATTACAGGAGATTGTCAGAGACTGGGGACACATTACAGGAGATTGTCAGAGACTGGGGACACATTACAGGAGATTGTCAGAGACTGGGGACACATTACAGGAGATTGTCAGAGACTGGGGACACATTACAGGAGATTGTCAGAGACTGGGGACACATTACAGGAGATTGTCAGAGACTGGGGACACATTACAGGAGATTGTCAGAGACTGGGGACACATTACAGGAGATTGTCAGAGACTGGGGACACAATAAAGGAGATGGTCAGAGTAGGGCTGGGAAAAAAAATCGATTCTAATCTTGAATCGAGTTTTGAGCTCAAATCGATTCAGTTTTGAAGAAAATCGATTTTTTTAGATTTTTTTTTTTGAAAAAAAAAAAAAAAAAAAAAAAACATTTTTTTTTTTTTTTTTCCCTTCAAAGTTTCAATAGCAGGACTGCAGGGGGTGTATCCAGAATGGCACTGGGCAGCGTTACCCCAATTACATCTACTCGCTGCAGCCGCCGTCTGCCTACCTGATCAGCGTGTCATGCAGACAGACGGCGGCCATTGCAGTGTTCAAAAGCCGCGCCTCCCGAGTCCTCGTCGTCTGTGATAGGCGGAACACTCAATTTCACAGCAGGCAGTATTCAGCCTATCACGAACATCCTCTCATCCTCGTCTGTGTTATGAGGATGACCATGATAGGCGGAACACTGAATGCTGGGAAATTGAGTGTTCCGCCTATCACAGACGAGGTGGAGGCGCGGCTTTTGAATACTGGAATGGCCACCGGTGTAGCAGTACAATCCGTATACCATGAAAATCTGTATCAGGTACGGGCACAGTGATTGAGGCACGGGCACAGTGAGACACGGGCACAGTGAGACACGGGCACAGTGAGACACGGGCACAGTGAGACACGGGCACAGTGAGACACGGGCACAGTGAGACACGGGCACAGTGAGACACGGGCACAGTGAGACACGGGCACAGTTCAATTCAACTAAGAGTAACCTCAGGATTTTTTGTTGTTTTATTAGCTAAATCCAAATACAGTATTAATAATTTGGATGTTTAACAATCTTTGTTGCACACTGCAAAAAACAACAAAAGGTCACAAGCGCTAAATTGGTGGATAAAGAAAAAAATATAATGGATGATAATAATAATAAGAAAAAAATCCCAAATATTTTGGGAAGTACAAAGTATCCAAAAGGGGGAAAAAACAGGATCCAGTGCAGCAAGAAAAAATCCGTACCCAGAAGTACAAAATACACAACATGCACACAATATAATCCAGCGCTCATGGAACATACATTATTAACTATTGAAAACTCTTGAAGAATTGATAAAAAAGCTTAGTCCATTTATCACAATAAAGAGAGGGATCCAATCCCAAATGAATCTTAACTCTCCAGTTGCCAGTGGTGACAAACTTGTTAAACTTGCAGTGACATCCGTGGAGCAAGGAGGGGTTAAAAAAGTCAAAACAAAGCCTGTGGCAAGATCTCCGTGTGAGCACAGTACCTTGAATGATGGACAACAGGCAGACCAGCGTGTGGAGGGCCCTCCAGCCCAAAAGGATGCAGAGCCAGGATCGCAGCAAGGCTGGGACAGAAGGAATCACACACAGAGTTTCAAGAGTTTTCAATAGTTAATAATGTATGTTCCATGAGCGCTGGAATATATTGTGTGTTTGTTGCACACTGACTTTGCAGTTAGAGAAAGGGTTTGCCTTTGCAATTTCGTTTGTTGATGCACTTTAATTAATATAATTAAAAAAAAAAAAATCGAATCGAATCGTAAATCGAGTTTTTTATAAAAAAAAAAAAAAAAAAAAAAAAAAAAAAAAAAAAAATCGCAATTTTTTTTTGGGGGAAAATCGCCCAGCCCTAGGTCAGAGACTGCAGACACAATAAAGGAGATGGTCAGAGATCAGAGACGTTTTTGCAGCAATGTGTTTTTTAATCTGCCCAACAACAAATTGGGCAAAAAAAAATGTAAAAATGCAAATCGCCGCAAAAATCACCTTTTATTTATTTTTTATGGTTATTAATCGATTAATCGAAACAATAATCGGCCAACTAATCGATTATGAAAATAATGGTTAGTTGCAGCCCTAATATACATACACACATACATATACACACACAGGCCACTAGATGGAGCCGATGATGACAGAAAATTAACATATTAAGCCAGATACAGCCAAAATTTGCAAAGGCTGAGCAAATGCTTTTGACAAACTTTGTATACTTAGACCCCTAAGTAATTAGCCGTGTCCTTACATGCAACATCTTCACCTACAAAACGCTCTTTTACAATTTCAGCCCAACAGTTCAAAGCAATATTTAGGACGTATCAATTAGGGCTGGGAAAAAAATCGATTTTAATCTTGAATCGAGTTTTGAGCTCAAATCGATTCAGATTTGAAGAAAATCGATTTTTTTAGATTTTTTATTTTTATTTTTTAATTTATTTTTTTCCTTCAAAGTTTCCGTAGCAGGACTGTAGGGGGCGTATCCGGAATGGCACTAGGCAGCGTTACCCCAATTACATCTACTCGCTGCAGCCGCCGTCTGCCTACCTGATCAGCGTGTCATGCAGACAGACGGCGGCCATTGCAGTGTTCAAAAGCCGCGCCTCCCGAGTCCTCGTCGTCTGTGATAGGCGGAACACTCAATTTCACAGCAGGCAGTATTCAGTCTATCACGGACATCCTCTCATCCTCGCCTGTGTTATGAGGATGACCATGATAGGCGGAACACTGAATGCTGGGAAATTGAGTGTTCCGCCTATCACAGACGAGGAGGAGGCGCGGCTTTTGAATACTGGAATGGCCACCGGTGTAGCAGTAAAATCCGTATCCCATGAAAATCTGCATCAGGTACGGGCACAGTGATTGAAGCATGGGCACAGTGAGGCACGGGCACAGTGAGGCACGGGCACAGTGAGGCACAGACACAGTTCAATTCAACTAAGAGTAACCTCAGGATTTTTTGTTGTTTTATTAGCTAAATCCAAATACAGTATTAATAATTTGGATGTTTAACAATCTTTGTTGCACACTGCAAAAAACAACAAAAGGTCACAAGCGCTAAATTGGTGGATAAAGAAAAAAATATAATGGATGATAATAATAAGAAGAAAAAAATCCCAAATATTTTGGGAAGTACAAAGTATCCAAAAGGGGGAAAAAACAGGATCCAGCGCAGCAAGAAAAAATCCGTACCCAGAAGTACAAAATACACAACATGCACACAATATAATCCAGCGCTCATGGAACATACATTATTAACTATTGAAAACTCTTGAAGAATTGATAAAAAAGCTTAGTCCATTTATCACAATAAAGAGAGGGATCCAATCCCAAATGTGCAGAGGGCAAATGAATCTTAACTCTTCAGTTGCCAGTGGTGACAAACTTGTTAAACTTGCAGTGACATCCGTGGAGCAAGGAGGGGTTAAAAAAGTCAAAACAAAGCCTGTGGCATGATCTCCGTGTGAGCACAGTACCTTGAATGATGGACAACAGGCAGACCAGCGTGTGGAGGGCCCTCCAACACAAAAGGATGCAGAGCCAGGATCGCAGCAAGGCTGGGACAGAAGGAATCACACACAGAGTTTCAAGAGTTTTCAATAGTTAATAATGTATGTTCCATGAGCGCTGGATTATATTGTGTGTTTGTTGCACACTGACTTTGCAGTTAGAGAAAGGGTTTGCATTTGCAATTTTGTTTGTTGATGCACTTTAATTAATATAATAATAAAAAAAAAAAAATCGAATCGTAAATCGAGTTTTTTATAAAAAAAAAAAAAAAAAAAAAAAAAAAAAAAAAAAAAAAAAAAAAAAAAATCGCAGATTTTTTTTGGGGGGAAAATCGCCCAGCCCTAGTATCAATAGATGAGCGTGTCAGTGTCTGATGAAAAATGTCATTGCTGACAATGTTCATATTTTGCAGGGCAGGAATGATATCTGGTGCATACGACAAAGTGCTTCACTCCTCATTATGATAATAATAATAATTTGGTAACAGTTCAGCTCCTTACTAATTTTGCATAATGAAGCTGGTAAAAGGTGACTGTTAGCACGTTCTGTCCATGCCAGTGTAGCTATTCAAATATCTATGAGCACTAAAGAGGAACTGAAAAAACAGGAAATTCGCTAAATGTGAACTCTAGGCAGACAACAAAAACCCATTTAATGCAGGTATGGATTACAAAAATCTTTATTTTTTTTAGTTTTGGACAGAATGGGGCTCCGATAGAGTGACTTTCCATCACTTCCTGTTCTGGGGACAACCTTTTACCCGACAGGAAGTGAGGGGGAAAAATGTGCAACAGGGAAACAGACAACAATTAAAAAGAGAGAAGATAGAGGTTCTGGCATCAATCCCCACTACTAAAGGTATACAAAGTATTTTGCTTCAGTCTGTATTACTTTGCTTCAGTCTGTAATTCGAGATTTCCCCTCACTTCCTGTCCTGGGGGCAACCTTTTTACCAGACAGGAAGTGAAGGAATCTCTCCAATGAAGCCTCAGAATGAAAGTTCTAATCCTACCCCACTTAATTTGATTAAAAAAAAAAAAGAAGTGTTGGCTGTAGACACACTAAATAAATTTAAATATTTTCTTCTACACTTATAGACACTGATGGGGCTGCACAGATAGGCACTGAAAAGTACCAATGGGTCTGCACTGACGGGCACCGAAAAGTACCGATGAGGCTGCACTGAAAAGTACCGATGAGGCTGCACAGATGGACACGGAAAAGTACCAATGGGGCTGCACTGACGGGGCTGCACAGATAGGCACTGAAAAGTACCAATGGGGCTGCACTGAAAAGTACCGATGGGGCACCTTGCCCGTTATCGGCTCTCCTTTCCTCACACAGACACAGCATATGAGTAAAGATGGGTACACACGGGGCAAATGTTGGGAGACATTTGCCAGTTAAAAAAACAAAAAAATAAAATACCCGACATTTGGCCCATGTGTATGTCGCCCGACTGACTCTCGATTACCGCTCTCAGCCAATAGCGAAGACCACTGAGCCATCCCCCTGTGAGTACACAACAACTCAGCATTGGGGGGTAAATCGCTGTACTTACTTCACATAGTTGGTACAGCGGCTCTGACCGGAGCTGACCGTTTTCTTTTTGTTCAACCATCTGAACATGGGCGTGCATCTGCTAAAGGGCAGCGCATTTCTATATGTGTTGGGAAAGCGCACAATTTTGCACACATTTTCAACATGCTCGTCTAGAGGCAGTTTTTTCTGCCTCCCTAGCTGCTACTGCGTACAGGCAGTCTCTTATGCCTCGTACACACGATCAGTTTTCCTGACAAGAAAAGTGCGATGTGAGCTTTTTGTCAGGAATTCCAACCGTGTGTATGTACGCTCCATCACACTTTTTCTGTCAGGTTTCCTGCTAAGAAAAGATTGTGATCAGGAGCTCAATTTGCTTGACAGGAAAAATTCCTATCGCGAATCGCGTTCGTCTGTATGCAATTACGACACGTAAAAAACATGCATGCTCAGAATCAAGCAGAAGAGCCGAACTCTGCCTATTGAACTTCATTTTTCTCGGCTCGTCGTACGTCATCGCGTTCTTGACGCTCGGAATTTCAGGCAAGATTTGTGTGACCGGGTGTATGCAACACAAGTTTGAGCAGTTTTCCTGTCGGAAAAAAACCCCACGGTTTTCCTGTCAGAAAAACTGATCGTGTGTACGAGGCATAAGGGCCCATTTACACCAGAAACTGCAAGTAACTGTGCTTTTTGACTGAATGTTTACATGCATTTGAGACGCAATTGAATGTGCATACATTTTGCGCTGTGTTTAGAGTGCATTTTTCTATATGTTTTTGGGCTTTGCTTTCTTGGCTTAAAAGAGGCATGGTGCGGTGCGTTTGAAGCGCGTTCCCTGCATTTGCGGTGCAGAAAAATGCAGCATGCTTCTATTTTTTTTACTGTGCTGAACTGCACTGCAATGATATGAACTATGGCCATAGGTTTACCTTGATTTTGGGCTGTCTATGCAGTTGGAGTGTAATTCAAAATGCATCCAACTGCATTCAGTGTGAAAGGGCTCTTAAAGGAGTTGTAAATGCAGAAGGTTTTTTGTCCTGATGCATTCTATGCATTAAAATAAAAAGCCTTCTGTGTGCAGCAACCCCCCCTCCCCGGAACCCCCTAATTATTTACCCAAGCCCCTTCTCTGTCCAGCGAGGTTCAGGAGTCCCTCAGTCATCTGGAACACTCCCATCCCCGCGATTGGCTGAGACACAGCAGCAGTGCCATTGGCTTCTGCGGCAGTCAGTTAGCCAATTAGGGGAGAGGGGGTGGGCCAAATGGCAGCTTTGTGTATGAATGGACACACGGAGCTGTGACTCGGCTCGGGTGCCCCGGTAGCAAGCTGCTTGCTGTGGGGGCACTCGACAGGAGGGAGGGGTCAGGAGCAGTAAAGAGGGACCCGAGAAGAGGAGCATCCGGGCTGCTCTGTGCAAATCCACAGAGGAGGGAAGCATGTTTGTTATTTAGAAAAAAAAAAAAAAAAAAAAGGAGACTTTACAATCTCTTTACTGTTTATTAGGATTCAGCAACTTCACAGACAAAGCTGCTTGTCCTTATGGGACAGGCATGCAGGTGTGGTTGAGCGCAGACAAGGCCTAAAAGCAAATATTACAGCAGCAAGAAAACGATCACTCATCTCTTGCTGCCAGTCAGATCTGTATGGATGCTTTGGGTTACCATCCCTTGTGAAATGCTCTATGATCTACCAGGCATAATGCAAGTGCTGTACGATGAGACTCCCACAAGTCATGCCCAAATCACGTCACTTTGCTGAATCTAATAACGTACCGCCAGTCTACGTTATGTCACCAGATAATATAATTCTACAAACAGCAGCACAGCCTTGATCTGCCGTCACTCACACAGACTGTCCAGCCTCTAGGAAAAAGTGACATGAGTGTTTCCACAGCAATGTCACGGCTTCCTAATAGGCTGGATTATTCAAACTAGCCATTCAGACCACTAGTTAGATGTCACCACTGCAGAGCTGACCTGGCAAGGAAATAAAATGACATTCTGATAGTATAATCTTCAACATTAGCTCAGCTTTTTAATGTGTACACAGTATACAAGTTTCTTGTGTAATGAGCATGTCCCCACCCCATGAATGACACCTTGGCACTGATAAGCCAGCACAGACTTCCTGCTCTGCTTGCCATGCGATATCAGCAACCTCCTCCTGAGCCATGTATCCCTGTGTCTGAAGTTTCCAAAGAGTATGAACCAAGCACTCTGTACCCAGTGTAAGAATATGCCAACATGGGATCCAGGGGAGACTGGGAACTAGGGATGTACTGTATCTGTTTTTTAAAGTGGAAGTCTTGTTTTTTTACTTGTACCTAGAGGTAAGCCTATAGTAAGGCTTACCTGTAGGTACTGTGAATATCTCCTAAACCTGCACCGTTTAGGAGATATTCAGAGTGAATGCAGCAGATGACCTCATCGGCACATGCACTCTGAAGGTTCAACTTACCGTGCCGGACCTTCAAAGCCAGTGCCGTAAACAGCAGCTCCTGCGCATGCACAGGAGTGACATCATCGCGGCTCGGGCCACTCACAGCGCCGGAGCCTGTGGAACCATAAGAAACACCGTGGACGATATCAGCCCATTTCATAATGGGCTAGCTTATTATACCTTTGTCTTACAGGTTGTCCTCCGCCCCCACCCCCCCCCCAGGGTTTACAACAACTTTAACCGATTAAGGACCAGTGCACGACGATATACGTCGACAAAATGGCACGGCTGGGCAGATGGACGTACCTGTACGTCCCCTTTAAGATGCGTCATTGTGGGCATACACGCCGGCCGCGAGCTCCGTTTGTCCGACCGCGGGTCCCGCGCACTCGATGTCCGCGGGGATACCTGCGATCGTCTCATGGAGAGGAAGAACGGGGAAATGCTAATGTAAACAAGCATTTCCCATTCTTCCTAGTGACCGGACACTGATCACAGCTCCCTGTGATCGGGAGCGGTGATCAGTGTCGTGTCACACCTAGCCCATCCCCCCCTACAGTTAGAACCCATCCCTAGGACACACTTAACCCCTTCAGCGGGGGTTCAGCTGGTTAACCCCTTCACTGTCAGTGTAATTTTTACAGTAATCAGTGCATTTTTATAGCACTAATCGCTGTATCAATGACAATGGTCCCAAAATGGCATCAAAAGTGTCCGATGTGTCCGTCATAATGTCGCAGTCACAATAAAAATCGCTGATCGCCGCCTTTACTAGTAAAAAAAAAAAAAAATATTAATACAAATGCCATAAAACCATCCCCTATTTTGTATACGCTATAACTTTTGCGCAAACCAATCAATAAACGCTTATTGCGGATTTTTTTTAAACAAAAATATGTAGAAGAATACGTATCGGCCTAAACTGAGGGAAACATTTTTTTTTTATATATTTTTGGGGGATATTTATTACAGCAAAATGTAAAAAATATTGCTTTTTTTCAAAATTGTCGCTCTATTTTTGTTTATAGCGCAAAAAATAAAAACCGCAAAAGGTGATCAAATACCACCGAACTAAATGTCTATTTGTGGGGAAAAAAGGTCAATTTTGTTTGGGAGCCACGTCGCATGACCGCGCAATTGTCAGTTAAAGCGACGCAGTGCCGAATCGCAAAAAGTGCTCTGGTCTTTGGCCAGCCAAATGGTCCAGGGCTTAAAGCGGAGGTCCACCCAGAAAAAAAATTTACACTAAAAATCCTAAGGAAAAAAAAAGGAAAAAAAATAGGAAAAAAAAAAAAAAAAAAAAATTTATACTCACCCGAAATGCCTGTTGCTATGCGAAAGTCCCCTAATCTGCCTCTGAAGTGCCTCTTCTCCTTCCGCTTCCCCTTCTTGTGAATGGGGCGCGCTGCCTTCTGGGAACTGTGTGCATCCCAGGAAGCAAGCCGCCCATTCACAAAGCGCCGTGTGAGTGGCGCATGCGCAGTAGGAAACCGGCCGTAAGGCTTCACTGCCTGTTTCCCTTACTCAGGATGGAGGAGCCGGGACCTGCCAGCAGCGAACGATCACAGCTACACTGTTAGTAAAAAAAAAAAAAAACTGGCTGCACCTCTGCTTTAAGTGGTTAAAGTGGTTTCAAACCCGATCTAAAAAAAAAACAAGAAAAAAAAAAAAACCTACAAGACAAAGGCACCTCTGTGCTCCCAGAACTCTCACCTTAAGACCCCTTTTACACTGGGGCGGTTTGCAGGCGCAATTACACTAAAAATAGCACCTGCAAACCGACCCTAAACAGCGGCTGCCTTTTCTCCAGTGTGAAAGCCAGAGTGCTTTCACATTGGAGCGGTGCGCTAGCAGGACCGCTCCAAAAGTCCTGCTAGCAGCATCTTTGGAGCGGTGAAGGAGTGGTGTGTTTACCGCTCCTGCCCATTGAAATCAATAGCACAGCGCGGCTATACCGCCGGCAATGCGCCTCTGCAGAGGCGCTTTGTGGTGGTTTTTAACCCTTTTTCGGCCGCTAGCGGGGGTTAAAACCGCACCGCTAGCGACCGAATACCCCCGCAGTTCTGGACGGTAAAGCGCCACTAAAAATAGCGACGCTTTACCGCCACCGCACCTCCCGCCCCAGTGTGAAAGGGGCCTAAGGCCTCATGTACACTGATGCTGGTAAACAGAAGTTTAGGAGCAGTTGGGCATTTTTTTCAACTGCTCCTGAACTCTCCTCTATGTTATCTTATCAGTACATGTACACAGGGTTGTTTATAGTAGTTTCTAGGCAGTTGAGTTTAGAGGCTTTTTCTGGAACCCAAAAAAACGCGTTCAGAAGCTGAGTTTAGGAGGCATTTCAAGTGCCAAACGCGACTAAATACGGCTAAACGTGGCAGCTCGCGTTTAGTAGCATTTCGTTTACAGACGTTTTTCATTTAACAAAAAAAACCCGGCTAAACGCCTGTTTTTAGACGCCGGTTTAGATGCCGGTGTCAAGTTAATTCGTTCAGGAGAGGTTGAACAACGTCCCGTGTACATGACGCCTAATGAGTAATCAAATAAGCCTTTTGATTACAATACTCAGGGCGATGTTCCACCGGTCTTAGCCTGGTTCCAGATCTGTTAGATATGTTTAGGTGATCCTATAAAATGCCGTCCACCATGATTCCAGCTGTCTGTCCCCCGGCGGATTGTGTGCCTGGTACCGTCTCCCTGTGTGTGACCCCCGGTGTAGCCTCAGCTACCTACAGTATACAGCACTATGTCCTGGCAGAGACTAGAACATCCCATCTCACTCCTGGAACAAAGTAGAGTCAGGCTGATTGCTGCTCAGCCATTCATGGGAAGCTTTGTACTCGAATGAATGAATACAAAGCCTCCTCCGATTGAATGACGTGATGATCTCTGACCCAGCCAGAGGACGCTTTGTATTCACTCACAAAATACAAAGCTTCCCATGAATGGCTGAGCAGCACTCAGCCCGACTCTACTTTGTACCAGACGTGTGAAGGGACTACTGCTGGAACACAGTGCTGTATACCGTAGGTAGCTGAGGATACAGTTTATACGGCGCACCCAGCAAAGTGCACCTGTTGGTGACAAAATAGGGATGCACCGAAATTTCGGCAGCCGAAAAATAGTGTTTTCGCCATATTTCCCGAAAGAAAAAAACTGCCGATAATAGCGCATGATCTGTAGTGGTGGCCCCGCCGCCGGGTGCCGCCCATTGCGGGGCGTCATCATGGCTGCTCAAGGCCCTGTCCTTCCCTCCCTCTTCGCAGAGCGGCAATCTCCCTGTGTCAAGGAGCTGAATTGTCCGGACAGTCACTGGAACAATGTCTCTCCTCCTGTGATAAACGGCACACTGATCCAATGGCGGGACATTGAATCAGTGTGACATGATCACAGGAGGCGGGACATTGTTACTTCGGCCCCGGGCAATTAAAATTGAGCTCCATGACACAGTGGCAGATCGCTGTTCTAATCCAGGCACTGGCGAGGCTGCATCCCACAGGCACTGGCGAGGCTGCATCCCACAGGCACTGGCGAGGCTGCATCCCACAGGCACTGGCGAGGCTGCATCGATCTCTTGTATCATGTCTACAATCTGGCCATCTCCTGTATTGTGGATACTAAAGGTGCACCAAATAGAAATTTTGCTAATACTATTAGAAGTGTTTTTAAGTAAGAGATTGCAGACATGATACAAGAGATGGTTAGAGACTGCATTTTTCTTGCACTAAAAAGGTGTCAATGGCCAACAATAAATTCATATTAATTTAAATTGAGGATATTAATTAAAAAGTTGAATAAAATACAATTGTATATAAAAATAGCTTTTTTTTAAAACTCATTTTCGGCAAAGTACATCCTGCATTTTAAGTTTCGGCACCGAATTTTCAAAAAAATGTGGTGCACCCCTAAAATAAATAGCTTGTTTCGGCCAGCATGGCCCAAACAAACTATTTACAGGGACACCAGGAGTTGAGCTTTAAATTGATTGTAACGGCTATTTTTTTTTCTCCAATAAAAA
This sequence comes from Rana muscosa, assembly GCA_029206835.1. Classification (NCBI taxonomy): domain Eukaryota; kingdom Metazoa; phylum Chordata; class Amphibia; order Anura; family Ranidae; genus Rana; species Rana muscosa. Next base: position 32,543,276 of record CM055128.1, read on the forward strand.
TAACAAACATGTTGCATATTTACCTGCTCTGAGCAGTTGGTTTTGCACAGAGCAGCCCAGATCCTCATCTTCTCGGGTCCCTCTTCTGTGATCCTGGCCCCTCCTTCCTGTTCAGTGCCCCCACAGCAAGCAGCTTGCTATGGGGGCACCCGAGCTGAGTCGGAGCTCCCTGTGCCCATTCAGACACAGAGCCCTGACCAGGCTCTGCCCCTCTCTCCCCTGATTGGCTAGCTGACTTTGACTGACCGCAGCAGGAGCTGATGGTGCCACTGCTGTGTCTCAGCCAATCAGGAAGGAGAATCTGGACGGCTGAGACACTCGAGGACATCGCTGGCCTCAGATAAGTGTTAAGGGGCTGAGGGAGGCTGCCGCACACAGAAGGCTTTTTATCGTCATGCATAAAATGCATGAAGATAAAAAACCTTCTGCCTTTACAACCACTTTAAGGCTAATTTATCATAAACCGAACCTTGAGAAGATATAATTCATCCTCAGATACCAGAATGTAAAAGAAAGAATAATAGCGATCCATTTCCGTCAGAGAAAAACTCTCCCTGGGCCTACACCATGCTGGAAAAAAAGACAGGAAAAAGCTGAAGGACGGAGAGGATGGGCGGGCAATTCATTCTCTTCCTGTCCCGTTGTCAGCAGGCAGCTCTGGTGTGATGCCGATCATTTTAATAGGAGAGGAAAAAAAAGTCAAACATTCAACATGTGCCAACATCTCCCATTATCAATCACCATGGACCTCCCCAGACCAGAGATGACCCTCACTGGACAAAGACAGAATTCACCTGATACATGGCTGGCAACCTTTGTTCCACTCTGTGCTGAATGGAGCTAGCCTTTAAATTGGACCGGTCACTAGTTTTACAAAGTCTCCATGATTTCATTCTAGGGCTGGGAAAAAAAAAAATGATTTTAATCTTGAATCGAGTTTTGAGTTCAAATCGATTCAGATTTGAAGAAAATCGATTTTTTAGAATTTATTTTTTCCCTTCCTTCAGAGTTTCCGTAGCAGGGCTGCAGGGGGTGTGTCCGGAATGCACTGGGCGACATTACCCCAATTACATCTACTCGCCGCCGCGAGTAGATGTAATGTAACACTAACTAACCGCAAGTCCCCCGTCTGCCTACCTGATCAGCGTGTCATGCAGACAGACGGCGGCCATTGCAGTGTTCAAAAGCCACGCCTCCTGAGTCCTCGTCGTCTGTGATAGGCGGAACACTCAATTTCACAGCAGGCAGTGTTTCGCCTATCACGGACATCCTCTCATCCTTGTCTGGGTTATGAGGATGAGCGGATGTCCGTGATAGGCGGAACACTGAATGCTGGGAAATTGAGTGTTCCGCCTATCACAGACGAGGAGGAGGAGCGTCTTTTGAATACTGGAATGGCCGCCGGTGTAGCAGTAAAATCCGTATCCCATGAAAATCTGCATCAGGTACGGGCACAGTGATTGAAGCACGGGCACAGTGAGACACTGGGCACAGTTCAATTCAACTAAGAGTAACCTCCGGATTTTTTGTTGTTTTATTAGCTAAATCCAAATACAGTATTAATAATTTGGATGTTTAACAATCTTTGTTGCACACTGACGTTGCAGTTAGAGAAAGGGTTTGCCTTTGCAATTTTGTTTGTTGGTGCACTTTAATTAATATAATAAAAAAAAATAAAAAATAAAATCGAAATCGTAAATCGAGTTTTTTATAATAAAAAAAAAAAAAAAAAAAAAAAATCGCTGATTTTTTTTGGGGGGGAAAATCGCCCAGCCCTATTTCATTCTGACACTTTACAATATACATGATCATCGTTTTTCAGAAAAGCGCCACCTTTCATCAGTAAAAAGCCATCACTGAGCTCCAATCTAGTAATACTGCCAACACTGAGACAACGTCATCAGTCTTCTGCAAGCAGGAGAACACATTTCCTCAGTCTCCTCTCCCCCAGTGATCAAACTGCAACAACATACTGTATCTTTGTAGCAAGTCACAAGGTGAGAGGTTGCAGCAGGGCCTGATCTGGGCGAGATGTGTGAAGCAAAGCATGTCGCACGCCCTTCTTTAGATGAGTAGTAAAACCATGGCTCAACTGCCTGCTCTTCCCCCCCCCCTGTGAACTAGCCCCTTACTCTACATACAGTGGGGGAAATTATTATTTGATCCCCTGCAGATTTTGTAAGTTCGCCCACTTACACAGAAATTAAGGGTCAATAATTTTTATCATAGGTGTATTTTAAATGAGAGAGACCAAATTAGATCAACCAAAAATTCAGAGAAAAAAAAAAAAAACACGATACAAATTGAGTTGCAGTTCAGTGAGTAAAAAAAGTATTTGATCCCCAAGCAAAACATGATTTAGTACTTGGTGGGGGAACCCTTGTTGGGAAGCACAGAGGTCAGACGTTTCTTGTAGTTGGTGACCAGATTTGCACACATCTCAGGAGGGATTTTGGTCCACTCTTCTTTACAGATCTTCTCCAAATCCTTAAAGCGGGATTCCACCCGCGATTTTTTTTTTTTAAAGTCAGCAGCTACAAACACTGTAGCTGCTGACTTTTAATAAAGGACACTTACCTGTCCTACTCGCCCGCGATGTCGGCCCCCCGAGGCCGATCCCTCGATCCTGGCAGCTCCCGGCGCCGCCATCCTCACTAAGGGAAACAGGCAGTGGAGCCGTGCGGCTTCACTGCCCATTTCCTGCTGCGCATGCGCGAGTCTCGCAGTGTTTTCTTAATGGGCGGCTGCTCCTTGGGATACACACAGTTCCCAGAAGGCAGCGCGCCCCATTCCCCAGAAGACAACGCGAGGATAAAGACCAGCTACGGCGGATGAAGAGGCAGATTAGGAATATCTGCATAGCAACCGCTATTTCTAGTAAGTAAAAAAAAAAAAAGGTTTTTTTTTTTCAATTTTATTTTCTATTTATTTGTAGATTTTTTGTGAATTTTTATTTTTAGGGTGGAACTCCACTTTAAAAGGTTTCTTGGCTGTTGCTTGGCAACTCGAAGTTTCATCTCCCTCTATACATTTTCTATAGGATTAAGGTCTGGAGACTGGCTAGGCCACTCCATGACCTTAATGTGCTTCTTCTTGAGTCACTCCTTTGTTGCCTCGGCAGTATGTTTTGGGTCATTGTAATGCTGAAAGGACCCATCCATGACCCATCTTCAGTGTTCTGGCTGAGGGAAGAAGGTTCTCATCCAAGATTTTACAATACATGGCCCCGTCCATTGGCTCATCAATGCGGCAAAGTCGGCTTGTACCTTTAGCAGGGAAACAGCTACAGAGCATCATGTTCCCACCTCCGTGTGTGACTGTAGGGATGGTGTTCTTGGGGTCATCGTCAGCATTTTTCTTCCTCCAAACACGGCGAGTAGAATTACTGCCAAAGAGCTCAATTTTGGTCTCATCTGGCCACAGAACTTTCTCCCAATCCTTCTCTGAATCATTTAGATGTTCATTGTCAAACGTCAGACGGTCTTGTACATGTACCTTCATGAGGAGGGGGACCTTGAGGGTGCTGCAGGATTTCAATCCATGGTGGTGTATTGTGTTACCAATGGTTTGTTTGGCAACTGTGGGGCCCTTTCTGCCTTGAGATCATTCACAAGCTCCTCCTGTGTAGTTCTGGGCTGATCCCTCACTTTTCTCATAATCATCCTCACCCCATGAGGCGAAATCTTACACAGAGCTCCAGACCGAGGGGGATTGATGGTTATTTTGTATTTTTTCTATTTGCAAATAAATCGCTCCAAACAGTTGTCGCCTTCTCACCAAGCTTCTTGCTGATGCTCTTGTAGCCCATTCCAGCCTTGTGCAGGTCTACAATCTTGTCCCCGACGTCCTTTGACTGCTCTTTGGTCTTGTCCATGATGGTGAGGTTTGAATGGAAGAAAGATTCTGTGGACAGGTGTCTTTTATACACATAACGAGTTGTCGATAGGAGCTCCTTACATTGACAGGACTAATCTGTGTACCACATGAGCACCTACTGTAACCAGTCTGTGGGAGCCAGAATTATTGTTGGTTGGTAGGGGGATCAAATACTTATTTTACACCCTAAACTGCAACTATGTAACTTTTCAACCTCACCAACTATGTAACTATATACAACTCAATTTGTATCATGTTTTTTTTCTAAATTTTTGTTTGATATTCTGTCTCTATAATTTAAAATACACCTATGATAAAAATGATAGACCCTTCATTTCTTTGTAAGACCCCTTTCACACTGGGGTGCTTTAATGCTAAAAATAGCACCGGCAAAGCGCCCTGGAAGAGCCGCTGCTGCTGGGCACCGCGGCTATACCGCCGGCAAAGCGCTGCTGCAGCAGCGCTTTGCAGTGATTTTTAATCCTTTCTCGCCCGCTAGCGGGGGTTAAAAGCGCCCCGCTAACGGCCGAATACCCCCGCAAATACGATGGTAAAGCGCCGCTAAAGATAGCAGCGCTTTACCGCCGACGCCTGAGTGTGAAAGGGGCCTAAGTGGGAAAACGTACAAAATCTGCAGGGGATCAAATAATTATTTTCCCCACAATGGTGGATGATTGTTGATTTTGTCTGCATCCTGCAGTAATGTCACTGCTGTATATTTAGTGATCGTTATGCTACCAGCGTATATACGTTGTTCATAAAAAAAAATAATGGAGAAATAACACGCTGGTTTTTAGTCAGCAAACAACGAGGACTATTGTTGGAGACTTTTAAACCACCCCGGCGTTTAGTTTTAATAAAATGGAGCAAGGCTCTGCAGGGGGAACGTTAGTCTGTGCGTAGGCGTGTGTTCTCCTGCGTCAATATCTGTCAGAATAGGTGTGAGTGGCGGCTGCTGGGGGAGGGAGGGGGGAATCGCCCCTCACATCGACTTACAGCCAGCCATGCGGAAATGTAGCTCTGCGTGATTGCAAACTACATAACGCTGCGCAGCGCTCTCCACAGGACCCCGATGAGGGCGTACTGTACACCCACAGCCTGACCTCAGCACTAATCCTGCCCTGCAAAGCCGAACTAAAGAAATAAGCTAATATGTTCTAAATCCAATCATCATGTGTATTATTCCATGAAGATCGGTGTACTTTGTGTATTTCTTCCAGATCTGTGCAGTCAGACTTCCTGTAATAAAGACCGCTCACTGCTGCTCTCTTTCCTTGTGCAGGGTGACTGGTCTTGTCTCCTCCCCCTCCCGTATTTTTCTGCAGGCAGCCTTATAGTAGGTGGAGACTGCTGGGCCCCTCCCACAGGCCCGTTTTCCTTGCACAGGGCGACTGGTCTTGTCTCCTCCCCCTCCTGTAGTTTTCTGCAGGCAGCCTTATAGTAGGTGGAGACTGCTGGGCCCCTCCCACAGGCCCGCTCTCCTTGCACAGGGCGACTGGTCTTGTCTCCTCCCCCTCCTGTAGTTTTCTGCAGACAGCCTGTAGTGGGTGGAGCCTGCTGGATCCATCAACAGCTCTGCTCTCTGCACAGGCTAAATACAGCACAATAGCAATACAAGGCAATAGCTGGGTTTGCAGAGGCACTTGGTGCACACAAACAAAAACAGTGGGAAATCTTCCAAGGGGGACACCTATTCTTGTGATGCCTAAAAGGGGGATTTCCCTCCAATTTAGAGGCAAAGGTCCTTAATGGGACACAGACTCCCAGACAGGTTTTGTGTATGTAAACCCTGACAAAGATCCTCTCTTTTCTATATATAAATATACCATTCGAAGAGTTGTCTTAGATCCAGGAGAAGTAAAAAAAAAACTGCTTATTCTACCGGTTGTCAGCCGATACCTTCCTGTGCCGACTTATCAATTGCATTGTTCTCTGTGGACTACAGGACCACGCCTATTTATAGTACGGAGAATAGGAGAGGGATGGGGGTTCCGTAGTCCTATCCAGTTTCTGTTGCGCTAATACAGTACTGTGAGTGAGTGTTTTCACCCTGAGCGTGTCTCTGGCAAAGTCACTGGGTGAAAATAAAGACAAAATAGATGTGATGGCTGCATTCCTTTGATTGATGAGGTCTGCCCACCATTTGCAGTCATTATGAGCGTGCCCCTCCCCCCTTTTTTTTAACATAATGGAAACAATACACCTACCACCTGAGTGTGCCCACCCTTCTGCCCACTGTCCAACCACCTGAATGATCCCCCCTTCAGCCACCACCTGAGCACACGCCCCTCCCCCTGAGTGCGCCCCCTTCTGCCCACCACCTGAGCGATCCTCCCTTCACCCACCACCTGAGCAGACGTCCCTCCCCCTGAGTGCGCCCCCTTCTGCCCACCACCTGAGCGTATTCCTTCCCCCTTTGGCACACGACCTGAGTGCACCCCCCCTCTACCCTCCACCCACCATCTGAGTGCGCCCCCCTTCTCCCCTCCACCACCTGAGTGCGTCCCCCTCCTTCTCTCCGTCCACCACCTGAGTGCGTCCCCCTCCTTCTCTCCGTCCACCACCTGAGCGCGCCCCCCTCCTCTCCGTCCACCATCTGAGTGCCCCCGCCTCCTTCTCTCCTTCCACCTCCTGAGCGCGCCCCCCTCCTTCTCTCCGTCCACCTCCTGAGCGCGCCCCCTCCTTCTCTCCATCCACCATCTGAGTGCGCCCCCTCCTTCTCTCCGTCCACCATCTGAGTGCGCCCCCTCCTCCTCTCCGTCCACCATCTGAGTGCGCCCCCCTCCTCTCAGTCCACCATCTGAGTGCGCCCCCCTCCTTCTCTCCATCTACCATCTGAGTGCGCCCCCCTCCTCCTCTCCATCTACCATCTGAGTGCGCCCCCTCCTTCTCTTTTCTCCATCTACCATCTGAGTGCGCCCCCCTCCTTCTCTTTTCTCCATCCACCATCTGAGTGCGCCCCCCTCCTTCTCTCCGTCCACCATCTGAGTGGGCCCCCCTCCTCTCCGTCCACCATCTGAGTGCGCCCCCCTCCTCTCCGTCCACCATCTGAGTGCGCCCCCCTCCTCTCCGTTCCCCATCTGAGTGCGCCCCCCTCCTCTCCGTCCACCATCTGAGTGCGCCCCCCTCCTCTCCGTCCACCATCTGAGTGCGCCCCCCTCCTCTCCGTCCACCATCTGAGTGCGCCCCCCTCCTTCTCTCCATCCACCATCTGAGTGCGCCCCCCTCCTCTCAGTCCACCATCTGAGTGCGCCCCCCTCCTTCTCTCCATCTACCATCTGAGTGCGCCCCCCTCCTTCTCTCCATCTACCATCTGAGTGCGCCCCCCTCCTTCCATCTGAGTGCGCCCCCCTCCTTCCATCTGAGTGCGCCCCCCTCCTTCCATCTGAGTGCGCCCCCCTCCTTCCATCTGAGTGCGCCCCCCTCCTCTCCAAGTGCGCCCCCCTCCTCTCCAAGTGCGCCCCCCTCCTCTCCAAGTGCGCCCCTCTCCTTCTCTCCAAGTGCGCCCCTCTCCTTCTCTCCAAGTGCGCCCCTCTCCTTCTCTCCAAGTGCGCCCCCCTCCTTCTCTCCAAGTGCGCCCCCCTCCTGCTCTCCAAGTGCGCCCCCCTCCTGCTCTCCAAGTGCGCCCCCCTCCTGCTCTCCAAGTGCGTCCCCCTCCTGCTCTCCAAGTGCGCCCCCCTCCTCCTCTCCAAGTGCGCCCCCCTCCTTCTCTCCATCCACCATCTGAGTGCGCCCCCCTCCTTCTCTCCGTCCACCATCTGAGTGCACCCCCCTCCTTCTCTTCTCTCCATCTACCATCTGAGTGCGCCCCCCTCCTCTCCATCCACCATCTGAGTGCGCCCCCCTCCTCTTCTTCTCTTCGTCCACCATCTGAGTGCGCCCCCCTCCTCTTCACCCACCACCTGAGTGTGCAACCCTTCTACCCTCCGTCCACCACCTGAGTGTGCCCCCGTTTTTTCCCTCTGTCCACCACCTGAGTGTGCCCCCGTTTTTTCCCTCTGTCCACCACCTGAGCGCGCCCCCCTCCTGCCTACCACTTGAGAGTGTGCCTCTTCCCCCTTCGGCCCAGTACCTGAGTGCATCCTCCCCTCCGCCCCTCTTCTTCCCTCTGTCCACCAGCTGAGTGCGCCCCCCTTTTACCCTCCGTCCACCACCTGAGAGCCCCCTCCTCCTTCCCTTCGCCCCCCACCTGAGTGTGCCCCTGCACCCCATTAAGATTTATGCAAAGGGCAACAAAATAAGGGACACCCCGATTCTGGTATGACCCCCACCCCAGAATTACTCTCTCCTCTCCAATTCTAAGTCCTCTAAGAAGCGGGCGGACGGACGGCTCGACCCCCAGTCTCCACCCATAACTGAAATATGACTGTAGAATGGGTCGGTCTCCCATGACAGGAATTCTGGTGTAGATTGGGGTCACCGGGGCCATGTGCCACTCCTTTATTGTGTCTACAATGGCAGTCTGACCAGGGCGTAACCCAGCGCCATTCCTCATTGGCTGAGCATGGTGAGGCCAATCCAGCTGCTGAACAACTACAAGTCCCAGCACAACCTCTGACTGACAGGTGACACTCAGCAGTCATGTGGTCCTTTCCTCTCTCCAGGGCCCAGAACATCAACCAATCAGCTTCTAGCTCTCATTTACCCCGGGTGACATTAGTCCTAATGGGTTTCTGGGGACAACAGTCAGACTTCCCCCTTTTCTCCCCACTTAGCCGTCGCTATGGAGACTCCCCTGTCACATGACAGCGGCGGCCTTCCCCGCTCCTCCCTCCAGCCATCACTGTGGAGCCAGGCGAACACACTTACCGGTGCCGGTTCGGTTCCCCGCTCTTACAGCTCCCACCCTCAGGAATGGCGAATGAAAGCCGTACACGCCCCGCCGTGCGCGCTCCTCTGCTTTTCCGGGATGTGCGTAATTTCCGGCGGCGGCGGCGGCGGCGGCGGCGGCCATCTTGGTACTCCCAAAGACTGAGGCCCTTCAGCAGCGAAGGGAGCAGAGGTGAGGAAGCACTGTGTCACTGACAATAGATGGGGTGGGGGTTAAAAACAGGGTGTGAGCGAGGAGACAGACAATACATAGAGCTCTGGGCGCCTCCTCATAGAATCAGGCCTGAGACTGGAGACTGGAGACTGCAGGGGGGACAGGCCTGACTAGGCCTCAGACATAGAAGGGTCTATCAGGGGCACAGCCACAAATAGTACCTGGCAACAACATGATATATATATAGAGCCCTCTTGGGGGGGTTATATAAAAGGTGTCCCCCATACAGCAGAGTGTCCCCTTACATCAGGTGTCTCCCACCAGAGTGTACCCTTACATCAGGTGTCCCCATCAGAGTGTACCCTTACATCAGGTGTCCCCATCAGAGTGTACCCTTACATCAGAGTGTCCCCATCAGAGTGTCCCCTTACATCAGGTGTCCCCCATCAGAGTGTCCCCTTACATCAGGTGTCCCCCATCAGAGTGTCCCCTTACATCAGGTGTCCCCCATCAGAGTGTCCCCTTACATCAGGTGTCCCCCATCAGAGTGTCCCCTTACATCAGGTGTCCCCCATCAGAGTGTCCCCTTACATCAGGTGTCCCCCATCAGAGTGTCCCCTTACATCAGGTGTCCCCATCAGAGTGTACCCTTACATCAGAGTGTACCCTTACATCAGAGTGTCCCCATCAGAGTGTCCCCTTACATCAGGTGTCCCCCATCAGAGTGTCCCCTTACATCAGGTGTCTCCCACCAGAGTGTACCCTTACATCAGAGTGTACCCTTACATCAGAGTGTCCCCTTCAGGTGTCCCCCATCAGAATGTCCCCTTACATCAGGTGTCCCCATCAGAGTGTCCCCTTACATCAGGTGTCCCCATCAGAGTGTACCCTTACATCAGGTGTCCCCATCAGAATGTCCTCTTACATCAGGTGTCACCTTACATCAGGTGTCCCCCATCAGAGTGTACCCTTACATCAGGTGTCCCCTTACATCAGGTGTCCCCATCAGAGTGTACCCTTACATCAGAGTGTCCCCATCAGAGTGTCCCCTTCAGGTGTCCCCCATCAGAGTGTCCCCTTACATCAGGTGTCCCCCATCAGAGTGTCCCCTTACATCAGGTGTCCCCCATCAGAGTGTCCCCTTACATCAGGTGTCCCCCATCAGAGTGTCCCCTTACATCAGGTGTCCCCCATCAGAGTGTCCCCTTACATCAGGTGTCCCCATCAGAGTGTACCCTTACATCAGAGTGTACCCTTACATCAGAGTGTACCCTTACATCAGAGTGTCCCCCATCAGAGTGTCCCCCATCAGAGTGTCCCCTTACATCAGGTGTCCCCATCAGAGTGTACCCTTACATCAGGTGTCCCCCATCAGAGTGTACCCTTACATCAGGTGTCCCCCATCAGAGTGTACCCTTACATCAGGTGTCCCCATCAGAGTGTACCCTTACATCAGAGTGTACCCTTACATCAGAGTGTCCCCTTCAGGTGTCCCCCATCAGAATGTCCCCTTACATCAGGTGTCCCCATCAGAGTGTCCCCTTACATCAGGTGTCCCCATCAGAGTGTACCCTTACATCAGGTGTCCCCATCAGAATGTCCTCTTACATCAGGTGTCACCTTACATCAGGTGTCCCCCATCAGAGTGTCCCCTTACATCAGGTGTCCCCCATCAGAGTGTCCCCTTACATCAGGTGTCCCCATCAGAGTGTACCCTTACATCAGAGTGTACCCTTACATCAGAGTGTCCCCTTACATCAGGTGTCCCCATCAGAGTGTCCCCTTACATCAGGTGTCCCCATCAGAGTGTACCCTTACATCAGGTGTCCCCATCAGAGTGTACCCTTACATCAGGTGTCCCCATCAGAGTGTACCCTTACATCAGGTGTCCCCATCAGAGTGTACCCTTACATCAGAGTGTCCCCATCAGAGTGTCCCCTTCAGGTGTCCCCCATCAGAGTGTCCCCTTACATCAGGTGTCCCCATCAGAGTGTCCCCTTACATCAGGTGTCCCCCATCAGAGTGTCCCCTTACATCAGGTGTCCCCCATCAGAGTGTCCCCTTACATCAGGTGTCCCCATCAGAGTGTACCCTTACATCAGGTGTCCCCATCAGAGTGTACCCTTACATCAGGTGTCCCCATCAGAGTGTACCCTTACATCAGGTGTCCCCATCAGAGTGTACCCTTACATCAGAGTGTACCCTTACATCAGAGTGTCCCCTTCAGGTGTCCCCCATCAGAATGTCCCCTTACATCAGGTGTCCCCATCAGAGTGTCCCCTTACATCAGGTGTCCCCATCAGAGTGTACCCTTACATCAGGTGTCCCCATCAGAATGTCCTCTTACATCAGATGTCACCTTACATCAGGTGTCCCCATCAGAGTGTCCCCTTACATCAGAGTGTACCCTTACATCAGAGTGTACCCTTACATCAGAGTGTACCCTTACATCAGAGTGTCCCCCATCAGAGTGTCCCCTTACATCAGGTGTCCCCATCAGAGTGTACCCTTACATCAGGTGTCCCCATCAGAGTGTCCCCTTACATCAGGTGTACCCTTACATCAGAGTGTACCCTTACATCAGAGTGTCCCCTTCAGGTGTCCCCCATCAGAATGTCCCCTTACATCAGGTGTCCCCATCAGAGTGTCCCCTTACATCAGGTGTCCCCATCAGAGTGTACCCTTACATCAGGTGTCCTCTTACATCAGGTGTCACCTTACATCAGGTGTCCCCTTCAGGTGTTCCCCTTCAGGTGTCCCCCATCAGAGTGTCCCCTTACATTAGGTGTCCCCATCAGAGTGCCCCCTTACATCAGGTGTCCCCATCAGAGTGCCCCCTTACATCAGGTGTCTCCATCAGAATGTCCCCTTACATCAGGTGTCTCCATCAGAATGTCCCCTTACATCAGGTGTCTCCATCAGAATGTCCCCTTACATCAGGTGACTCCATCAGAATGTCCCCTTACATCAGAGTGCCCCCTTACATCAGGTGTCCCCATCAGAGTGCCCCCTTACATCAGGTGTCCCCATCAGAGTGCCCCCTTACATCAGGTGTCCCCATCAGAGTGCCCCCTTACATCAGGTGTCCCCATCAGAGTGTACCCTTACATCAGGTGTCCCCCATCAGAGTGTACCCTTACATCAGGTGTCCCCCATCAGAGTGTACCCTTACATCAGGTGTCCCCATCAGAGTGTACCCTTACATCAGGTGTCCCCATCAGAATGTCCTCTTACATCAGGTGTCACCTTACATCAGGTGTCCCCATCAGAGTGTCCCCTTTAGGTGTTCCTCTTCAGGTGTCCCCCATCAGAATGTCCCCTTACATCAGGTGTCCCCATCAGAGTGCCCCCTTACATCAGGTGTCCCCATCAGAGTGCCCCCTTACATCAGGTGTCTCCATCAGAATGTCCCCTTACATCAGAATGTCCCCTTACATCAGGTGACTCCATCAGAATGTCCCCTTACATCAGGTGTCCCCATACATCAGGTGTCCCCATCAGAGTGCCCCCTTACATTAGGTGTCTCCATCAGAATGTCCCCATCAGAATGTCCCCTTACATCAGGTGTCCCCATCAGAGTATCCCCTTACATCAGGTGTCCCCATCAGAGTGTACCATTACATCAGGTGTCCCCTTACATCAGGTGTCCCCATCAGAGTGTCCCCCATCAGAATGTCCCCTTACATCAGGTGTCCCCATCAGAGTGCCCCATTACATCAGGTGTCTCCATCAGAATGTCCCCTTACATCAGGTGTCCCCATACATCAGGTGACTCCATCAGAATGTCCCCTTACATCAGGTGTCCCCATCAGAGTGCCCCCTTACATCAGGTGTCTCCATCAGAATGTCCCCTTACATTAGGTGTCTCCATCAGAATGTCCCCTTACATTAGGTGTCTCCATCAGAATGTCCCCTTACATTAGGTGTCTCCATCAGAATGTCCCCTTACATCAGGTGACTCCATCAGAATGTCCCCTTACATCAGGTGACTCCATCAGAATGTCCCCTTACATCAGGTGCCTCCATCAGCGTGTCGCCTTACATCAGGTGCCTCCATCAGCGTGTCGCCTTACATCAGGTGCCTCCATCAGAGTGTCGCCTTACATCAGGTGCCTCCATCAGAGTGTCGCCTTACATCAGGTGCCTCCATCAGAGTGTCGCCTTACATCAGGTGCCTCCATCAGAGTGTCGCCTTACATCAGGTGCCTCCATCAGAGTGTCGCCTTACATCAGGTGCCCCCATCAGAGTGTCGCCTTACATCAGGTGCCTCAATCAGCGTGTCGCCTTACATCAGGTGCCTCCATCAGAGTGTACCATTACATCAGGTGTCCCCATCAGAATGTCGCCTTACATCAGGTGCCTCCATCAGAGTGTCGCCTTACATCAGGTGCCTCCATCAGAGTGTCGCCTTACATCAGGTGCCTCCATCAGAGTGTCGCCTTACATCAGGTGCCTCCATCAGAGTGTCGCCTTACATCAGGTGCCTCCATCAGAGTGTCGCCTTACATCAGGTGCCTCCATCAGAGTGTCGCCTTACATCAGGTGCCTCCATCAGTGTGTCGCCTTAAATCAGGTGCCTCCATCAGAGTGTCCCTTTACATCAGGTGCCCGCATCAGAGTGTCCCCTTACATCAGGTGCCTCCATCATAGTGTCCCAACCAATTAAACAAAAACAAAAGAAAAAAGTATCACAAATAGTACCTGGCAACAACATGATATATATGGAGCCCTCTTGGGGGGGGGGGGGTTATATAAAAGGTGCCCCCATACAGCAGAGTGTCCCCTTACATCAGGTGTCTCCTGTCAGAATTTCCCCTTACATCAGGTGTCCCCTTACATTAGAGTGTCCCATTACATTAGAATGTCCCCTTACATCAGGTGTCCCCATCAGAATGTCCCCTTACAACAGGTGTCCCCTTACATCAGGTGTCTCCATCAGAGTGTCCCCTTACATCAGGAGTCCCCTTCAGAATGTCCCCTTACATCAGGTGTCCCCCATCAGGCGTCCCCTTACATCAGGTGTCTCCTTACATCAGGTGTTCCCCATCATCATGTCCCCTTACATCAGGTGTCCCCTTACATCAGGTGTCTCCATCAGAGAGTCCCCTTACATCAGGTGTCCCCTTCAGAATGTCCCCTTACATCAGGCGTCCCCTTACATCAGATGTCTCCATCAGAATGTCCTCTTACATCAGGTGTCCCCCACCAGAGTGTTCCTTACATCAGGTGTCTCCATCAGAATGTCCCCTTACATCAGGTGCCCCCATCAGAGTGTCCCCATCAGAATGTCCCCTTACATCAGGTGCCCCCATCAGAGTGTCCCCATCAGAATGTCCCCTAACATCAGGTGACTCCATCAGAATGTGCCCTTACATCAGGTGCCTCCATCAGAGTGTTCCCTTACATCAGGTGCCCCCATCAGAGTGTTCCCTTACACCAGGTGCCTCCATCAGAATGTCCCCTTGCATCAGAGTGTCCCTTTACATCAGGTGCCTCCATCAGAATGTTTCCTTACATCAGGTGCCACCATCAGAGTGTCCCCTTACATCAGAATGTCCCCTTGCATCAGGTGTCCACATCAGAGTGTTCCCTTACATCAGGTGCCTCCATCAGAGTGTCCCCTTACATCAGAGTGTCCCAATCAATTAAACAAAAAAGTTTTATATATATAAAATTAAAGAAAAAGTACAAATAGATATTTTTTCTGTTTGCTCAGTTTATTACTGTAGATAAAAAGTATATATTTTGATATTTATTTATTACATATAAATTTTATTCAATATTTTTCCCATTTAAAATAAAGATTTTGGTACAAAGCATTGCAAAGTTCTTTAGAGATTAAATAATATACGGTAATCTTTGGGGGTGTCCTGTGCATTACCCATCATAGTCATGATCACCTAAAAGCCAATCTTGTGAATTTCACGAATAACCCTCTGCGGCCTGTAGATGGCAGTGTGCCTCTGGGTAATGCACCTGTAGATGGCAGTGTGCCTCTGGGTAATGCACCTGTAGATGGCAGTGTGCCTCTGGGTAATGCACCTGTAGATGGCAGTGTGCCTCTGGGTAATGCACCTGTAGATGGCAGTGTGCCTCTGGGTAATGCACCTGTAGATGGCAGTGTGCCTCTGGGTAATGCACTACTTGTAAGATGGACACATAAAAAAAAGCCTATACTGTACTATAAAAAAAAATAAGCAGGGTATTTGTTTAAATAAATAAAAACTCCACTTTTATTTTGTGTAGACGCTTGCTCACCCCTTGTATTTAAAAGAAAAAAAAAGTCTGAAAGGATAACTCCAGTGAATGTCCTCCATGTCCATGCCTACAGTTGTCTGCGGGTCCTCCTGAGTCACAGTCAGTGATAACACCTCTTGGGGGGGGGAGCCAACCACCCGCTGCTGAACCTGCAGAATTCAGAGCCCATTCAGACAGTACACCACACACATTAACCCATTGCAAGGTTCTATGTACAGTGCAATGGCCTTTCTTTGTGAATGACACCTAATGACCTGTACAGTACATCCAGAAAGTATTCACAGGGCTTCATTTTTTCCACATTTTATGTTACAGCCTTTATCCAAAATGGATTAAATTCATTATTTTCCTCAAAATTCTACAAACAATTCCCCATAATGACAATGTGAAAGAAGTTTGTTTGAAATCTTTCGAAATGTATTAAAAATTAAAAAAATCACATGTACAGTGAGGGGAAAAAGTATTTGACCCCCTGCTGATTTAGTACGTTTGCCCACTGACAAAGAAATGATCAGTCTATAATTTTAATGGTGGGTTTATTTTAACAGCGAGAGACAGAATAACAACAAAAATATCCAGAAAAACGCATTTCAAAAAAGTTATAAATTGATTTGCATTTTAATGAGTGAAATAAGTATTTGACCCCTTCACAAAACATGACTTAGTACTTGGTGGCAAAACTCTTGTTGGCAATCACAGAGGTCAGACATTTCTTGTAGTTGGCCACCAGGTTTGCGCACATCTCAGGAGAGATTTTGTCCTCTTTGCAGATCTTCTACAAGTCATTAAGGTTTTGAGGCTGAAGTTTGGTAACTCAAACCTTCAGCTCCCTCCACATATTTTCTATGGGATTAAGGTCTGGAGACTAGCTAGGCCACTCCAGGACCTTAACCACTTTTCCCCCGCCCACTGTCAATAGACGGCGGGCGGAGGATACTCTCGTTCTGGGAGGACGTCATATGACGTCCTCCCTTTAAAACGAGCTAGGAGGCGCGCGCCCGCCGCGTTCACAAGGCCCCGTTGCGCGTGCCCGGCGGCCGCGATTGCCGCCGGGCACCCGCGATTGCCCGAGCAGGAAAGTGGATCTCTGTGTGTAAACAGAGATCCACGTCCTGTGAGGGAGAGGGGACCGATGGTGTGTCCCTTGTACATAGGGACAACCATCGGTCACCTCCCCCAGTCAGTCCCCTCCCCCCACAGTAAGAACACTTTGAGGGAACATATTTAACCCCTTCCCGCCCCCTAGTGGTTAACCCCTTCCCTGCCAATCACATTTATACAGTAATCAATGCATTTTTATAGCAGGGATCGCTGTATAAATGTGAATGGTCCCAAAAATGTGTCAAAAGTGTCCGATGTGTCTGCCGCAATATTGCAGTCACAATAAAAAATCGCAGATCGCCGCCATTACTAATAAAAAAATAAATTTAAAAAAATGCTATAAATCTATCCCCTATTTTGTAGACGCTATAACTTTTGCGCAAACCAATCAATACGCGCTTATTGCGATTTTTTTTTTTTTTTTTTTTTACCAAAAATATGTAGAAGAATACGTATCGGCCTAAACTGAGGAAAATTTTATTTAAAAAAAAAAAATGGGTATTTATTATAGCAAAAAGTAAAAAATAGTGTTTTTTTTCCAAACTGGACGCTCTTCTTTTGTTTATAGCGCAAAAAATAAAAACCGCAGAGGTGATCAAATACCACCAAAAGAAAGCTCTATTTGTGGGAAAAAAAGGACGCAAATTTCGTTTGGGAGCCACGTCGCACGACCGCGCAATTGTCATTCAAAGTGTGACAGCACTGAAAGCTGAAAAATGGCTTGGGCAGGAAGGGGGTTTTCGTGCACGGTAGGGAAGTGGTTAATGTGCTTCTTGAGCCACTCCTTTCTTGTCTTCGACGTGTGTTTTGGGTCATTGTCCTGCTGGAATTCCCATCCATGACCCATTTTCAATGCCCTGGATGAGAGAAGGAAGTTCTCACCCAAGATTTGAGGGTACACGGCCCCGTCCATCGTCTCTTTGATGCAGTGAAGTTGTCCTGTTTCCTTAGCAGAAAATCACCCTCAAAGCATAATGTTTCCACCTCCATGTATGACGGTGGGGGATGGTGTTCTTGGGGTCATAGTCGGCATTCCTCCTCCTCCAAACACGGCGGGTTGAGTTGATGCCAAAGAGCTCAATTTTGGTCTCATCTGACCACAACACTTTCCCCCAGTTCTCCTCTGAATCATTCAGATGTTCATTAGCAAACTTTAGACAGGTCTGTACATGTGATTTCTTGAGCTGGGGGACCTTGCGGGCGCTGCAGTCCTTCCCGGTGTAATGTGTTACCAATTGTTTTCTTGGTGACTCTGGTCCCGGCTGCCTGGAGATCATTGACAAGATTCTCCTGTGTAGTTCTGGGCGGATTCCTCCAACTGTTGTCACCCTCTCACCAAGCTGCTTGGCGATGGTCTTGTAGCCCATTCCAGCCTTGTGTAGATCTACAATCTTCTCCCCGACATCCTTGGAGAGCTCTTGGCCATGGTGGAGAGATTGGAATCTGATTCCTTCTGTGGACAGGTGTCTTCTATACAGGTATCAAGCTGAGATTAGGAGCACTCCCTTTAAGAGAGTGCTCCTAATCTCAGCTCATTTCCCGTATAGACACCTGGGAGCCAGAAATCTTGCTGATTAATCAGGGATCAAATACTTATTTCACTTATTAAAATGCAAATCAATTTATAAAGTTTTTCTGGATATTTTTGTTGTTCTGTCTCTCACTGTTAAAATAAACCAACCATTAAAATTATAGACTGATCATTTCTTTGTCAGTGGGCAAATGTACAAAATCAGCAGGGGATCAAATACTTCTGTACAAAAGTATCACAGCCTTTGCCATGACACTCAAAATTGAGCTCAGGTGCCTCCTGTTTCCACTGATCATCTTTGAGATGTTTCTACTACTTGATTGGAGTCCACCTGTGGCAAATTCAGTTGATTGGACATGATTTGGAAAGGCACACACCTGTCTATATAAAGGTCCGACAGTTAAAAGTGCATGTCAGAGCACAAACCAAGCCATGAAGTCCAAGGAATTGTCTGTAGACCTCCGAGACAGGATTGTATGGAGGCACAGATCTGGGGAAGGGTACAGTAAGATTTTTGAAGCATTGAAGGTCCCAATGAGCACAGTGACCTCCATCATCTGTAAATGGAAGAAGTTTGGAACCACCAGGACTCTTCCTAGATCGGGCCGCCCGGCCAAACTAAGTTATCAGGGGAGAAGGGCCTCCAGGCCCAGGCGGTCTGTCATGTGCCTTTTACTGAGGGGTGTCTTCCGTCTGGCCACTCTACCATACAGGCCTGATTGGTGGAGTGCTGCAGAGATGGTTGTTCATCTTCTGGAAGGTTCTCCCATCTCCACAGAGAAACATCGGGTTCTTGGTCACCTCCCTGACTAAGGACTCTCTCAACCGATCGCTCAGTTTGGCTGGGCGGCCCGTTCTAGGAAGAGACTATACCCCTTGGAAAATTTCAAGGGGTATGAATACTCTTTCAAGGCACTGTTTAGACAGGCAGGGCCGGTGCTACCACTAGGCAAACTAGGCAGCCGCTTAAGGCGCACTGCTGCTGGGGGGCGCCCGGCCACTGGTGTTCCTACTCTCTTCTCTCTACAGCAAGCAACTAATGCTGGCCATACACTATACGAAAAATCGGCTGAAATTCGATCATTTAGACAGTTCGTTCGTTTTTTGGACAGTTAATGGGCACGAAATCGATAATCTTTGGGACGTTTGGAAGTTTGCGGCCGAACGAACGATAAATCGGAAGGTTAATGTGTTTCCCGTCCGAACGGTCTGCACTAGGTATATGTAAAAAAAAAACGAACCAAATTGTATTTATTTATGTCCACTGAACGATTTATCAGTCATTACATGATGGCACCATCGTTTGCGCTCACGGCCGAATGTTCGTTTTTCAAAAATGGGTTCGGACGATTTTTTTTGATGGGCGCTGGTGAGGCTGCATTGATGGGCGCTGGTGAGGCTGCATTTGATGGGCGCTGGTGAGGCTGCATTTGATGGGCGCTGGTGTGGCTGCATTTGATGGGCGCTGGTGTGGCTGCATTTGATGGGCGCTGGTGTGGCTGCATTTGATGGGCGCTGGTGTGGCTGCATTTGATGGGCGCTGGTGAGGCTGCATTTGATGGGCGCTGGTGAGGCTACATTTGATGGGCGCTGGTGAGGCTACATTTGATGGGCGCTGGTGAGGCTACATTTGATGGGCGCTGGTGAGGCTGCATTTGATGGACGCTTCATTAAAAAGGTGGGGGTATACATGGGCAGGGCAAAGTGGGTGGAGCGGCAATATGAGGTTTCGCCTAGGGTGTCAAAAATCCTTGCACCAGCCCTGTGCCTTTCCAAATCATGTCCAATCAACTGAATTTACCACAGGTGGACTCCAATCAAGTCGTAGAAACATCTCAAGGATTCTCAGTGGAAACAGGATGCACCTGAGCTCAATTTTGAGTGTGCGGTGCGATTTGCGACAATTTTTTTGTACCGCAAAGTATCAGAACTTGGTATCGGTGAGTACTTGACTGAAAGTATCGGATCTCATACTCGCCAATAAAAAAATGCTATCGGTGCATCCCTAATTTTAACCCTCCCTTACTCGATCCAACTTGAAAAAAACTTTAACTTCAGATATACTATAAGGCTCGGTTCACACCTATGCGAATTGGTTGAGGCTTACACCACATCCAATTCGCATAACATTTTAAAATACATTAATTTTAATGAGGCTGGTTCACATATGTGCGATGCATTCGCACTGCGCATTGCCCAAAAAAGTTTGAGTTTTCTAGGCATTGCAGTGCGAATTGTCTGCACATTATGTTCTATGGGAACGCATCTGATTCGCAGTTGTGTTCCGTTCTGAACAGGAATTCTCTCCCTGCTCACTACACTTTCCCCTCCCCTCTCCCAGGTCAGCTGATCCGCAGCTACAACGCAGACGAACCGCTGAACAGCTCTGTTTGCTCTTCGCAGAGAAAACAGAGCTGGAATTCGCACCGCACAAGTGTGAACTCAGCCTAATGCCGCGTACACACGATCGTGATTCACGGCGGTGAAAACACCGCCGTGAATCACGACATGAAATAAAATGAAAAACGAGGGAACGGCATGTTCCCCCACACACGACCGTTTTTCCCGTCATTTTTTTCTTTGTCGAGAAAAACGACCGTCTGTGGGCTCCGCGGCAGTGTCTCCCTATGGGAAAACTGCCGCGGAAAAAAATGATGGAAAAAACGATGAGAAAATTTAGAACATGTTCTAATTTTTCTCGTCGTTTTTTCTGCCGTTTTTCTCAACGAGAAAAACGACATAAAGCCCACAGACGATCGTTTTTCTCGCTGAAAAAAAAAATGCAGTTTTTCTCGTCGAGAAAAGCGGTCGTGTGTACGCGGCATAAAGGTGCAGAAGTGATCGGGATTTTTCTTTCCGGTTGTTACATGATGGAGCTTGGCACAGCCACCCGAGGTATCAGGATGACTTTGCTGCGGATGAGGAAGCTCCTGAGCCTTTCATGAATTGACCAAACTTGTTAACAAATGTGGCAGCTGCCTCTGACTGTCCACTAACAGCTGCGAATATTAAATGTCTTGTGTGTGTCATTTGTTTCTTCCCAGCATGCACCATCAGAGGCAGGTATGAAGGGAGACAGAACAATGCAAAGACAGCTGGCCCTTTAAAGTGATTCTAAAGCTTAATTTGTTTCCTTTAAATAATAAACATGTCATCCCTACCTGCTCTGTGCAATAGTTTTGCACAGAGCAGCCCTAATCCTCCTCTTATGGGGCCCTCCACTGGCGCTCCTGGCTTTTCCCCCCTCTGAGTGCCCTTATAGCAAGCTGTTTGCTATGGAGGCACTTGTGCAGGCTCGATTTCAAGCTGGGTTGTTTGCATCTATTGACACAAACAGTGTGGCTCGACCCCGCCCCCCCACTCCTTCCTCACTGGATTTGATTGACAGAAACAGGAGCCAATGGCTCATGTTGCTGCCTCCATCTTCAGTGAGGAGAGAAAGAGCAGCGCCCTTGCTGTCGGGCACATCACTGGATCGAAATCGGGTTCAGGTAAGTGTTTGAGGGAAGCGGATCATAGAAGGTTTTTTTTACCTTAATGCAACCTTTTGCCTTTACAACCACTTTAACCACTTTCAGACCGTCTCATAGCAGACATACTGCTACAGGGTGGGCCTCCTGTGCAGAATCACATATATATATATATATATATATATATATATATATATACACACATATGATTCTGCACTGCCGCCTAGAGGTGGCGCGTGCGCACACACCACCGGTTCACCCCTTCTGCTGTGATTACTTACAGAAGAAGCTGATCTGCGTGTGCCGGGCTATGGATGTATGCCGGCACCTGACGATCGTCGGGCAGAGATAGAGAATAGAGCTCTGCCTATGTAAACAAGGC
Organism: Rana muscosa; assembly: GCA_029206835.1. Classification (NCBI taxonomy): domain Eukaryota; kingdom Metazoa; phylum Chordata; class Amphibia; order Anura; family Ranidae; genus Rana; species Rana muscosa. The sequence continues at coordinate 32,564,879 of CM055128.1, forward strand.
AGGGCTCCATTTTGCCGCTGGGGGGGGGGGGGGGAGTAAAGGATTTTGTGCAGGGAATAAAATGTATCCACTTCCCTTAGTAAAAGCAGCACCCATAGTACACAAAAACACTGGCTAGGCAGTTAACCCTTTGCTCACCAGCTGTTTAACCCCTTCCCAGCCTGTGTCATTAGTACAGTGACAGTGCATATTTTTAGCACTGATCACTGTATAAAGCCCTGTACACACGGTCGGACTTTTGGCCAACAAACTTCATTTTGAGCAAGTTGCACCAACAATCCGACCGTGTGTACGTTCCATCGGACAAACTTTTTTTTGCTTTTTTCTTGTTTTCATCGGACAAAAGTTGGGTCTGCAAACGGACAAACTTTTGCCCAACAAAAGTCCGATGAAGCAAAGTCTGACCGTGTGTACAGAAAACCATCGGACTTTTGTCCGATGGACAAAACAACTAATGTTAAAATCAACCAACAATAGCAGAAGTTGACCAAAGGGTGGTGGTAAAGAGCAGAAAAGAGCTGAAAAACCACGTGATGTTGCAAAAAGTTTTGGGAAAGTTTGCAGAAAAGTCCTGTGGTGTGTATGCTATGGGTGTTCACGACCAACTCCGTTCGGACAAAAAAAACACAGAAAAGTCAGATGGAAGTCCGACCGTGTGTATGGGGCTTTAGTGTCACTGGTTCCCAGTGTCAGTTAGTATCCAATTGTCTGCCGCAATATCGCAGTCCTGCTATAAGTCGCTGATCGCCGCCATTAGTAGTATGAAAAAATAAATAAAAATCACCCACTTCGCTCATACATCATACTACATTATCCTGCTGAGAGAAAAAAAAAAGGACTCCCCAAAATCTCAAGAAATTTTTTTTTTTTTTTTTTCAAACACATTGCAATGTTCTCCGATGCATAAAGAGGTGAGATGCATGATGTCGTGCACCTCTTCTCACGCATTGCACCGTACAGTACAATAACCAGGAAAAAAAATACTTTTATCCCTCGAGATCTCGTTGGTAGGTATTGGTGACGCAGCCTTCCCAGGGGGCACCTATGAGCCCTTAGCTATGTCACCAGTGCCTCAAAAGACCAGAAAGTGGGAACCCAGGTAATAGAAATAATATTTTCTGTTTTTTTTTTAGTATCACTATAGGATGATTTTGCAGAGCTGCATGCTGTGGTGAATTTTGTGGAAGGGGTAAAGGTCTGCTTTAATACTAGATTCCAAGTGTCATCTTTCTAGTGTTAAAAGCAAATGTTTACTGGTTGCCCTGAGCAGCACATTCGTTCAAAACCTCACCGCTACAGTCCAGGGTCCTAGCCAGAATCTCATGGTGGAAGCAGAGAGGCATCTTAACAAAAAACTCAAATCTAACTGGATTCATTACTACCGGCATCACAGGAAATTACTAAAAACGTCAACTACCTGCACTAAGCTCCTATGTCTATTCCTGCTGTGTCCATTATGAGGGGGTTCCACCATCCCTGTGCTGAGTTCCCGGTCTGTACACCTGCTGTGTCCATTATGAAGGGTTCCCACCACCCCTGCACTAAATACCTAGGTCTGCAAACCTACCATCTCTGTACTGAGCTCTCAGATCTGTATATCTGCTGTGCTCAATATCTGGGGTTTACACTATCCCTGACCTGAGCTCCTGGGTCTGTACACCTTCTGTGTCCATTATTAGGGGTTCCCATAATCCCTGTACTAAGTTCTCAGGTCTGAACACCTGCTGTGCTCAATATGAGGGGTTCCCACCATCCCTGTATTGAGTTCTCAGATCTGCATACATCCTGTGATCATTATGAGGGGTTCCCACCATCCCTGACCTGAGCTCCTGGGTCTGTACACCTTCTGTGTCCATTATTAGGGGTTCGCATAATCCCTGTACTAAGTTCTCAGGTCTGAACACCTGCTGTGCTCAATATGAGGGGTTCCCACCATCCCTGTATTGAGTTCTTAGATCTGCATACATCCTGTGATCATTATGAGGGGTTCCCACCATCCCTGACCTGAGTTCCAGGGTCTGTACACTTGCTGTGCCAATTATGAGGGGTTACCAAAAATCCCTGTACTAAGATCTCAGATCTGAACACCTGCTTTGCTCAATGAGGGGTTCCCACCATCCCTGTATTGAGTTCTCAGATCTGCATACATCCTGTGATCATTATGAGGGGTTCCCACCATCCCTGATCCGAGTTCCTGGTCTGTACACCTGCTGTGCCCACTCTTAGGGGTTTCCATCATTTCTGCTGGATTTCTTATTTTTTTTATATCATGGAAGGTATAGAACACCCCAGAAGTTTCCAACATGAAAAGAGAACTCGTTATTGTAGCATCCAAGACATAAAATCCGGAGGCTGACCCCGTCCACCAAGCTCCACTTATACCTACAATACCACTATTTAGGTAGAACCTATAGAACTTGAATGAAGAAAAGATGATCCGCACTCCGGTCGTTGCTCTTAAAAAATTGGCGTATTTATTGACAAGCCACAGTAGACAAACGCAAATAGGAAAGGTTGGCGCGTTTCAGCCTATAAGGCCTTAGTCATAACCACCACTATATAACTTGAACCTATAATTTATACACAGAGGTGTAATTGTGAATACAGGCCTTCAGTTAGGGGTGAGCGCCTCCGGAACAAGACAGACACAGCAATCAGCCAAGCGCATGCTCCCTTCTCATTGGTGAGCTCTAGCTTTGCAGAGAGACCACAGCTGATTTAACCACTTAAGGACCAGCGCACAACTATATATGTCCTTACTTTGAAGAGGGATATCTCGGTAACGGCAGCAGCTGCTGCCACAACCGAGATATCCATCTCTTCAGGCGCCAGTCCTGTAAACGATAATGGTGGTCTCTGTGGCGGATTCGCCGCAAGATCACCGTTATCGGCGGCAGGAGAGGGATCCCGCCCTCCGCTGCTTACCGGAGCCGTCAGTAGCGGCGGAGGCGATCGGGTCCTCTTATTAGCTGGGTGTGGGGAAGATGGCACCCACCTGTCTCCATACCATAGCAGGGCAGAAGCGCATCAAAACGTCACTTCCGTCCATATGTCTTTAAGGCACATTTTTTTTGTTGTCACCTTTTCAAATGACAAAATTTACAATTTTTTTTTTTTTATTATTGCATTTTTGTGTAAATATGAGATCTGAGGTCTTTTTGACCCCAGACCTCATATTTAAGAGGACCTGTCATGCTTTTTTTTTCTATTACAAGGGATGTTTACATTCCTTATAATAGGAATAAAAGTGACCGATTTTTTTTGTTTGTTTTTAAAACAGTGTAAAAATAAATAAAATCAAGTAAAATAAATACGATTTTTTTTTTTTTTTAAAGCGCCTTGTCCCGACGAGCTTATGCGCAGAAGCAAACGCATACGTGAGTAGCACCCACATATGAAAACGGTGTTCAAACCACACATGTGAGGTATCGCCGCGATCGTTAGAGCGAGAGCAATAATTCTAGCCCTAGACCTCTGTAACCCAAAAGATGCAACCTATAGAATTTTTTAAACGTCGCCTACGGAGATTTTTAAGGGTAAAAGTTTGACGCCATTCCACGAGCGCAATTTTGAAGCGTGACATGTTGGGTATCAATTTACTCGGCGTAACGTTATCTTTCACAATATAAAAAAAAATTGGGCTAACTTTACTGTTGTCTTGTTTTTTTTATCCAAAAAAGTGAATTTTGTCCAAAAAAGTGCGCTTGTAAGACCGCTGCGCAAATACGGTGTGACAAAAAGTATTGCAATGACCGCCATTTTATTCTCTAGGGTGTTAGAAAAAAATATATAATGTTTGGGGGTTCTAAGTAATTTTCTAGCACAAAAACCTGTTTTAAACTTGTAAACACCAAATCTCAAAACGAGGCTCGGCCCTTAAGTGGTTAAACTGAAAATTTAAACTGTAACCTACACCGGAATAATGTAGGATCTGCAATTACTGAGTCCTGGAGATTCTAGTTGCATGGCTTTCATATCGATCCCCTGGCTTCTGTCCTTTCTGAGGCACCGAGTGTAACAATTATATAGACCAGGAGTTTGTAATCTTCCTGCTTGTTTCAGGTCGGTAACTCAGAAGGTGTTAAAGGGGTAAATGTTTTTTTCTTTGTTTTCTTCGTCTGAATTTCTCACTTCCTCAGTAAGCTGTTCTGGCTGACTAACCACGGCTCGGATGATGGGGGCAAGCTTACTGAGGAGAACAGGGCCGCCATCAGGAATTTTGGGGCCCCTTACACAGCTTCAGGCATGGGCCCCCTGGAGCAGAGGAGAACCGGGGGGGGGGGGGGTTGCTGCCGCCGCGAATTGAGAAGCTGGGGGGGGGGGGTGCCACGAATTGAGGCGCCCCTTACAAAAAATAAATCATAAAAATAATAATAATTTTTATAAAAAATAAAAAAAAGGAGTTTGCCATCTGGGGACCTCTGGGCCCCTTACAAAAAATAACAAATAAATAAAAAATAATTAATATTTTTTTTTATAAAAAAAAGGGGGGTTGACATTCGGGGCCCTGGGGATCTCCGGGCCCCTGGGGGCCTCTGGACCCCTTACAAAAAAAGAAAAGGGGGGCCATCCGGGCCCCTTACAGGCGTACTGCCTGTACCCCCCTGATGAGAAACAGGAAGTGAGAAATTCAGACAAAGAAAAAAAACATTTAGAAGGTAAATCGAAGGAAAAGGTAAGTGAACCAACAATGCACTAGCTTAAAGGAACCTATTTAGAAAATAAAAAACAAACCTTTACAACCCCTTTAAGGGCATAGACAACTTGTATTCTTAAAGGGCCCACAATGGCTGGAAACCATCTGCATGGAGTTTGCATATTCTTCCTTTGCTTCTATGGGTTACCTCTGGGTTCTCCAGTTTCTTCCTACACCCCAAAGATACTGATTGTCCCTAGTATATGTATGCATTAAGATAAAAATAACCTTATGCCTTTGCAACCACTTTAGGGTCAGTGTGCGCCCAGGGACGATTGCCTAAAACGCAAGCAATGAGAACAATCTGACCATTTTCTATCATAAACTTTCCCAGTGTCCTGAGTACCCATCGTTGAGAAGTCTCAGGTGATGGCGTGTTTTCTCCCCAAGATAAGCCTCTTTGGAGGAAACCTCCTTCCATAGCGGCCTTTGTACAAAAGTCTTTAGGGCCCGTTTTGACAGGCTTTTGTTCACATCAGATTTGCATTCTCAAACAAGTCTATGGGAAAACAAAACCCACTAAAAACAGATCAGAAGGGTGTCAGTGAATTCTGATTATCCTCAGACTGATGTCACCGACACAAGACCAGGCCCTGACTCTGATCAGAATGATAACGTATTGACAGCCTGAGAATCAGGAAATATTTTTTAAGTTGTTTGTATTGATTTCAAACATAGAAAAAGTTATCATCATGAAGTATAGTGCTGAGAAAAAGCAATTGCCCTCTAAACCTAATAACGGGTTGTGCCACCCTTGACGGCAACAACTGCAGTCAAGCAATTGCGATACCTGGCAATGAGTCTTTCACATCGCTGTGGAGGACTTTTGGCCCACTCTTCTTTTCAGAATTGTTTTAATTCAACCACATTGGAGGGTTTTCCAGCATGAACGGCCTGTTTAAGGTCAAGCCACAGCACCTCAATCAGATTTAAGTCTGGACTTTGACTAGGCCTCTACAAAACCTTCATTTTGTTGAGCCATTCAGAGGTGGACTTTCTGTAGTGTTAAGGATCATAGTAGTCCTGCTGCATAACCCAAGTGCGCTTGAGGTCACTAACTGATGGCCTGGACATGCTCCTTCAGGATTTTCTGGTAGAGCCCAGATTTCATGGTTCCATCAATTATGGTAAGTCGTCCAGCTCCTGAAGCTGCAAAGCAACCCCAGACCTTCACACTACCACCACCATGTGTGACTGGCGGTTTGATGTTCTTTTTATGAAATGCTGTGTTAGTTAAAGCCAGATGTAACGGGACGCATTCCTTTGAAAAAGCTCAGCCTTTTCTCTCATCAGTCCACAGAATATTTGCCCAAAAGGGGATAATCAAGGTGTTTTTTGGCAAATGTGAGAAGCCTTTGTTTTCTTTTTGGTCAGCAGTGGCTTTGGTCTTGGAACTCTCCCATGGACACCATTTTTGCACAGTCTCTATCTTATTGTTCAGGGTTCGCATGGTCATTAAATTCCTGGAAAAGTCATGGGATTTTGACATGGCACTTTCCAGGCCTGGGAAAGTTTTGGAAAATGACTGAACCCCACTAAGTTTTGGAAAAGTCGTGGAATTTTGAGTAGTGGTGCCAACGGATCGTAAGCGATCCGTGACCTGAACGGGTCATCCTGTTCGGATCGGCACACGGCGCGATCCGCGGAGCGCTCTGGAGCCGCGGCCATCTTGGTACACCCGGCGGTGGCCTATAAGCGGCTTAGCGGCACGCTGACGTCAGCAGGAACAATAAGCAGCATACGGAATGAAGCCGCCTCCTGTTTACATCCACAGAGGAGGAGCCCGCGCTCGAGGGACGTCAGTGCTACAGTTTGAATTTATTTGTGTGAACTGTGAAGTCACGGATTGTGGAAACGAACTAGCGTCGGGTGATTGTATATAGTGTATACCACATTTACCACTGACTAATGCAGAGTTGCAATGCAAGGAGATCAGCTAAAAGTAGGATCTGTATGTGCGTTATAATTAATTAATCAAAATTAGTCGATTAATCGATTAAAAAAAATAAACGATTAATCAGACACAAAACTTTTAATCAGTAACAGCCCTAATTTATATTAGTAAAAATATGCTGGGTGTGACATGGATTTTCTTCTTATTTAACATGTATACATAGACATTTCATGAAACATTAGGTCGTGAAGTCATTGAAAAGTCATGGAATTTTATTGGTAAAAATGTGTATGAACCCTGATTGTTGAATCATAAACACTGATCTTACCTGAGGCAAGTGAGGCCTGCAGTTCTTTTATGACCTGGATGAGTCATCATTGTGCTCTTGGAGTAATTTTGGTCAGCCGGCCACTCCTGGGAAGGCTCACCACCATTCCAAGTTATCTGCATTTGTGGATAATGGCTCTCCCCGTGGTTCGCTGGAGTCCCAAAGCCTTATGCCCCATACACACGATCATTTTTCATGCCGTTAAAAATGCCATTAAAAAAAATGGCCATTAAAAATGATCGTGTGTATGCTCCAGAGCATTTTTAACGACGTGAAAAACGGGCATTAAAAATTTCGAACATGCTCTCTTTTTTCACGTAGTTTTTCATGTCGTTTTTTTTAACGACGTGAAAAACGATAGTGTGTATGCTTTAACGACGTGAAAAAAAATGCGCATGCTCAGAATCAAGTATGAGACGGGAGCGCTCGTTCTGGTAAAACTAGCGTTCGTAATGGAGATAGCACATTCGTCATGCTGTAACGGACTGAAAAGCACGAGGCTGAAAAGAGCGAATCGTCTCTCAACAAACTTTATTAACATGAAGGGTGGCGCCATTCGAACGGAACTTCACCTTTATAGTGCCGTCGTACATGGTGTACGTCACTGCGCTTTTCTTGAACATTTTTTAAAATGATGGTGTGTACGCAAGACAGGCTTGAGAGGAAACAAGAAAAAAAATGACGAGAAAAACGTCAGTTTTAAAAATGACATTAAAAATGATCGTGTGTATGGGGCATTAGAAATGGCTTTGTAACCCTTTCCAGACTGATACATGTCAATTACTTTCACAGCACTGTATATAGGAGCGAAGGGAGGGGTTTATTTTGGGGGGGAGAGATGTTCTAATACAGCAGATTTCCTAACCACTAATCCCCCGGAGGATTAAGGGCCAACTGTCTCTGCTTTAGCCTAAAAAAGGTTGGTAACTGAATAAGATACCAAAAAAAAAACTGTACCAAGGAAACATTGGAGGCTGTTCTTGACTTCTAAAAATGTTAGTTCCTCGGCTATCAGCTTCTGTGCTTTTTTGCATCACAGATTAGGAACAAGTATGCAAACCATGAGCTCTGACGTCACTGGCTGCATGCTTGTTCTGAGTTACTGACTCAAAGTAACCATTGAAGCTAGAGACAGCCAAGTACCTAGAAATTGAAGGATCATTTACACCAGGGATATGCAATTAGCGGACCTCCAGCTGTTGCCAAACTACAAGTCCCATGAGGCATAGCGAGACTCTGACAGCAGCAAGCATGACACCCAGAGGCAGAGGCATGATGGGACTTGTAGTTTTGCAACAGCTGGAGGTCCGCTAATTGCATATCCATGATTTACACTGAAGTTGAGTCCTGAAATGGTGTCGGCTTTGGAGGGGAGGTAACTTCTGTTTTTACAATGCAAGCAGTTTTTTTTTCTTGACTTTATTGAAATGTCACCACATTCATGTCTATGCACTGCAGCTGAGCCACAGCGCATGAAAGCACAGACACAAAAAGAGTGCTGCAGTGCAGAAAAATACAGGCATGCTGTAAACATCACATCACCCTGCCTCAGATCTTTCAAGAGCATTATATGAAAGAACACATAGGTGGCATGTCTTTAGACATACATGCTCCTCCCTGATGGCCACTAGGTGCTGTAGACCTTCGCTGTGCAATCTGCTGATTGGTTGCTTGAGAATGCATGTCTAAAGGTAGGTGTCTAAACACACCTCCAAGGTGACCACTGCCTTGCTAAAGAAACCAAGGGTAAAGGTGATAGACTGGCCAAGCATGTCTCCAGACCTTAACTCTATTAAGCATCTGTGGGGCATCCTCAAAACGGATGGTGGAGGAGCACAAGGTCTCTAACATCCACCAGCTCCGTGATGTCATCATGGAGGAGTGGAAGAGGACTCCAGTGGCAACCTGTGAAGCTCTGGTGAACTCCATGCCCAAGAGCAGGGGGGTCTCCAAACTTTCTAAACAAAGGGCCAGTTAACTGTCCTTCAGATGGGCCAGACTGTGGCCAACGAGAGTAGAAAATGACCCAGCATCAGTGGGAGTAAAAAAAAAAAAAAAAATGCCTAATGTTTGGTGTCAATGAGAGGACTTTGTGTCATTGGGAATAATTGTGCCCCATCACTGGTAGGCATTGTGCCACATTGTTGGTTTCATTGGATGGAACTGTGCCCCATTGATGGTGTCATGGGTAGGAATAGTGCCACATCACCCTGAACACACCATCCCCACCATGAAACATGGTGGTGGCATCATGTTGTGGGGATGCTTTTCTTTAGCAGAGACAGAAGCTGGTCAGAGTTAATGGATGGAGCCAAATACAGGACAATCTTAGAAGAAAACCTGTTAAAGTGGTTGTAAACCCCCAAAAAAAGACCTGCAAGACAAAGGCATAATGAGCGGCATCTCTCCCGGGGTTTACTTCCTGGTATCGCGGCTCCAGCACTGCAATGCGCGGGTAATGGCTCACGGACTGACGCAACGGCACATAGGTGCCATTACTTCAGTGCGCATGTGCTGATGACATCGGCACATGCAGGGTACACCTCCTAAACCGTGCAGGTTTAGGAGATATCCGGGGTAACTACAGGTAAGCCTTAATATAGGCTTACCTGTAGCATAAAGTGGTTGTAAAGGGTTTAAAACCACTTTAAGAGTCCGCAAGAATTGGGACTGGGTTGCAAAGAAGAATGGGCAAAAAGATGTGCAAAGCTGGTGGAGACATCCCCAAAAAGACTTGCAGCTGTAATTGCAGTGAAAGGTGGTTCTACAAAGTATTGACTCGGGGGGGCTGAATTACAAATGCACCCCACACTTGAGATTTATAAAAAATAAAAAAATGAAAATCATTTTCCTTCTATATCACAATTATGTGCCACATTGTGTTGGTCTATCACATAAAATACATTTACATTTTTGGTTGTTAACATGACAAAATGTGGAAAATTTCAAGGGGTATGAATACTTGTGCTTAGAATTGCCTGCAGCACACTGGAGAGTTGAATGGCAGTTTGCGCCCCCCCCCCCCAGTATTGTTATATTTTACATGATTTATTTGGCGCCAACAGTTTGCACAGCACCTTACAACATGAGGGCAGACAGTACAGTTACATTACAGGAGGAATTTAGAGGGCCCCGCTCATTAGAGCTTACAATCCAGTACTCACTTATGCCCCCCTAGTAGCACTAATTGGTGCACAGAAGGAAGCGCTTGCTTACACCATTACATACATAGAAAAGAACTCTATGTGCCCTGTTCACACCCTGCTGTCTGGTGAGGTGCAGAAAACCACACTACGTGGTTAACAAGCTAAGCAGAACTTGTTTAACCACTTGACCTGCAGAAGATTTTTTTTTACCCCCTTCATGACCAGGGCATGTGCCATTTAGCACTGCTATTACCAGCAACTGAGCGGTCATGAAATACCATACACAAAATTAAATGTTTATCATTAACACAAATAGAGCTTTCTTTTGGTGGCACTTGATCACAACTGGGGGTTTTTTTTTTCTTCGTAATAAAATGTAAAAAAGATGACATTTAAAAAAAAAAAAATTGTATTACTCAAGAAAAAAAATTTCCTGGTCATGTTTTGCCCAAAATATCTTCTATTACAAGTTTTTTTTTTTTTTTTTAAACAGTGTGAAAGTTTTAGCATCTACGAACTGTGATATACTGGAATTTACACAGCTATAGACGCTATACTGGCAGGCAATTTGGCACCAACACACTGGCTGGGAGGGTCACTGACGTTGCTACTAATAGTGATCAGTAATACTGTACACCAACACTGGCTAGGAAGGAGTTTGCATCTATTCTAGGGGTTACTGTGTGCTGCTTATATGTCCTAATCTGGCTGTTTTTTCCTTGCTTTTCAGGGAGAAGAAACAGCCAGATTACAAACACAACTGTGCTGCACAAACAGAACTCTGATTCCAATCACAGCACAGGTAGGCCTACAAACCTGGAAGCAAGCCAGCAAACATGTACGTTGCTGTGCCTGGCCCCAGTATATTTACAGTGGTGTCAGGCTACAGTTTAATTTTTATATATATATATATATATATATATATAGGCACTGGTACCATTTACAGTTACTAGAGTGTGGCATGATTAATCATTACAAAAGTCATCTCAATTCAGACTACAGGCATCATTCAGATATCAATTGCAGGTGGCGATTCTGTGCACGATAAGAACAATCATAGCAGCAGTTCCGCCACTTGATCATTCTTATAGGGGAGGGGACGTCCCCCCTCCCGCCGCTTCTCTGGGCTCTCCCGTGCCATCGGGGGACGCAGAGAGAGAATCGAATGACGGCCATAGAGATTTCCAGTGACCAGATGGTCACCAGTCATCTCTATGACCTTGGGAGGCCCGGGCGCGATATTATGTCACACCTGGACCCCGCATGTAAACAAAGCCGCGATTGCAGCTGTCATCATGAGATTGATGAATTTTATTTTTCCCGATCTCCTGCTTTACACCCTGGAGGAGAGATGTGGGGTCTTATTGACCCTGCATCTCTCTATAAAGAGGACCTGTCATGATAGATTCCTTTTACAAGGGATGTTTACATTCCTTGTAATAGAAATAAAAGTGTGTATATATATATATATTTTAAACGCCACTGTCTCTGGTAGCTCATGCTCAGAAGTCCCGCCCACATATGTAAACGCCGTTCAAACCACACGTGAGGTATCGCCGTATGCATTAGAGCGAGAGCAACAATTCTAGCACTATACCTCCAACTCTAAAAAAATTAATATTAAAGCGTCGCCTATGGAGGTTTTTAAGTACCGAAGTTTGGCGCCATTCCATGAGTGTGCGCAATTTTAAAGCGTGACCTGTTGGGTATCTATTTACTCGGCGTATTATTATCTTTCAACTTATACAAAAAAATTGGGCTAACTTTAGAGCCCATTCACACAGGGGCAACACGACTTCCAGCCCGATTTTATGAGGCAACTCAGACACGACTTAAAAATTAATCACAGCGCAACCTGGATCTACTTACAAGGCAACTCCAAGTTGCCTGCAGGACAGGAGACATTCCAGTGGCAAATTAAACAAGAATCAGCTCTGTGGGAGGGAGGGGGGAGGGAGAGGTTTGCCTGATAAATGTATGTTATCTTCCTGGAGAGTTGCTCCTATTAAGACAGTGAGAGGCGACTCCCATTGAAATTAATGGTTACAGGTCGCCTAGGAGTCGGATTGAAGTAGTACAGGGACATTTTTTGAAGTCGGAGCGACTGCAGTAGTGTGCATAAGGACGGCTCCATTGACTTACATTGATTTCTTCAGCCAGCGCGACCTGAGGCGACTAGGGGCGACCTGGGGCGATTTGGAGTCGGATCCAAAGACGCCCCTGTGTGAATGGGCTCTTACTGTTTTGTTATTTTTTAATTCATGAAACTTTTAAATAAAAAAAAAAAAAAAAAAGCATTTGAAAAATTGCGCCAATACCGTGCGAGATAAAAATTTCCAATGACTGCCATTTTATTCCCTAGGGTGTCTGCTAAAAAAAAACCCATATATAATGTTTGGGGGGTTCCGGGTAATTTTCTAGCAAACAAATGATTTTTACATGTAGGAGAGAAGTGCCAGAATAGGCCCGGTATTGAAGTGGTTAAGGACCAGTTCACACCAAACGCAGTTCCGTACAGTTTTGTGCGCATTTTTCTGCACTAAAAATGCATGCAGTGGGCGGTCTGGAACTGGTTAAACTGAATTAATTTACAGGCTGAAGATAATCACTTTTGATCTGTAAATGAACAAAGATGCAATGTTTTTAAACATTACTCTTTCAGCGCTGAGCAATGTTGTTAGGGCCAGTTCACACCAGACGCAGTTCCGTGTGCTTTTTTTTCTGCACAAAATGCACAGCGTTTTCAATGTATTCTAATGGCTCTAGTTCACACCATGCAGTCAGTTTCCGGTGCACAGCTCTGCTGTGTGAAGCAACGTACCTGTACGTTGTCCGAGCTCCATGGCGAACACCACCGGTGACCCGCTCCGATTGGACACAGCGGGAGCATCAGCAGCAGTAACATTTATACTGTGAGACACCAAGGTCCCCAAAAAGTGTCACTTAATTGGTCCACCATGTCCCTCTAAAAACCACTGATCACCACCATTACTAGGTTTAAAAAAAGTCCCTAAATTTATCCCATACTTTGTACACGATAACTTTTGCACAAACCAATCAATATATGCAAATTGAGTTTTTACCAAATATGTTGCAGAATATATATTGGCCTAAACTGATGAAGAAATTAGATTTATTTTTTTAAACATTTATTGGATTTTTTTTAGGGCTGAAACTAAATTAATTACAATTTTCATAATCTGCCAGTAACAATGGGTTTTAAAAAATGAAAATAAGCCATTTTATAGTACAAAAAGAGCAAATAATCGCTACGGTTATTATATTAATACGAAAAATCTTTGTACATTGGCTGAATGAAAGAATGCTTGTTTGAAGTTCACTTGCTTTTAACATTCAGTTTAAAATGAATGTAATTTCTGAATGAAAACCACATCCACTGTCTGAAAATTCCTTTGACCAAGAAGTTCTCTTTCTAAACTTTTGTCACTGTGGTTGAAAACGAACGTCGATTTGACCCCACTGACTATTAGAAAATCAAATGTTTTTTTGAAGGAAGACGTATGGCCAGCATATAATATTACATGTTTTTTTTTTTTCCTTTAAATAAAAAAATAATTGATCTGAGTCTGATAATTTACCAGATTCACCCTCTAATAGTATATACAGTATATTTGTCAGTTATTCTCAGAGTGGATTAGAGATTTTGCTCCCTAACCAAATAGTTGGTTATTTATATTTACCACTTCATAGGGATATTTAATAAAAAAATTTTTTTTAACTTTACATATTAACTATATACACCACACTTAAGGTTATTAACCGATTAATCAAATAAAATCGGCCAACTAATCGATTATGCAAATAGTTGCAGCCCATGTTTTATAGTAAAGTAGAACATATTTTTCAAAATGGTTGCACTTTATAGTGCAAAGAAAACTGCAGAGGCGATAATACCAAAAGAAAGCTCTATTTGTGGGGAAAAAGGACAATTTTGTTTGGGCACAATTTTAAAAGTAACAGCGTGGATTCGCAAAAAAAAAAAATTGGCCTCAAATCTTCTAGGGCTGGCTGAAGTGGCTAAAGCAACCTTGTCAAGTAAAAATAAAGTTGTTTAACCCCTTAATTTACTCTAATCAGCCGTATTCTCAATTATTAAAACCTTTCATTTTTACACCCTTAACATACACGTTTTACATTGAAAAACAATGCGCTAAATTAAATTTGTGAAATAACTTTTCAATGTTTTGCACGAGGAGATTTGTGCCAAAACCAAAAGATGCACTTGGCTGAAAACAATCCAATATAAAAATATATTTTATAGTTGACTTTTTGATTATCTATATAAAATAGTAAGCCATTAGCACAAAAAAAAATATATACCTTTAAAAATGCTATGTATGTCTGCACACTGGTCTGTTGGGCTTCCATTGTGGTGTTCAAAATCCTGCTTGCTGTATTTTTTGGTCAGGGATAAAAATAAAAAGCCTCCCAGTTTAAAATGTATTGAAAATGCAACGGTGTTATGTTTGATGCAGTTTGCCATGAAAAAACACACAACAGGGCTGAAACTAATCGACAACCGATTATGAAACTAGTTAGCCATTTTCATAATTGATCAGCTGATTAGTTGTAAAGTGAAAATCTTTCATGCTAATGAGTAAAAGAATAAGTGATGGAGGAAAGGAGTGCAAAAACTAGTAGTGTTCACCTTACACATTTAGTGAGAGATTATATATGAGATAGATCTATCTGTGTGTGTTCTCACACTAAAGGCAAACAAACTCCAATCACTAAAGTGCATCAGTGTCAACAAGAGTAAAGGTAAACAAATACACTAAACAGCGATCTTAATCATGATAAATTGCTATAACAAGCAAAATAAAGTGCAAAATCAGCAATAAGTGCAATCAATATTGTGGTGGTATAGAAACCTGTACAATAAATGCTGGTAAATGCCAAAGAAAATAAATATGAATCCTGGTAAATAAAGGATGGCTTTGTATCAAAGTCTCTTGATGGTATGGGGTATACAAAAGGGGCAAGGTAAGAACCAATGGAAGCTGTATCAAGGCTGGTTCAAATCAGAGTAGCTGTGACATATGTGACTCCCGGTGTCAATAGGGTATCCCAGAACTCTCACCTCTATATGGAGTGAATAGGCATCAACTGTAATCTCCTCCTTCCTGCTGGATGTCCCGACTATTGTCCTATATATCCACTCCTCACATGGATGTCCCTTTACCTAGGGGGAATAGCTCCAGAGATGGTCATCTTACTAGTCCTCCAGGTACTTCCGGTTTAGAGTGACCTCGCCTTCCCTACGTCACGTGCCTCGTGACATCAGGGGGAACCTGATGGTGTTTATATAGTTTAAAAAAAGGGAAGCGATTGTTCAGCCATTTTCTTGTAGCCTATTGGGTGTATATGGACACCGCCATACTTGAGGATATTAGACACTGCGGAGTCGCAATTCTAAGGAACAATTATTCTCTCAGACTAATTAAAATTCCTGCGCTTCCCCCAGCTTATAGCAAAATGTTAGCCTGGAATCTGTGTATCTAGAGGGGGACTAAAATATGTATCCAATTGATATTAAAAACAGTCCCAAACACATACGGACTACAGCGGTCTGACTAATTAAATGTATTATGGGACAGCAAAAGAACATCACCTACTTGTACAATATTAAGTATGATTGGAATTCATTTCTCATACTAATAAAGATGCAAGTGTGCATATACAAATACATTTAAATGATCAATAAAAAAAAAAAGTTAAAAAAGGGACATCCATGTGAGGAGTGGATATATAGGACAATAGTCGAGACATCCAGCAGGGAGGACCTAACAGAGGAATGAGGAGATTGCAGTTGATGCCTATTCACTCCATATAGGTGGTGAGAGTTCTGGGAGACACCGGGAGTCACATGTCACAGCTACTCTGATTTGAACCAGCCTTGATACAGATGCCATTGGTTCTTACCTTGCCCCTTTTGTATACCCCATACCATCAAGAGACTGAAATAAAGCCACCCTTTATCTACCAGGACTTTTATTCTACAGGTTTCTATACCACCACAATATTGAATTTGCACTTATTGCTGATTTTGCACACATTGATTTGAACTTTATATTTATTTTGAGTTATAGCAATTTCTCATGATTAAGATCGGTTATTTAGTGCATTGTTTACCTTTATAGCCGATTAGTTGACCTGAACGCATCATTTGTTTACACATCAGGAAATACAGTGCAGCACACATACAGCCAAGTACACTGTCCATACATGTCAGTAAGGGTCTGAATGTGAAAGGAGCACCTCCTGGGACATGTGGTCCTGACAGGAAGCGAGTGGTTCTAAAAGCAGTTTTTTTTAACCTTACTATTTGGCTCCTCCTGCCTTCAGAGTGCTGACATCTGTGGGGGACCACAGAAGAGAAGAATCAGGGCTGCTCTGTGCAAAACCATTACAGAGCAGGCAAGTATAAAATAGATATATTTTAGTTACACGTTAAATAAAGATTCCCGTCATATAGCTTCATGTCTAACTCCTAGTTAAAATGCAACTATAACACTGTCTCACCAGTATAAAAACCCTTATAGTGGCAATTTGCTTTTTTGTACTATAAAAAGCCAATTCTAGTTTAACCCCATTTTACCAGGTGATACAAAAAACAAAAGCATACTGCCGCTACTAAATGTGTTAGGCCTGGTTCACACCTATGCTCTTTTTTTTGAAGAAATGCTCTACAGTTCCATTAACATGGTTTCCTATGGGACACGTTCACATCTATGCTTTTTTTCCCCAGTCGCTGCGGATTTGGAAAGGGTCAAGGACTTCTCAACACAACTGCTTTTTTGGTTCAATAGACTAATGGAGAAACTACAGAAAAGCATTTAGTGCATTGTTGCCACGATTTGTATTTTTTTAATCTGCGAAAATAAAATTAGCCAAAAGAACGAAAAAATAAAAAAAAATAAAACCTATTCTACTTTGAATTTTCCCCATCACTGCGGTTGAAACCGGTCGATTTGACCGCACCAACAATTAGAAAATCGAACAAAGGTTCCTAAAAGTAATGTTTTTTTGAAGGAAGACTTGTTTTTTTGTATGGCCAGCATAAGTGACAGCAGGTGCAGATAGATTTTATCAAGCCACATATTACAAAGGTAATATTACAGTTATGTCTTGAAACCTGCAAAAAAAACAACCTGTCTTTAATTCGCTTCTCTCCCCCCCAAAGAAAAAAATAATCTGGGTGATATTTACCAAATTCAAACTTGCTAGTATACACAGCATCTCTTCTGTGTTATTACCAGGAGAGATTTTGTTTCCCCTAACCATATAGTTGGTTATTTACCACTACATAGAGACATTTAATTGCCTTTTATTTTAAACTGTACAAACTAAATTATAGACACTTTTAAAGGTTGTTATCCAATTGGTTACAATAAAATCAGCCAACTAATTGATGAAAATAGTTGCAGCCCTACACCATAAGCACTGGTACAATCGTGACAAAAGCACATGCCTTTTTGGTGCCATTATCAGGCACCCTTTTATCAGTCGAATGCCGATACCATTTTCAGCACATCTCTACTTTGTACCATTTGCGACAGCTGAAGTAGAAACCAAAAAAAGTTGCAGTAGGCATAGAGTAAAAAAAAATAAAAAAAACTTAAATGGTATTTTTTTTATTTTACACATTACATTTCTTTGAAGCAAAGCTTACTTGGTCTTATTTTAGTGCCATCTTTAGAATTTAATGTTCAGGGGTTATAAATCTTTAATATAAAGAAAGTTCAGAATTATGATCCTTATGCCAAGCAAAAAAAATTGTGATTCTCATTTTATCTAGAATCGTGCAGCTCTAATAACTTCCAAGTGAACTGCATGCAGCCACACTTCTAATGCAGATTGCTTCTGCATCAGTGTTACCCACACAAAGCAGTAAACTTACTGGCACAGCCATTCACTTGTATTGGTGGCTGTAAGCAGCACCTTGGGAAAGTGCTGGAATTTCTCACTAGGAGTGACTTATGTAAAGCATCCCGTTTCCATGAGACCTTTGACTCCGGAAAGGTTTGTGGCTCTTCAGCCCAGTTTTACACCGTTAGAGTTGTTACCATTAAACCCTATAATGTGCATTTAGATTAAACCACAAAGATTCAGCGAGATCCCCATAAAATAAAGGTGTGAAGTTTTGGACTTTGTGGCCTCTATTCCCATCTCCACATTTACATCATTATAAATAATGAGTACAGAGTTCAGAATATGCAGACCGAACAGGTGTTTAATAGAATAGTTACAATACTTGTTGTGCCCGCCTTGTAGCAGACATAGTCCATAAAAAGAGCATTTTACATTGGCATAGAGAAAAACCTAGGAGAAATCTCCCACCTGTCCAACTTAAAGCACATGGTGTGCAATGTCCAAAGAACAGGAACAAATATAACAAACACTTGTATTTTTTTTTTATTAGGCGCATGTTTAACTTCACCCATCCCATGACTCAACCAGTAAAATTTACCCCAGAAAAAAAAAAAAAAAAAAACCCAGTACAAAAAAAAAAAAATTGGTCTGCGCAATAAAAAAAAAAAAAATAACGACTTTACATGAGTTTAAAACCTATTAGAAATAAAAGCAAAAAACAATTTGTATAGAAAGGACTTCCGGAGCCGTAACATCACAGGGAAAAAGAAAAAGGACTGGATTAACTTGTATCCATCTGTAAAAAGGAACAAAAATCCACATTAGAGGCAGGAAAGGCCACAATCACTTTACACAGCTGTTATATACATCACATGCCAACAGGCACTAGAACAGCTGCAGCTACACAATTGTCAACTTACACAGCTTGGGGGGGGGGGGGTTGGGCAGGGTGGCTTATACCAGCAAGTACTGAATAGTCACACGGACCCTTTCAAATTTTTCGAACGTTAAGGGTATTATATAGTCATGTCAGATTCCACAAGGGAAGATGGTGGGTGCTTTAAACAAGTGCCCTTTCTGACAGATTTACTAAAAAACTGGTGCAATCAGGAGCTGCACCAGTTTCAGTAAATCTGGACCCATGGTGGTGGGGGGCAGGGGGCCAGTGCAGTCATCCTGGCACACAGGGAGTGCCATAATGTAAACAGGAGCTGCGCAGTGTACATTCTACAAGGGGCTGCTGATAAGTATTGCCATGCAAGTGCCGCTTCTGCAATAAAGACTGCCTGGTCACAATTTCCTCAACTTTTGTTCCACTTTAACACTTAGAGGTCTTGTCCCTGCCCCAGCCTGTGATTGGACAGTGAAGGAAGAATTGATGAGCCTCTTGTCAGCGTGCTCCTTGGCATTGCAGAACCAGAAAGGCTAGAACCAGGGTTCTGCTGGGACTGTACAGCCATCAGGTTTGCCTTTAAAATGCACCCCATGTGTACCAATCTTTATATTCATATGCACTGTAGATTTGTATGTAGTAGAGAAGCATGCAGGCTTTTTAAGCAACTGCACTTGCCAAAACAGTCCTCTTCAGAATTCTAGTTAACACCCTGAGGCATACAGTACTATGACAACAGTAGGAGGAAACAGACCTGTTTCCTATGCAAACTTGGGCAGTTTTTAAAGCTACTCAAATCAGGATAAAAATCTCACTTGGAAAGGCAGCTCCCATTGCAATCAACACACTGCAAGTAGGTGCACAGATTAAGTTACATGAGCCAACTGGTACTTACACGAGCATTGTAGGCATCAAGCTGTGCATCCAGCTCCTCTGCCGATAACTGCTGCTTTGTGTTTCTTCCTGCACCCCGTCCACGGCCCCGGTTTCCTCTGCCACCTCCTCTCCTGTTTCCACCACCAGCACTAAAGCTAATAGCACCTCGTGGCCTCGTCAATCCACCCCTAGCAGACCTGTAAAGATCAATATGCAGACCAGTGAGTCAATTGTGGTTATGAATAAAGGAGAAACTTCTTAAACAGATCACAAGATGCTACTTACGTTTGTATAGGTCTCCTCTGTGATTCAATCTGTGATGTGACCAACTGGATGTTCATGGGGCGACCATCAAGTGGTACCCCATTATACTGCTTCATTGCCTTTAGTGCATCGGCTTTTCTTTCAAAGTGCACATCAGCCGTTCCCAAACTCCTGCCGGACCTGTCATAGTGTACAGCTGCTTTCTTTAGTGTACCGAATTCTGCAAACAGTTCCTGGAAGACAAGAAATTAGTGCACCTTTACTATACAAGCTAGAGAAACTGGACAACATAATAAATGACAGATTCCATCAGCTGTGCCAACTGCTTAAAGCTCATTTACCCCAAAACACAAATATTGCAGCTAGACCAGAGATATGCAATTAGCGGTCCTCCAGCTGTTGCCAAACTACAAGTCCCATCATGCCTCTGCCTCTGGTTGTCATGCTTGATGCTGTCAAGAGTCTCGCTATGCCTCATGAGACTTGTAGTTTGGCAACAGCTGGAGGTCCGCTAATTGCATATCCCTGAGCTAGACTATTCTCAGGTCCCCCCTTTCATTTTCACCTGTGAACACTTCCTGTCAGTCGGTGGTTACTCACATTTAATTGCATCTATGAAGGGTACTGTGATAAGTCATAGGCTGGACTTTGCACAGGGTTTTGTTAAACTCCATTATATGATGATAGATGGGACTGGTAGGTAGACGGATACACATATTATCTTCAGCTCACAGAAAGTAAAAACAGACACTGGCACCCAAAGGAAATTTAAGGATTGGCTCTGGTGAGGTCATTGTTGGATCCCTGGAGAGCCAAGTGTCTTTTATTATTTAAATCTTTTATTTAGAAAGCGTCTTTTTAGATCAGCAGCTACAGTATTTGTAGCTGCTGGCTATTTGGGGGGAGACTGGAGCTCCTTATAAAAAATTAAGAAAAGTCATACAAAAAACGACTAAGTTTATACAAAAAGGGTGCCTACAGAAGAATCAATGCACTTCCAGGGTGGCAGAGGGGACGAAAATATTAATTGGTAAAAGGTGGCACAGGACAGAATTTTCACATTAGGTTTCCATATATGTATGACTACCTGGGCAGAGAAAGGACATCAGGGATCAAACTGTGCCAAGCTGCATTAGGAGCCATGTTCTCAATCTTCCAAAGAAATGACTAGTTCCTGCAGAGGTAGCTGGCCTTCCAGCTGTTGCCAAACTAAAAAAGTTCCATCATGCACCTCTGGGAGTCAGGCCTGTGACTGTCAGTCTGCAATACCTCATGGGACTTGTAGTTCTGCAACAGCTGGAGGGCTGAAGTTTGCCTACCCCTGTTCGAGGAACACAACACCTACGGAATGAATCATGTATAGTTTGTAGAATTCACCTCCGTAACATCTCTAAAAGTCACCCCTTTTTAAACAAATTAAACCACCACCCTTGTTATCTCTCGCCTTGACTATTGCAACTCGCTTCTTATTGGCCTACCTCTCCATAGGCTATCCCCTCTTCAGTCTATCATGAATGCTGCCGACTTATCCACCTTACCAACCGCTCAGTGTCTGCCAAACCGCTGGTCCAACCCTTACACCGGCTCCCGATCACCCAGCGAATTATATTCAAAATACTAACCACAACCTAAAAAGCCATTCACAACTCTGCCCCGAGCTACATCACCAGTCTAGTCTCCAAACATATCCCAAACTGTCCTCTCCGCTCTTCTCAAGACCTCCTATTGCAGGCTCCCGTCTCCTCCCATGCTTGTCTCCCGGATTTCTCCAGAACCTCTCCCATCCTCTGGAACTCACTACGTCAACCTGTCCAGCTATCCCCTACTCTTGCTACCTTCAGGCGATCCTTGAAAACTCAGCTCTTCAGGTAAGCCAATCACATCTCCAACTAATCGTACCACTTCCATCAGCTCATTCCCCAGTTACCTTTTGTACCACCTGCCCCACCCTATTAGATTGTAAGCTCTTCTGAGCAGGGCCCTCTTAATCCTCTTGTATTTTATTGTATTGTAACTGTATTGTCTCCCTTTTATATATTGTAAAGTGCTGCGTAAACTGTTGATAATATCTGCGTTGATCAGGTAAGGGATTCCAGACAAACCAATGCAGGAGGAAACTTACATTAAACTGAATTTTTATTATGCATCCCCCCCCCCCCCCCCCCCAATATGAAAGCACATCTAAGACGAGCTCACTGTCTTTATAGTGGGGAACCTGACCTAGAAACTCATCACAATGACCGATTTCAGAGCACCCCCTAAAAGGAACTCTTGTAAACCTCAGAGTTAAGCAAGCGTCTGTTGCAAGTACACACAAGTGCTGCCCTGTTGCTATGGGTTACTGCTTGCATTTGTCACATTAAACCCCAAAAAGTGTATTTACCTGGATATCTGCATCTGAAACCCCAAAGTCCAGATTGGAAACAAGCAGTTTTCCTCCGGTCTCCACTCCAGCGCCACCCCCGAATCCGCTTTCAAACAGGTCATGCTGCCACTTGTCTGGGAGCTGCTTGGGCTGAAAAAACAAGAAAGCAAATTAGGATGGGATACACGGAAGACAAAACACTGTTCCCTGATGTGTCAATGGTGTCCAGCCACCACACAAGGACTGTTCATACATGTCTGACCACCAATCCTTCAATACTGCATACAACCCACTAGTGTGCCAGCTGGTACCAACATCGTTCTGGCACAAGTCATACCAATGATGAGTCGCTCCCTCCTTTGCAATCACACATTTGGCTCCAGTTTGTCAAAATGTAATTCTTATGCAAGGAACCACATGCATCATACCACAGCAACACATTACTGAGTTGAGGACCACCCAAGTCTTTGTCAGCATGTTCTGCACATGGTTAAAACTCCTCTCCCCAATGTTGACTTGTTGCTATAGAAATACAAGAAGTTCATAAGAAAGCCAGCAGTCTATTGAGGATTCTTTTGCAAAAAGAGCCATATGCCAACTTTTCTCCTGTGATACCATTAAAAAGAATAAGACACACATAGCAAGCCATGTACTGCAA
Source organism: Rana muscosa (assembly GCA_029206835.1). Classification (NCBI taxonomy): domain Eukaryota; kingdom Metazoa; phylum Chordata; class Amphibia; order Anura; family Ranidae; genus Rana; species Rana muscosa. The sequence continues at coordinate 32,587,891 of CM055128.1, forward strand.
AACCTCATGGGATGCAATTCTAGCAAAACTGCCTGCTTTAACTACAATCAACAGGGAAACTGGCACAGAGGGCAAACGCCCATTATTCAGACAAGTAAAGGTTGAGTTTTGGTGAGAACGGGCAGATGTTATATCTTCTGGCACTGACCAAAAAATAAAAATGATAAAAAGCACATTCTCTTGAGTACCGTAGATAAAACCTGGAGCAGTATACGGCCTTTCCACATCCCAACACCTTTTTTCTATGAAAGTCAGTCAATATCTGAGATCATAGCTATGGCTGTATACACTGCACTACTTCAGATCCTTACCTGGCTGTGCTGCATGCTTATCAAGCGGATCTTCTGTGGACCTCGGCGTTTTGCAGATTATGGGGATCACTACAGAACAAGTGTCAAAAGCTTCTCATTTTACCCCATCTGTGCTAGATGACCCACAACGCAACCCAACAGATTCTGAGGGCCTGGTGGTGTTCAGAGTGGCAAGAAACCGTCATGCAAGGGCCAGTTCTTCGCTTTTTTTTCTGCACAAAATGCATGCACAGTGTTTTCCATGTATTCCAGTGGCTCTAGTTCACACTATGCAGTCAGTTTCTGCATGGTGTGAACTAGAGCCAACAAGAGCCATTGGAATACATTGAAAACATGTGCACAAAACTGTACAGAACTGCATCTGGTGTGAACAGGCCCTTACAGTAAATGAGGGAATGACATGGGAGAACACACCTGTAGGCAGTTTGGGTCTGATAGGTCTATTCCAGTAATCACAGAAGCTGTACCACTGTCAGGAGACCAAGCTGTCATCTAACCTAGGTATCCATACTTATTTACTGGACACTGAGCATGCCACATCCCTGAAAACCTTACTGCACATGGCATGTACTATAGTAGTTTGATTTATCTATGGATTGCATCCTGTCAAAGTAGCAGATGAGAGAAAATACACACAGATATCTATACATGTATACATACACCGTTATTGCTTATATAGTGATGATCAGGTTTCTGATTCATGAAAAACTTGCTTATGCTCTGCGATTGGCTACAGCTAATCACATGGTATAGGCAGCCAGGTACCATGTGATTGCCTTGGGTCAACAGATCAAACATAAGCAAGCTATTCATTAGAAGAAAGCCATGACAGGTTTACACTGTTATGTGATCGCTATGACCAACAACAATCACATGGTACTCAGTTACTGGTGGACACAGTAGGGTGTGCTGCGGGCTCCCAACATGGAAAAGGCACACTCCGATACACACGTAACCTGCAGGTGGAGCAAAAATAAAGATTCTGCCATCTATATGCAATTTTGATGTTACTGTCAAACAGGCACATGGCTGAAATGTATAACCCCCCCCCCCCATGGAGTGATTTCTACAAGGGCAAGCGTTACACTAGTTAATGCTCCCCACAGGACAGTTCTAATACACTCCACTGATCTTCTGGAGAATCTTATGTATCCAACACTTACAGGTGTGTCAGACAACCCCCCCTCCCTACACATGGTGCCCCCTGTCAGCGCCTACATCACCACCGGGTCCTGTAACGATGGGTGAAAGGAATGAGCATCAGACCCTCCTGCAATTGTTATATATTTAAAAAAAAAAAACTATAAAGATCAGAGTAAAGCTGAGGATGGGTGGTGGGTGAAGGATTCGCCATTTTTTATCTTCAAATAAAACAAGATCACAATGCATCTCTGTATCCAATGCAGCTGACGAGTGAGCTGTACAGACATTGTATCCAATCACAACGCTGTAGCGAGTCCCAAGTCACCAAAGTGTAGCTGCTACACAGCTGTCCGAGTCAGAATTGTGTCAAATGTTTTCATGTGAAGGATGAAATTTTCTTCCCAAATGAAGAGATTTTGCAGCAGGTGCAGATCACCTGACATCTATTACAGATAAAAAGGTCAGCCTTTGGCAATTCTACCTCACCTGCAGAGCGCAGTCATGAAGCCTAGAGGGACCTGCTGGCCAGTTTTACATCTGCGTTTTATTCCTAAAGTCACTGCTGGATCACCTGTAACCCTTTCCTGTCCTCTGCAGCCTTTTAATCAGGTCTTAAAGTTAGTAGGGGCTTTGCAAGGACCATTGTGGCACCATGATTGGCAGTCAATGGTCACGTGATCAAGAGCATATCCTATCAGCTCTCCATCACAACTAGAGACCGAGACCTGTCAGTGACCGCTCGGTCAGTGTGCTGTGAGCGTACTCTGCAAAAACCTCAGCCGCCATGCACACATGTCCAGCATTTGGATACTAAGGCCTACCCACCTTGCTGCCACGTGTGACATTGTTAAGAGGTTTATGTTCTAAAACCTGTCCCTGTGTATCACCAACAGTGTATGCTCTGTACTTATCACCAATAGTAGTCCTCACCATCTATGTCCCTGCTGGGACAAGTAACCCCTGTATTGGACCTGGTGACTTTTGTAAAAAGCTTTACAGCCAGCCCAAACTAAAGAATCCAATGGGAACTCCCTGTCCCAGCAACTTCCTGCCGACACAAACCACAAGAAAATCTCCCTGCTGGGACAGAGAATATAAGGAAGAGGTAAACCTGTCACCTTAAGTGTTAGTTCACCTTTACAGAAGGAAATGGTAAAAAAAAGGTGAACATTGTACACCCCCCCCAGCTGGTCCAATGGTTGGGGGGGGGGGTGAAATCCTCTGTGCAGCACATCCGTGATGATCAGGGCAATGCTGTGATCAAGCCAACCAATCCGCATTACTCTGATCTTTCTTGAAGTGTTACGAAGAGAAGAGGGAGATGAACAGGGATTGCACAGAGAAGGGATTTCAAAATTCCTGGACTGTTGTGCTGTCAATGCCCACCGAGCTGGTCCAAAGGTCCAGGAATTCTGAAATCCCTGCTCATCTCCCTCTTCGTAACACTTCAAGAAGGATCAAAGCTAGAGGTCGACCGATATGGGTTTTTCGCTGGCCGATGCCGATATTTAGAAATTTGGGCGGCCGATGGCCGATTTAAAAAAAAAAAAAAACCCTCACCCACTCCACTCCTTCCTGCTTACTCCCGTCACTCTAGCACACACTTGATGTCCTCAGTACAGATGGCACTGGCAGGTGGCACTGGTTTGGAACTGGCAGGTGGCACTGGTGTGGAACTGGCAGGTGGCACTGGCAGGTGGCACTGGCTTGGAACTGGCAGGTGGCACTGGTGTGGAACTGGCAGGTGGCACTGGTGTAGAACTGGCAGGTGGCACTGGTGTAGAACTGGCAGGTGGCACTGGTGTAGAACTGGCAGGTGGCACTGGTGTAGAACTGGCAGGAGGCACTGGTGTAGAACTGGCAGGAGGCACTGATTAGCACTGGCAGGAGGCACTGATTAGCACTGGCAGGAGGCACTGATTAGCACTGGCAGATGGCGTTGGTTTGGAACTGGCAGGTGGAACTGGCAGGTGGCACTGGTTTGGAACTGGCAGGTGGCACTGGCAGGTGGCACTGGTGTGGAACTGGCAGGAGGCACTGATTAGCACTGGCAGGAGGCACTGATTGGCACTAGCAGATGGCGCTGGTTTGGAACTGACAGATGGCACTATTGGCACTGGCAGGTGGCACTGATTGGCACTGGTTTGGAACTGACAGATGGCACTGGCAGGTGGCACTGGTTTGGAACTGACAGATGGCACTATTGGCACTGATTGGCACTAGCAGGTGGCACTTGTTTGGAACTGACAGATGGCACTAGTTTGGGACAGATGGCACTGATTGGCAGTGGCGCTGGCTGGCGGTGGCGGGCGGCGCTGGCTGGCGGTGGCGGCGCTAGCGGCGGCGGGCGGCGCTGGCTGGCGGCGGCGGGCGGCACTGGCTGGAGGCGGCGGGCGGCACTGGCTGGAGGCGGCGGGCGGCACTGGCTGGAGGCACTGACAGATTGCACTGATTTTGCAGACCCAGCAGCTAAATTACATCAGCCAATGATTGGGCTGCTTTAGAAAGGGGGCGGGGCCACATACACATAGCGACCCGCCCAGATACCATCCCATTAGCTGGTGTAATATAGCTGCTGGGTCCCGCCCACCCCGGCCGGGTCCCGCCCACCCCGACATCGAGCTGACAGCTCCTCTCTCTCTCTCTCTCTCTCTCCTTTCTGCTCACACACTCAGCGGCTCTGGCTGCATCAAGCGCCGCGCTGAGTGTGTGAGCAGAGAGGAGAGAGAGACAGAGAGGAGCTGTCAGCTCGATGTCGGGGTGGGCGGGACCCAGCAGCTATATTACACCAGCTAATGGGATGGTATCTGGGCGGGTCGCTACGTGTATGTGGCCCCGCCCCCTTTCTAAAGCAGCCCAATCATTGGCTGGTGTAATTTAGCTGCCGGGTCCCGCCCACCTCCGACATCAAGCTGACAGCTCCTCTCTGTCTCTCTCTCCTCTCTGCTCACACACTCAGCGCGGCGCTTGATGCAGCCAGAGCCGCTGAGTGTGGAGAAGGAAGAATGAGCGGAGGTCAGTCTGAAATATCGGCCTAATCTTGATAATAAATCGGCCGATGCCGATTTATCAAAAATGGCCAAATATCGGCCGATATATCGGCCAGCCGATATATCGGTCGACCTCTAATCAAAGCATTACTCTGATCCTTCTTAAAGTGTTGCGAAGAGAAGGAGATGAGCAGGGATTTCAAAATTCCTGGACTGTTGGACCAGCTCAGTGGGCATTGACGGCACATCACCCATAGACCCAAGTACAGCAGCACCTCGATGGGGGGGGGTGACAGTACAAGGCGTTCACCAGCATCCCACAGTTTCTAAGGGTCAGCTCACACCAGACATTGTGGCATGTACATTCCTGTATGATGCGATTTCAGCCCATTTTAGCAGGGTTTCTCCAGCATAAGACCGCTGCCAAAAAAACAGAAAAATAACGATAAAAAAAAACCCTGAAATGTTCCTAAACATGAACAGTGTGCGAATGAGGCCCAAACGCAAAGACTTTGCTGAAAGACTCAACCTGATTGGAGAAGTTTCATCTCCCATCAGTCCTAAGCTGGGACAGCCATCACCCTCCCTACCCCCTGGTCCCACCGCAGACGCTGTGCCGTATTGGGAAGCCGAACTCCAGGTAGAGGACGGATCCACTGGGGGCCAGAGTCGTGACTTACACCAATGTTTCTCAACTCCAGTCCTCAAGTTACCCCCCAACAGGTCTTGTTTTTTTTTTAGGATATCCCTCAGATGAAACAGCTGTGCTGATTACTAAGGCGGTGAAACTGAGCAAATCACAGCAAGCCTGAAAACACAATCTCTTGGTGGGTACTGGAGGTCAGAAACATTGTCTAATGCTGGATAGATACTATACAATTTTCTTTAGATTTACCAAAACCATTGAATATGAGGTCATACCTAAACACTTTCTAATTGGATGCAATCAGAGCCTTGCACTACATAGCTGAAGATAAGCGAACAAAAGTTGTATAGTGTGTATCCAGCTTTACACGGCGCTATAGACTCCCTGTGATGATTAGCTATCCATGTAATAAGCCTGGGGTAGCAACCTCGGCCCTCCAGCTGTGGAGCAACTACAAATCCCATCATGCCTCTAGGAGTCATGCCCGTGATTGTCAGGGTCTTGCAATGTCTCATGGGACTTGTAGTTTCAAAACAGCTGGAGGAAACAAGGTTGCCTACCCCTGTCTTTCATGACACTACAGCGCCACCACCAGGATAACGGGCTCCATAGGCCTGGGATAAGCAATGGGAGCTCAGATGTCACCAACACCCCCTGAACAATCCTGGGTTGGGGGGGGGGTCTCCATCATACGTACTAATGGGGTCCTCCAGCCCAGATCACCTTAGGTCAGTTATAGCAAACCTTGGCACCCCAGATGTTTTAGAACTACATTTCCAATGATGCTCAAATACATGAGCCTCATGGGAAATGTAGTTCCAAAACATCTGGGGTGCCAAGGTTCCCCATCACTGACCGAAGGATATCAGCTACAATAAAATGAAGACAAAGGGTCACCAGTGGACGGAGTTCTGGCTTACAAGGGGCTATAGACCCCCTGTGCTGATTGGCTGTCCATGTAGCACCATGACAGATATTGCTTATAACACCAACAGGATAATGGGCGCCATAGGCCAAGGGTGGCAGTAGGAACTCAGATGTCACCAACGGCTCCTGAACAGTCCTGGGGTGGGGGGGGTCCTCCATCATGCGTACTAACAGGGTCCTCCAGCCCAGATCACCTCAGGATAGTGAACCTTGGCACCCCAGATGTTTTAAAACTACATTTCCCATGATCTGCAACTACACGATCATCATGGGAAATGTAGTTCCAAAACATCTGGGATGCCAAGGTTCCCCATCACTGCCCTAGGATATCAGATACAATATAATGAAGAAGCAAAGGTCCACCAGTGGTCGGAGTCGTGGCTTACAAGGGGCTATAGAACCCCTGTGCTGATTGGCTGTCCATGTAGCGCCATGACAGACATTGCTTATTACGCCAACAGGATAATGGGCTCCATAGGCCAAGGATGGCAGTAGGAACTCAGATGTCATCAGCGGCTCCTGAACAGTCCTGGGATGGGGGGGGTCTTACAGCCCAGATCACCTTAGGACAGCGATGGAGAACATTGGCACCCCAGATGTTTTAAAACTACATTTCCCATGATGCTCAACTACACTGCAGAGTACATGAGCATCATGGGAAATGTAGTTCCAAAAGGCCAAGGATAGCAGTTGGAGCTCAGATTCCACATGAACAGTCCTGGGTTGGGGCCCCACCATCTTTAAAAAAGGTAATGAGGGCCCCAGCCCAGGAATTCCCCCATGGACATGGGGTACAACAAAAATAAAGGAATCCATCCCATTCCCCCCCTCTCCAGTGATCACCACTGAGCGCCCACATCCAACCAATCACAGCCCGCCACACCACGTGACCAGCCGTTCCCCATGGCAACCTCACGAAGGCCTCACGCGGCCCTCTCACCCGTCTTACCCTGTTGTATGGGGCCGGCCGGTTCCTCGCTCCTCGGCTCAGCATAGGCCTAGTCCTGAGCGGGCCTTGCCCGCCACCTGCTCCGCCGCCTCCACCACCTCCTCGGCCGCCTCCGAGCACGCGGCCTACTCCGGCTCCCCCGCGGGCGCCGCGTCCTCCCCGGCCCCCTCGGCTCGCCGGCCTCTGGTTTCGGTTCATCTTGATAATATCGTCCAGGGACATGTCCATCTTGTCCCCCATGACGACGTCGGGAGTCCGGTAATCACGTGTCCGGGCGCGGCTTCCGCTCTAACAATACAACGACCAGACACAGCCGCGCTTATATAGCTCCGCCCTCAAGAACAAGCCGCGGGCACGACGTCACTTCCGGCGGTGGGAAGTGGGGGCGTTACACGCCTCGCGCGCGCCAGGGAATAAGGCCTCCGGGGCTCGATCGCCGCCTGCTGGTGAAGACACAGGTACGCGTCAAGGTTTGCAGTTGTCCACAGCGCCATCTGCTGGAAAAAGAAACAGTAAGTAGAACTAAGTGCGAAACTTTTTCATTTGAATTTTTGTTAGTTTTGGAGTGGAGGGGATTAGAACATCTCTGCTTGGGACAAACATAGATCTAGATTTAAAAATTCACTTAAATACTTAAAAATATATTTATTTTATATTCGAAAAACATACTTAAAAATGTAACCACTTCAATACCGGGCGATTTCCCCCCTTTCTGCCCAGGACAATTTTTAGCTTTCAGCGCTGTCGCACTTTGAATGACAATTGCGCGGTCATGCAACACAGTACCCAAACGGAATTTTTATAATTTTCTTCCCACAAATAGAGCTTTCTTTTGGTGGTATTTGATTAGCTCTGCGTTTTTTGATTTTACTGCTGTAAATGGAAAAAAAAACCTGATGGGCACTGATAGGCAGCACTGATGGGCACTGATAGGCAGCACTGATGGGCACTGATAGGCGGCACTGATGGGCACTAATAGGTGGCACTAAATAGGCAGCACTGACGAGGAGCTACTGACAGGCATTACTGAGTGGCACTTATTGGCACTTTGATGGGGCACTGGCAGGCATTACTAATGGAGCACTGATTGGCACATTTTTGGGCACCGATTGTCACTGTTGTGGGCACTGATCGACCATTTTGTGGGCACTGACAGGCGTTTATAGAGGGGGACAGGATGGCAGCTGATGGGGGCTGTGCTGATAATCAATGTGCTGATTATCAGCACAGACCCCCCCGCCTAGTGTGACCACATTTCCAAACTGCCATTCAGGGACACCCCCCCTCCTGAAAAAAGATAATTTGTATATCTTTTTTTGTGCCCCCCACAGATTTCACTGGTTCATCCTGGGACCTGTAGTTCTTCACTGGTTGGGGGGTCACATCTTCAGCTCTGAGGGGTTCATAGTGGGACCTGTAGCCCTACACTTTTGGGGGTCACATCCCCCCAAATGTGAAGGACTACAAGTCCCAGCATGAACTCCTAATATCTAAAGATGTGACCCCCCCAAATTTGAAGGACTACAACACCCAGCATGAACCCCTGGGATCTAAGGGTGTGACCCCATAGATTTTACGGGTTCATGCTGGGACCTGGAGTTCGTCACTGTTTGGGGGGGTGTCACATCTTAAACTCTGAGGGGTTCATGCTGGGACCTGTGTCAGTTTCATTCCGGGACACTGTATTGTCCCAGAGTGAAGGTGCCCGGGACAGACCTGCAGAATGCGGGACTGTCCCGGACAATCCGGGACACGTGGTCACCCTACCCTTGCCTCTGACAGGGAGAGCCACCAATTGTCTCTCCCTGTCAGCATGAACCGAGGAAAGCCGCTTACCGATACCTCCTGGTTCACGTGATGATCAGTTGATCACATGGTAAGAAGCCTCTGTCAGGCTCCATACCACGATCGGAGTTTGTGGTGTGTCAGACTGACACACAGCACCTCCGAGCGCCGCGCTGCACACCCCCACGGGTGCGTGCCGGCTCTGTTATACTGATCACGTCATATGACGTCTGGTCAGGATAACACAACCACTTAGCCGCCGTAATTTTGCTATACAGCGGGCGGCAAGTGGTTAAGGTATAACTAAACACAAATTTTTTTATTTTAGTTTTTGATAGAGTAGAGATAGATTTGAACACCTGTCAACTTTAATTGCTGTCTGTGCCCAAGGAGATTCATCCTCTCTAATTGTGCTGTTTACTATTATCATTGAAAGTAAAAGTAAAAGAAAATCCCAAAACTTTGGATTGTCCCCAGAAAAGTAATAGAGGGTGAATCTTCCAATGGGGACACTAGTTGTAGTTGTGGTGACCTGGGTGTCCCCAAGGAATTTCCTTAATTTGCAGGGATTTCCTCTCACTTCCTGTTTTGGCTATGGAACAGGAAGTGAAGGGAAATCTCCCCAATGGGACACAGATGGCAAAAAAAATTACTGGTGGAGGATATAACCTTCTATTACCATAAAAAAAAAAGATATATATATTTCTACTTTAAAGTACTGTAGTGTTAAACACAAAAGCAAACACTTCTTACATTGCAGCTTACCAATTCTTAGACGTGATGGCTGCATTCCTTTTATTTATTTTTTAGGTATTCTTTCTTATATTTTTACTTGTTCAGATGGAGTTTCCAGCAAGGAGGTGTTCTGATGATGAAAGAATAGCACAACTGACAAGTGGCACCTCAAGCAAGAGGCAGTTGGTTGCAGTACAGGCCAGTTTGAGACCAGTTTATGGTATTAGTTTGAGACCAGTTTATGGTATTAGTTTGAGACCAGTTTATTAGTATTACATGCTACAATCTTGTACATGAATGACATTTATTAATCCAGGAAAACATCCCCAGCAGATCGTTTCCTGGATATAACTGCACAAACACGTTTAAATTAACTACTTCGCAGTATCACAACATCCCTTACCTCCCCTTGGAATTACAAAATGAAATCCTCTTACATTCCATTGGAATGACAAAATGGGGGTTCCCTTACCTCCCTTTGAAATTACACGATGGGGGTTCCATTACCTCTCCTTGAAATAATAAGATGGGGTCTGGTAGCTCCCCTTGAAATGTCAAGATTCCCATACCATCCCCTGAAAATGACAAGATGGGGGTCATTATACATCCCCTTCTAATAATAACATTGGGTCCCCTTTACATCCACTTGAAATTAAAAGATGGGGTCCCCCCACCCTCCCTCGGAAGGACAAGATGGGGGGCCCCTTACCTCCTGTTGGAATGACAAGAAGGGGCTCCCCTTACCTCTCATTCGAATGACAAGATAGTGGTCTCTATACCTCCTCTTAAAATGACAAGATTGGGGTGCCCTTACCTCTTTTGGAATGAAAAGATGGGGGGTCCCTATACCTCCCCTTATCTCCCATTGGAATGACAAGTTGGGGCCCCTTAACCTCCCCTTGGAATGACAAGATAGTGTCCCCTAACCTCCCCTTGGAATTACAAGAATGGGAGGGTCTACTTACCTCCCCTTAAAATGACAAGATGGGGTCCCCTAACCCCATCTTGTAATGACAATATGGGGAAGTCCCCTTATGTTCCCTTGGAATGACAATATGGGGCCCCTTTACCTTCCCTTGAAATGGCTAGATGGGGGTGTCCTTACTTCCCTTTGGAATGACAAAGTGGGGTCCCCATACCCCCCCTTGGAATTACATAAGGTCCCAATACCCCATTGGAAGGACAAGTTAGGAGTCCCTATACTTCACATTGGAATGACAAAGTGGGGTGCCCTTCCCCCCCGCCCCCCCGAATGACAAGATGAAGGTCCCTATAACTCCCCCTAGAATGACAAGACAAAAAATTGGGACCCAACGTCTGTGCCTAGATCAGTACAATAAAACTGCAGAGTCATCCTATCACTCTGGAAGGTTCGGGCGGGCACAGAAAGCCCAGCTGTATTGTATAGAGTGTTATTGTTCTCTCCCGGCGACTAAAGAGATGGAAATGGTCTCCCCACCGAGACACATCATACGCTAATCATTTGTGTAGAGATAACAATGCCATACAGCCAGAGCCAATGTCAGTCACTGTTTTGTGTAAACAAGATGTCAATGTCGTGTTTAATGAGTCTCAGTCTACCCAAAATCTGAATTGAGGGAAAGATGGAGGCTGATGACTCCATCTTCTGAAAATGCTAACTATCAGACTGCAATACGTTTAGAACAGTTGAAGCACAAATCAAATTTGGGCAAAATGTCACCATTTTGGTGAAAAGCAGAACGCGACTCACTCCATGTAACAGAATTGGTGCTTGGTGATTGGCCCATGACCGTCACATGGGGGGTGGGAAGAATCCTTTGCCCCGTGTAAGCTCCAACTAGAGTGACCCAGAGCTTATGCAGGCCTTTCCCTCTTTACTCTCAGCTGGCTGAATGGCGTGGTGGGGGAATGTAAGAAATGTTTATGCTGTTGGAGTGAAAAGGAATTTCTTGCATGGCCAAAACATGGATTTCCAGGCACGTCACATCCACTAATGCTAAAAGAGTACCTTGAACCAAATCAGTGCAGCAATCACATTGCTGTGTTCCACCAATAATAAGGCATCTAGCAGGCACTGACACTGAAATGTCAGTTTTTATCAAGCTTATCTCCCTTACCTCCCATTGGAATGACAAGATGAGAGTCCCCTTCACTCCCCTTTAATGACAATATGGGGTCCCATTACTTTCCGTTAAAATGACAAGATGGGGGGTCCCCTTACTTCCCCTTGGAAAGACAAGAGAGGGTTCCCCTTATCTCTCACTGGAATGAAAATATAAGGGTCCCCATACCTCCCCTTGGGATGACAATATGGAGGTCCCCATACCTCCCCTTAAAACGACAAGTTGTGAGTGCCCTTAACTCCCCTTAGAAGGACCATATGGGAGGCCATATACCTTACTTGTAATGACATAATTGGGATCCCCTTACCCCCCCTGAAATGACAAGATGGGGTCCCTTTACCTCCCATTAGAATGACAAGATCGGGAATCCTATACCTCCTGTTAGAGTGATAAGATGGCAGATCCTTTACCTCTGCTTGACATGACAAGATGGGATCCCCTTACCTTCCCTTGAAATGACAGGAGGGGAGTCCCCTTATCTCCTCTTGGAATGACAATATGGAGCCCCCTTAGCTCCCACTATAATGACAAGAGGGGGGATCCTATACCTCCTGTTGGAGTGACAAAATGGCGGATCCTATGCCACCTCTTGCAATGACAACATGAGGGTCCCCATATCTTCCATTGAAATGACAAGAAGGGGGTCCCCTTACCTTTCCTTAGAATGACCAGAGGGGAGTCCCCTTATCTCCTATTGGAATGAAAAGATAGGGGTCCCCATACCTCACATTGGAATGACAATATGGAGGTCCCCATACCTCCCCTTGAAATGACAAGATGAGGGTGCCCTCACCTCCCCTTAGAAGGACAATATAGGGGTCCATATACCTTATTTACAATGACATAATGGGGATCCCCTTACCTTCTCATGAAATTGCAACATGGAGCCCCCTTGGCTCCCACTAGAATGACAAGATAAGGGAACCTATACCTCCTGTTGGAGTGACAAAATGGCGGATCCTATACCACCCTTTGCAATGACAAGATGAGGGTCCCTATACCTTCCATTGAAATTACAAGATGGGGGTCCCCTTACTTCTCGTTGGAGTGACAAGAGGGGAGTCCCCTTATCTCCCACAGGAACTAAAAGACAGCGGTTCCTTATACCTTCCCTTGGAATGACAATATGAAGGTCCCCATACCACCTCTTGAAATTACAAGATGAGGTGCCGTTACATCCCCTTAGAAGGACAAAATGTGGGTCTGTATATCTTCTTTGGAATGACATGATGGGGATCTCCTAACTCCCTGTGAAATGACAAGATAGGGTCCCCTTACCTCCCATTAAAATGACAAAATGAGGGATCCTATACCACCCTTTGGAATGACAAGATGAGGGTCCCTATACCATAAGGTGACCAGATTTTTTAAATGAAATCCGGGGACATATTTTTTTTTTTTTTACTAGTAATGGTCGCCGCCGCCCGCCTCACAGCCTATCAAGTCTTAAGCCTCGTACACACGACCAAGTTTCTCGTCAAAAAACGACAAGAAAACTGCAGAGAGAGCTTTCTTGCCGAGAAAACCGTTCATGTGTATGGTTTCTCGTCGAGAAAACTGCCGGGAATCTCGACGAGAAAAATAGAGAACCTGCTCTCTATTGTCTCGTCAGGATTCTCGTTTTTCTCGTTGGCCTGTTTTGCGACGAGAAAACTGGTCGTGTGTATGCTTTTCCGAGTCTTAAAAAATCGCGCATGCTCAGAATCAAGTATGAGACGGGAGCGCTCCTTCTGGCAAAACTAGCATTCGTAATGGAGATAGCACATTCGTCATGCTGAACTGAAAAGCACGAGGCTGAAAAGCGTGAATCGTCTCTCACCAAATTTTTTACTAACACGCGATAACACGAGATCAGCAAAAGCAGCCCAAGGGGTGGCGCCATTGGAATCGAACTTCCCCTTTATACTGCCGTCGTACGTGCTGTACGTGACCGCGCAGAACAACGACGAGATTTGGAATTGACAGTGTGTATGCAAGGAAAGCTTGACAAGAAGCTCGTCGAGAAAATCGACGTTTTTTTTTCGTGTGTACGAGGCTTTACTCTCCGGGCCCCGGCTACTACTGGGTGGGGAGCGGAGGAAGATCACTCCACCAGGGAAGTCAAGGAGATAAGCAGGCAGGCGGCTGGCCGGGACTTGAGCCAAGGCAGAAGAACATGTGAGCGGAGCTGAATGGGCATGCGCCCGAAACTTAAGAAATATTCCCTCCGCTCCGATCAGCACATGATCATCAGAAAGGGGCACAGATAATGGAAAAAAATACACCCCCCTAAGCTAGTAGCAGCGGCAGACCGGGGGTGTGTAATTCAGATTTTTTTTTTTTATTCTGCACTGACTGTCTTTGAAATTGCCCCAGCCCCTGTTCAAATCCAATCCGGGGACAAAACCGGGGACAGATTTGGTCCGGGGACAGTGTCCTCAATCCGGGGACTGTCCCCTGAAACTGGAGATGTCTGGTCACCCTACTATACCACCCCCTTTAATGACAAGATGGGGCCCCCCATACCTTCCCTTGGAATGCCAAGGCAAACATTGGGACACTGTGCATAAATCAGTACAATAAAACGGCAGGATTATCCTATCACTCTGGAAGGTTGTATAGAGTGTTATTATTCTCTCCCGGGGACTAAAGAGATGGAAATGATCACCCCTCCGAGACACATCATTCACTAATCAGAAATGTAGAAATAACAATACCATTCAGCCAAAGCCATTGTCCGCCACTGTATTGTGTAAACTAGATGTCAACACCCAAATGTTTTTACCGAGTCTGAATCCCTCAAAACGTATATTGTGGGAAAGATGGGGGCTGATGACCTCTGAAAATCAAAGATTACTTACTACATAAAATAAACTAAACTACGCTAAATACACAAAAAAAAAAAAAAAAAAAACTGTAAATAGAGAAAAAGAAGTTGACTCTTTCAAGAAAATAAGTGGAGCCCCAGATTAAAAATGTATTTTTTGGGGATTTTTCCCCACTTCCTGATGCTTTCTTTTAACGAGGTGCTATGTGTACAGTACCCCTTGTAATAAGTCATTGTAAGTGTATATTATGTAGTGTTTGGAGGTCGAGGAGAAAGTCAAGGGCTATGTGCAAGGATGAAAGTGTCAAATAGTGAGAGCAAGAGGCAGAGAATTGTATTGTTATTCCTTCATTGAATTGCAAGTGCTGCATTTGTGCAGACAATGTATGTACTAATCTGTGCAAAAACAACAACACTTACAACAAGCAGTTTTTGCAACACAATAAGGTGGCCTAAGGTGTGAATTGAGCAGCCAGTCTAAATACCAATTGGTACATGATAGCAATGACCCCTATGAACTGAGAGATTTGATGGGCCCACCAGTCTTTCTACAAGTGATTTACCATGTATCTGCAGCCAGGCACTTATTTACCCACCAACCGTGACCAACAGACTTCTGCTTCAGTAATCATATTTTTGCTTGTGTCTGGGGCAGCCATTCTCAGCCAGGGTTCTATGGAACTCTCCACAGGTTGCTAGGGGTTCCTTGAGCTGTGGTTAATTAACCTTCATAGTTCCAGGTCCATCCCTATTTGGTAGCGCCAGTAGCATGACATTGATCTTTTTATCTGACTGTAAGATAAGGTAACCAGATTTTTTAAATTAAATCCGGGGACATTTTTTATTTTTTTTTACTAGTAATGGCGACAATAAGCGACTCTCTGCCCATCACCGCTGCCGAACGCCTCACAGCCTGTCAAGTCTTACTCTCCAGGCCCCGGCTACTACTGGGTGGGGAGCGGAGGAAGATCACTCCGTAGGAAAGGCAAGGAGATAAGCAGGCAGGCGGCTGGCCGGGACTTGAGCAAAGGCAGAAAAACATGCGAGCGGAGCTGAATGGGCACCCGAAACTGAAGAAATATTCCCTCCGCTCTGACCAGCACATGATCATCAGAAAGGGGCACAGATAATGGAAAAAAATACACCCCTCCCCCCCCCTAAGCTAGTAGGAGTGGGGGTGTGTAATTCAGATTTTTTTTTTTTACTGTGCACTGACTGTCTTTGAAATTGACCCAGCTCCTGTTCAAATCCAATCCGGGGACAAAACTGGTGACAAACTTGGTCCGGGGACAGTGTCCTCAATCCGGGGACTGTCCCCGGAAACTGGGGATGTCTGGTCACCCTACAGTGTAAGAGCCGGTTCACACAGGGGCAACACGACTTCCAGCGCCACTTTGGGAGGCAACTTGGACATGACTTGAGCATGAATCACAGCGCGACTCCAGGCAACTTACAAGGCAACTTCAAGTTGCCTCCAGGACAGGCGACTTTCCAGTGGCCAATCAAACAATAATCAGCTCTGTGGGAGGGAGGGGTTTGCCTGGAAAACTATTTTTACTTCCTGGAAAGTTGCTTCAGTTAAGACAGTGATCCGACTTGGAGACGACTTCCATTAAAATCAATGGGTACAAGTCGCCTAGAAGTCGGATTGAAGTCGTACAGGAACCTTTTCTGAAGTCGGAGCGACTGCAGTAGTGTACATTAAGACGGCTCCATTCACTTCCATTACTTTTCTAAACCGCGCGACTTGGGGCGACTTGAAGTCGGATCCCAGGACGCCCCTGTGTGAACCGGCTCTAAGGGTGGCATTCTGACCATCAATGTAGAGGAAATTTTTCTAATGGCCACCCTTATGGACTAATCTTAACATGAGTTGACACCTGAAAATGATTTCAATGGTTTCCCTGGGGTAAACATGCTAAGAAAAGATGGTCTAGGGCAGGGTTTCCTAACCAGAGTTTGGATGGCACCCTAGGGTTCCTCCAGAAGTTGCTAGGGGTTCCTTGAGCATTGAGCAATTTTTTCCTCTTAGATACATTCCCACTGACTCTCTACATTCCAACTGACGCCATTGATCTTTTTAGCTATCTGTAAGGGGGGTAATTCTTCCCAATGACCACACGGGTAAGGAGCATTCTTCCCAGTGACCCACACTAATGTACCATGAGTTGTAGATAAAGGGATTTTTATAACAGCTTACCTGTAAAATCCTTTTCTTGGAGTACATCACGGGACACAGAGCGACTTAGTCATTACTAATGGGTTATATAGATTACCTTCAGGTGTTGGCACTGGCCAATTCCAAACCGGAAGTACCCTCCCCTATATAAGCCCCTCCCACCCTGGAGCACCTCAGTTTTGTAGCCAAGCAATAAGTGTCCCAAAAAGAGGGGTGGGAGCTCTGTGTCCCGTGATGTACTCCAAGAAAAGGATTTTACAGGTAAGCTGTTATAAAAATCCCTTTTTCTTTTTCGTACATCACGGGACACAGAGCGACTTAGTCATTACTAATGGGACGTCCCAAAGCAATGCCAAATGAGGGGAGGGATACATAAGCTGGGCGCCATCAGGCATGAGGATCTTTTGCGGCCTGCAACACACTGCGCCCAAAGGCGACATCCTCCTGACTTCTAACGTCTACCTGGTAGAACCTAGTAAACGTGTGTACCGAAGACCATGTTGCGGCCTTACAGACTTGAGCCAGGGAGGCCTGGTGATGCACTGCCCATGAAGTTCCAACTGCTCTTGTGGAGTGCGCCCTTACTTTGAACGGAGGCGGTCTCTTTCTCAAGCCATAGGCTTGTATTATGACCTGTCGAATCCACTTGGCTAAAGTAGATTTTGATGCTGCCTGACCCTTTCTGGGGCCTTCCGGCAGAACAAATAAAGAATCCGTTCTGCGAATCTGAGCAGTGGCTTTTAGATAAGCTTTAACTGCTCTTACTACATCCAAAGAATGTAATAACTTTTCCTCTACCGAGCTAGGTTTGGGGAAAAAGGAAGGAAGAACCACATCTTGGTTCAAATGAAACCTCGATACCACCTTAGGAAGAAAGGCTGGATGAGGACGTAATACTACTCTGTCCTTATGGACAACCAGATATGGCTCCTTACAGGACAAGGCGGCTAATTCCGATACTCTTTTAGCCGAACAAACGGCTACTAAGAAAATCAATTTCCTGGTGAGAAGAACCAAGGAAATGTGTTGTAATGGTTCAAACGGTTGTTTCTGTAGAACCGACAGAACCAGGTTTAGGTCCCAAGGACATATGGGAATACTAACCGGAGGGCTAATACGCATCACTGCTTGTATAAAGGCTTTGACTAGTGAATGCGAAGCCAAGGGCCTTTGAAAAAATATTGACAAGGCCGAAATCTGACCCTTGATAGTACTCAAGGCAAGCTTCCTATCTACAGCCCACTGTAGGAAGTCCAAAATCCTCCCTATCACGTACTTACGTGGATGCCATTTCTTGGCCTCACACCACGTAATGTATGCTTTCCAGATCCTATAATAGATCTGCCTGGATACCGGTTTCCTGGCATTGATCATGGTAGATACCACAGAATTAGAGAGCCCTCTCTTTTTCAGAATGTGGGCTTCAATAGCCAGGCCGTCAAACCTAGGGCTGGTAAGGAAGGGTGGTATATCGGTCCCTGCGACAGCAGGTCCGGACGATGTGGGAGGGTCCAAGGACTCCTCACTGACATTTTTACAATCTCCGCGTACCATGCCCTTCGGGGCCACGCTGGAGCCACCAGAATCACTGGTTTCTTTTCTACCCTGATTCTGCGGAGTAATCGCGGTAACAATTGTGGCGGTGGGAATGCATATATCAGCTTGAACTGATCCCAAGGGAACACTAGGGCATCCGAGCCGCAAGCTAGGGGATCCCTTGTGCGAGACACAAATCTGTCCACCTTTGCGTTGAATCTGGATGCTAGCAGATCTACATCCGGTGTTCCCCACCGCTGGCATATTGCCTGGAAAACCTCGGGGTGAAGAGACCATTCCCCCGGGCATAATTGTTGGCGACTTAGAAAGTCCGCTCTCCAATTTTCCACTCCTGGGATGAAAACCGCGGATATGGCTGGGACATATTTTTCTGCCCACTCCAGGATGCAATTTGCTTCCCTCTGGGCTGCACGACTCTTGGTGCCACCCTGGTGATTGATATATGCCACTGCCGTGGCATTGTCTGATTGAATTCTGACAGGGGACCCTTGGAGTTTGGATGTCCATGCTACTAGGGCATACCGGGCTGCTCGTATCTCTAAGAGATTGATGGGCAGGGCCTTTTCTGCTTCTGACCACTTGCCCTGGAGAGACCATTGCTCCAGTACTGCCCCCCAGCCTATGAGGCTGGCATCTGTAGTGACCACCTTCCAAGAAACCGGACTGAAGGGTTTCCCTCTTTCCAGATTCTGGGGCACCAACCACCAATGGAGGCTCTTGCGAACGGAAGGGGACAGGGACATTGGTAAGTCTAAAGCCTGAACTTTTTTGTTCCAGGCTGACAGTATGGCCCTTTGCAAATTCCTTGAATGGAATTGACCGTAGGGTACCGCTTCGAATGAAGCCACCATCTTTCCCAGCAGCCTCATGCAGAGGCGTATGGATGGTTTTCTTTTTGTACCCACTAAGTGGGTCAAATCTTTTAAAGACGACACCTTCTCTGGAGGTAAGAAAATCTTTCTCTGATTTGAATCCAGCCTTAGCCCTAAGTATTCCAGACTTTTGACTGGTGTTAGAGCTGACTTGTCCCGGTTGATAATCCAACCGTGATATTCCAGATACTCGATTGTCTTGTGAATAGCTACTTCCAGCTTTTCCACTGAGTGGTCTATTAGTAGAAGGTCGTCTAGATATGCCATTATCGTTACACCCTGTGTTCTTAGATTGGCCAATAATGGGGCCAGAATTTTTGTGAACACTCGTGGTGCTGTGGCCAGACCGAAAGGTAAGGCTCTGAACTGAAAATGGCGCCCTTCTACTGCAAAGCGTAGAAATTTCTGGTGGGCCGGAAAGATGGGAATATGCAGATAAGCATCCTTTATGTCGATCGAGGCTAGCCATTCCTGCCCTTGTAGGGCGGTGGCCACCGATCGGATCGACTCCATCCGAAAAGTCCTGATATTTAGGAACTTGTTTAGCCCTTTTAGATTTAATATGGGCCTCACGTCCCCATTTGGTTTGGGGACTGTGAAAAGGTTCGAGTAAAACCCGAATCTGCTTTCTTCCAGGGGAACCTTCATGATTACACCTTGGAGCAATAGTTGTTCTAGTGCCAGAAGGAGGGATCCTCTCTTTTGGGGATCTCTTGGCACGTTTGACCTCATAAATTGGGCAGGAGGAGTGCCTTTTAACTCCAGCTTGTATCCCAGACTTACTGCGGAGAGCACCCATCTGTCTCTGATGGTGTCCCGCCAGGTCTCTGTGAACAACTGAAGTCTTCCCCCCACCCGATTGAGTGGGGGCAACGCTTCATGCCTTGGGGGGAGGTTTTGTACCTCTCTTGATCCAGGGCTTCTTGTTACCCTGTGATTGTCCCTGATTTCTGCCCCCTGAATTTGACCGCGGAGGCCGTCGGAACTGCTTCACAGCCGATGTGCCTGGGACTGGAGAAGTAGGCCTCTTAAAAGAAGGACTTCTACCCTTGTTCTTAACCGGTAAGAGTGAACTCTTACCGGCAGAAATTTTCTGGATATATTTGTCCAGATCTTCTCCAAATAAGCGTTCTCCATGAAATGGGAAGCTAACCAGCAGTTTTTTACAGGGAGCTTCAGCAGACCAGTTTTTGAGCCACAGAAGCCTACGCATATGTACTATAGACAGCGTAAAGCGGGAGGCCTGTTGGATTGTATCCTTTATGGCGTCCACCGCAAAACACAAGGCTCTAGGCAGGTCAGCTAGGGCAAGAGCCTGCTGATCTGGTAAGTCCCTTAAGACTTGTTTCAACTGATCTTTCACTGCTTGGCAGACTCCAATCGCTGCTACCGCAGGTTGTGTCACCAAACTTGCTGTAGAGAAAGCAGATTTTAGTAAAGACTCCAATTTTTTATCTATTGGGTCTTTGAACATTGGAACATTATCTACTGGACATGTCAGTGATTTGTTAACAGAAGAGATGGCTGCGTCCACTGTAGGGACCCTCCATTTTCTTATGAACTTATCCTCCATGGGATAGATCACCGGAAATCTCTTGGGGGGAGCAAATATTTTATCAGGATGCTCCCAATCCTGGTAAATAAGCCCTTCTAATAAAGGGTGGATTGGGAAGGAACAGACAGCCTGGGGAGCTTTTAGCGACCCCAGCGAGGAAACCGTAGTGGATGGTGGTTCCGCCAGAGGCATTTTAAATGCTGATCGGACCATATTAGTCAGAGACTGAACCCATAATCTTTCAGCCTGAGAAGCTGAGAAAGGTTCTTCCACTGTTGATTCCTCCATAACTGAATCAACCTCATCCTGATCCCCTTCAGGTAGGTCGATCTCTGGGACTGTTCCTCCACTAACAGGCACTCTGAAGGAGGAGACGGAGATCGGACGCGCTTTTCCTGAGACAGGGAAGCAGCGATCAATGCTGTTAATCTCTCTTCCAATCCTCCCAGAGTTGAGGATAAAACCTCCTCTGTTATATATACAGGAGCAGGTGGACTGGGGACAGCCGCAGCACCAGGCATTCCTGCGGGGTTTCTACGGCTACTGACCTCTGAATTCTCAGGGGAGATTGGTGCAGTACAAGCATGCCCAATATCCTCAGAGCCCGATGGAGACCCCTTTGGCTTCCTGGAAGATCTATTTCCGGAGCGTCTGGACGACATATCCTTTAAGCACAAAGCTGAGGTATTCCCGTCGTCATACACCAATTTTGCTGGTAATAGTCTAACACAGGTGCTGCTATATACCAGCTGGTGTCCACTAAAGTGCCTTTCTATGGGGATGCCTGCATCAACCGCCTCTGTGTGCCACTGTTTGTTGCTAGCTCTGTTTGCATGCAGCTGACACTTGTACTGTGTCTTTTAACCATGCTGGGACGCCCGCACATGCGCAGAAGCGCCGCGGCGCGCATCGAGCGTCATCCACCCGCCCCGCCCCTTTTTTTTCATAGGAGGCGCGTGCACGCGCCCGCGCGCGCGCCCGTGCGCCATTGGCGCCCTTTTCGAAATCAAACAGGGGACTAGGAGCCAGGGCCCTTTTTGCCGGAGGGCCTGTGCGGTGGATGAGCGCAGCAACAGGGCAGAGGAAGTGGATTCCCACAGAGAAACTTACCAGCTGCCTGGATCTTTTGACTTGAGAAAACCAAAGATCCACATGACAAGAAAAATGGACTACAGCGGCCTCTAGTGGTTTAACACAGGTACCGCGGTCCCTGTTTTTTTTTTTTTTTCTTGACTACTATTAAAATTTTACATTTTCAGTAGTTATAGGCAAACACAGATATTTAGCGGGAATACCGTTAGGTAACAGACAGAAAGACAAATTAGGCTTGGGGGTCCCCCAATAGAACCAAGTTCCTGGGGGCCCCCACTTACCTGATCCCCGCCGCAGGACTTTGTTTGGTCCACAGAAGTCCAAACTTCACCTATCACGGCAGGCATTGTAATTAAACCTTCAGGGACCGGGTTCCCAAGGATTCCACTCCCCTGGACCTGTATAGCACCCTGCACAGACAACATCTTGGTCGTGGGTATGACCAGAGCTCTGGATCCCAGGGTCCAGCCCTCCTAAGAGAAGCATTACAGGCAAAACCTTGCTCTTCTGCTGCAAGGCCCGGGTACCGACCGTTTAGCTATGAAGCTTTTTTGGTGGGATCCGGAACAGCTTACTAAGGCCCAAAAGAACCTGTACGCAAGCCCAGTGAAAACACATGTTACTCTTTGGCCAACACCTTAGACACTGGCAAAAAACTGAGGTGCTCCCGGGTGGGAGGGGCTTATATAGGGGAGGGTACTTCCGGTTTGGAATTGGCCAGTGCCAACACCTGAAGGTAATCTATATAACCCATTAGTAATGACTAAGTCGCTCTGTGTCCCGTGATGTACGAAAAAGAAAGGGTAATTTTTATTAGGGTTTCCCTGAGTCTAGAAAGTTTTTTCAAGGGTTCCTCTGTGTTGAAAAGGTTGAGAAAGGCTGGTCTACTGAATAGAGGGTTGGGGGTACAGGATACCCAAAACAGCAGCAAACATTCCATCTGCTCAGTAGATTCTTGGAGTATATTTAACCTCTACCATAAGCTAGTGCAAATACGGTAGGCCAGGTGGACAGCTACCTTTCAGTACCTTCAAGCCCTCTCATGGGCTAGTTGGGGATCTATAAGCCAAGACTGGCTATTTGTCTTGCTGAACCTTTAAGTTGGGACTGGCCATTGGCCAAGCAAGACTTCTTCAGCTTCCTCCCACAGGAAGCATGAACTGGACCTTTCTGGATCCATACCCTCTCCAGACAGCAGGCCTGGGAGGCAATAAAACCCTTCTCACATGAGCTCCTTCCCCAGGCAGCATCTGGGAGACAAAGACTGAACCTCTGGAATCACTTCCACTCTAGGTAAAGACCCTTCTTGAAGGTCCCCCCAAATTCCCTTCTCTGGCCCACATCACTGGCATAAACCCCTCAGTGATTAGCCAGAGTGAAATAAATCGTCATAACCCAATACATTGTAACGTCTCACTCTGTGAGGCAAACTCTGTTCTTGGGCTTAGGAAAGGCCCAACAAACTCAGATATCATAAACAGAGCTCAGGCTGGCTACAACCTAGCTGAAATAACTAAATTTAGATAATGGACCCTCCAGCTTATGGTAGGATCCCTATGGGTATTGTTTTTCAATGAGATCTTAAAGTAAAAATACAATCTTGAATCATGTTTATAGCTATGAAGGAGTGAAAGGGAGAGAACAACCACTAATGTGTCCAAAAGGAAAGGATTGCATATCTCTGGGCATTTTGCTGCCCTCTTGAGGACACCTTCTAGCTGCCCAGTCTTGCCTAAAGCAGCTGTTCTCAACCAAAATTCAGTAGAACCCTAGAGTTTATCTAGAGGTTGCTAGGGGTTCTCGAGCTGTGGTTGACTGAACTCCCATCTGATGGTGCCTGCAAAGTTCTGGGTCCCTTGAGGACACCCCCAAGCTGCCCAGCCCAGATTCAATGGAACCCTAAGGTTTCTCCAGAGGTTGCTTGGGGTTCTTGAGCTGTGGTTGATTAACCTCCCATCTGATGGTGCCTTCATAGTTCTGGGTTCAAGTGCCACGTGGCAGTCCCAGGACACCAGTGATCTTTTTAGCTGTCTGGAAGGGGGGCATTCTGACCACCAATGTAAAGGGCTTTTTCCCACTGACCCCTGATGACGTGATAATTAGCAGGGGACCATGAAAATTACCTGAAAACTATTTCAAGTGTTCCTCTTAGGTAAAAAGGTTGAGAAAGGCTGCCCTAGTGGAATATTCCAGACCAATTGCCACCTGCTACCCTAGAGTGCTTATTAATATTTATATTATACAGGATTTAAATAACGCCAACAGTCTGCGCAGCACTTTACAAAGTGAGGGCAGACAGTACAGTTACAATACAATTCGATACAGGAGGAATCAGAGGGCCCCGCTCCTTAGAGCTTACAATCTAAAATCTGCTTAGTACATAAATCTATATTCTGAGTCAGCCATTCTCACCCAGGGCTTCATGGAACCCTAGGGTTTCTCCAGAGGTTACTAGGTGTTCCTTGAGTTGTGGCTGATTGACCTCACATCTGCGGTTACCTACATAGTTCCAGAGTCCTATACCACACATTACAACTAGCAGCAAGATACCAGAGATCTTTTTTAGCTGTCTGTAATGGCGACATTCTTCCAAAGGATCACTAATGTAACAGACATTTTTCCCACTCTCCCCCAAAGAATTGCTATTGGCATGGGTTCCTTCAGACTTGGAAAATATTTCAAGGGTTCCACTGGGGTACAAAGGTTGAGAAAGGCTGTTCTAAGTCAATACCAGCATTCATTTTTATGCCATGGTTACTTGGATCTGCTGGATGCCAAGCCAGGACCACACTTATTTGAAAACTTCTCCCTTTTCCCGGGGTCGGTCTTAGGTTCTGGAGACTTTAGGTAATCCAGCTTTTCAGTTTGGCCAAATTACAAAATAAAAGGCTGTTTTTATTTTTTATGTCAGGTTTAATTATTTATTGTTTGAGGATTCATTGGCTGATGACCAGTGTTGTAACTAACGCCATTTAAATAAACGGCGTTAGGTAACGTAGCCACTTTTGAGGGTAACGAGTTATCTAACTGATTACTCTTCCCCTCATGGCACCGCCGTTTCCATTACTTGGGCGACGTTACCCTAATTACATCTACTCGCCGCAGCCGCTGTGAGTAGATGTAACACTAACCGCAAGCCGCCGTCTGCCTACCTGATCAGCGTGTCATGCAGACAGACGGCGGCCATTGCAGTGTTCAAAAGCCGCGCCTCCCGAGTCCTCGTCATCTGTGATAGGCGGAAAACTCAATTTCACAGCAGGCAGTGTTCCTCCTATCACGGACATCCTCTCATCCTCGTCTGTGTTATGAGGATGAGCGGATGTCCGTGATAGGCGGAACACTGAATGCTGGGAAATTGAGTGTTCCGCCTATCACAGACGAGGAGGAGGCGTGGCTTTTGAATACTGGAATGGCCGCCGGGACGCCGCCGATCACAGGTACACGGGCACACAGTGAAGCACGGGCACAGTGAGACACGGGCACAGTGAAGCACGGGCACAGTGAGACACGGGCACAGTGAGGCATTGGGCACAGTAAAGCATTGGGCACAGTGAAGCATGGGTACAGTGAGGCATGGGCACAGTGAAGCACGGGCACAGTGAGACACGGGCACAGTGAGACACGGGCACAGTGAGGCATTGGGCACAGTGAAGCACGGGCACAGTGAGGCATGGGCACAGTGAGGCATGGGCACATAACCAATATTATTTATTGTTATCTCTCCTATTATTTTTATACACTGAAAAAATTACATATATTTCATTTTTCTACCGCCCCGCGTATATATAATATAACCAATATAGTTACTTTGCCGAGTAACTAATTACTTTTTCAATGTAGTAACTAACTCCATTACTTTTTGGAAGAAGTAATTTGTAACTGTAACTAATTACTTTTTTAACGTAAGATGAACAACACTGCTGATGACTAATTATTATTATTATACAGGATTTATATGGCGCCAACAGTTTGCGCAGTGCTTTACAATGTTAGGGCAGACAGTACAATTACAATACAATTCAATACAGGAGGAATCAGAGGGCCCTGCTCGTTAAAGCTTACAATCTAGGAGGGAGGGTCAAGTGATACAAAAGGGTAAAAAACTGTGGGGGATGATCTAATGAAGAAAATGAAAGTACAGTTGTTAGGTGGGGGCCAGATAGGCTTTCTGAAGAGAAACATTTTCAGGGATCGCCTAAAAGTGGATAGATTTGGCGATAGTCTGACAGATTGGGGTAGGGAATTCCAGAGGATGGGAGAGGCTCGGGAGAAGTCCTGGAGGCGAGTGTGGGAGGAGGTGATGAGAGAGCTAGAGGACAAGAGGTCTTGGGAGGAACGAAGCGGACGATTAAGTTGGTATTTTGAGACCAGGCTAGTGATGTAGCTGGGGGCAGAGTTGTGAATGGCTTTGTAAGTTATTGTTAGTATTTTGAATTTAGTTTGTTGGGTAAATGACAGCCAATGGAGGGATTGGTAGAGAGGAGTAGTAAACACTGAGCAATTTGTTAGGTGGATGTGTCTGGCAGCAGCATTCATGATGGACTGAAGTGGGATAGCCTATTTAAAGGTTAGCCAATGAGGAGGGAGTTGCAGTAGTCGAGGCAAGAGATGACCAGGGAGTGAATCAGGAGCTATGTAGTTTCATTGGTTAGGAAGGGACGTAGTTTGGAGATGTTGCGGAGGTTGAGGCGGCAAGCTTTGGAAAGGGATTGGATGTTGGGCCAAAGGGAGAGTTCAGAATCCAGGATAGCACCTAGCACTCTGGCATGTGGGGATGGGTGGATAGTTGTGCCATTGCTCTTGACAGAGAAGTCAGGGGAAGAGGCACGTGGGGGATGAAATATTATGAGCTCAGTTTTGGACAAGTTGAGTTTGGGGAAGTGATGTGACATCCATACAGATGTGTCTGATAGTAAGTTAGTGATGTGTGAGGGGACTGATGGAGTGAGCTGAGTGGTGGAGAGATAGATTTGGGTATCATCAGCGTAGAAATGATATTGGAAGCCACGGGAGGCAATCAGCTGACCCAGGGAGGAGGTGTAGATTGAAAATAGGAGAGGTTCAAGGACAGAACCTTGGGGGGAACCCGACGGAGAAAGGAAGAGGAGAGGAGGAAGTAGAATTGTAGGTGACACACCGAAGGTGCGGTGGGATAGGTTGGATGAGAGCCAGTGAAGAGTAAAGTCACAGAGACCGAGGGAGTAACGTTTATTGGGGAGGTGAGGGGTGGTCAACCTTATCAAAGGCAGCCGAAAGGTCCAGAAGTAAGAGTACAGAACAGTATACATTGGCTTTTGCTGTTAGTAAGTAATTTGTGAGTTTTAGAAGAGCAGTTTCTGTGGAGTGTTGAGGGCAAAATTACATCTAACAAATCAGTTTGGGAGGTGCGATACAAAGGAGACTGCAAACCAATACCAAATTACGGGTGCTGCTCGAGGCCCCAACAATTCCCATGATTAAGCCCCATGGGGGAGGGGCGAAACACGTTGGGGGTGGCCAGGATGGAGCCCGGGCTGAGGCTGGTTTCATTTTCAATACACCGGGCTTTGTAGTGATGTGCGGCTTATAGGACTGTTCTCTCTTTACAAAGAAGACTGCGCCATCACATGATCTCTAAGGTCAGTCATAGCTCAGCTGCACCCGCTATGCAACAGTGCCCACAGTAAGCCCCCATTCACACCTGAGTGTGACAACGCTGAAGATGACGAATCCTATTATTCTTAATGGACCAATTCACATCTGAGCGGGATATCGCTTGTCGCCTGAACTTCAAAAAAATTATAGGCACTTTTCTGAAGCAGAATCACAAGTTCTTGGCCCCATAAAATGTAACCACTTTAGTACCATGCTATAGCCAAAATCCGCTTACAGCGCAATCGTCTAGTTTTGGTAGGGTGTCCATGGAACTTATGAGAGAGAGAGGGGCGGGAGTGGAGGGGAGTGGGCAGGGCCCGGACGAAAAAAATGGCAAGAGGAGTGTCAGCAAAGAGGCTGCCAGTGCAAGACTGATATTATAGAGCCAAAATGGGGCCACAGTTGTACAAGAAAGGAAGGAACTAGAACAATATATTGGGCAGCAGAAGTAAAGGGCAAATGAATAATTAAATTAATAATGAAGAGGGGGGAAAGACTAGGTGAAACAGACAGAAATATAAGGGGATGGGAGGGGGATATAATAAGGGAATAATTACATCTATTGTGGATTATGGGCGCGGGGGGGTCAGCTGTGTCCAATCACAGAGGATCACATGTAAACATACTTGCTGGTTATCCACCGTCTTTACGCGCTACATACACATTGCCCTTAACAAACATGGCCGCTGCAGCATCTGTTACAGCAGTAGGCATACACATTGCTCATAACAAACATGGCCTCTGCAGTTCTTTTACACCAGTAGTCCTACACATACAATAGATATAAGGAACATGGCGGCTGTAGCCCCTGTTACGTCAGTAGCTATAGAACACTGAGCCCATAACAAACATGGCCGCTGCAGTACATATTTCAACAGTACCCATTTCAACAGTACCAATACATATTGCCCATAACTGTTACTCCAGTAGTTATAAGCACTCTGCCCATAACAAACATGGCCTCTGCAGTTCTTTTACACCAGTAGCATAGCTCCCAACTGTCCCTGATTTCGAGGGACTGTCCCTGCTTTGGACCATGTCC
This sequence comes from Rana muscosa, assembly GCA_029206835.1. NCBI lineage: Eukaryota > Metazoa > Chordata > Amphibia > Anura > Ranidae > Rana > Rana muscosa. Next base: position 32,616,219 of record CM055128.1, read on the forward strand.
CTCTGTCCCTCATTCCTCCTCATTTGTTCCTAATTTTGGTCTGATCTATATATATATATATATATATATATGTATATAAAATGCACTTTTTATCTATCAAAAAGTATTTTCCAGTGCTAAACCTTTCATCTGATTTCTAAATTGGTGCATCTGTAAATTCCAAAAGCCAATATAAAGGAATAGTAGTGGTAAAAAAAGCACTTGTGGGTTTAACCAAGCTTGTTTTTTTGTACAATTCTCCTTTAAGGGGGCGTGGCAAGGGGTGTGTCCTATGCCTGCATACTTTTGCTGATAGGTGTCCCTCCTTCCCATCTCAGAAAGTTGGGAGCTATGCAGTAGTCATACACATTGCCCATAACAAACATGGCCTCAGCAGTACTTTTACACCAGTAGTCATACACATTGCCTATAACAAACATAGCCTCAGCAGTACTTTTTACACCAGTAGTCATACACATTGCCCATAACAAACATGGCCTCAGCAGTTCTTTTACACCAGTAGTCATACACATTGCCCATAACAAACATAGCCTTTGCAGTTCTTTTACACCAGTAATCATACACATTGCCCATAACAAACATGGCTTCTGCAGTTCTTTTACACCAGTACCCATACACATTGTCCATAACAAACATGGCCTCTGCAGTTCTTTTACAGCAGCAAACCTGCTGACCTTACATGCTTGCTAATGTGACAGAACACCTCTGTTTTTCACATTTAACATCTAAACAGTCCGTCCGATTTCCAAATACTGCATTTAAGCAGATAAGCTCTGTTTTGTGCTGAAAACAACCGTGAAATCGAAAACTCCGGTGGGTGTAACAAGATGTCCGCTTGCCCCCTTCTCACTCTATCATTACTGTGAAGGAGTGTGGGGTGTAGCAAGATGGCGGCGATGGAACGTCACTTCCGGAGCAATCTGTGATGGGGAGCAAAATATGACACTACACCGGTGTACTGCCGAGCATTGCCCCCCAGCGCATTCTGCCCGCTCTGTACTGCGCAGGCGCGGCGCTTTTTCCGAAAATAGCCGAACATGTACAGCTGAGAGTCAGCTCTAGATGGCGCCTGCGCACACCAAATTGTGCTACACTCCTGACATCCAGGCTCTTTCTTTACCATCCCCGTGGACATGGAGGATGTTAAAAAAAGAGCCAGGAGGCCGAGCGAAGCGAGGACGTGAGGCCGACTGGCCACTTACATCTAGGTCCACGCAGGCGCCGTGTAGAGCTGACTCTCAGCTCTACACGTTCGGCTATTTTCGGAAGCTCATTGACATTCGTACTGCGCAAGCGCCGCGCCTGCGCAGTACAGTTGGGGGCAGAATCCGCCGGGGGGACGTTTGTCGGCAGATCACCGGCCGCTTTTACGCCAGTAGTCTACGCACCCTGCCCATAACAAATATGGCCGCCGTAGCGTCAGTTATTCAACTTACACCCTTACGTTCGCCTCAGCGGCCGCAGGGCGTGACCCTACGCCCAGTTAGACGTAAGTAGCCGAGTGCTGAGCGCCGCCCGGAAGAGAAGGGGGGAGGCGAAGGCGGTCGTAATCGATGGTGGATGTATGAGGAGGAAGGTAATGGCTGTGTTCTCAGGGTTGGGGATGTCAGACCTGGCAGTGTGTTTATAGTGAATATTTCTCATAGCTTTATTTCCCTTCCAGCAGAGGAGCTATGAAGGTTCATATCAAGTCCTGGAATGGGGTGGCCTCCTGGTTGTGGGTGGCCAATGATGACAACTGTGGCATCTGTCGGATGGCCTTCAATGGCTGCTGCCCAGACTGTGAGTACAGAGTGGGGGTCACCACTGTGTGTGGGCCGGACCCATTATTCTGCTCTATGTTTTATTCCTGGGGGGGGGGGTCTGATGAATATTTGTATAATTTATCTGTCCCCCCTTGATGAATCCCCAGTGTAAGCTCGGTGTCGGGGGGGGGGAGGTGACTACTAGAGCTGCACGATTTAATTGTTAAAAAAAATGTGATCGCGATTCAACCCCTCTCAGCATTTCCCTGATTCATGTTAAATGAGTGCAGAGCTGTCTAAAGGGGGAAGAAAAAAACAAAGCCAGCAAATGTTTATCAACAGCGATAAAGAGAAACAATGTATCTCTCAGTTCTTTTAGGTCAAAGGAATGAACTTCGGTCTGTAAATGAGGTCAGCTTAACCACTTAAAGTCTTTTCACACAGGCTTTCTGCCCAGGTGGACTCTGTTTTGCTCAGCGCGGGGGGGGGGGGGGGTTGATCCCCCGCTGAGCAGGCAGATGACAGGTCTGTCTCCGCTCACTGTGCTGAGATGGACCTGTCAGAGCCCCGCTCTCCTCCTATGGAGAGATCGGATGAAACGGATTGGCTTGCCTGGTGGATCGAATGAAAACAGACGGATGGAAAATAAGAATCGTGATCTTTATTCTAAGCAAAAAAAAAAAAAAAATCATGATTCTCATTTTATCCAGAATCGTGCAGCTCTAGTGACTAACTACAGGAAGGGGGTCCTTCTGACAAGAGTGCCTCTAAAGCCCCGTACACACGGTCGGACGGCAAGTTTGACAAAAAATCCGACCGTGTGTACGCTCCATCGGACAAACTTTTTTGGTTTTCATCGGACAAAAGTTCGGTCTGCAAACGGACAAACTTTTGGCCAACAAAAGTCCGATGGAGCAAAGTCCAACCGTGTGTACAGAAATCCATCGGACTTTTGTCCGATGGACAAAACAAATAATGTTAAAATCAACCAACAGTAGCAGAAGTTGACCAAAGGGTGGCGGTAAAGAGCAGAAAAACCACGTGATGTTGGAAAAAGTTTTGGGAAAGTTTGCAGAAAAGTCCTGTGGTGTGTATGCTATGGGTGTGCCCGGCCAACTCCGTTCGGACAAAAATCCACAGAAAAGTCCGATAGAAGTCCGACCGTGTGTACGAGGCTGTACTTCATCCTGAAAGGGCAGTTGGCAGGTTCTCTTTAATTCTAGTTGCCTTATTATCCACTTGCTGCCCACGCACTGTAGTTTTTTTTTGTAATAGTGCAGGCCGGCTGTGCAAAATCTGTGTGTGTGTTTTCTGCATTTACGGGTAGGGGGCCTGCCCAGCTGTGCTGTCACTGGCTCCAGCACATGCTGATCACCGGTTTCCTGGCCATGATTTATGGCCGGGACCCGCCAATCATCGGAGCGAGTGACGGGAGAAAGCTTTGTGTATGTAAACAACACAGAGCTCTCTTCTGACAGCAGCGATGTGCTGGGTTTTTGTTTGTTTCCCTGCAAAGGTAATACAAACTGGCACATCCCTTAGTAAAAACAGCGCACAGTGACACTTGTTAGGCAACTATTTAACCCTTTGATCGCCCCTAATGGTAACCCCTTCCCTGCCAGTGTCATTAGTACAGTGACAGTGTGTATTATCACTGAATTAGTGCCACTGGAGATGTTAGTGCACACAAAGTGTCAGATTGCCCACCGTCCCACTATAAGTCACTGATCGCCGCCATTTACTAGTATTAGGGCCAGTTCACACCATAGAAACAGTCCTTCTTCTTTTATTTTTTATTTTTTTCCCTTCTTTTCTTAACCTTTAAATAAGGACGTGTGTGTGTTCCAGTGCATTCTTGATGCATTTTACTGTGGTCCAGTGCAGGAAAAATTCAGCATGTTCTACGCTTTTTCTTTCTCCTTCTTTTTTTTTTTTTTTTTCCCCCCCCCCCTGGAACTGACCACACTGGTGTGAACTATGCCATTGAAAACCATATAACCTACTATCCATGCGTTTTTGATGCAGAAAACAATGCACTGGACTACATGTGGTGTGAACTGGCCCTGTAAGGAAAAAAAAAAAACACTATATATGCCATAGTTTATAGACACTAAAAATTTCACGCAAAAAAAAAAATCAAACACTTATTGGGTTTTTTTTTTTTTACATTTTGCCCAAAATGTTTGGCGAAATTTTTAATTTTTAATTTTTTTTGATTGTCGCAAAAAATAAAAAAAAACGCAGAGGTGATCAAATACCATCAAAAGAAAGCTCTATTTGTTGGGGAAAAAACTATATACATTTCATTCAGGTACAGCATTGCATGACCACGCAATTGTCCGTTAAAGTAGCGCAGTGCTGAATAGCCTGGCCTGGTCATGATGGGGGGGGGGGGGGGGCGACACAGGGAGTACATAGGCATACACATGAAGAGGTGTTCCGTGCAGGCAGTCCCATCCTGCACTCAGAGCTGTGCTTCTGTACACATGTCACATTTGGAGCAGCAGCTGTGTCCATACAGCTACTGCATCCCAAATGACAGCGATGGGACTACCTGCACAGATAAACATGTCAATGCAAGGGTTAAATGCTCATTTGTTCTGGATATTAAGTACTTTATCATATAAATGTCAATTTGCTGTATCCTGGCAAAACCTTTAAATTAATTAAAAAAATGATCCTTTAGTTTAGGGGTAGACTACTTCCCCCCACCCCTATCCCATGGATTTGGCAGGCTCCAGCTCTGGGCTGTGGATGGTGCCTACAATGTCACCCTATACAGTGCAGGGGTATTGACCTTGCGCCTTTAAGGAAAAATATGGGCAAAGCTCTTTTACTTCACCTCCGGGGCCACAGGAGAACACTTTGTTGTGCACTCCTGCCACCCACATTCAGCCAACTAAAGCCTGCTGTCACAGTCTGGGCTCTGCAGGGATCCTGACCATAATGTCAGGATCTGCACAAATGCTTGACCGGCAGCTGGCTCAGCCTCTCAGTGCACTGCTGAGAGTCTGTCAGCCATCTCGCCCCTCCAGGCTCCGGCCGTTCCACTGAGGGCTGGAGGGGCAGAGCACAGAGTGGTGATTGACAGTCACTGCTCTCTGCTCAGAGCAAACCCGAGAACCGAGTGATCAGTTGTGTTTGATCACTCAGTTCTCATGGCAGAGCTGGTAGGGACAGATGCAGCATTGGATCGATGCAGCGCTGCAGCCATCTAGGTGAGTATGTATGCATGTTTTGGGTGTTTTTTATTTGTTGGTGGTGGTTGTTGTGTGTTGCGGGAGTGACGTCATCGTGGCTCTGGCCAATTACAGCGCCGGAGCTGCGATACCCGGAAGTAACTCGGGACGACATGTCACCGGCCGGTGCTGTGTTGGGCACCGTAGCGGGGGTTTCGATCCCAGGTGAGTATTGCATAATGAGCTAGTATGCTATGCGCGTGCGTGCGTGTGCGTGTGTGTGTGTGTGTCCGCTGCCTCTCTCCTCTCCCAGTCTGACAGCTACAGAGGGAGGGGCCGAGTCACCCCCTGCTGATGTCCTCCAGGAGGGGAGGTGGCCAGTCATATGAGCGCCGCTATAAAAAAAAGGTATAGAACAGCTTATTTTTACAAAACCACGTATACTGGGACACATTATTTATTGTAACACAGGGGACTGTAGAAAGAAAACTCAGAAATGTATATCAGCAGTCAGAGCTGACAGGCAGGGGGTGGGGGAGCAGAGAGGAGAGCTGTGGATGACGGAGGCACACAAACTGACCACAGTGTCAGGGCTCAGCAGCCGTGATAAACTGGTCAGTTTACAGGGGGGGGGGGAGGGCAGGATCAGCCAGGTATTTCAGGTGATACAAGAGGCCAAATTAAACGGCACAAGCCCTGTGCTGTAGAACATGCTTTAAAGCAGGGGTCTCAAACCTGTGGCCCTCTAGCTGTTGCAAAACTACAAGTCCCAGGGGGCATTGCAAGGCTGACGGTTACAAGCATGACTCCCACAGGCAGAGGCATGATGGGACTTGTAGTTTCCCAACAGCTGGAAGGCCGCCAGTTTGAGACCCTCTACTTTTTAAAGGAACAGGATCTAAAAAAAAATATTTTTTTGGCTTACAAACCCTTTAAAAGCCCCTACAGGTCATCAGTTAACTGTGAATAATGGTCCTAGAACTTGTAGTGCAATCCACATATGAAGCTGCCCCCAAATGCGTTTTGTGTACGTTCATATGTATGTATGTATGTATGTATGTGTGTGTGTGTGTGTGTGTGTGTATATATGTCTCACCCGCCTTCCACTGGATCCATCACAATGGATCCACTAGGCTTTATAGTATATTACAGTATAACAACAATACCAAAGGTAAGTGGGGAAATATAGGATCATTTCATTGAGAGTGTGAAGTTCCTCTTTATTACATGAGAAATTTATTGCATGCGTTGTTTTTGCACCACACATAAGGGGTGGGTTGCCGAGGTGCCATTAGAAATTAATAGCACCTCAACACACCGTGTGCATGCTGCATTGCAGTACCGTATACATTTTTACCGCTATGCACTGGTGTGAAGGGGCCCTTAGTCTTCTACTTACCCAGCGACTGCTTCACATTTCACTGGTTGCCATAGGTCAGGGATATGCAATTAGCGGATCTCCAGCTGTTGCAAAACTACAAGTCCCATCATGCCTCTGGGTGTCATGCTTGTGGCTGTCAGAGTCTTGCTGTGCCTCATGGGATTTGTAGTCCTGCAACAGCTGGAGGTCCGCTAATTGCATATCCCTGCCATAGGTGATCTCTGTATCAAAGTGCCTCGGTGTGCAGAGCTCCGTATTCCGCCGAATCGCATGTAAAGACATTTCTTATTGCACAATGCTGTTAAATGGTTTGGACTGCGGGGAATTCCTTGCATGCCACTGCTGCCATGGATGTAGATTTACATCCCATAATCTCTGCACACAGCTGTTCCACACTCCTATAATACTGACACATGGTGATATGCGTTAAATAATTTGTTTTATATTTCCGTCCCCTCTGACTTATAATCTCTCGGCTTCTGCATCCATAAAGGGAATTTCTCCTCCCGCACCTAATAAGGTTTCATCCGTTCTGTCGGGTTGTAGTTGTGCCAGGAGGAACCACAACAAATTGTAACAAAATGGATGTAATTCATGTATTTTTATTGAACATGTACTTTAGTTATTGCATGCTTTTACCTTTAAATTATTCATGTGACAAAATTGGTACATGCTTGATCTTCCATATTTTGTGTAATTTTTATCACCTCTTCCATATTTGTTATTGTGCAACATATCTGTGTAGAGATGTTTTAGATTAGCTAGAGTAGGGATAAAGGTGTGGGGGGGATAGGTGTGGAGATGGGGCAGGGAAAAGTAGAGCAGGACAGAGGTGTGGTAGATGTTGGGTGAGTGTAGTGGTAGAAAAGGAGTAGACATCAGGTAATGGAGAGGTAGAGGTGGGGTAGAGATGGGGGTAAAGGAGGAGGGATGGAGATGGGGGTAAAGGAGGAGGGATGGAGATGGGGGTAAAGGAGGAGGGATGGAGATGGGGGTAAAGGAGGAGGGATGGGGGTAAAGGAGGAGGGATGGGGGTAAAGGAGGAGGGATGGGGGTAAAGGAGGAGGGATGGGGGTAAAGGAGGAGGGATGGGGATATGGGTGGAGTAGGTATATAGAGGTGTTGGAGGTGGGGTAGAGATATGGGTGGAGTATGTATATATGGTAGATAGAGTTGGAGGTGGGGTAGAAGTAGAGGAGAGAGTAGGTATATAGATAGGGGTGGAGGAGGGTTGGAGGTGGGGTAGAAGTGGAGGTGGGGTGGAGATGGGGTAGAAGTGGAGGGTTGGATGTGGGGTAGAAGGAGAGGAGAGAATAGAGATATGGGTGGAGTAGAAGTGGAGGTGGGGTAGAGAAGAGATAGAGATATGGGTAGGGGTAGAAGTGGAGAAGGGATAAAGGTGGGGTAAAGGAGAGATAGATATGGGTGGGGGTGGGGGAGAGATGGAGTTGGAGGTGGGGTAGAAGGAGGGGAGAGAATAGAGATATGGGTGGAGTAGAAGTGGAGGTGGGGTAGAGAAGAGATAGAGATATGGGTAGGGATAGAGGTGGGGTAAAGGAGAGATAGAGATATGGATGGAGTTGGAGGTGGGGTAGAAGTGGAGGAGGGTTGGAGGTAGGGTAGAGGAGAGATAGATATGGGTGGGGGAGAGATGGAGTTGGAGGTGTTTGTGTGCGCACGCACATATACATCTGACAGACCCTGCAATCTCTTGCTGTAGTGGTCTGTCTCTATATCGGCAGTATAAATGCAGGTAAGAATTGGCATTTGCTAAAAATCCATGTGGTGTATATTACAGGCTTTTTATGTTTAATGCATTTTCATTTTCTTTACCCTTTTTACAGGTAAGGTTCCAGGAGACGACTGCCCGTTGGTGTGGGGTCACTGCTCACACTGCTTCCACATGCACTGCATCCTCAAGTGGCTGAACTCCCAGCAAGTACAGCAGCACTGCCCGATGTGCCGCCAGGAGTGGAAGTTCAAGGAGTAGATTTACCGCTTTCCCTTCTTCGCCCATGTAGATGTCATAGGACGCTTCTTGGCCTGCCTAGTCTTGGATTCAGAGATGGGTAATCTGTGGAGCTACAAGTTCCCGGAGACCTTCACATTTCTAAAGAGTTACGGCATCTGTAATGTTTGTGGTTTTAGGATCCATGTTGACCAATTTGCAATTCATTTCCAGTATAAACCTGAACTCGATGGGACTGTAAAGTGTGGTTCCTGCAGTGCCATCTGCAGGTGAGTGTTGGTATTGTCATGTGACCACTTAGATAACACATTACAATAGTCTGGACATGTGGTCTTCTCTTTGTTTAATGGCAGGACAGCTCCAGGCATGTGACATTGTGACAATAAAGCCACGTGGAGTTCTTCTCTCCAAAATTTCTTTTTTATTTAGATTTGGGGAGAGTTAAAACTCCTGTCGGCTTTGCCATCTGTGTCCCTTTCAAGAGATTTCCCTTTACTTGTGTAGTAAACTGAAGCAGGCAACTCAGTGTAGTCTGTAAAATCAAAATCTTTTTTTGGCTACATGCTGAAACACACTGGTAAGTAACGCATTTTGGCTATTGCAGACAAAACGCATTAGAGGTTTCCAGTGTCTTTCAGCATGTAGCCCAAATTTTTTGGGGATTTTACAGACTACACTGAGTTGCCGGATTCAATACTCTACGGATCTGATTGTCGTAGTGCGGGGGCACTATAGCTATTGCGTTCTGTAAATGGCCCCGCCCGCCGAACATGACCCATTCACCTGAACAAGGGGGCGCCCTGCTACCATGGTAGTGCAGGGTCAAAACAGGTGTTTAGGAGGCAATATAACGCCCCCCCCCGCCTGTCAAATGCCTTCTAAGGAGCGATCGCAATGAAGATCGTTCTTCAGAGGGCAGCATGTGTAAATTAGACCTCCTTGCTCCTGGGACAACTCTAAATCTTCAGATCTCCCTCGCTTTCTGTTCCGGTGACACAGAAGGTGGGCGGATCTTCCTTGTTTGGCGCAGACAGCGACAAAACCCTGACGGGTTCTAATTTCCCCCACCCCCTCCCTTTATCACAAAAAAAAAAGAAGTTTGGCTTCACTTTAAGTGGCATGTCATTGGGTTTTGTGAGCTCCGGGCAGAATTGAATAATTGTAATAATGTATTCATTAAATTAATTTTTTTATTCTGCTTGTGTGTGTATTTCCTTTATCTTCTGTACAGCAGCACTCAGACTGGGAGAGGCAGTCCTAGGGGCCAATCAGGGGAGCTGCATGTATATATCGCATACTACACCTTTTTTATTTTGCCTGTATTTTTACTGCCTCAAGTATGACCATTTTTATTTACACCTTCAGTAATTGGAGTTAATTGAAGAAACCTGGAGACTGCCACTGATGAGGTCTGAGAATGCTAGTTGCCTGGCTGTCATGCCAATATCCTGGCTCCAGTACTTTTGGAGTCCCCCCCCCCCCCCCGAAACAAGTATGCAGGCAAGAAATTGAAGTTTTTTTCTGATCTGTATGCTTGTTCTGTAACTCAGAAGTATTGAAGCCAGGTGCAGCCAGGGAATTGGCATTTTTGTGAGAAGACCAGCAATGCGAGCCCCAGACAAATGAATCTCGGGGATACAAATTCCAGCCAATGAGTGGGTAGTTAGATGCAAATTTGTTGGGAGAATTCTATAGATGATCGTTGCTGGCTGTTACTCACCCATTTATTTATCACAGGTATCTGCAGTGGGTATAAAAAGTCTACACACCCCTGGTGGTAAAATGTCAGGTGTCTGTGATATAAAAAAAAATAAAAAATGAGACAAAGATAAAAAAAAGTTTCCACCTTTTTTTAAAGTGACCTATAAACTGTACAACTCAATTGAACGACAAACTGAAATCTTTTAGGTGGAGGGAAGTAAAAAAATAAAATAATCTGGTTGCATAAGTGTGCACACCCTTACACGAATACTTTGTTGAAGCCCCTTTGGATTTTATTCCAGCACTCAGTCTTTTTGGGTATGAGTCTATCAGCATGGCACATCGTGACTTGGCAATATTTGCCCAAAGAAAAAACACTCCAAATCTGTCAGATTGCGAGGGTATCCCCTGTGCACAGCCCTCTTACATAGTAGGTGAGGTTGAAAAAAGACAAAAGTCGATCAAATCGCTTGATCTTTCAAATCACCCCACAGATTTTCAATGGGATTCAGGTCTGGGCTCTGGCTGGGTCATGCCAAAACTTGACTCTTCTTCTGGTGAAGCCATTCCTTTGGTGATTTGGATGTATGCTTTGGGTCGTTGTCATGCTGAAAGATAAAGTTCCTCTTCATGTTCAGCTTTCTATCAGAAGCCTGAAGGTTTTGAGCCAATAATGACTGGTATTTGGAACTGTTCATAAGGCCCCTGTTCCAGCTGAAGAAAAACAGCCCCAAAGCATGATGCTGCCACCACCGTCATGCTTCACGGTGGGCGTGGTGTTCTTTTGGTGATGTGTAGTGTTGTTTTTGCACCAAACATAACTTTTGGAATTATGGCCAAAAAAGTTCAACCTTGGTTCCATCAGACCAGAACACATTTTCCCACATGCTTTTGGGAGACTTCAGATGTGTTTTTTGCAAAATTTAGCTGGGTTTGGATGTTTCTCTTTGTAAGGAAAAACTTCCATCTTGCCACTCTACCCCATAGCCCAGACATATGAAGAATACGGAGATAGTTGTCACATGTACCACACAGCCAGCACTTGCCACATATTCCTGCAGCTCCTTTAATGTTGCTGTAGGCCTCCTGGCCGCCTCCCTGACCATTTTTTTTTCTCGTCTTTTCATCAATTTTGGAGGGATGTCCAGTTCTTGGTAATGTCACTGTTGTGCCATATTTTCTCCACTTGATGATGACGACTGTCTTCACTGTGTTCCATGGGAGATCTAATGCCTTGGAAATTCTTTTGTACCCTTCTCCTGACTGATACCTTTTTAACAATGAGATCCCTCTGCAGACCATTTCTTTTTCTGTAGAATGCGACTAAGAAAATATCAGGAAAGACCTACTAGAACAGTTGATCTTTATTTGGGGTTAATCAGAGGCACTTTAAAGGATGGCAGGTGTGTACTGAATCATATCTAACATAAGATGTGATTGCTTAATTCTTAACACAGCTACATCTCCCGTTTTATAAGAGGGTGTGCACACTTATGCAACCACATTATTTTAAAAATGTTACTTTAACCCGCTTGCCGACCGGCTCACACGGATATACGTCGGCAGAATGGCACGGCTGCGCAAAGTGACGTAGTCACTTTGAATTACGCGCTGTGCGGGGGCGCGCCCCTGCCGCAAGCTCCATGACCGTGCCCGCGGGACCCACGGACTCGATGTCCGCCGGTGTCCTGCGATCGTGTCGCGAAGCTACAGAACCCGTTGTAAACAAGGCAACTCCCTGTTCTGCCTAGTGACAGGACACTGATCACTGCTCCCTGTCATCGGGATCGGTGATCACTGTCGTCACAGTAAGCCCAGCCCCCACACAGTTAGAATCACTCCCTAGGACACACTTAACCCCTTCCTCGCCCCCTAGTGGTTAACCCCTTCCCTGCCAGTGTCATTTATACAGTAATCAGTGCATTTTTATAGCACTGATCGCTGTATAAATGACTGGTCCCAAAATAGCGTCAAAAGTGTCCGCCATAATGTCGCAGTCACGATAAATAATCGCTGATCGCCGCCATTACTAGTAAAAAAAAATTTATTACTAAAAATGCCATAAAAGTATCCCCTATTTTGTAGACGCTATAACTTTTGCGCAAACCAATCAATAAATGCTTATTGCGATTTCTCTTATTTTTGGTAAGGGAGCCCGGGCTGGTAGGTAGGTTTAGCCCCACTCTACTACTCTACCTATCTGGGACAGCGCTGTGCTTTTTATGTAAAGCTGAGCTTACGCTTTATATAAATCTGGACAAATACAGAGAAGTAAGGTGGAGGTTTCCAGCCTTCCAGGCCAGCTACCAGATGAATGTATTTTACTTTCGATGGACAATATAACTTCCCAAAGCTCTGATTTCTAGAATTACTGTATATACTCGAGTATAAGCCGAGGCACCTAATTTTACCACAAAAAAATGGGAAAACGTATTGACTCGAGTATAAGCCTAGGGTGTCCATCTGCATGCCTCACTGTGCCCATGCCTCACTGTGCCCATGACTACTAGACTGACGTTTAACATGGGAGTCTATGGAAGGGGTGCCCGGCTTTGAAAAATCGATGCTCCCCGGCCGTAGATCCTCCGGACAACAAACTTCGCACACTTGTAGAGAAAGAGTAAGGCTACATGTGTGCCAAGTTTGGGGTCCAGGGGACCTATGGCCGGCCGGTAACGGGTCCCCAAAGTCCGGGAGATCAGGCGCAAAAAGGTGACTCGGGTATAAGCCGAGGGGGGCATTTTCAGCACAAAAAAAAGTGCTGAAAAACTCGGCTCATACTCGAGTATATACGGTATTCCCTGGTGTTCCTCTCATTTTATTTTCCATCTTCCTGTGGCTTCTCCACTCTATTCTCCTTGTACTCCTTCTTCCCGTCTATTTACCAGATTTGTTTTTAAATGACAATTTATTTTTTCTTGCAGAACAGAAGAACAATCCTCAGGGGTAAATTCAATAAATCACGCCGGCATATTCCGCTCACATGGACGGGGAGCTGCTTATTGACAGGGAGACAAAATGTGTCAAGATTACCTTGTTTCCATTAATCCACAAAGAGCTGTTCCTAAAGTAAACCGCTTAGTTGAACCCGTAGTCTGTTATTAACCCCTTACCAACCAGGTATGGGCCTCCTTCATACGGGCGTACTGCAAGGTACCCTCATGTGAGGGCTGTGTTTACCCACATGGGGGGCGCACAGGTGTTTCATGCATCCCCCTGCAGGCAGTCCCATTCATGTCAATTGGCTGCCGCTCCTAATTTGACATCAGTACGCATGCATGGCCCTAATCAGAGGCCGTGTGCATTTGGGGCCATGCACCCACACAGTTGTCAAATTGTGGGGGGGGGGGAGGCGTCTTAAAGCGGAGGTTCCGCCAAAAAAAAATTTTTTTTTAAAAGCCAGCAGCTACAAATACTGCAGCTGCTGACTTTTGAAAAATGGACACTTACCTGTCCAGCGCACCCGCGATGTCGGCAGACGAGGCTGAGCAATCGCTCGGTCCTCGGATGCTGCCGCCGCCATTCTGGGTGAGGGGATCAGGAAGTGAAGCCTTGGGGCTTCACTGCCTGGTTCCCTACTGCGCATGCGCGAGTAGCGCGGCGCGCCATCACTGGTCCCCGCTCTCTCCTGGGAACAGTGTGTTTCCCAGAAGACAGCGGGGGGGGGGGGGTGTGATGCGATGGGGCGTGACTTCCGTTGGAGTCAATACCCAGAAGTGGTGCAAATACCTGTATCAGACAAGTATCTGCACCCCCCTCCTCCCTGAAAGGTGCCAAATGTGACACCGGAGGGTTCAGAAAAGCGGAAGTTCAGATTTTGGATAGAACTCCGCTTTAACTGACATGAATGGGACCGCCTACATGGGGATGCACAGAACACATGGCCTCACACAGGTATATGCTTTTGTATGCTCGTGTGAACAAGGCCTAAGGCAGGGATAGGCAACCTGGGGCTCTCCTGCTGTTGCAGAACTACAAGTCCCATCATGCCTCTCTGAGTAATTGTAACTGCCAGCCTTACAATGCCTCATGGGAAATGTAGTTCCACAACAGCTGGAGGGCCCCGGGTTGCCTACCCCTGGTCTAGGGCATGGGTGCTTAACCTGTGGCCCTCCAGCTGTTGAACTACAAGCTCCATCATGTCTCCGCCTTTTGGAGTCGTGCTTGTAACGGGTCAGCCTTGCAATGCCTCATGGGAAATGTAGTTCCACAACAGCTGGCGGGCCCCAGGTTGCCTACCCATTGCCTAGGGCATGGGTGATTAACCTGGGGCTCTCCAGCTGTTGTGGAACTACATTTCCCATGAGGCATTGCAAGGCTGACCGTTACAAGCACGACTCCAAAAGGCAGAGATGGAACTTGTAGTTTCTCAACAGCTGGAGGGCCACAGGTTGAGCACCCATTGTAAGGGATACAGTATTATACGTCCATGGGGCTCGATGTTTGAGGTCTGAGATTACACTCCCAGAACACTGACCAAGCTGTCGCAGACACCTCCCAGTCGCTCTTTGTGATCGGACAGGTTCCTGATCCATATGACAGCCAATCATGTGATCGAGAAGCCGCCTATCTGCATTTAAACTGACTTAAAGTGGTTGTAAATCTCAGACATGAAATATGAACAAGGCATTTCCCTCTAGTGTGTACTTGTCTCAACCCTGAGCACTAAGTGTAATTTCTGTCTGCTGCCTCCTTCCTCTGCTATCAGCATGAATCACTTCTGACAAGTTTTCCTGATCCCGAGAGAAAAAATGTGACAGGGCAGAGACCTACAGCACACAGCCTGTGATTGACAGCCTCAGCTCTGTTCCTGTGTGATGGGGGGGGTCCCTTCTCTTCAATGAGCTGTCAGAGCTCTCCTTACTGAGCTATACAGAGTGTAATTTCGGCTCCCCATCCCCTTTTTTCTGACAGCTCAGACAAGCTGGACTTTGAACGGATGTAGAGAAGACTGCAGATAAACAGGCCCAACTTATGTAGGAGGATTTGTTTGTATCTCCTGGAGCCAGCCACTTCACTGAGTATATGGAAGAGTTCACAACCACTTTAACACTGAAGCTTGGGTATGGAAATATTTATAGTTACATTGGCCCAGCTTGAACCCATGTAAGCACATATGTGCCATACCTGTGGGATCGCCATGGACACTGGATATCCTTCTGCATTGTGAGCACAGAAGGTGGCGGCTCACTTGGCACAGTCACCATTCATGGAACACTTTGCATCTTCTTAATAAATACAAAACGTTCTCTGACAGTGACACTGTCAGTTCTGGTCAGAAAGAAGCAGAATGAGCACAGTCTGTGCTACAGTGGAGAGGAGACGTCCGATAGACCCCTGAGGTCTCCTTAAAAAGAACCTATCACATGCGCTAGGCCAGAGGTCTCCAAACGTTCTAAACAAAGGGCCAGTTCCTTCAGACTCTAGGGGGCCGGATTGTGGTCATCGGAAGTAGAAAATGTCCCAACATCAGCTGGAGTAAACCATGCCCCGTCTTTGGTGTCAGTGAGAGGAACTGTGCCCCAACGTTTGTGTCATTAATTGGAATTGTGCCCCATCATTGGGCCCCATTGTTGGTGTCATCGGAAGGAACTGTGCCCTGTAGTTGGTGTCATTGGTAGGAATTGTGCCCCATGGTTGGTACCATTGGGAGGAATTGCGCCCCATTGTTGGTATCATTGGGAGGAATTGCGCCCCATTGTTGGTATCGTTGGGAGGAATTGCGCCCCATTGTTGGTATCGTTGGGAGGAATTGCGCCCCATTGTTGGTATCGTTGGGAGGAATTGCGCCCCATTGTTGGTATCGTTGGGAGGAATTGCGCCCCATTGTTGGTATTATTGAGAGGAATTGCGCCCCATTGTTGGTACCATTGGGAGAAATTGCACCCCATTGTTGGTACCATTGGGAGGAATTGCACCCCATTGTTGGTACCATTGGGAGGAATTGCGCCCCATTGTTGGTACCATTGGCAGGAATTGCGCCCCATTGTTGGTATCATTGGGAGGAATTGCTCCCCATTGTTGGTACCATTGGGAGGAATTGCTCCCCATTGTTGGTACCATTGGGAGGAATTGCTCCCCATTGTTGGTACCATTGGGAGGAATTGCTCCCCATTGTTGGTACCATTGGGAGGAATTGCTCCCCATTGTTGGTACCATTGGGAGGAATTGCTCCCCATTGTTGGTACCATTGGGAGGAATTGCTCCCCATTGTTGGTACCATTGGGAGGAATTGCGCCTCATCGTTGGTACCGTTGGGAGGAATTGCGCCTCATTGTTGGTATCGTTGGGAGGAATTGCGCCTCATTGTTGGTATCGTTGGGAGGAATTGCGCCTCATTGTTGGTATCGTTGGGAGGAATTGTGCCTCATTGTTGGTATCGTTGGGAGGAATTGCGCCTCATTGTTGGTATCGTTGGGAGGAATTGTGCCTCATCGTTGGGGTCACTGGTAGGTATTGTGCCCCTTCATTGGTGTCGGTAAAGGAAATGGTGCCCCGAGGGCCAGATAAAAGCAAGCAGTTTGGAGACCGCTGCACTAGAAAATCACATGGGGGGCTTAAGGTAGTAGTAAAGTTAAAGTAGGAAGGCGTTGTATCGCCTCCTCACTGCTTTAACCCCCTTGAATCCTGTCCTAGCGTGCTGCGCCCATGTGCATTGCGTGTGGTTGTGACGTCCTTGCAGAATGTGGGCAACACGGGGTATAATTCTTGCCTCGGCCATGAAGCAATCACTGCTGCAGCATGTGTACACCCCCTCTGCAGCTAAAGCGGGTAGCGGTGGGTGGGTATAAAAACATGGCCCAACAGCCGGGTTTTACTGCCCCCCCCCCCCAACCTCACGTGTGAATGAGTCCTTAGTGTGTTTTTCATGTGCGTTTTATGGCAGCAAAAGGGTTAATGCAAACAGAAATGAAACGCTGTATAGTTTAAAGATCTCTTTCCTTTGAGTTGCTGGTCCCCTAAAGCCCCCCGTAGTTTGTATGGTATGTTTGCGGTATAATTGGGGACTAACAATCAGTCTTATAACATGTCTAATTGTAGGTGATGAAGAGTATTCTGTGAATCATCCGCACCACAAAATGCGTCTTGTAGTCACGCATCTCATCGAGCCGATCCTCCATGGGGGATGAAGTCGTGTGCGCCGATCATCGAATAACACAGAATGTAAGACGGATGTTAGGGGGGGGGGGGATTTTCTAGTTTACCTGTCGCTTCAGGGAGCACTGAACCCAAAAGCAAACGTTTTATTTATATTCCAGTTTACCAATTCTTAAGCCGTGTACACACGATCGGTTTTACCGATGAAAACAGTCCGATGGACTTTTCTCATCGGACGAACCGATCGTGTGTGGGCCCCATCGGTCTTTTTTCCATCAGTGTTAAAAAATAGAACATGTTTTAAATTTATCGGATGGGAAAAAAAACGATGGAAAATTCCGATCGTCTGTGTGGAACTCCATCAGATAAAAAAACCCACGCATGCTCAGAATCAAGTCGACGCATGCTCAGAAGCATTGAACTTCATTTTTCTCGGCTTGTCGGAGTGTTTTACGTCACAGCGTTTGGGACGGTTGGTTTTTTGACTGATGGTGTGTAGGCAAGACTGATGGAAGTCAGTTTCCTCGGATTTCCGATGGAAAAATCCATCAGTTTAAAATCCATAGGAAATCCGATCGCGTGTACAGGGCTTTAGATGTGATGGCTGCATTAGTTTTTTCTTTTTTAGGCTTTCTCTCTTCTATTTTCGTCTGGAGAAAAAAACTGATTTACTGTCTGGATCACCAAAGAACATGCTTTCTTCCAGATGTATCTGTTTACAGGGATGAGACCAATCATTTACAACTGATAGGGGTGCTTACAACGATCAGTTTTTATTTACGTATTTATCGGCGTATAACACGCACCCTAAAGCCCCGTACACACGGTCGGACTTTTGGCCAACAAACTTCATTTTGAGCAAGTTGGACCAACAATCCGACCGTGTGTACGCTCCATCGGACAACCTTTTTTTGCTTTTTTTTTTTTTTTGTTTTCATCGGACAAAAGTTGGGTCTGCAAACGGACAAACTTTTGCCCAACAAAAGTCCGATGGAGCAAAGTCCTACCGTGTGTACAGAAAACCATCGGACTTTTGTCTGATGGACAAAACAACTAATGTTAAAATCAACCAACAATAGCAGAAGTTGACCAAAGGGTGGCGGTAAAGAGCAGAAAAGAGCAGAAAAACCACGTGATGTTGCAAAAAGTTTTGGGAAAGTTTGCGGAAAAATCCTGTGGTGTGTATGCTATGGGTGTGCCCGGCCAACTCCGTTCGGACAAAAATCCAGGGAAAAGTCCGATGGAAGTCCAACCGTGTGTACGAGGCTTAACTGTAAGAGGGAAGTTTCAGGGAAAAAACTTTCCACAGCCCCCTCTGTATAACACGCAGGCACAGTTTACCCTCTATTTTCAGGGTAAAAAAAGTGAGTGTTATACACCAATAAATACAGTATATTATAGTTATTATATATTTAAACCTTTATCCCAAAAGAAAAAAAAACAGTTTTCTGTAACTGATTGTAAAGTGTGAGCTGGAGTTTGATAGTGTATCTAAATCTGCTAGTACATCACCCCCTCCCCAAATGACGATGCTGCTGTCCAAAGGTAACCCAGATGTTTTGGAACTACATTTCCCATGATGCTCAACTACACTGCAGAGTGCATGAGCATCATGGGAAATGTAGTTCCGAAACATCTGGGGTGCCAAGGTTCCCCATCACTGGCCTAGACATATGCACTGGCAAAATTATTTGTTTTTGTTTTCATTTCATTCGTTTTTTTTTTTTTTTCTGGTCATTCGTTATGATCGCAATTCATAGATTCTAAAGCCTGGTACACACGATCTGATTTTCCTTCGGACACAGCGTAGGACTTTTGTCTGAAGGGCGTTGGACATGAACTTGTCTTGCATAGAAACAGCAAAGAATTTTCGGCCAACAAACCTGAAACTACGTGTTTTTTTTTTTTGTTTTTTTTTAGCTCTTTAGCGCCACCCTTTGGGCAACTTCTGCTAATGTTGTGTTATGGCGAGCATTGCTTCTGAGCATGCGTGTTTGTACTTTTGGAGGAGTTTTGTGTACACACGCTCGGATAATCCGACAACACACATTTGTTGGCGGACAATTTTAAAGCATGTTATCCCACATTTGTTGGCGGAAAATTCAATAACAATTGTCTGATGGCGCGTACAGCCGGTCGGATTTTCCGACAACAGCCTGTCATCACACAATTACCGTCGGAAAATCCGATCGTGTGTACGAGGCCTTTAGATTCGGAAATTCATAGATTCGTAGATTCATATATATATATATATATAAAAAATGGTAACAAAATGAATCCGCCCTTCCTGGGTTCCCACCACTGCGCTTGTGAAAAAAATTATTAGACAGTGAAGCAGCTACTTTAAATGAATCAATCTGTAAAAATATATATTCCTAAACCCTGTAAATAGTGTAGAAAAATATATAAGCAGCGCTGTGAATTACCGTATATACTCGAGTATAAGCCAAGTTTTTCAGCACCTTTTTTTTGTGAGCCGATAATCGGCAATCCTGGGACAGATCACATTTACACTGATAATCACTACAGACTATCAGTGCCCATTAGTGCCGCCTTATCAGCGCAACTCAGTAAAGAAGAAGAATTACTTATTTGCAAAATTTTATAACAAACAAAACGTTTGAGTTTTTTTTTTTTTTTTTAAAGGTTCAGTGTTTTCGTTTGTTTAGCAAAGGATAAAAACCCCAGTAGTGATTAACCACTTCAGCCCCGGAAGAATTTATCCCCTTCCTGACCAGAGCACTTTTTGCGATTCGGCACTGTGTCGCTTTAACTGACAATTGCGCGGTCGTGCGACGTGACTCCCAAACAAAATTGAAGTCCTTTTTTTCCCCACAAATAGAGCTTTTGGTGGTATTTTATCACCTCTGCGGTTTTTATTTTTTGCGCTATAAACAAAAAAAAAGAGCGTCAATTTCAAAAAAAAAAAAGCAATATTTTTGACTTTTTGCTGTATCCCCAAAAAAATATATACATTTTTTTTTTCCCTCAGTTTAGGCCGATTAATTATTCTTCTACATATTTTCGGTAACAAAAAATCGCAATAAGCGTTTAAAAGTTATAGTGTCTACAAAATAGGGGATAGTTTTATGGCATTTTTATTATAATTTTTTTTTATAACTAGTAATGGCGGCGATCTGCGATTTTTATCGTGACTGCGACATTGCGGCGGACACATCGGACACTTTTGACACTATTTTGCGACCATTGTCATTTATACAGCAATCAGTGCTATAAAAAAAAAAACACTGATTACTGTGTAAATTACACTGGCAGGGAAGGGGTTAAGCACTAGGGGGCGATCAAGGGGTTAAGTGTGTTCCCTGGGCGTGTTCTAACTGTAGGGGGTGGGGGGAGATGGGCTCACGAGAACATGACAGTGATCACAGGGAGCAGTAGATCACTGTCATGTCACTAGGCAGAACAGGGAAATGCCTTGTTCACATACTCATCTCTTTTCACGATCGTGGGCCGCCGACGAACATCGAGTTCGTGGGGCACGCTCACAGAGTACGCGGCGGGCGCCCGCTACATGGCAAATTAAGGAACCTACCTGTACGCCCATTTGCCCACCGCTGCTATTGTGCCGACATATATCAGCGTGCAGCGGTCGGCAAGTGGTTAAATACCACCAAAAGAAAGCTCTATCCGTCTCAACCTAGAGGAGAGATGTGGGGTCTTATAGACCCCACATCTCTCCATAAAGAGGACCTGTCATGCACTATTCCTATTACAAGGAATGTTTACATCCCTTGTAATAAAAATTATCAAAAAATAATAATTAAAGGGAAATTGTAAAAAAAACAATAAAAAAAATTGTAAGCGCCCCGTCCCCTCGTGCCCGCACGCAGAAGCAAACGCATACATAAGTCTCGTCCGCATATGTAAACGACGTTCAAACCACACATGTGAGGTATTGCGTTCAAGCGAGAGCAATAATTCTAGCGCTAGACCTCCTCTGTAACTCAAAACTGGTAACCTGTAAAACATTTTTAAATGAGATAGAGATTTTTAAGCACCGAAATTTGGCGCCATTCCACGAGTGTGCGCAATTTTAAAGCGCAACATGTTGGGAATGGGTATCTATTTACTTGGCGTAACATCATCTTTCACATTATACAAAAATATAAGGGTTAACTGTTTGTTTTTTTAAACTGTCCATTTCGGTTTCCTGAATTTTTCTTTTAGGTGCGCCGCTAATTTAGACTTTACCAGTTCTAGTTCTGTATATTATGATGTCATAGCACACAGGAACTTTATCAGCCTTTAGTGCCTCTCTTGGCACGTAAGCGTTACCATTACACTAATCGGTGATCAAACCTCTGCTCACCGTCTTTGTGTCCCTCGGTATTAGACAGACAGTTCTGTGCTGGTCATATGATCGTTATGTGTAAGGATCGATTATAAACACATGCTGATTGAAGCGTTCCTGGCGGTGTCCTAAAGGGGCGCGTTTTCCGGGCAGCGCATATGAGATCAACACTACTCATTACTTTAAATGTTCATGAGACACAGCTGTGGTCCCGGCTTTCCCTGAGGAGGGAGGGGGTGCCGTGCCATCTGTATGAACCTCTGTGTGCGGGGAACTCATTAATATTTTAGGTGTAGATGTGCAGATATTTGGCGCGGTGATGGAACTGCTGGGTTTAGTGGTGAATACCAGGCGTCTGGGTATAAACATTCTGTATAGCCGTTATATGATTACTGGAAACAATAGCTGTGCTTCTGCAGCTCTCCAGAAAATGGGGGCATTTATGGAGGTGTGAGAATAAGAGGAGAACCCGCTCCAGGCGCCTGTACCCGAATATCACCTTCCCTGCCAAAGGGTGCTGGCTTAGTATGTAAGGTGCATATGCAGGGCCGATGCTACCACAGCATTTGATGGGGCGCTGGTGAGGCTGCATTTGATGGGGCGCTGGTGAGGCTGCATTTGATGGGGCGCTGGTGAGGCTGCATTTGATGGGGCGCTGGTGAGGCTGCATTTGATGGGGCGCTGGTGAGGCTGCATTTGATGGGGCGCTGGTGAGGCTGCATTTGATGGGGCGCTGGTGAGGCTGCATTTGATGGGGCGCTGGTGAGGTTGCAGTTGATGGGGCGCTGGTGAGGTTGCAGTTGATGGGGCGCTGGTGAGGTTGCAGTTGATGGGGCGCTGGTGAGGTTGCAGTTGATGGGGCGCTGGTGAGGTTGCAGTTGATGGGGCGCTGGTGAGGCTGCAGTTGATGGGGCGCTGGTGAGGTTGCAGTTGATGGGGCGCTGGTGAGGCTGCAGTTGATGGGGCGCTGGTGAGGCTGCATTTGATGGGGCGCTGGTGAGGCTGCAGTTTATGGGGCGCTGGTGAGGCTGCATTTGATGGGGCGCTGGTGAGGCTGCATTTGATGGGCACTTCATTAAAAAGGTGGGGTATACATGGGCAGGGCAAAGGGGGTGAAGTCAACTGTGGAGCCAAGGGGGTGTGGCAAAATGAGGTTTCGCCTAAGGTTTCAAAAATCTTTGCAACAGCCCTGTGCATATGAGGAAATTAGCTATGATTAAGCACCAGTGAGAGCGGAGTGAAACGCGTTAGGGCTGCATTTTATTCTGTTTGTATGGACTGAGTCTTCAATAAAGGGATTTTCTTGGAGTGCGGCTATCCAGATCTTAATTTGCTCATATGGAGGAGGGGAGGGTGGTCCAGAATTGCAAATCTATCTGTGTACAGTCAAACGTCATATAAGCGACCGAGAGTCTAAAATCTTTTCATGATAAAAATGGTCTCACAGCAGGAAACACCAACACGTTTCAGGGGTCAAATTCCCCCTTTTTCAAGGTTTAAAAGCTGTCATACACTCTATATTACCAAAAGTATTGGGACACCTGCCTTTACATGCACATGAACTTTAATGGCATCACAGTCTTGGTCCGTAGGGTTCAATATTGAGTTGGCCCACCCTTTATAACAGCTTCAACTCTTCTGGGAAGGCTGTGCTCAAGGTTTAGGAGGGTGTCTATGGAAATGTTTGACCATTCTTCCAGAAGCGCATTTGTGAGGTGAGGCACTGATGTTGGACGAGAAGGCCTGGCTCTCAGTCTCCACTCTAATTCATTTCAAAGGTGTTCTATTGGGTTGATTTCAGGACTCTGTGCAGGTCAGTTAAGTTCTTCCAAACTTGACGTTTGTAAACGTGTATAACACAATACATGCATTATAATAAAGGGTTGTCTTCTTTCCTTGGGGGATGCATGCAAAGTAGGAGGAAAAAATGCTCCATGCGTTTTCGACAAATTTGTACATGGCCGTAAGCGTTTTTCTTTAGGCCAATAAAAGCAGGTTACTAGGAACGGGGGAAGATGGTTGTCATCAACAAAAAAACGTGTTACAGTATGTGCGTTTTTAGGCACTCACATTACAGCGGACCTTCGCCCTTTTTAGTTACTTTGCATCATTTTCCTTCTCCTCCCCGTCTGTTACACAACCAGAGACTACATTCCTTTAAATACCTTTATAGTGGGTTCCAGCCCCGTACTTCCTGTTTTTTTTTGCCTAGGCAAGAATGATGTCACCCCACCCCCCCTTCTTAAAGCCTCACATATCTCCAAGTCCTGCAGTTCCTGGTTTCTTGCCTAGGCAAGAATGAAGTCATCCCATCCCCCCCCTTTCCGAAGACTCGCATGTCTCCCAGCCCCACACTTCCAGGTTTCTTGCCTAGTCAGGAATGATGTCAACCACCCTCCCCCCTTCTTTACCGAAGCCTTACATGTCTCCCAGCTCTGCACTTCCTGGTTTCTTGCCTAGGTGAGAATGTTGTCAACCCCCCCCCCTTCCCGAAGCCTCACGTCTCTCTCAGCCCTGCACTTACTGGTTTCTTGCCTAGGCAAGAGTGATGTCACCTTTCCTTCCTGAAGCCTCACGTCTTTTCAGAAGGCTTTAGTACAATGTCCAGCACACTGCACATACGCTGGGCCATCTCGGGCACACTGCACATGTAGGGTGACCATGTGTTCCGGATTTTGCAGGTCTGTCCCGGGCACATTCATTCCAGGACAATACAGTGTCCCGGAATGAAACGGACACAGCCACCCCCCGGGCCAATCTGATGCCCCCAAAAAAGGCCGCCACATCACCGCTTTACTCACTGACAGTACTTGTCCTGGCCGGGAATGCCTGGAGGAGCACAATCCCCGCCCCCTGCTTGTGATTGGAGAAAATCATAAATCCCACCTCTTGTGTCCAATCCCTGTGCTGTGATTCGTTACAGCACAAGCTGATTTTTGGGAATTGTCCCTGAATGGTAGTTTGGAAATGTGGTCATCCTATGCACATGAGCAGCAGCACATTATAGGGGGACAGAGTGCAAGAACCCGAAAGAGACACCCAAACCCCTAATGACGTCAATATAGAAGATGACAGCGTGGGACCCAGCATGCAATGGTGGAGCGGCAGTTTTCACCAGACATTGCCGGATTCTCTGGGCATGTATGTTCTTTGAAGAAAACCAGAGGTACAGTCTGAGGCCAAAAGTGGACTTTCCTGCCCCCAAAGAAGCTCCTGTACTTCTCTGGTTTGACAAGCGACAGAATGTGAACAGTTCCCATAGGATAAAATGGAAATCTGGTATCGAGCATTGAAGTGCTTCAGAGTGTGAATGGGGCCTTCATGGCACCTGTCTTGGGCAAAGTCCTTACCCAGTGCTAGGATGCCCTGGTCCAACTCCAGAAGGTATCTGAGAAGACCCAGTGACACGGGTCTACATTGATGGGCACTGATGATGGTAAGTTTAACCACTTCAGCCACGTGAGGATTTACTCGCTTCCTGACCAGGCCATTTTTTGCGATACTGCACTGAGATGTTGTACCCAAACATAATTGACGTCCTTTTTTTCCCACAAATGGAGCTCTCTTTTATTGGTATTTCGTCACGGTTTTAATTTTTTGCGCTATAAACAAAAAAAAGCGTGAAATTTTGAAAAAAACAAAACAATATTTTTTACTTTTTGCTATAATAAATATCCCCCCCAAAAATATATTTCTTCATCAGTCTAGGCCAGGGGTCTCAAACTGGCCCTCCAGCTGTTGCAGAACTATAGTTCCCATGAGGCATTGCCAGGCTAAACAGTAACAAGCATGACTCCCATAGGCAGAGGCATGATGGGACTTGTAGTTCCGCAACAGCTGGAGGGCCGCAGGTTTGAGACCCCTGGTCTAGGCCAATATGTATTTTTTTACTTTTTTTTGCTTAAAAAAATAAAAAAAATCGCAATAATCGTGCATTGATTGGTCTGCGCAAAAGTTATAGTGTCTACAAAATAGGGAATAGATTTATGACATTTTTATTTTTTTCTAGTAATGGCAGTGATAAGCAATTTTTAGCAGGACTGCGACATTGCGGCTGACAGATTGGAAACTTGACACTTTTTTGGGACCATTGACATTTATACAGCGATCAGAGCTAAAAATACCCACAGATTTTTGTATAAATGTCACTGGCGTGTAAACCCCGTTTTTTTTTTTTTAAAACAACCTGCAAAACAAAGACCTAATGAGCTAGTATGCATAGCATACTAGCTCATTATGAATCACTTACCTGAGATTGAAGCCCCCGCAGCGGTGCTCGGACACCTCCATCGCCACTGCCATCTTGCTCCCCTCTGCCTTCCGTGTATCGCCGCTCCGGCGCTGTTATTGGCCCAGGAGCGGCGATGACGTCACACGCATGTGCGCTCGGGGCGGCTAACTCCATTCAGAAATCCGGCTACTAACCTACTAAGCCGGCCCGCTAGTACGCATGCGCGTGACATCAGCGGCGCCGGTTTTAAATGCAAATATCTCCTTAACCCTGTAGGTTAAGGAGATATTTCATGCACCTACAGGTAAACCCTAATCTAGGCTTACCTGTAGGTGCATGTTGTGTAAGTGGGTTTACAACCACTTTAACACTAGGGGACGATCAAGCGGTTAAGTGTTCCATAGGGAGGTGTTTCTAACTGGGGGGGGGGGGATGTAGTGACTGGGAGTAGAGAGATCGATGTTCCTGATCACTAGGAACAGCAGATCTCTCTCTAACTCCCCTGTCAGAACAGGGATGTCTGTTTACATTGACAGATCCCCCTTCTGTCTCTCTCAGGAGCAATCGCGGGTCACCGGCAGATATCGCGGCCGCTGGCCACACGCATCGGCTCCAGCGTCACGCCGTGTGCGCCGGGGAGCCAACCTGCTGCCGTATAACGACAGTGGCTGATCGCCAAGGTGTTAATGGGCCACTTGACTGGACTTGCCCCCCCCTGGCCTAAAGCTGCCAGCCCTCCCCTGACAATGTCTCAGGCTTGGTGGTCAGTGGGAAGAAAAATTACATAGCATCTGTGGTCAGTAGAAGTGTCTCATCATTGGTGGTGTTGGTATGGTTGGGAGGAGTAGTGCCCCATCAATAGTGTCAGCTGCAGGAATAGTGCCCCTTATCAATGGTGTCAGTGGGAGGAATAGTGCCCCATTGTTGGTGTCAGTGGGAGGAATAGTGCCCCATTGTTGGTGTCAGCAGTAGGAATAGTGCCCCTCATCAATGGTGTCAGCTGGAGGAATAGTGCACCATTGTTGGTGTCAGCGGGAGGAATAGTGCTCAGGTGTTGGGATCAGTGGGAGGAATAGTGTCCCATCATTGGTGTCAATGGGAGAACTAGTGCCCCATTATTGGTATCACTAGGACAAATAGTGCACCACTGTTGGTGGGAGAAATAGCGCCCCATCATTGGTATGAATAGGAGGAATAGTGCCCCATTGTTGGTGTCACTGGGAGGAATAGTACCGCATCAATAGTGTCAGTGGGAGGAATAGTGCCCCATCATTAGTGTCAGGAATAGTGCCCCTTCATGGGTGCCAGTGGGAGGAATAGTGCCCCATTGTTGGTGTCAGTGGGAGGAATAGTGCCCCATTATTGGTGTCAGTGGGAGGTATTATGCCCCACTGTCAGTGTCAGTAGAAGGCATGTGCCCCATCCTTGCTGTCAGTGGGGGGAATAGTGCCTTGTATCAGCGAGAGTAATAGTGCCCTAAGAGCCAGATGAAGGTAAGCAAGGGGCCACAGTTTGGAAACTTTTCCCACCCCAGTGTGACACCCACCATCACCAAGCACCAGCACTGTGCCATGGCAGAGAGGGGAGTGGGTCACATGATCTGAGTAGATGCCATGGAGGAGTGAAGGATAGGTAAGTACGTGCTGTGGGGGAGGGCCTGTCCATTCCCAGTTGTTGTGTTTTTTTTTTTTTTTTTACAATAGTTGAAACTGGAGTTCCCCTTTAAAGCTAACCCACTATTTTGCCCTACACCTACGAAAACACAAAATCCCTTTAATGAAAACCAGTCAAGGGAGAGATGTGGGCTCCTGAAACCACTAGTCACTTCTCAAGCATGCAGCAAGTGAAAGTAACGCCCTATAGCAGTGATGGCGAACCCTGGCACCCCAGATGTTTTGGAACTACATTTCCCATGATGTTTAACTACACTGCGGAGTGCATGAGCATTATGGGAAATGTAGTTCCAAAACATCTGGGGTGCCAAGGTTCGCCATCATTGCCCTATAGGCATCCCCTGGATCTTCAAAGACCTCCCACCTTTAAGAGAAAGCCCAGTAATCTATTATGTATTATGTAGTGCTTCAAAATTAGCATCAGTTCCCAATGGGACCAACTTATCTCCTACCGGCAGCCATAGAAATGCATTTTCTGGAGCCAG
This sequence comes from Rana muscosa, assembly GCA_029206835.1. Taxonomy (NCBI): domain Eukaryota; kingdom Metazoa; phylum Chordata; class Amphibia; order Anura; family Ranidae; genus Rana; species Rana muscosa. The sequence goes on from CM055128.1 coordinate 32,643,993, forward strand.
CCTGGATGCATGTTTATTGATTGTAGGAGGAAGTAGAAATAATGATGGGCAGAGTATATCATTCTATACCGCTAGCACCCCTGGAGGGAAGTGACCCCAAAACCCCAGGACCGCAAGACCCTAGGCCAGTGATGGGGAACCTTGGCACCCCAGATGTTTTGGAACTACATTTACCATGATGCTCATGCACTCTGCAGTGTAGTGGAGCATCATGGGAAATGTAGTTCCAAAACATCTGGGGTGCCAAGGTTCGCCATCACTGCCCTAGGCTAACAGACCACAGAGCTGTCCTCCAATCAGTGTCCCTTCCAGCGGGCAATGGCTCCCTGGCTACTTGTATTCTGAGCCTTGTAGTTCCCAGTATCAGATGAGCCATGGGCTCCCTATGTATGTAGGTGGCACAAAGACTTGTGAGTCACCCCGATGCTGACAGCCCACCGCAGCGCGCTCACTGAGATAAGAGGCAATCGATGAATTAGATGTCAGCTTAACTGGAAGTGTCACAGCTTGGTCACCAGATATTGGAAATGATAAGAGGTGGAATGTTCCCTGGGATGTTCCCACGCACGACAGTTTATGTGACTGACAACACCGGACCCCCCCCCCCCCCCCCCGAATGAATATTTAGAAGTCCTAAAAGTGGCTCGTGTTGCTGAGAAAAGCGAGTGCACACCATTGTCACCAAAAGAAAAGGGGATGGGAAATTCAGAATGTATTTGTTGTCACTGGGACAGGAATAGAGGGGAGATCTTCTAATGGGGACACTTGATCTTGCAACAGAGAGGATTTCCCCTTTTATTAGTGAGATTTCCTCTTGTTGTGTCTTTGGGACGGAAAAAAAAAGCCTGGTAAGAGTTCTAACCTCTTCCCGCTTTATTCAAACCATCTGGGATTCAGATACACTTTAATCCCACTATGCCAGACACATGTGCATCAGATTGCAACCAATTCACTTCATTTAATTGAGAGGCGTGGTTGTCATTAAATGTGTCGTTATATGTTAATTAATTTGTTTATTCACTTTCATTCCGGATCACAGAGCAGTCCATGGTAAGAGCACATCATCTAGAGACCCACGTTACTTGACCTTTTTTTTTCAGTCTCAACACCCTATACAAATAAGCAAAATCTGGAGGCACCCCTGTCCAAGATGTATAAAACATAAATGTTCCTTATCAATGGAATACCTGAGCCTGGGACAATGCACACAACTGTCTGTTCACTGAAATTGACTTAGCCAAAAGCCCCTTTTCTCATCAGAGGTCCCTCCCTCTCTTCAGAGGTCCCCCCATCTCTTCAGAGGTCCCCCCATCTCTTCAGAGGTCCCCCCGTCTCTTCAGAGGTCCCCCCGTCTCTTCAGAGGTCCCCCCGTCTCATCAGGGGTCCCCCATCTCTTCAGAGGTCCTCCCATCTCATCAGAGGTCCTCCCATCTCATCAGAGGTCCTCCCATCTCTTCAGAGGTCCCTCCATCTCTTCAGAGGTCCCTCCATCTCTTCAGAGGTCCCTCCATCTCTTCAGAGGTCCCTCCCTCTCATCAGAGGTCCCTCCGTCTCTTCAGAGGTCCCCCCGTCTCTTCAGAGGTCCCCCCGTCTCTTCAGAGGTCCCTCCATCTCTTCAGAGGTCCCTCCATCTCTTCAGAGGTCCCCCATCTCATCAGAGGTCCTCCCATCTCTTCAGAGGTCCCTCCATCTCTTCAGGGGTCCCTCCATCTCTTCAGAGGTCCCCCATCTCATCAGGGGTCCCTCCATCTCTTCAGAGGTCCCTCCATCTCTTCAGAGGTCCCTCATCTCATCAGAGGTCCTCCCATCTCATCAGAGGTCCTCCCATCTCATCAGAGGTCCCTCATCAGGGGTCCCTCCATCTCTTCAGAGGTCCCCCATCTCATCAGAGGTCCCCCATCTCATCAGGGGCCCCCCATCTCATCAGAGGTCCCTCCATCTCATCAGAGGTCCTCCCATCTCATCAGAGGTCCCTCCATCTCTTCAGAGGTCCCTCCATCTCTTCAGAGGCCCCTCCATCTCATCAGAGGCCCCTCCATCTCATCAGAGGCCCCTCCATCACTTCACAGGTCCCCCATCTCTTCAGAGGTCCCTCCATCTCTTCAGAGGTCCCCCATCTCATCAGAGGTCCCTCCATCACTTCAGAGGTCCCTCCATCTCTTCAGAGGTCCCTCCATCTCATCAGGGGTCCTCCCATCTCATCAGGGGTCCTCCCATCTCATCAGGGGTCCTCCCATCTCATCAGAGGTCTTCCCAACTCATCAGAAGTTCGCACATCTCATCAGAGGTCCCTCCCTCACATCAGAGGTCCTCCATCACATCAGAGATCCCACCATCACATCAGAGGTCCTCCCATCACATCAGAGGTCCCTCCATCACATCAGAGGTCCCCCATCACATCAGAGGTCCCCCATCACATCAGAGGTCCCTCCATCACATCAGAGATCCCACCATCACATCAGAGGTCCTCCCATCACATCAGAGGTCCTCCCATCACATCAGAGGTCCCTCCATCACATCAGAGGTCCCTCCAGCACATCAGAGATCCCACCATCACATCAGAGGTCCTCCCATCACATCAGAGGTCCCTCCATCACATCAGAGGTCCCTCCATCACATCAGAGATCCCACCATCACATCAGAGGTCCTCCCATCACATCAGAGGTCCCTCCATCACATCAGAGGTCCCCCATCACATCAGAGGTCCCTCCATCACATCAGAGATCCCACCATCACATCAGAGGTCCTCCCATCACATCAGAGGTCCCTCCATCACATCAGAGGTCCCTCCATCACATCAGAGGTCCCTCCATCACATCAGAGGTCCCTCCATCACATCAGAGGTCCCTCCATCACATCAGAGATCCCACCATCACATCAGAGGTCCCTCCATCACATCAGAGGTCCCTCCATCACATCAGAGGTCCCTCCATCACATCAGAGGTCCCTCCATCACATCAGAGATCCCACCATCACATCAGAGGTCCTCCCATCACATCAGAGGTCCCTCCATCACATCAGAGGTCCCCCATCACATCAGAGCAGTGTTTCTCAACTCCAGTCCTCAAGGCGCCCCAACAGGTCATGTTTTCAGGTTTTCCATTATTTTGCACAGGTGATTTGATCAGTTTCACTGCCTTCGTAATTATCACAGCTGTTTCATCTGAGGGAAATCCTGAAAACATGACCTGTTGGGGCGCCTTGAGGACTGGAGTTGAGAAACACTGCATCAGAGGTCCCCCATCACATCAGAGGTCCCTCCATCACATCAGAGGTCCCTCCATCACATCAGAGGTCCCTCCATCACATCAGAGGTCCCTCCATCACATCAGAGGTCCCTCCATCACATCAGAGATCCCACCATCACATCAGAGGTCCTCCCATCACATCAGAGGTCCTCCCATCACATCAGAGGTCCCTCCATCACCTCAGAGGTCCCCCATCACATCAGAGGTCCCTCCATCACATCAGAGGTCCCTCCATCACATCAGAGGTCCCTCCATCACATCAGAGATCCCACCATCACATCAGAGGTCCTCCCATCACATCAGAGGTCCTCCCATCACATCAGAGGTCCCTCCATCACCTCAGAGGTCCCCCATCACATCAGAGGTCCCCCATCACATCAGAGGTCCCTCCATCACATCAGAGGTCCCTCCATCACATCAGAGGTCCCTCCATCACATTAGAGGTCCCTCCATCACATCAGAGGTCCCTCCATCACATCAGAGGTCCCTCCATCACATCAGAGGTCCTCCATCACATCAGAAGTCCCCCATCATATTAGAGGCCCCTCCATGTTAGGTATCTATTTACTCGGCGTAACATCATCTTTCCACATTATGTAAAAAAATCTGGCTAACGTTAGTTTTTTTTTTTTTTTTTTTAATGCATTCCAAAAAAAAATCGTTTGAAAAATTGCTGCGCAAATACCGTGCGAGATGCAAAAGTTGCAACAACCACCATTTTATTCTCTAGGGTCTCTGCTAAAAAAAAAACACATAATGTTTGGGGGTTCTGAGAAATTTTCAAGCAAAAAAATTATAATTTTTACATGTAGGAGAGAAATGTCAGAATTGGCCTGGGTGGAAGGGGTTTTCACGAGCTTGTAAATCCTCAGGGTTTTTCACCCTAATACATTCTATGCATTAAGGGGAAAAACCTTCTGTGATGCAGCCACCCCCCCCCCCTTTTACTTACCTGAACCCGGTCTTTCCAGCATTGGGGAGGAGCACACCAGCTCCAACCTGTGTCTTGGGTCCTCATTGGATAGATTGATAGCAGCGCAGCCATTGGCTGCTGTCAATCAAATCCAATGACGCGGGAGCCGGGGGGCAGGGCCAAGTCCTGCTGCCTGTGTCAATGGACGCAGCAGCAGGACACAGGAGTGCCCGAGGGAGAGCGGATCTTCAACGGGGCACTCGAGAAGAGGAGGAGCCAGAAGCGCCGCTGAGGGACCCCGGAAGAGAAGGATCGGGGCCACTCTGTGCAAAACCAACTGCACAGAGGCGGTAAATATAACATGTTTGTTTAAAAAAAAAAAAACATTAACCTTTAGATATCCTTTAAAAGGAAGTACTGTGATGCTTTCAGGAAGCTAGGTACAGCACCCTGCCCGCCCCTCCCACCAGCCGTGATCTGGTCCCTCCCACCAGCCACAAGCCCGTACCTCCCACCAGCCACGTTCTGGCCCCTCCCACCAGCCATGATCTGGCCCCTCCCACCAGCCACAAGCCCGCACCTCCCACCAGCCACGATCTGGCCCCTCCCACCAGCCATGAGACAGCACATCCCACCAGCCATGATCTGGCCCCTCCCACCAGCCATGATCTGGCCCCTCCCACCAGCCACAAGCCCCCACCTCCCACCAGCCACGATCTGGCCCCTCCCACCAGCCATGAGACAGCACCTCCCACCAGCCACGATCTGCCTGCACTGCATAAAGAAGCACAGAGACCCAGTGGTGACATCTCTGGCTTTAAAATAAGGTAAGTACCAAGAAAAGGTTTTTGTTTAACAACTTATTAGCATGTTGATGGGGGGGGGGTGGGGGGTGGGGAAAGAAGAACCAGGGAAGGCAAAATATAAGCAGATTAAACCTTAGCTGCGGGTGGACTCCCCCTTTAAGTGACTTTGATTTTTTATTTATTTTTCTCCCCTCCAGTTTTTTAGAAGATTTCACAGATTCAGATATCAAAGTCTGAAACATGAAAACGCTCTCAGATTGGTCTCGGCGGTCGGTAGCTCGGAGCCACGTGTGGGGGTGGGGGTGGGGGGGACATCTCTGCGGTTCTCGGGTCAGTTGTCACCGTGTAATCAGAATTTCTCATTCTTTATCACTGGCTAAGCAGTCAATTTATCTGTCACTCGGTTAGATATCTCCATATACTTTGCTCCGGGGGGTTCGGCGTTGATTTGGTGATTCGGGAGCTGTCACCGGTTTAATAGGAGATATAACATCATAACATTACCCCCCCCCCCATCATCATCATCATCCCCCCCCCCCACCATCATCACCACCCCACCTGAGCCCCCCCCTCCCCTCTCTCTTTTCTCTTTATAAGCCAGCCTGCCGTTCTCTCCTCCAGATCTCATTAGCACTGTACATCGCCATGGCGTGTGTGAGCCCCCGTTCCTCCCTACGACTCACCCTGCTGTGCAGCGCCCTGGCTCTCCTGCTCTCCTGCCAGCGCACCGCCGCCTGGTACAAGCAGTCCACCGGCCCCAGCTACTACTCCGTGGGCAGGGCGTCCGGGCTGCTCTCCGGCATCCGACGGTCGCCCGACATACGCCGCTCCGAGCCCGAGAACGCGGTGGAGGGCGCCGACGCCGCGGACGACACTTTCCTGAGCGCCTTCGGGAGCCAGCGGCAGGGAGCCGGTGCTCAAGAACATGGTGAGTATTGCATGCGCGTGTGTGTGTGCGTGTTCAGTTATGTATGGAAGGATTAGAACCCCTGTCAGGTTTTTACCGCTCCCTTATGGTGGCCATACACGCTTTGATAAAACGATCGATTTTTCTTTTTACCGATCGATCTCTTCCAATAGGAATAATCAATCTATAATCGACAACTGCTTGATCAATATGCCACACAAGTGGATTTCCATTGGTGGTTTAAATACGGTCACAACTATTAATATTATTACTATGATGCAGGATTTATCGATCGCACCTCTGTTCCACCATTGTAATCTCATAATCTGATCAATCGAAAAAAAAAAAAAAAAAAAACGCAATCATATTTATGAACACAGTATCTCAGTGCTGCCAATCGATTCATACTGATTGATAATATTCCACCCTGGCCGAGTGACTCAGTTTGAATTGATCGGAAAGGAAAATTATTGCTTTTCAATTCTTTGCAGATGCGATCGCTTTAATCGAATCGCAACATCGATCGGATGATAAAATCAAAGTGTGTATGGCTACCATAAGGCTCCATTCACACCTAGGTGGTGATTTGAATTGCCACGATTCCGCCCCGCAAATTCCAAATCGCGGAAAAACGGGGGGGACGGGACGGACGCTGTGTTGCGTCCTTTTTTGAGCGACAAGCTTTGCGCGTTGCAATTTGCCACAATTGCAGCGTGATTTATCAAATCGCGGCAAAAAAATAAAAATTGCACAGCGTCTAGCGTGCTATTACCCTAAACGCAATGCGATTTTCTTTTTTCCCCTGCGATTTAATAAATCACGCTGCAATTGTGGCAAATTGCAACCTGCGAAGCTTGTCGCTCCAAAAAAGAGGCAGGAGCTTCTTTTGGGGGGCAACAGCGCTGTGTTTTTTTTTTCGAGGATTGCAGCGCGATTTATCTCGGAAAAAAAAATCGCATTGCGTTTAGGGGTAATGCCACCGCAAACCCACGAGTCAAATCGCCTAGGTGCGAATGGAGCCTTAAAAACGGCAACGACTGATCGATTGAATGATCGTATCGGTACGCCAATCCTGGGACAGAAGGTCTCATGGTGGTCATGCACACTTCGATTTCATCTCCTGATTGATATGCAATTTGATTAAATTGATCGAATCTGCAAACATTCGAATAACCAATCAATTTATGGTGGCCATACATGGCTTTGAGATATATATATATATATATATCAATTTTTTTTTATCTGATCGATGTGCAATTTGTTCAACCACTTCAGTTCCGGAAGATTTTACCCCCTCCATAACCAGACCATTTTTTGACATTTAACTTGGCGATTGCGCAGTCGTGCAACGCTGTACCCAAATGAAATTGATATCATTTTTATCACACCAATAGTGCTTTCTTTTGGTGGTATTTGATCACCTCTGTTTTTTTTGTTTGTTTTTTTGCGATATATAAATAAAGAAAAAAAAAACACAACATTTGTAAAAATACAATTTCTACTTTTTGCTATAAAACATCAATAAATTTTTTTCAAAATCAAATTTTTGGCCAATATGTATCAGGGTGGATTTGATTTAAATCAAGTCGATTTAAATCACAATTGAATCATGATTTAAATCACTAGTAAAAAGGCTTGATTTAAATCATAATTTTTTTAATTTATTTATTTATTTTTCCTTGTCAATTTTGTTTATTGAATATTAAATAATAAAGACAGTTACAATTAGTAATAAATAGTTACAACAAATGGTAATATTAGTTAAGTATATGATAATAAATTGGATGGAATTATACATATCTGAAGATTAGATATTTTACATAAACAGGTAATAATCAACTCGAAAATGAAATGTTAAGTTAATATAAACAATTGAAAAATGTAATATGTAAATATGTGCTAATACACTTAGTTCCAGGCATATTCAATTAATATATAGCCACTATGGAGAGAGCTAATTGGAAATCAACTAATTCAATAAAAACTTCAAACATTTATAAATATTGTAAGTAATAACTAAATATAGTATGGTTAAATCATAATTTTTTATTTATTTTTATTTATTTTTTGTAAATTTCTGTTTATTCAGTTTTATAACATACAGACAACACAGTCCACAGATTTTGGAAATCAACCACCAGCTACAGTGCAATTGTCACTGTGCGTTAAACTAAAAAAAAAATTTTTTTTTATTTAAATCAGATTTTTGGGATTTAAATCAGATTTTTGGGATTTTTATCAAATTAATTTTAATAAAATACTTTTGGTATATATAACCTTAATTTATACATTTTTAATTTTACACAAAACAATACGAATATTACTACATCTAACATAACCCATCACCCATCCATTCCATATTATGGTATATGTATAGACATAACCCATCACCCATCCATTCCATATTATGGTATATGTATAGATCTAGTCACTTCTAATTACTTAAATATCATTTAAAAAATGTCTCTTGTATTTATCCCACCTATACCACAACTGTAGGACAGTTGTGGTATAGGTGGGATAAATAAAAGAGAAATGTTTTACATTTATATTTAAGTAATTAGAGTGCAGGACAGTTGTGGTATAGGTGGGATAAATACAAGAGAATTTTTTTAAAAATTATATTTAAGTAATTAGAGTGTAGGGCAGTTGTGGTATAGGTGGGATAAATACAAGAGAAATTTTTAAAATTATATTTAAGTAATTAGAGTGTAGGACAGTTGTGGGATAAATACAAGAGACATTTTTTAAATGATATTTAAGTAATTAGAATTGACTAGATCTATACATATACCATAATATGGAATGGATGGGTGATGGGTTATGTTAGATGTAGTAATATTCGTATTGTTTTGTGTAAAATTACAAATTTATAAATAAAAGATTATATATACCAAAAGTATTTTATTAAAATTAATTTGATAAAAATCCCAAAAATCAGATTTAAATCAAAAAGATCTGATTTAAATAATAAAAAAAAAAAATAATCAGATTTTGTTAGATTTTTTTTTTTTTTTTTTAAATCAATGATTTTTATCCACCCCGATATGTATTCTGCTACATATCTTTGATTTAAAAAAAAAAACAATAAGCGTATATTGATTGGGGTTTGCACAAAAGTTATAGCATCTACACACTATAGGATATATACTAGAATTTTTTTTTATTTTTATAGTAGTAATGGTTAGCAACTTATAATGGGACTGTATAGTGCGGCGGGAAATCTGACACTAACTGACGCTGAGGAGGGGGGGGGGGGTAATGACTGACTGACTGACACTGACATCTCCAGTGACACTAATACAGTGACCAGTGATAATAATATGCACTGTCACTGTACTAATGACACTGGGCTATTGTGTGCCCGCCGCTGATGGGGTAAGACAGCGTGGGGGGGGGGGGGTTTGGGAGTTTTGAGGTGCCACGGGGGGAGATTCTCCCCCCCCCCCTCAAACAAAAAAAAACATCAGCCGCCACTGCTTTGCAGGGAGAAAAAAACGTCACTTGGCTGCTGTCTGAAGAGAGCTCTGTGCTGTTTACCAACACAGAGCTCTCTTCTGTCGTTCCCTGAGCTGTTCAGCGGGTGCCGGTCATATATCATTGGCCAGGGCCTGTTGATCAGTGTGTGCTGCAGCGAATGGAAAGCCTCGATCGTACAGGTACGTGAAAGTACAGCGGCAGGCCAGCAAGCGGTGTTAAAATGATCGAATCTGCAAACAATTTAATAGCCATAATTTCCCTTTCCGAACGATTTCGACTCAATTTCAATCAGAGTCTAACAAAGCGAGTCCATCGTCCAGGGCAGAAAATGATCGATCCTTTTTTTTTTGCATCAATGGGTAGCACTGAAATACTTTTGTTCCTAAATACGATCGTATTTTGATTGTGATATTGCATGTTATAAACAGAGATGAAAAACGACCCCCCCCCCCCCCCCCATGTGTGACATATCGATCGAATCAGTTGTCAGTCACAGATCGATTATTCATATCAGAGGAGATTGATTGGAAAATAAATCGATCATTTAACGAAGAGTGTACAGCCACCATAAAATGATTACATTAGATAAGAATCGTAAATCATTTGTTTGTAGAATTTAGTGAGCTTTAGAATGTTTTTTTATATTGGCAGTCGATCAGCCAGAGGCAGAATTTTATCAATTTTTTTCTGATCGACCTTAAAAAAAAAATCCACTTTTGTGTTAGGCATTTGATCGTATTTACAGATCGAATAAAATGATCGTTTTCAATAGTTTCTTTCTAATAGATCATATTTTAGATTGATAACATATGTTTTTACGTCATTCAATGTTTACATTTTGTTGTGATCACCCATATCCAGATCGATCGCAAATCACGACGTGTATGACCACCTTAATAGAGGAGAGCAGGGGGGCTCCAGACTGTGGCCCGGGGGCCAAACCTGGTCTGCTGCAAGATTTTATCTGGTCGTTCGATGTAAGAGGGGAATTTGGTAGGGACTCTGATGTAAGGACGGACTCTTAAGTCAGGAGGGACTCTTGGGGAAGGGGGACTCTAATATAAGAGGACCCCCATGCGAGGGGGATTCTAATGGGGGACCTGATGTAAGGGGGACACTGATAGGGACTCGTGTGTAAGTGGGACTTTGCTGGGGAGTCTAATGTGTAAAGGTGACTCTGATGTAAGGACAGACTCTTAAGTCAGGAGGGACTCTAAAGGGGACTCTTGGGGAAGGGGGACTCTAATATAAGAGGACCCCCATGCGAGGGGGATTCTAATGGGGGACCTGATGTAAGGGGGACACTGATAGGGACTCGTGTGTAAGTGGGACTTTGCTGGGGAGTCTAATGTGTAAAGGTGACTCTGATGTAAGGACAGACTCTTAAGTCAGGAGGGACTCTAAAGGGGACTCTTGGGGAAGGGGGACTCTAATATAAGAGGACCCTGATGTGAGGGGGATTCTAATGGGGGACCTGATGTAAGGGGGACACTCATAGGGACTCGTGTGTAAGTGATACTTTGCTGGGGAGTCTAATGTGTAAAGGTGACTCTGATGTAAGGACAGACTCTTAAGTCAGGAGGGACTCTAAAGGGGACTCTTGGGGAAGGGGGACTCTAATATAAGAGGACCCTGATGTGAGGGGGATTCTAATGGGGGACCTGATGTAAGGGGGACACTGATAGGGACTCGTGTGTAAGTGATACTTTGCTGGGGAGTCTAATGTGTAAAGGGGACTCTGATGTAAAAGGAACTTCAATGTAAGGGGGACTGTGATCTAAGGGGGGCTCTGATAGGGACTCCAATTTAAGAGAGGCTTTGATGGGGATTTTGATATAGGGGGGGGGGGGGCTCGGATGGGGACTCTCATGTAAGGGGAACTCTAACGTAAAGGGGGCTTTGATGGAAATGCAGATGAAATGGAGAACTTGATAGGGACTCTTGTGTAAGGGGAGACTCTGATGTAATGGGGGACTTTGATGGAGACTCTAATGTGAGGAGGACTTTCATATAATGGGGGGCTCTGATAGGGACTCTGATGTAAGGTAGATGTTGCTGGGGCCTCTGATATAGGAGGGCTCTGATGGAGACTCTTACGGGGGGTGGCTCTTATGTAAGGGGGGCTTTGATGGAGACTCTTACGGGGAGGGACTCTGATGTAAGGGGGACTCTAATAAACGGGGGTTCTAATGTGTAAGGGGGGCTCTGATGTAATAGAAACTCCAATGTAAGAGGAACTTTGCTATAAGGGGGCTCTGATAGGGGACTCTGATGTCAGGGAGACTTTGATGGGGACTCTGATATAGGAGGGCTGTGATGGGGACTCTTACAGGGGGGGTGGTTCTCATGTAAGGGGGGCTTTGATGGGAACTGTGATATTAGAGGACTCGGATGGGAACGCTAAAGTAAGGGAGACTTTGATAGGGACTCTGATCTAAGGAGGACTCTAATGGGGACTCTTAGATAAGGGGGACTCTGATAAAAGGGAGCTCTGACGGGGAGTCTGATCTAAGGAAGACTTTGATAGGGACTCTGATCTAAGGGTGGCTTTGATGTGGACTCTAATAAAAGGGGGCTCCGATGTGTGAGTGGGGCTCTGATGTGTGAGAAGGACTCTGATGTAAAAGGAACTCCAATGTAAGGGGAACTTTGAAATAAGGGGGCTCTGATAGGGACTCTGGTGTAAGAGAGATTTTGATGGGGTTTCTGATATAGGGGGACTCTGATATAAATACTGATGAAATTGAGACTTTGATAGGGATTCTGATGTAAGGGGGGACTCTGATAGGGACTTTTGTGTAAGGGGGACTTTGATATGAGGAGGACTTTGATGTAAGGGGTTTTGATGGGGACTCTGATGTAAGGGGGACTTTGATGGGGACTCTGATGTAAGGGGGACTTTGATGGGGACTCTGATGTAAGGGGGACTTTGATGGGGACTCTGATGTAAGGGGGACTTTGATGGGGACTCTGATGTAAGGGGGACTTTGATGGGGACTCTGATGTAAGGGGGACTTTGATGGGGACTCTGATGTAAGGGGGACTTTGATGGGGACTCTGATGTAAGGGGGACTTTGATGGGGACTCTGATGTAAGGGGGGACTCTGATGGTAACTGTAATAAGTGCTTTGTCACCTCCTTACTGCCTGTTTTAACTCTAAAAAAAAAGGTTGAACCGCTGCTCTGCTATAGGTTGCATTGCATGCAGCTGAAGCCGGCTACGTCGGGGCCCCATTCGCTTTGAACCCACCAGTAGGGGGGGAGGGGTTTCATTCTTGCCGCACAGGCAAAGCGAAGCATCGAGACCACGGCATTTGTAAAGCCCGGAGGGGATACATGTTCTTCTTTAGCTGGGCGGAGTCAGGGACTTCTTTTCGCAGGTGGGACAGCCCATGCAAATGAACTTTTGCCGCCAAATTGGGGTAACGCCTACTTTATCATTTTTACACATGTCCCCATTCATTTCATAACTAAAAAAGGGGGGAGGGGGCTGGAGAGTTACACTTACCATAATGAACCCTACACCTCTCCATTTCCTCCTCACTTCTGATTGGAACAAGTCGTGAACGTTCGCTGCGGTCTTGTGCTCTATGAACACTACACATCCCATAGTCCCAAGGTCAGCTAATGCGTTTTTGGCACATTTTTAATGCATCGCGTTTACATGTAACGCAAAATGTGTTTTACGTGCGGATCTATCATTCACATCACATGCGTTTTCCTTATTTTCCTGTCTCCATTATGAGGGGGGTGTCCGTGTTTTTTGGAAATTTGTGACTTGGAAAACACATTCATTAAAATGAAAATTTAAAATAATTATTATATTTTAGTGCGTTTTTACAGGTTTTTTTTTTTCTCCATACGTTGCCATTGAATATTTTGTATTTTTTTTTTTACCAGCACCACTCGTCGTAAAATCCAAGGTTAAGTTTTCACTCTTGACTGGATTAATTAAGCTCCAGATAGGGGTGAAACGCGTTGGTTGCACCTGGCGGTCACCCACGCCGACGCGTTTCACTCCCAACTTATCGTAGATGCTACGATTAAAGGAGTAGTAAAGTTACATGTTTTTTCACCTTAATGCATCCTATGCATTAAGGTGAAAAAACATCCGACAATACCGCCCCCCCCGAGCCCCCGTTTTACTTACCTGGCCCCTCGAAAGTCCCGCGCTCGTCCCCGTCATCCTCTTCGGTTCTCAGCCTGGCCGCCGATTGGCTACACTGGATGGATTGAAAGCAGCGCAGCCATTGGCTGGCGCTGCTGTCAATCACATCCAATGATGCGGCACGCCGGGGGGCGGGGCCGAGTGATACAGTCGGCGGCTATGGCCGCCGCTGTATCACGGGAGCGCGCCCGCAATCACTCCACACCATGCGAGCTCACTCGCATTAAGGTGTGGAGTCCTTGCGGGGAGGAGCCAAGACAGCCGCCGAGGGACCCCAGAAGACCAGGATCGGGGCCACTGTGTGCAAAACGAGCTGCACAGTGGAGGTAAGTATAACATGTTCGTTATTTTTTTGTAAAAAAAAGGGAAGCTTTAGTGTCCCTTTAAGTGCCTATTAGGAACGAAATGCGTTGGGTTATTGGCACCTGGGGAACTTGTCTGTGCAGCCAACCATGCAACCAATTCTAACATATTTCATTTCTAACTGTAGCCTAATTGTAGATGTTACGATGAAGCACCAATAAGGAATGAAACGCGTTTGAGGTTGGTTGTACCTGGTGGACTTGTCTGTGCAACCAACCCGAACACATTTTCCTCCTAACTGGAGCTTAGTTGTAGATGCTACGACTAAGTTTCAGTCAGGAGTGAAATGTGTTGGGGTTGGTTGCACCTGATGGACTTGTGTGTGCAACCAACTGTACAAACAACCCCAACGCGTTTCACTCCCAACTGGAGCTTAGTTGCCATTGGTATGATTAAGCAGCAATTGGAAATGAAACACCTTATTATTGGTTCGGTTGTACCTGGTAGACTTGTCTGTGCAAACAACCCCAACACATTTCACTCCCAACTGGAGCTTAGTTGTAGATGCTACGATTAAGCACCAATTAGGAATGAAATGCATTAGCTTGGTTGCACCTGGTGGTTCTCTCTATGCAACCAACTCCCACACATTTCACTCCTAAATAGAGCCCACCGAAGCCTATTTGTAGACTCTACAATCGCACTCCACTTAGGAGTGAAATGCATTAGTGTTGGTTGCACCCGGTGGACTTGTCTGTGCAACCAACTACAATGCGTTTCACTCCTACCTGGAGCCTAGTCATAGACACTATGATTAGGTGCTGATTAGGAATGAAACACATTGGGGTTGGTTGCAAAGACCATCCCCCCAGTCAACTCCAACACATTTCATTACTATCTGGAGCCTAATCATAGACATTACAATTAGGCAGCAATTCGGAATGAAACGCACCTGATGGATGTGTCTGTGCAACCAACCCTAAGACGTTTCACTCCTAATTGAAGACTCTACGATAAGCGCCAGTTAAGAGTGAAACGCGCTGGAATTAGTTACACCTGGTGGACTTGTCTATGCATTTGCTTTAACCTCAGCTTTCACGGGCCGAGGTGTTGGATGTAGTGTGGTTCTCTGTGGACCCTGATGTAAGGGGGGAACTCTGTGGACCCTGATGTAAGGGGGGAACTCGGTGGACCCTGATGTAAGGGGGAACTCGGTGGACCCTGATGTAAGGGGGGGAACTCGGTGGACCCTGATGTAAGGGGGGGAACTCGGTGGACCCTGATGTAAGGGGGGGAACTCGGTGGACCCTGATGTAAGGGGGGGAACTCGGTGGACCCTGATGTAAGGGGGGGAACTCGGTGGACCCTGATGTAAGGGGGGAACTCTGTGGACCCTGATGTAAGGGGGGAACTCTGTGGACCCTGATGTAAGGGGGGGAACTCTGTGGACCCTGATGTAAGGGGGGAACTCTGTGGACCCTGATGTAAGGGGGAACTATGTGGACCCTGATGTAAGGGGGGGAACTCTGTGGACCCTGATGTAAGGGGGGAACTCTGTGGACCCTGATGTAAGGGGGGAACTCTGTGGACCCTGGTGTAGGGGGGGACTCTGTGGACCCTGGTGTAAGGGGGGAACTCTGTGGACCCTGGTGTAAGGGGGGAACTCTGTGGACCCTGGTGTAAGGGGGGAACTCTGTGGACCCTGGTGTAAGGGGGGAACTCTGTGGACCCTGATGTAAGGGGGGAACTCTGTGGACCCTGATGTAAGGGGGGAACTCTGTGGACCCTGATGTAAGGGGGGAACTCTGTGGACCCTGATGTAAGGGGGGAACTCTGTGGACCCTGATGTAAGAGGGAATTCTGTGGACCCTGATGTAAGAGGGAATTCTGTGGACCCTGATGTAAGGGGGAACTCTGTGGACCCTGATGTAAGGGGGAACTCTGTGGACCCTGATGTAAGGGGGAACTCTGTGGACCCTGATGTAAGGGGGAACTCTGTGGACCCTGATGTAAGAGGGAATTCTGTGGACCCTGATGTAAGAGGGAATTCTGTGGACCCTGATGTAAGAGGGAATTCTGTGGACCCTGATGTAAGAGGGAATTCTGTGGACCCCGATGTAAAAGGGAACACTGTGGACCCCGATGTAAGGGGGAACTCTGTGGACCCCGATGTAAGGGGGGAACTCTGTGGACCCCGATGTAAGGGGGGAACTCTGTGGACCCCGATGTAAAAGGGAACACTGTGGACTTTGATGTAATGGAGAAATCTGAGAAAAATAAGGGGGGAACTCTGTGGACCCTGATGTAAGGGGGGGAACTCTGTGGACCCTGATGTAAGGGGGGAACTCTGTGGACCCTGATGTAAGGGGGAACTATGTGGACCCTGATGTAGGGGGGGACTCTGTGGACCCTGGTGTAAGGGGGGAACTCTGTGGACCCTGGTGTAAGGGGGGAACTCTGTGGACCCTGGTGTAAGGGGGGAACTCTGTGGACCCTGGTGTAAGGGGGGAACTCTGTGGACCCTGATGTAAGGGGGGAACTCTGTGGACCCTGATGTAAGGGGGGAACTCTGTGGACCCTGATGTAAGGGGGGAACTCTGTGGACCCTGATGTAAGGGGGGAACTCTGTGGACCCTGATGTAAGGGGGGAACTCTGTGGACCCTGATGTAAGGGGGAACTCTGTGGACCCTGATGTAAGGGGGAACTCTGTGGACCCTGATGTAAAGGGGGAACTCTGTGGACTCTGATGTAAAGGGGGAACTCTGTGGACTCTGATGTAAAGGGGGAACTCTGTGGACTCTGATGTAAAGGGGGAACTCTGTGGACTCTGATGTAAAGGGGGAATTCTGTGGACTCTGATGTAAAGGGGAACTCTGTGGACTCTGATGTAAAGGGGAACTCTGTGGACTCTGATGTAAAGGGGGAACTCTGTGGACTCTGATGTAAGGGGGGAACTCTGTGGACCCTGATGTAAGGGGGAACTCTGTGGACCCTGATGTAAGGGGGAACTCTGTGGACCCTGATGTAAAGGGGGAACTCTGTGGCCTCTGATGTAAAGGGGGAACTCTGTGGACTCTGATGTAAAGGGGGAACTCTGTGGACTCTGATGTAAAGGGGGAACTCTGTGGACTCTGATGTAAAGGGGGAACTCTGTGGACTCTGATGTAAGGGGGGAACTCTGTGGACCCTGATGTAAGGGGGGAACTCTGTGGACCCTGATGTAAGGGGGAATCTCTGTGGACCCTGATGTAAGGTGGGAAATCTGTGGACCCTGATGTAAGGGGGGAACTCTGTGGACCCTGATGTAAGGGGGAATCTCTGTGGACCCTGATGTAAGGTGGGAAATCTGTGGACCCTGATGTAAGGGGGGAACTCTGTGGACCCTGATGTAAGGGGGAATCTCTGTGGACCCTGATGTAAGGGGGGAACTCTGTGGACCCTGATGTAAGGGGGGAACTCTGTGGACCCTGATGTAAGGGGGAATCTCTGTGGACCCTGATGTAAGGTGGGAAATCTGTGGACCCTGATGTAAGGGGGGAAATCTGTGGACCCTGATGTAAGGGGGAATCTCTGTGGACCCTGATGTAAGGGGGGAACTCTGTAGACCCTGATGTAAGGGGGGAACTCTGTGGACCCTGATGTAAGGGGGAATCTCTGTGGACCCTGATGTAAGGGGGAATCTCTGTGGACCCTGATGTAAGGTGGGAAATCTGTGGACCCTGATGTAAGTGGAAAACGTTCTCCTGATGCTGGTTGGCTGGAGAAGAAGGTGGAGCCTGCAGCAGAACATAACTCTCTTTACACTTTGATGGTTGGCCTCATGCCCACTGGCGTTTTTTCAGCCGCGTTTTTGAGCGTTTTTTACAGCTTAAAAACGCCTGTCCATGTTAGTCTATAGCTTCATGCCCACCTAGGCGTTTTTGAGCTGTAAAGAGCATAGGCATTTTTAAGCTGTAAAAAAAAACCAGGGCCAGTGCGTTCCTCAGCGTCAGAACTAGGCAGGAAAAAACGCGAGCGTCAAAAAACGCGCAAAAACGCGCACTAACGCGCAAAAAACGCGCACTAACGCGCGGTCGCGTTTTTAGCTCCGACGTTTTTTTTTTTTTTTTTTTTTTTTTTTTTTTTAAAAAAAATAAAAAAATAAAATAAATAAATATTAAGGCCTCATGCCCACAAAAAAAAAAAAAACGTCGGAGCTAAAAACGCGACCGTGCGTTAGTGCGCGTTTTTTGCGCGTTAGTGCGCGTTTTTGCGCGTTTTTTGACGCTCGCGTTTTTTCCTGCCTAGTTCTGACGCTGAGGAACGCACTGGCCCTGGTTTTTTTTTACAGCTTAAAAATGCCTATGCTCTTTACAGCTCAAAAACGCCTAGGTGGGCATGAAGCTATAGACTAACATGGACAGGCGTTTTTAAGCTGTAAAAAACGCTCAAAAACGCGGCTGAAAAAACGCCCGTGGGCATGAGGCCTCAGTGTATATTTATCTGCGTCGTTCATCAGAGACCTCCTATTACTGGAGCCCCCAAAGGATAAAGGAAGGGGAGGCACTGGGGTGGGCTGATGCTTCCATCCATCTTTGTATATTATTTCATCCTCTCTTTGTCTCCCCCTGCAGGCGCTGTGTGTGAAAGACGTCTCTCCGAACCTGCACAGCTGTGAACTCATCCCGGACACATCCAGCACCTTCCAGTGCAAAGCTCAGATCTACCTATCACTGGACAGCACGGACTGTCTCACCCCATAACCCCTGACCCAGAGACACTGCCCCCCTCCCCCTCCTTTTCCCCCACGTCCCCCAAAAAAACACAGATCCACCAACGTTTACTCCAGACACTTGTGTAGATTTGTACTCAATCCTGTATCTGCTGCTTTAGAACACATATTTGTTCATTTAATAAAACGAAACAACCGATTGACTTGCTTTACTGTGTTTGTGTGTTTCAATGTGCAGGAATGGGGGAGGGGAGGGGGGTACTAAACTGAAACTGGCCACACCCCATACAATCAGGGTTGCCAACCTCCTGAAGTCAAATTTCCTAACACTACACAGAAAATGTATTGACAGAGGCAATTATTTACCGACAGTTCAAAAAATGGCCAAAATGACAATTGTCGGTGCGATATCAATATTTAAGCTACAAACACGTAACTAGTGTGATTAGCAATGTGCTTAAGATACAACAAAAGGCAAAAAAAAGTATTTTTCATTTTGCAGTGCAAGGGGGGAACCCTGTGGACCCCGATGTAAGGGGGAAATATGTGGACCCCGATGTAAGGGGGAACTCTGTGGACCCCGATGTAAGGGGGGAACTCTGTGGACCCCGATGTAAGGGGGAACTCTGTGGACCCTGATGTAAGGGGGAACTCTGTGGACCCCGATGTAAGGGGGGAACTCTGTGGACCCTGATGTAAGGGGGAACTCTGTGGACCCTGATGTAAGGGGGAAATCTGTGGACCCTGCTGTAAGGGGGAAATATGTGAACTCTGATGTAAGGGGGAACTCTGTGGACCCTAATGTAAGGGGGAACTCTGTGGACCCTAATGTAAGGGGGAACTCTGTGGACCCTAATGTAAGGGGGAACTCTGTGGACCCTGCTGTAAGGGGGAACTTTGTGGACCCTAATGTAAGGGGGAACTCTGTGGACCCTGCTGTAAGAGGGAATTCTGTGGACCCTGATGTAAGAGGGAATTCTGTGGACCATGCTGTAAGAGGGAATTCTGTGGACCCTGATGTAAGAGGGAATTCTGTGGACCATGCTGTAAGAGGGAATTCTGTGGACCCTGATGTAAGAGGGAATTCTGTGGACCCTGATGTAAGAGGGAATTCTGTGGACCCTGATGTAAGAGGGAATTCTGTGGACCCTGATGTAAGGGGGAACTCTGTGGACCCTGATGTAAGAGGGAATTCTGTGGACCCTGATGTAAGAGGGAATTCTGTGGACCCTGATGTAAGAGGGAATTCTGTGGACCCTGATGTAAGAGGGAATTCTGTGGACCCCGATGTAAAAGGGAACACTGTGGACCCCGATGTAAGGGGGAACTCTGTGGACCCCGATGTAAGGGGGGAACTCTGTGGACCCCGATGTAAGGGGGGAACTCTGTGGACCCCGATGTAAAAGGGAACACTGTGGACTTTGATGTAATGGAGAAATCTGAGAAAAATAGCCCACCTGGCGCCAGCATTAGTGGCAGGCGTGTGCCTAGAAGCGCTAGTGTGCGTGTGCCGATGCACTGATGCGCGAGTGCGCATGCGCGCACGCCGGGCGCTTACATGGAGAACCTGCCTTCCCTGACGGAAGCTCTGATATAAGGGGGTCTCTGGTCACCAGAGCCCCCCCCCCCACTTCTTTACACAAGAGTCCACAGAGTTCCCCCTTACATCACAGTCTGCAGCATTCCCCCCTTACTGTACGGACAGGAGAAAAGACCCTGTTAACACTGCTCCAGACACGCGGACGTCTTAGGGCCCCCACAGATACCGAATATCAGAGCCCGGTTGCAAGTGTGACCTGTGTGACCCTGGTAGTTCCATCACTGCTATGTAGTATAGGCAGATGGGATCATCCCTATTTTCTGGTGGTTCAACTCTCTTGGCCTGCAGCATCTATGAATATCTGAAATGTGTGTTTTAGGGGGCAGTGCAGTGGCTGGCACTTCAACTTGTAGCACAGGTATCCTTGGTGTAAATCTCATCCCGGACACTATCTGCATGGAGTTTGTCGTTCTACCTGTGTTCGCATATGTTTCCCTTTCAAGCTCCAAAGACACACTGGTAGGTTAGTTGGCTCATATCTAAACGGGCCCCGGTATGTATGTGCAGGTGAAAAAATACTAATGGCAGACCCTGGTGACACCCTATTGAGGGGATAATGCAGCTCTCTCTGTGTGCCTTTTACACATGGAGCCATCAAAAAGTAAGGCACCAATGTTAGAGGTGCACCAAAGATTGCATTGTGGTCAATGGTAGTAGGAATTGGACGTGTTTTGAGTGCAATGGCTCTTTTAGATACCTGAAGACAAAAGTTAAATATTTAGGTAGAAAAAAGACACAAGTACATCTAGTTGAACCAATATAAATAAATACATTGAAAATAGATAAACTCCAATATACAGAACCCGATACTTACAGTTGATCCAGAGGAAGGCAAAAAAAAAAAATGGATGATTGTCTTCCGATCTTCTGCTAATTGCCACCTAATCAGGGTATACTGAGCTGCAGCTGTCCAACAGCGCTCCCTTCAGGTATAAGGGTTGCCTACCAATTTTTCAGCCAATAGGTCCTTTTAATAAAATGTAAATAAGATCAGGGGAGGGCTGGGCCAGGGGGCAGGGTGGCAATTGCCTCCCATGCCACACTAACTTATGTTTAAAATGGCCGGCAGCCGCTGTCCGCTACCATTTTCTTTTTTATTCTGGTCTAGGAAGTCAGGCCGGGGGCATGGCCATGGCGGCCGACCACTAGCTGTTGTAATCCGGGAGTTGTAGTCCGCACTCAAGCTTCTGGTGGGTGGAAAAAACACAGCAGCGCAGAGGAAACTACAACTTTCTGGGACCGGATTCTTGGAAGCAGGCAGAGGCAGGGCGTGCCAGGGAGTCGGGATGCAGGGCTGCAGGGCTTGGTCGCTTGCTGCAACTTGACCCCAGGATCAGGAGCGTTACCCCCCCCCCCCCCAGGAAACCGTGGCGTGCAAGGACCTGCTGAGCTGAGATCGCTGAGGTGAGAGACCCTGACACCCCTAGCTGACCCCCCATCTCCCCCCCATACACCCCATGTAACCTGCCCCAGTGATCAGGCTGCATTGATGGGCACTGGAGTTGGCTGCACTGATGGGCACTGGTGAGGCTGCATTGAAAAACCAGGTAGGCCATGGATGGTGAGCTGATTCGGCGGTTCAATGGGCCACTTGACTGGACTTGCCCCCCAGGCCTAAGGCCGCCAGCCCTCCCCTGCATAAGATGCTGCTCTCTGAACTACATAAGGAAACCTCTGAGTGGAAATGAACTCCAAAAAGTGTAGGGAACATCTAGAAGTGGTAAATGTGTCTAAGCAGTAGCTTTTCCCTGGATTTCCTCCGGAAAAATAACCATGCACTTCCTGGTGCCTAGGCACGCCTGTGTCTACAGCAGCCTTTCTCAACCCTTCCAACTCAGAGGAACCCTTGAAATAACTTTCCAGTCTCGGGGAACCCCTGCTAAAAATGAATAAATCTATGATTTATGATACATTAGTGTGATGGTCAGTGGGAAGAAGGCTCCTTACACTTGTGGTCATTACAGATAGCTAAAAAGATCCATGTGTCAGTGGAAACTTGTCTGAGAGGCAGAAATTGCTCAAGAAACCCCAAGCAACTTCTGGAGGAACCCTAAGGTTGCATGGAACCTGGTCGAAAAAGGGCTGGTCTACAGCTTCATAGCTGTATATGTGCAGTGTGAGATCTAAGGCTCAGGAGCTCTGGGGTGGGATTTGGTGATGTCACTACTGCGCTGCTCAGTGTTCTCCTTGCTGGAGGGTCCAACATGAGGAAGCAAAGCCCTGTCTCTACCAAGATGGCCACCTCTACACAGAGGCACACTTTAGAACGTGTGGTAAGCAGTGGCAGCTGGTGCTCAACATTTTTTGGGGGGGCGCAAACAAACTGAAAAAACTACTGAAAAAACCCCCATCAATTGCAGCCTCACTGTGCCCATTAAATGCAGCCACTGTGCCATCAAATGCAGCCACTGTGCCCATTAAATGCAGCCACTGTGCCATCAAATGCAGCCACTGTGCCCATCAAATGCAGCCACTGTGCCCATCAAATGCAGCCACTGTGCCATCAATTGCATCCACTGTACCCTTAATTGCAGCCACTGTACCCTTAATTGCAGCCACTGTGCCCATCAATTGCAGCCAATCAATTGCAGCCACTGTGCCCATCAATTGCCGCCACTGTGCCCATCAAATGCCGCCACTGTGCCAATCAAATGCCGCCACTGTGCCCATCAATTGCCGCCACTGTGCCCATCAATTGCAGCCACTGTGCCCATCAATTGCAGCCACTGTGCCATCAATTGCAGCCACTGTGCCATCAATTGCAGCCACTGTGCCATCAAATGCTGCCACTGGCCCATCAAATGCTGCCACTGGCCCATCAAATGTTGCCACTGTGATCCCCCCGCCCGCTCGCCGTCTGACCGGCACTTATCCTATCTTGGTGGCGGGTCAAGCAGCGGGTGACGGCGGCGAGCTCTGGGACCTTGCAGCGGGTCAGACGGTGGCAAGCTGTGTCCTCCATGCGTCTCCTCCCCTCCTCCTGATTGGCTGAAAGAACAGGCACTGCTATTGGACGCCTATCGGGTGACTGGTAACAGACCCGCGTTTCCTGATTAGCGGTGAAGCGATTCAGTGTTAACAAAGCAAATATTCATTCGCTTTTCTAACACACCTGGGTGGACTCTGAGCGCAATGCTTTGCGCTCTAAGTTCACCTTTGTTGAAGCCTTTTAGAGCCTATTGCCCCGTACACACCATCGGTTTTCCTGTTGGAAAAAGTCTGATGAGAGCTTTTGGTTGGGAATCCCGACCGTGTGTATTCTCCATCAGACTTTTTCCAACGGAAAAACTGCTGGAAAAATAGAGAGAGCAGGTTCTATATTTTCCCGTCAGGAAAAAAAAACTGATCGGAATTTCCGATCGTGTGTACAAATCCCGATGCGCTAAATTCCGACGCATGCTCGGAAACAAAATCGACGCATGCTCGGAAGCAGGGAACTTCATTTTCTCGGCTCGTCGTAGTCTTTTACGTCACCGCGTTCTTGGCAGTCAAAAGTTTTGTGTGACCGTGTGTATCCCAGGAGGAATTCCGTCGGAAAAACCCTCCAACTTTTTTCCGACGGGAAAACCGATCGTGTGTACGGGGCATATGGCTCTAATCGGGTGCTTCAAAAATACATGGCCATGGATAGATTCATGCAATGTATGAATCTATTCATTAGTCATAGAGGGGGTGGCTGGATAGAGGGGCGGCACCCATGCACCCTTAATGAATGGGCTGCCCCTGGTGGTAAGTCAGTAATGAAGAAAAGATCAGCTGCAAGAGGACCACGGCCAATACTAGTGACTGCTGAAAAGTTGAGAGAACAGAGGTGAATGGTTGCCATTTGCAGGGCAGGTCTTATAGGGTGGTGGGGCCCCCTGGGCTTGAGTCACTTTCGGGCCCTACCTTCTATACATTACTTTAAATAGAACAATTCAATGATAAAATTAAAGAGGAAGTAAACCCCGGCCGATTTTTGCCGTTTTTCAGTTATTAAGTTATAACAGCTCATCGCAATGCAATACATATATATATATCCCCCAAAAAACAGGCCTGCAAATACCTATTTTAGGATGGTTTCGTTCTCTGTATTTGCAGGTATCTCATTCATACTGCTGTTATGTGATTCACATTATGACGTCGCTTCCGCCCTTACTGTGTCCCTGTCGGTAATCTCGCGCATGCACCATTGCGCCGTGACCATTCGTTGCTGTGTCTGCGGCTGCTGTTTTCTTTCACTCCCCTTTTGTGACGTCTTCTTTAGTCACACGGGGGGAGTATCAGGAAGAGTGGAATGAGCTAAACACCACAAGACTTCTCCTCTGTGCGGGACAGAGGGGAAGTTCTCACAGACTGCATTCCGGCAAGCTTTAAATGCCGGTTTAGAGGGGCTCATGTGCGCAAGCGCGGGGGCCCCTTATTGGGCGGGGCCCATGGGCTTGAGCCCAGTCAAGCCCAATGGTAAGCCCGGCCCTGGCCATTTGGCCCCATTATTATACAAAACTAAAAAACTGTCACTTTGGTAGCAAACCAGATCCAAAGATGAATTCTAAAGCCTCGTACACACGATCGGATATCCTATGGATTCTAATCCGATGGTTTTGTCCATCGGAAATCCGATGAAGCTGACTTCCATCAGTCTTGCCTACACACCATCAGTCAAAAAACCGACCGTTCCAAACGCAGTGACGTAAAACACTCAGATGAGCCGAGAAAAATTTAGTTTAATGCTTCTGAGCATGCGTGGGTTTTTTATCCGATGGACTTGCCCATAGACGATCGGAATTTGCTATCAGTTTTTGATCCATCGGAAAAATTTAAAACATGTTCTATTTTTTAAAACCGATGGAAAAAAGACCGATGGGTCCCATACACAATCGGTTTGTCCGATGAAAAAAGTCCATCGGACTGTTTTCATCTGTAAAACCGGTCGTGTGTACAGGGCTTTACATATTTGCACGATCTGCTGAGTTGAGATGCAGTTGCATTAACAAATGTTCCTCCACATGTCTACAGTTCCCAAGTGATGTTCTATGAATCCTTACTGGGCACAAGATAACAGAGCTTGGACTGTACCGAGATATCACATTTGTTGTAAAAGCGCCTAAAGGCAACACCAGTTCTACAGGGACCCAAAATTAACCAATTCAAGGCTGGAGCTTGTCCTGGACACATTCCAGCAGTAGTCTCCGACTGGCCATTCAACTTGCAGTTCCAACATCTCAGCATCAAGAACAACAAGGTTTATCCTCTAAAGAAGGTAAATGACAATAAGGGTGACCATATACACTAAACAATCTGATTGTAAAAAGTCATTTATATCTACCATCAACTATGCAATGCAAAAACCTGCCTGATTTCATACAAATTGAATGGATTGTTTAGGTTTGTCTTCATATTACGTAAGGTCTATAAAGACATGAATGAGCAAGTTTGGGGTGGAGGAACTTGACTGGCCTGCACAGAGTCCTGACCTCAACCTGATAGACCACCTTTGGGATGAATTAGAGCAGAGACTGCGAGCCAGGCCTTCTCATCCAACATCAGTGCCTGACCTCACAAATGCGTTTCTGGAAGAATGGTCATACATTCCCATAGACACCCTCCTAAACCTTGTGGACGGCCTTCCCAGAAGAGTTGAAGCTGTTAGAGCTGCAAAGGGCGGGCCAACTCAACATTGAACTCTACTAAGACTGGGATGCCATTAAAGTTCATGTGCCTGTAAAGGCATGTGTTCCAATACTTTTGACAATATAGTGCATCTCCAGTCTCCATCAGCTCCTTTAACATGTCTTCTGTTTCTAACAGCTTTCCACAGAAAAAAGCTCACTAAATATTATGTATGATCCTTGGGTGATATTGGGGACATATTTGAGGCCCCCTATTTTGAAGTAGTACGGTGTATGGCCAGCTTAAGAGACCAACCATAGACTGAAAGTGGTTTGTAGACCCTTCCATATACCTAGTGAAGTGACTGGCGTCAGGTGACACACAGAGATAAAACAAATCCTCCTACATAAGCTTTACCTGTTTATCTGCAGGTATCTCTTTCATATATCCCTTCAAAGTCCAGCATTTATAAAGCTTGTCTGAGAGGTAAGAAAAAAGGGGGCAGAGAGCTGAAGTTACACTCTGCTAAGCTCAGTGAGGAGAGCTCTGAGAATTGATTGGAGGGAATGGACACACCTCCCTTCACACAGCACACAGGAACAGAGTTGAGGCTGTCAATCAGCTGGAGGTCCCTCCCCTGTCACCATTTTTCTCTTGGTGTCAGAAAAACTTGTCAGAAGTGATTCATGCTGATAGAGGAACGGAGCAGCAGACAGAAATGGCACTTAGTGCTCTTAATTGAGATAAGCGCACACTATAGAGGGCTATGCTTTGTTCACATTTCATGTCTGAGGTTTACAACCACTTTAACACCATGCAAGTCCAACCACCAGTGAGTAAGGGAATTTGGCTGGCCAGTTTATGAAGAGGATAGCTGTATAGACCTTGACAGGACTGGTCTAATGATTGGGTTTTCTAAAGACGTGGCAAAAAAGATCTCCAGAAACATTTGTAAGGTGCTCGGTCCAGTATTAGTTTTGTTTCCCAGAGTAGAAATAAGTCCATACTATAGAGCCCAATGACTCTAGTTAGGCAGCCCTATAACATAAAAGAGCCTTTAGGCATTAAAAAGCCAAGTCATTCCTGAGTTGACTAACCTTCCAACAATCGCTTAAAAGACCAAGATTCTATCTAAACCAGCACTGGACACCCTGAAGAAGAGGGAACTTTAAAGCCCCCTGAAACATGTTGATTCCTTTTAATTGGACTTCTATATTTAAAATAAATATTCTTGGACTACAAAACAATTGGGGTGGGCTTCCTGTTTTTCCATCACTCTTCTGAGCACTTTAACCAGTTGTGGACCACCCACCTTCAATATACTGCGGCAGGGCGGCCGCTCAGCGCCGTATCATGTACCTAGTACACATGGCTGTTGCAAGGATTTTTGACACCCTAACCTTATTTTGCCACACCCCCCATTGACTTCACCCCCTTTGCCCTGCCCATGTATACCCCACCTTTTTAATTAGGTTCCCATCAAATGCAGCCTCCCCAGCGCCCATCCAATGCAGCCTACCAGTGCCCATCAATGCAGCCTCACCAGCGCCCAACAAATGCAGCCTCACTAGCGCCCATCAATGCAGCCTCACTAGCGCCCATCAATGCAGCCTCACCAGCACCCATCAATGCAGCCTCACAAGCGCCCATCAAATGCAGCCTACCAGCGCCCATCAAATGGAGCCTACCAGCGCCCATCAAATGGAGCCTACCAGCGCCCATCAAATGGAGCCTACCAGCGCCCATCAAATGCAGCCTACCAGTGCCCATCAATGCAGCCTACCAGAGCCCATCAATGCAGCCTACCAGCGCCCATCAATGCAGCCTACCAGCGCCCATCAATGCAGCCTACCAGAGCCCATCAATGCAGCCTACCAGTGCCCATCAGTGCAGCCTACCAGCACCCATCAACGCAGCCTACCAGTGCACATCAGTGCAGTCTACCAGCGCCCATCAATGCAGCCTACCAGCACCCATCAATGCAGCCTACCAGCACCCATCAATGCAGCCTACCAGCACCCATCAATGCAACCTACCAGTGCTCATCAATGAATGTTTGCTTGCTTCCATTTATTCGGGAGTTGTGACACAGACACAGTCCTCCACCACCTCTGCAACTCTGACACTATGTGCGAACGGAGCAGCAGCTGCCTGCTGATGCTGAGACTTAGTTGCTTGCTGCTGAGAGAAGAGAGTAGGAACACCAGTGGCCGGGCTCCCTAGGCAGCAGTGCGCCCTAGGCGGCTGCCTAGTTTGCCTAGTGGTAGCACCGGCCCTGCTAGTACGTGATCCCACACTTCTGGGTTTGGGGGCGCGCATGCGTGCCGCCGGCGACCTGCTCCCCGCTGTTATAAGACACAGCGGGAGCTAATCTGTGGGTACCGCAGACTCGCTGTCCGCCGGCACCCACCGATCATAAGGCAGCAAGCCAGAACGGCAATCTTGTAAAACAAGTCAGATCGCAGTTCTGTCAGTAGGGAAGGCATTGAATCCTGCAAATCAGGAATATGAATCCATGCCTTCCCCTAGTAAAAGCACCTTCCCCACAGTATACAAACACTGGCTAGGCACACAGTTAAACCTTTGATCGTCCTAGATGTTTAACCACTTCCCAGCCAGTCTCATTAGTACAGTGACAGTGCATATTTTTAGCACTGATCATTGTATTAGTGTCACTGGTCCCCAAAAAGTGTCAAAATTGTCAGTGTCCCGGCTGTCCGCCGCAATATCGCAGTCCTGCTATAAAGTCCCTGATTGCCGCCATTACTAGTAAAAAAAAAAAAAATATCCCATAGTTTGTAGACGTGATAACTTTTGTGCAAACCAATCAATATACACATTTTGGGATTTTTTCTTTTAACCAAAAATATGTAGCAGAATACATATTGGCCTAAATTCATGAAGAAATAAGATTTTTTCATTGGATGTGTTTTATGGCAAAAAAAAAAAAATACTTTATTTTTTTTCGAAAATTGTCAGTCTTTAAAACCGCAGAGGTGATCAAAACAAGCAAAAGAAAGCTCTATTTGTGGGGGGGGGAAAAATACATAAATTTTATTTGAGTACAGCGTCGCACGACAGCGCAATTGTCAGTTAAAGTAACGCAGTGCCGTATCACAAAAAAAATGGCCTTGTCATGAAGGGGGGAAAAATCTTCCTGAGGTCAAGTGGTTAAACCCTCCTCCCCCCTACTTTGCAACAATTTCCCATTAAATTAGCTTGGACAATTATAATAATCTATGTATTTAATCTGTTTGTATTTTGCGTTTTCTGGTTTCTTCTTGTCTTCTTTAATGACGGAGTATTTCAATAAACACATAAGCCCAATTGTGAACGGTTCTCTTAAGCCCTGTACACACGATCGGATTTCCTATGGATTTTAAACCGATGGATTTTTCCATCGGAAATCCGATGAAGCTGACTTCCATCAGTCTTGCCTACGCGCCATCAGTCCAGGGGCGGATCCAGAGTCTTTTCTCGGGAGGGGCACTGCCAAAAAATATGTTTTTTTTGGTGGGAAATTTATCGGGGAAATGGTTGGTGTCGGCGCTTCAATCATCCCGGCACCATGGTTGTTATGGTGTCAGGATGATTGAAGCGCATTATTTCTATTATTACATTGTAATATAAAATTAAATAGTTCAATGCAGAATCAGTGGGAGCCCCGAGTGTGTCACTTGCCACCGTCGCCTGCAATTACTGGGAGCCCTGAGCGTGTCACTTGCCACACGTTGCGGATTGTCACTTGCCACGTCACCTGCCACATCTTGTGGATTGTCACTTGCCACACCTTGTGGCTTTTCATTTGCCACGTCACCTGACACAATTTGCGGATTGTCACTTGCCACGTCGCCTGCCACACCTTGCGGATTGTCACTAACTTGCCTGCTAAGGTGTAGTTTTGGTTGTCTCTTGCTATGTCCCAGACTCCCAGAGTCAGGCAGCAGAGAGATAATGTAATCTCTCTGCTGCCTGCACAGTGAGGGCGGAAGTCACTGCAGGAATGCAGGGCAGGCACGGGCGGTGAGAGATGATCTCATCTCTCTGCTCCCCCGCTCCCGGCTAGCTGATTGGCCAGCTGCCACACTGAGCCTTCTCTCACCTGCGCTGCCAACCCACTGAGCAGCACGGTCTGCCCACGAACCACGCCGCCCGCCCACAAACCGCGCCGCAAGCGGAGCCGCCCGCTTTCTTACCCGTCTGTGGAGCCGCACGCTATCGCACCTGCCCGCAGAGCGGCCCGACGTGACTCACTGACGTCACTCGTTGCTAGACACCAAGCGGCCCAGGCGTTAGCAACGAGTGAAGGGAAGAGGCTCCACCCACCTCCTCCTCCGCTCCTGGTATCGTGTCAGTGCGCCGCGTAACTACATTAGACGAGTCTCTCTCTCTGCGCCGCTGATCGGCTGATGTGAGAAACAGAGAGAGACTCAGAGAGGCAGCCGCAGAACAAGTACTGTATATACTCGAGTATAAGCCGACCCGAATATAAGCCGAGGCACCTAATTTTACCCCAAAAAACTGGGAAACCGTATTGACTCGCGTATAAGCCTAGGGTGTCCATCTGCATGCCTCACTGTGTCCATGTGCATGCCTCACTGTGCCCATGCCTCAGTGTGCCCATGACTAGACTGATGTTTAACATGGGAGTCTATGGAAGGAGTGCCCAGATTTGAAAAATCGGTTCTCCCCGGCCATAGGTCTCCCAGACAACAAACTTTGCACACTTGTAGAGGAGACATGGGGCTACATGTGTGCCAAGTTTGGGGTCCAGGGGATCTACGACAGGCCAGTACCCGGTCTGCAAATCACCAGAGAAATGACCGCTTAACATTGGAGTCTATGGAAGGGGTGCCCGGCTTTAAAAAATCAGTGCTCCCCGGCTGTAGGTCCCCCAGACACCAAACTTTGCACACTTGTAGAGGAGACATGGGGCTACATGTGTGGGGTCCAGGGGACCTACGGCTGGCCTGTACCGGGTCCCAAAAGTCCGGGAGATCAGGCGCAAAAAAAAAAAAAAAACAGCAAGCAAGTGAGTGTGACAGATGGTCTCGGGGGGGCAATTGCCCTGTTGCCCCCCCCCCCCAGATCCGCCCCTGCATCAGTCAAAAAACCGATTGTCCCAAACGCCGTGACGTAAAACACTCAGACGAGCCGAGAAAAATTAAGTTCTATGCTTTTGAGCATGCGTCGACTTGATTCTGAGCATGCGTGGGTTTTTTTTAAATTTAAAACATGTTCTATTTTTTAACACCGATGGAAAAAAGACAGATGGGGCCCATACTTGATTGGTTTGTCCGATGAAAAAAGTCCATCGGACTGTTTTCATCGGTAAAACCGATCGTGTGTACAGGGCTTTAAAGGTTGTTGATGTTGCATAGCACAACCGAGGACTTCCATATGTAAATCTGGCCATAATGGGAAAAATTTCAATCACTTGCCCGTGGGACAAAATTGCATAAAGAAATAAAGTGTAGATAATTCCGGACGGGGAGATGTAACACATATTGATAGATCCCAGACCTGGGAAGTGAAAGTGACAGCAGCGCAGAATCCTCTCCTGTACATCATGTAAATTGTCCTCCTCCCCCAGCGCTCCCCCTGGCTCCCCGCCGCAGGGACACCACTAGACATAATCATGTCTCCCCCTCTGCCGCTTATTTCCTATTGTTTGATGTGATTTGATTTACAACAAGGACGATATCATTTGTTTGTCTCCGAGCTGCTTTAACTCGTATAATGAATAAATAAAAGATTCTTCCTCGATGCCTTTTTAATATGAAATATTCTTTCATGAAAAGACACCTGCCAAAAGCTCTACGCCGGGGACCTCCAAAGAGACAAATCACAACTCCATTCCAGGGGTGAGACTGCAGGGATAGGGGTGAGAGACAGAACCACCTCTCTCAGCCCCTTTATCCCCAGAAGAACCCCTAAAATAATATCCAGGTCTCTAGGAACCCCTGGTTTAACTAATTTAATGGGGGGTTAGTGGGAAAAGTGCTCCCTACATTGGACCTTACATTGGTGATGAGTGGGAAGAATGCCCCCTACATTGGGGGGCAGTGGAAACAAACACCCCCGACATTGGGGGCCATTGGGAAGAATGCTCCTTACATTGGGGTCAGTGGGAAGAATGACCCCTATATGTGTGGTGAGTGGGAAGAATGACCCCTATATGTGTGGTGAGTGGGAAGAATGCCCCCTACGTTGGGGGTGAGTGGGATGAATGCCCTCTACATTGGTGATTAATGGGAAGAATGCCCCTTACGTTGGGGTCAGTGGAAAGAATGGCCCCTACATTGGTTGTGAATGGGAAGAATGCCCCCTACATTGGGGGGGGGGCAGTGGAAAAAAATGCCCCTACATTGGGGGTTATTGGGAAGAATGGTGTTTACATTGGTGGTAAGAATGCCCCTTACATTGGTGATGAGAAGAACGCCCAATACATTGAGGGTGGGTGAAAAAAAATTACCCCCACATTGGGGGTCATTGGGAAGAATACTCCTTACATTGGGATCAGTGGGAAGAATGCCCCCTATATTGGTGGCGAGTGGAAAGAATGCCTTCTACGTTGGGGGTCAGTGGGAAGAATGCCCCCTACATTGGGGGTCAGTGGGAACAATGCCCCCTACATTGGGGTCACTGGGAAGAATGCCCCCTACATTGGTGATGAGTAGGAAAAATGCCCCCTACACTGGCATTCAGTGGGAGGAATTCCCCTTACATTGGGAGTCGGTGGGAAGAATACCCACTAAATTGGTGATGAGTGGGAAGAATGCCCCCTATGTTGGGGGTCAGAGGAAAAAATTCCCCCTACATTAGAGGTCATTGGGCAGAATGCCCCTACATTGGTGGTGAGTGGGAAGAATGCCCCTTACATTGGGGTCAGTGGGAAAAATGTCCTCTACATTTGTGGTCAGTGGAAAGAATACCCCCTACATTGGTGGGGAGTGGGAAGAATGTTCCCTACCTTGGGGGTCAGTGGGAAGAATGCCCCCTACATTGATGGTGAGTGGGAGGAATGCCCCCTACATTGGGGGGCAGTGGAAAAAATGCTTCCTACATTGGTGGTGAGTGGGAAGAATGTCCCTTACATTGGGGATCAGTGGGAAGAATGCGCCTTACATTTGGGTCAGTGGGAAGAATGCCCACTACAGTGGAGTCACTGGGAAGAATGCCCACTACACTGGTGGGGAGTAGGAAGAATGCCCTTACATTGTGGGTCATTGGGAAGAATGCTTGCTACATTAGGGGTCAGTGGGAAGAATGCCCCCTACATTAGTGGTGAGTAGGAAGAATTCCCCCTACGTTTGGGGTCAGTGGGAAAAATGCCCCCTACATTGGTGGTCAGTGGGGGAAATACCCCTTACATTGGGGGTCAAGGGAAGAATGCAATTACATTGGTGGTGAGTGGGCAGAATGCCCCTACATTGGTGGTCAGTGAGAAAAATGCCCCCTACATTGATGGTGAGTGGGAAGAATGCCCTCCTTAAAAGTGGTAGGTAGAATACCACCCTTAAGGACAGCTAAAAAGATCATTAGTGTCCAGTGCTGGTGGCTCTGCTAAAAGGAATCGGCCCTAGAACTACGTAGACGTCATCAGATAGGGGTTTCTCCTGCTGTGGCTGATTGACCTTCTAACAACCTCTGGAGAAACCCTAGAGTTCCACAGAACCCTGGCTGAGAATAGCTGGACTCGAGTGGACTTACAAAGTGAGCAGTTGTTCCAGGACTCATGAGGTTCAGGAACCCCCACAGAACTATCTAACATAATGGACCATTGAATGCTTGTTGATTTTACATGTAATGAAGAACAATGCTGCATTTTTGTTCCCTACTATCCGATCAGGGATCTTTTTAAACTTTTTGGTACCCCAGGCTAAAAACCTAGGGTTGTCACCCCCACAAACATCACACCATCACTGCAATAGGTTGAGGGAACCACCAGAAACAAGCAGTAACCATCAAAAAAAAAATCAAAGGACTTTACAGGTCATAAGAAATACGTCTGAGGTTTTTGTTTTGCACAAAACCTCTCTTTAATTATATCTCTGCATCCAGCAGTTGTCAGACAATCATTATTTCTGGTTAGCGCAGAAGCCCACCCTGCACCTTGGGGACACTCAGTGACATTATCAGTTAGTTCCCAGCACAGTGATTAGCAGACGGATCACGAGGGTCACGGTACATCTAATGTGTCACTTTAATCATTAGATCAATTCTGAGGCAATTTTACACTTACTGATTGGAATAATGGAGAAAACAGCATATTATTACATCCAGATTGCTGTCACCTTGACTAGGGCGGGGGCGGAGGGTGTAGGAATGAAACCCTCAGACCACCAAAGGCATTTTCTGCTGCCTACCCAAGAGATAATCATTTCTTAATTAGTCAAGAAAGCCAAAAAAAAAAAGTCAGAGACGGAGACTTAAAAGGAGTTTGTACTTTGAAAATATATATAT
The DNA here is from genome assembly GCA_029206835.1 of Rana muscosa. Lineage (NCBI taxonomy): Eukaryota > Metazoa > Chordata > Amphibia > Anura > Ranidae > Rana > Rana muscosa. The sequence continues at coordinate 32,678,188 of CM055128.1, forward strand.
ATTTTTTAGCCTGCAATAGTTCTAAGACAGGAACAAACATATAGAGTACAGAGTCATTCCACTCAAAGTAGATACACTATATGGTGCACCATCACACCTCTATGAACTAGTTGGACATCCCATTCCAAACCATGGGCATTTAAATTGAGTTGGCCCCCTTTGGAGCTTAAGGCCCGGTTCACATAGGCGACCGAGTCGCCCCTGACGAGTTGCGTCCCGCTCTGTACTATGGAACCGTTCTAATAGGAGCGACTCGGGTCGCTCCGACTTAGAAAAAGGTTCCTGTACTTCTTTTGGGGGCGACTTGCATTGACTTCTATACAGAAGTCATTATGCAAATCGCCTCAGGCGGGCGTCTCAAGTCGTCTTGAGATCGCGCCGCCGAGTCGCCCCCAAAGTCGTGCCGCCCCTGTGTGAACCGGGTCTTAAAGGGCTTGTATGGGTTCGTTTTTTTAAATAACGAACATGTCATACTTACCTCCACTGTGCAGTTCGTTTTGCACAGTGACCCCGATCCTCGTTTTCTGGGGTCCCTCGGCGGCTGTCTCGGCTCCTCCCTGTAGTGAAGTCACATATAGTGCGTAGATAATTAATATTTAGGTATTATAATGATGATGTAAGTTATGTTCCGCAGCAACACGAGTTCTTCCAGAGAAAGCACTTTATTTTGACTTCCAACACAGATACTTGCAACACATACACAATACTTGCAACAGAGAGAGAGAGAAAAAGTGAGCAAAAAAGAAAGAGGGAGAGCGAGAGAGAGCGAGAGAGCGAGAGCGAGAGAGCGAGAGCGAGAGAGCGAGAGCGAGAGCGCGAGAGAGAGAGCGAGAGAGAGAGAGCGCGAGAGAGCGCGAGAGAGAGTGAGAAAGAGAGTGAGAAAGAGAGAGAGAGAGAGAGAGAGAGACACAGAGACAGAGAGAAAAAGGAGAGAGAGGAGAGAGAGAGAGAGAGAAAGAAGGGAAAGCGAGTGAGAGAAGGGAGAGCAGGGAATCAAGTGAGAGAGAAATTAAAAAGAGAGGAAATTAAGCTAGAAAGCAAGAGAAAAGGAGATAAGAGAGCGGAAATCAAGCAAGAGAGCAGAGAGAAAAAGAAGCGAGTAAGAGGAGAGCAAGTGAGAGAGGAGAGTGAGCAAAAAAAAAAAATGGAGAGTGTCGAGCAAGCAAGGGGATGAAAGAGCAAGAGATAAGGAAAAGCAAATGAGAAAGCGAGAGAGAATAGGAGAGAGAGAATAGGAGAGAGAGAATAGGAGAATAGGAGAGAGAGAGAATAGGAGAATAGGAGAGAGAGAGAGAATAGGAGAGAGAGAGAATAGGAGAGAGAGAAAATAGGAGAGAGAGAGAATAGGAGAGAGAGAGAGAGAGAGAGAGAGAGAGAAAATAGGAGAGAGAGAGAGAGAATAGGAGAGAGAGAGAGAGAATAGGAGAGAGAGAGAATAGGAGAGAGAGAGAATAGGAGAGAGAGAGAATAGGAGAGAGAGAGAGAGAGAGAAAGAGAGAGAAATAGGAGAGAGAGAGAGAGAGAATCAGAGAGAATAAGAGAGAGAGAGAGAGAATCGGAGAGAGAGAGAGAGAGAGAAAATCGGAGAGAGAGAGAGAATAGGAGAGAGAGAATAGGAGAATAGGAGAGAGAGAATCGGAGAGAGAGAGAATCGGAGAGAGAGAGAGAATCGGAGAGAGAGAGAGAGAGAGAGAATCGGAGAGAGAGAGAGAGAGAATCGGAGAGAGAGAATCGGAGAGAGAGAGAGAATCGGAGAGAGAGAGAGAAGCACAGAGAAAGGAGAGTAGAGAGAAAGGAGAGTAGAGGGAAAGGAGAGTAGAGTCAGAGGAGAGCAGAGAGAAGGGAAAGATAGAAAACGAAAGAAAAATAAGCGATATAAGAGAGAGATGAAAATAAAAGAGAAAATGGGGAATAGTTAATCATATTAAAATATGACACATTTATAGAGGCAAACATAGCCGTAAAGAATTAAATTTGCATGGTTAGTAATGCACTCTGATGGGGGAACCTAATTACTCTTCAAGTCAGCAGGTTTGTTCCAATTTTGTCAGCTGCGTTTCTGTTCTCTTACCGAGGAAACAATACCTTTTCCGGAAAATAGAGCAGGATTTTAAAAGTTCTAGTAAATCAGAAGTTTGATCTTTTATGAATCCCACTCTACCATCTCCCAATAGTAGCGTACGAGTAAATGGTGTGCACCGCTTCTTATCCATAGGCCCCAGAAAGGAAGAGGAAAAAAAAAAAAAAGGAGGAAGAGTGAAGTGGGAGAGGCTGTTTGAGAAACCGTTTGGAAGAGGAAGGTAAGTTGGAAAGTTTTCTCCTTGCACCCAGTACAGGCTTTGTACAGCGATATTTGATAAATGTCAGTTTAAAACTCCCCTCTCACCCACATATTTATTCTAGGTCACCATGCTGCCCTGATCATTACAGAAGGCCTTTGCGTCTATGTACCCTTTGCCGCCTTGCGCACTGATTAAAGATGGAGGCGTACCCGCTGGCCTGTATTTTCCATAACGGGGACGCTGATTACACCTGCAGGCTGTGTTTCCTTCACCTTCCCTCACAAGATCATTCCTTACATTTCATCTGTAGCATGAGTCTATCACTCTGAGGACACCAGGGTCTAATCATAATGATGAATATTGGTTAAGAAAACAGCAGCTGCAAAAATTACTTAATTGAACCAATTAGCGTTATCATCATCATTTTGAGCAATACAGGAGATAAAGCTGTATAGTATTTTTCTGTGGCAAGAAGTTACTACTGGTTATTTTTGCATAAAAAAAAAACAAAAAAAAACCACACCAGTAACCATCCAACTGCCCTGAACAATAACCATATCCTAATCCTTTAGGCCTGGTTCACACCTATGCAAGTTGCATATTCCAGGTGCATTTTGCGTTTTTCAATACACATTTTTGATCCATTGAAGTTGATGGAACCAAAAAATAAATAAAAAAAATAAGTCCCTGGCCCTTTCCATAAAATGCACAGATGTGAATGTGACCCATAGGAAACCATGTTAAATGGACTGTCGTGCGTTTCTGCAAAACTGAAAACGCACTAAAACATGCGAACCACGTGTGAACCAGGTCTCAAACTACGGTCGGGTCTCAGGGAACCCCTGCTAGTAATTTCCATATCTACACCTCATAGTACAGTATTGTTTGTGTGATGGTCAGTAGGAAGAATGTTCCCTACATTTGTGGTCAGTAAAGAAGAACCCCCTCCCCTTACAGATAGGTAAATTGATGTGAATTGTAAATGACTGCTCAGAAAATAGATTTTTTCAAAAAAGATGCAGGTATCCACATCCTAAAATTATCATAACTAAAAGGTAACAGGTTAAAAAGGGCGGCAACAGGATTTGATCGGTACCGTCATAGGCCATTACAAAGGAGGTTAAAATTGACAACATTTTATTGTGTACATATAATTTATAAGGCAATATAAAAACCATATAAACACACAAGGTATAGATTAAATATTGTCCCTCTTGACGGTTCCACTATCTTTTCCATAGCTTGCATTAAATTGTTTTTGTTACCAGTGATACTATGTATATATGTTTCTATTATAGTGTCTTGCTCCCTCCGTTTCTCTCCTGAAGAAGCGGGCGACCACGAAACATGTCGAAGTTGGCGGCCTACACTTATATACCTTCTCTGGAGTAATGTCCTTGGTAGAAGTGACCACAATCCTGGGGGTTTAGTAACCGTCAAGAGGGACAATATTTACTGTATACCAGTGGCAGCTGGTGTTCAATAATTTGGGGGGTGGGCAGCAAAACCAATGCCACCCCCCTGCAGGAGACAAACATGAAGGCGAGGAGACACCCCCCCCCGCGCGCGGGAGACGGACGGGAAGGCCTCCTAACCTTAGGTGACCAGATGTCCTGCCCAGGATGACTCCTTCCTCCCCTCCTCCTCCCTCCCCCGTCCGAGCCGGGGAGTGCTGGAGGTGGCTGAGCCACTGCGGGTGAGCCATCCCTGGAGACAGTGGCGGCTGGTGGGTTGGGCTTCCCCTGTATCTCCTCTGGCCGTGCGTCTCCTCCCTCCTCCTCCTCCTAGGCCAACAATAGGATCGCTTCTCCTTTCAGCCAATCGGGAAACAGGTCTCAGGACCCGCTTTCTGATTGGCCGGGAAGAGAATCAGTGTGACAATAGCAAATATTCATTCGCTATTGTCACACAACTGGGTGGGCTCAGGGCACAGTGCTCTGCGCCCTGAGCCCACCCTTTTTTGAAGCCCATTAGAGCCTCAGGCTCCTATTGGAATCCATGCGTCTGGCGCCACGCATGTAGATAAGAGTGCCGGACGCATGGATGGATGGGTGGGGGGGCGGCGTCCATAATGAACGGTCCGCCACTGCTCTATAACTTGTGTGTTTATATGGTTTTTATATTGTTTTGTAAATTATATGTACACAATAACATTTTGAAAATTTTAACCTCCTTTATAATGTCCTATTAAAAAATCCTGTTGCCCCTTTTTTTCACCTCTAAATTGGTGTGAATGGTAACTTATCTGAAAGTCAGAAATTGCTCACTACTCAAGGAACCCTTAGCAACCTCTAGAGGAACCCACATTGAGATAGGTTGTTTTAAACTAAATTCCCACTGAATCAGCCAAAATTCACTCTATAGGTGGCCAGGTTGGCACCCGGCGCAACAAAAGTCAGATTTTCAATAGACTTTTTGTTGAAGGGTTTCAGCTGTCAAAATACAAAAGCCACACATGTATAAGCCAAGAGAGCACCAAAAAGTCATCTCTAGAGTCCAAAGCTAAAGCTGTATAGTAGCTTTCTGTGCCAAGAATTCACCACCGTATCACATACCTTGTGCTGGAGGCCAATAGAGAGAGGGCTTTCCTTGCGGCTAAGCTCCAGACTCCCCTGAAGGTGGAACAGGAGGAGTCAGCCTCAAAGAAGCACGGGTCGCCCGTTGGTGATCATGGATTTTTTTTTATTTTTTACACTTTGTTTGCTAGTACAATGAAGATCATTGTAACAGCAACATTTTCAACTGTCATGAATGAACTAACCATTCATGACAGCTGTGATCACTAGTGATCTGTGATTGACTAAAGCTAATCACATGGTACAGGGTGCTGTGATTGTCCCAGGTACGATGTGATCACTGTGGGCCAATCACAGCATAGGAGAAACAGCTGTTATGAATGAATTCACCGGGGGCCCCCCCGAGTACCAGGATCTGCACAGTGGTCGCTGGATGCACTGTGGCTGGTCGGAAAGTGGTTAAGAATACTCCAATAGATATAAAACAATAAGAAAGATAAGAGAGGGGAAGCGCACCACTCTCAGCGTAGCATTAATAAAAGGCAATGTCAACGGATTTAAAACAAGACAGGTTCTGTGGGTTTGTTTTTAAGTTGAATTTGTATGTAAGTTGGAACAGGTACAATTTTTAGGTGCAACACAAGCCAAAAAAAATTATTACATTTTTTGGATAGCATAGGGAAGGGTCAACACCCCTGTAACAATTGTTTTGCTGTCTGTGCCGCTGTTCAGAAGATTGCACCTCACTTTCTGTCCCTGTGACAATTGGATTTTGAAAATTTTGGGTTGGCGTGGAAACAAGGAGATAAAGCTTCAGTGGAGACACCTTTTTCCCCATGATAACTCTTACAGGAGTGAATTTCCCTTCCTAGGGGTAGATTTCCTCTCACTTCCTGTGGTCTCCCTATGTTTGTAAGTAGGAGTTATATGTATGCAAGTAACTCAGGGACTGCCTGTATAAAAAAAAAAAAAAAAAATTAAAAGATGCACTCACATAAAGATTGTGTAACACAGGCATAACTCAATGTATCCAGCAGGTGGCGTCATTCTGATGGTAACCAATGGAAATGTATGGAGGGTGGATAGGGAGTTGCTCTTGGTAGATGTAAAAATATGGTGGCAAAAAACAAAAAAACAAAACAAAAGGGAGAGTGGGCTCTAAGTGTAGTACTATTTATTAAACAAATCTTTAAAAAGATAAATGATGAAAAAAAAAATAGGATTTTTTGTACTCACCGTAAAATCCTTTTCTCTGACATCCATGGACTGACACGGTGTCTCTTTACACTTTACACGTGGGTTATGTCCCTGCTTGCAGGAGAAGACCTAGGCAGAATGTGAAATGTTATACATACATTCTAAAAGCCAGAGCTGAACAGCCCCACCCAGGGGGCGGTCCCTCCGGACATAACCCTCCTACTACAGTCAGCAGACTTCAGTTCGTAACAAAGCAGTACAAACTTAAAAAGGGTGGGTGCCGTGTCAGTCCATAGATGTCAGAGAAAAGGATTTTACGGTGAGTACAAAAAATCCTATTTTCTCTTACCATCCATGGACTGACACGGTGTCTCTTTACACTTTACACGTGGGATGTCCCAAAGCAGTGTCAAGAGGGATGGGAGCAGTATAAATGGAAAAACCAAAACTTCACTCCAATAAAGGCAGAGCTCCTCAACGGAGGAGTCGCAACTTTAAACAGTGGCCTGCAGCACCCTGCGGCCGAAGGAAGCATCCGAAGATGCAGCCACATTAACCTTATAAAAAAACTTAAAAGGAATGAACAGACGACCAGGTCGCCGCCTTGCACACTTGTGCAACCGACGCTTGATGTCGGGAAACCCAGGAAGCACCAATTGCCCTGGTGGAATGCGCCGTAACCGGAAAGGGAGGCGCCCGCCCTTTGAGAGCATAGGCTTGAATGACGGTTTGTCTGATTCCCCTAAAAATGATGGCAGACGAAACCGCTTGGCCCTGTTATGGACCAGAGACAGTCACAAAGAGTGAGTCGGACTTCCGAATAGAAGCAGTAGCAGACAGGTACACCCGTAAGGCTCATACCACCTCCAATATGTGCAGCGCAAACTCTCTGGGATGCGATGGGTGAGGACACAAGGACGGGAGGGCAATGTCCTCATGTAGGTGAAAGGTCGACACCACCTTTGGCAAAAAAGGAAGGTCGCGGATGCAACACCGCCTTATCCTTATGGATGACCAAATATGGCGACTTGCAGGACAAAGCCGCCAACTCAGACACTCGTCAAACAGAAGTGATTGCCACTAAAAAGGCCACCTTCTGAGACAAGACAAGAGGGGAATATCCCGGATATTCCCAAAAGGAGGTTCCTGGAGGACCGAGAGCACCAAATTCAGATCCCACGGTGGGAGAGGAGGCTTGACAGGAGGGAGCACATGGCGAACCCCCAACACAAGGTGCTAACCAAGAAAAATGACCCGCTAGAGGTCGCTGAAAGAAGACGGCCAAGGCCGAAATCTGATCCTTTATGGTACTCAAAGCAAGCTTTTGGGTCACTCCACACTGCAGAGGACGCAGGATTCTGGGGACGGAATACGTCCGAGGACGCCAGTCCAGCGCTTCGCACATGGCGATATAAGCTTTTCAGGCACGGTGATAGATCTGCCTGGAGGAAGACTTCCGTGTCCTTAACATGGTCAAAATGACCGAGTCCGAGAGACCTCGGTCCCTCAACACCTGGCTTTTAACAGCCCTGCCGTTAAAGCCAGAGACTGTAAGCCGGATGAAACCTAGGACCTTGAGACTGAAGGTCCTCCCTCATCGGTAACCGCCAGGGAACGTCCGCGACGAGACGTGCCAGATCAGCGTACCAGTGATGCTGAGGCCAATCCGGAACAATTAGGATCGCCGGAGTTTATATCAGGCGATAAGGACCCTATGGGGCCACCAACGCATCCGAGGCATCGCCCAAGGATCCCTGGATCTGGCCACAACCTCGACCCTTGCGATTGAGTCGAGAGGCCATCAGGTCCACATCCGGCGTGCCCCACCGTCGGTAAAGGAGTTGAAATATGCAAGGACCACTCTTCTTGGTCCGGTGTCTGGCGATTGGGGACTCAGATAGTCCGCCTGCCCATTGTCTATGCCCAGAATGTAAAATGGCCTACAGAGCCACGTTTCTTCCGGCCCACTTCAGGATACGGACTACCTCGGAAGCCGCAGCTGAGCTCCGAGTTCCCCCTTGATGGATTACATACGCCACCGCCGTGGCGGTGTCTGACTGGCTCCTGATCAAGCGACCCCGTACTCTCTCCGACCTGAGGAGAGACACAGTCCGATGGCCCGTATTTCCAGAACAGTGAGTGGTAAACGGGCTCGTCCGGAGTCCAAGGCCTGAGCCGACAGGACTCCCCAGACTCCACCCCAGCCCGTCAGGCTGGTGTCCATCGTGAGTACCGTCCATTGGATGGGAGGGGAACGACTTTCCGGACCGAAGAGCCGAGGATCTCAACCACCATGTCAGGGGCGCCCTGACCAGGTGAATCACCTGGATCTGAAGATCCAAGGACAACGGGGATTTGTCCCAGGTGGACAAGATCTCCTTCTGCAAGGTTATTTAGCGGTTGCTCCATGTGGGATCGAACCTGTGAGGTTCTGCATGCCAGTCTGGTTCACTAACCGCAGGGACAGGAGCTTCCTGCCCTCTGCAATGCCCTGGTGTGTGATTGGGCATACGGAACGGCCGCGAAGGAGGCCACCACGAGTCTGGGGACTCTCATGCAAAAAACGGATTGACAACCATTTTTGGGATGTCAGCACCCGCACCGCAGACTGAAGTGTCAGCAACTTCTCCAGAGGTAGGATACCTTTGCCTCCAAGGAGTCCAGAATCAGAACTAGATACTCCAGACACTGAGTCGGGACCAGGACTGACTCCTGAATGTTCAGGAACCACCCGAGTCCCTGAGGGTCCAATTGACGATAGTCACCTTTCCTCTAAGTCTGATCCACTTTCTGCTCTTAGCAGAAGATCGTCCAGATAGCCCACGACAGCAATACCTCACTGTAACAGAAGGCTAGAACCGGAGCAAGCACCTTGGTGAACACCCTTGGTGCCGAGGCTAGGCCGAAAGGAAGAGCCACAATCGATAGTGGACTTCGCTGATCGCAAAGCGCAGAAACTTCTGGTGACTTGCGCAGATCGGAACATGCAAGTAGGCGTCCTTGAAGTCCAAGGACGCCAGAAGAAAATCCCTTTGGTGGAGTGTAGCGATCACCGTGCGAATGGATTCCATGCGGAATTTCTGCACCTTCTCGAAGGCATTCAGGGCCTTGAGGTCCAGGATAGGTCGAACCACGTCCTATTTTTGGGACGACAAACAGATTCAAGTAGAATCCCTGAAAACTCTCCTGTGACGGAACCGGCACAATCACTCCGGACCTGATCAAATCCTGTACAGCCCCCAAGAGGGCTGCCCGACAGGTAGGAAGGAGAGGAAGATTTGAGGGAAAGAATCTGTCTGGGGGCCAGGATCGGAATACTATCCCGTATCCTGAGGTGACCACCTCGCACACCCACCAGTCGGAGATTCGGGAGGACCACCTGTTCGTGACCTGCGAAGTCGTCCCTCCACCCCAGAGTCGGGCGGAGGCAAGACTTCACGCGGAGGCGGGCTTGGGAGCCACTTGTTCGGCTTACGCACCATGGGGCACTTGTGCCCACCAACCGCACTGCCGTCAGTCTGAGAGGGCCTACCCGTGGACTGACTGACGAAAAAAACCCGTTTTGCTGGAAAGGAAGGCCCCTGTTTGCGGCGGGCCTCCTCACCCTTGCTAGTCTAAGGAAGAAGAGTGCTTTTACCTCCCATGACATCCATGACGATGTCATCCAGAGCAGCACCGAAAGGTCTACCACCTTTAAATGGTAGATCCGTCAGGAGCTTCCTAAGGCTAGGTCAGCAGACCAGCACTTCAACCAGATAAGACGACGCAATACCACCGCCAAGACAGAGGCCCTGGATATTAAAGGGGCCGCGTCCAACGTGGCGTCGCACACATAAACCAGGCCCTGAACCAGTTGGTGGGCCAAAGCAACTGTGTCTGGAGGAAGATTATGCTCCTGTACAGCTAGGTGCAACATTTTTGCCCAACCTGTAGGTGTTTAAGACACAAGGGTCGCCGCTACCACAGGCCGTAGGGCGGATCCCAACAAGGCAAACATGGCTCTGCTCACCACTTCTGACCTCCTGTCAGTGGGGTCCTCAAATGCAGGAGTCCCCTCCATCGGGAGAGTGATGGCCTTGTACAACCGGGCGACTGGAGGGTCGACCCTGGGGGAGAAGCCCACTTTTTAAGTAGGGCATCTTCAAGGGGTATCTGATAGACCAACGCCGTGGGACCATAAACAAATCCTTCTGCGGCTTTTCCCAGACCTTATCAATGAGCTGGTCAAAGAAAGTTACATATGGAAAAACCTCTTTAGAAGGCCTGGCCTTAAAAGAACCAAAAGGAGACTGTATCCGCCTGAGGTTCTGCATCCGCAGCATTCTAGCTTGAGAGTGTCCCTCACCGCAGTCATGAGTACACTAACAAGCGCCCTGTCATTTACTGACTCAGAACTGGAGTTTTCCTAATAAGGAATGTCCTGTTCAAAACCATCCAATACATTCAGAACTAGGGTCCTGAGCGGTAGTGGCTAGGCCCATATCTGAATCAGCGCACTGCCCTCATGAAGTAAAGTGGGGAGAGAGCGCTTTTTTGCTCCCTTGCGCTTGCACACAGCTCCCATCCTGGTCAGAAATGATTCCAGGACTGCCCACAACTGGTCCCTGGAGACCGCAGGTGCTGAAGCACTGCCTGTTGTCCACTGACATTTAGGGGAAGCTGGTGACAGAGACTCCATATTGCCCACCTCTGAGACTCCTCAGATAAAAAGTCCACCCACAGGCTGTGCTGACTGAGGAGGGGGCGCCCAGGGGACTCACCAAACCGGACCAGGGACCGCGCATTCCGCTGTCTGTACCGCGCTGTGTCAGCGCTGGTGAGCTGTGAGGAGATTTGCGCTGTTACAGCAGCGCTAGAGGCCAAAACTAGTGCTGAAGAGCGCGCGGGCTACAAGAAAATGGCCGCCGCACTTCACTGAGGCGATCCGCGGCAAGATGGCCGCCATGACTCAGCAAAAGTGAAAACAGCACACACACAGCGCCACTCAGGCCCCAAAATACACAAAAAAGGCCCCAAGCATATCTGCAGACCAGCATTAGCCCCTCCAATAACAGTGTGACCCCCAGGCACCCCACACAGCACAGCGCCAGCAATGGTGACAGAGAGTGACAATGAAATACAGGGGGAGACAGGGAAAATCCCCCACAGAGAAACACACAGCCTTTTGTACTCACCTGCAGGCAGGAGAGACTACTTACCCGTCCCCTGAGGGACCCACTGGTGTGTTTCTGACAGGACTATCACAGTGCAGTACTGAGTAGCTGTCGGCCCGGTCCACCGCGAAAGATACAGTCAGTCAGGAACTGTTCAGTCTTGAGAGGACCGTGGGAGCATGAAAGCAAACCCGGCCACCCCTGGAGTCATGGGGCCTGTCGTGAACTGAGTCTCACGCACACAAGGCGAGGATCAGCACGCTCGATGGTCGGACAGGGAAGACTACGAGGATATCTTGTACCCAACCTGTTGCCCAGCCGACAGTTGATAGAAAATTCTCAAAAATAAAATAAAAAATAATTCCAGAAAAGGAATAAAAATAGATCAGGAGACTGGCTCCTGAGAGAGCCACGTCTTCTCCTTCTGCTAGGCAGAAAAAAACTGAAGTCTGCTGACTGTAGTGGGAGGGTTATATCCAGAGGGACCGCCCCCTGGGTGGGGCTGTTCAGCTCTGGCTTTTAGAATGTATGTATAACATTTCACATTCTGCCTAGGTCTTCTCCTGCAAGCAGGGACATAACCCACGTGTAAAGTGTAAAGAGACACCGTGTCAGTCCATGGATGGTAAGAGAAAAATGCACTCACATGTGAGAAGTAAAGCAACAGGTAATAAGCCAAACACTTCCAGCAGGTGGCATTATATCATGGGTCCCAATGGATAGTCAGTCCTGGATGGTCATAGGTGGATACGTTTGCCAAAAAACACTATAGTCTCTCATAAGATGAAAACCAGGAAGAACCTACACTGGTGTGGAGGCCACTGTGGATAGCAAGAAAGAAAAATAAATAAAATGAAATACCTTTCCATAATTTTCCTTTCCTGGTGCCCATCCATGGCAGCATACACATTCACCAGGGGGCTCCATGCTGCCCTGGAGGCACCAGTAAAATGAAAAATTAAATACTTACCTTTCCGTAATTTTCCTTTCTTGGTGTCTATCCATGGCAGCATACACATGGTATGTTAAGGATAATGTGTATGCTGCCATGGACGCACCAGGAAAGTGTATTCCCTCCATTGGATTCATTATATTATATGGACTTTATTTTAAGGAACAATAAGAATCATTACTAATTGCCCCTTGTTCTTTTTACCTCTGAGTGTTGTATACGGGTCTTACTCCTTTTGCCCTGGGTTTCATGTATATGCCCTTGTGGGGCAATATTTGATATTGCTTTAAAACAATCACATCTCAGAGTTATGTATCACATAAAAACACCCTCTTGCCAACATGTAGCCTTCAGGCTCAATTCACAAAGCGACTTCATCAGGATAAGGATCCTTATTTTCCAGAATTAGAGACAGTTATTTTCAGTGGAGTGCAAGATCCCTCTCCTTGTGTTAAAGTTTTGGAAACTGAGCCAAATTTGCAAAGCAAAGCAAAAATAAAATGCATTATTGGCGCATACATCCCACAACCCCCAAAATAAACAGGACAACAGGTAAAACAATTAAAATTCTTTAATTTAAGTTTAATTTAAAACATATAGATATAAGACAGAAACAGGTGTTCCGATGCATGGTCAACCATTCAATTGGCTTCCTAATTGGCCCTGATGGTGGCATTACGTGATGTTGTTAGGTAGTAGAAGGACTGAGCTACAGAGGCAAAATTAAACCGTTGCAGTGAATAATGCAAAACAATAAAATAGCAATCATATGTTGACCAAACGGCTGCTGAGCCCCAACCTGGTCCATCTCTATTGGGTTGTCCATTAAGTATTGCAAGCCAACCCAATACAGTTTTAACCTCTCTATTGTTCTTTTCAGGACAGGTGCCCCCTACTGGTATGAAGTGGCAGATAAGCAAGACACTGCGCCAGCAAAATATTGGCCCATTCAATATTTAATTTTCTACTGTATGTGAGCTGCATAGAAGAATTCTATGTGGAGTCAAGCACTGCTATACGCAAAAATGTACAATCAGTCATGAACAAAACACAGATATGGGACATACACCCTAACTCCTATGAGACCTCAGGAACTAAAAAGCAGTGGTGGGACAAGGTCAACTAGTGTTCAGGGCGAAGATGCCAAATTGCGCCCCACCGCCCATTCTCGGTATTGTCCATATACCCATCGCACATGTTCCTGGACATAGGCTCATCAGTAGTGGGTGCTAAAGCAACTATCAGCTGGAAACTGGGCTTGTCATGAAACAAACGCACATAATCGCCAGCACACCGTGGATCATCATCACATAGGACCAAGTGCAATGTTTCGGAGCCCTTGCAGGACCCCTTCGTCAGGCATGTCATCACATAGGACCAAGTGCAACGTTTCAGAGCCATGCAGGACCCCTTAGTCCGGTATGTCATCACATCATTACATGCCTAACGAAGGGGTCCTGTGCGGCTCTGAAACGTTGCACTTGGTCCTTTGAGATGTGATCTTTCTGCAGTAAAAGTTATGGATGATATTTGATGATTCAGGGTGTGCTGGCGAATATGTGCGTTGCTCCTCCATTCCCGGACGCAAGAACAACCTCCAGCATTGGAGTCAGTGGATGCATTAATAACCCCCAGCAATGCAGCGATAGCCACCAAAGAAGAGACTCCATCTCAGGGTTGTCCTGCACCAGAGCACCTTCTGGAGGAGGTACGGGGAGGAGATTCCAGTCCTGCAGCTAGAGGAAGCAGAATCCTCCCTCCGGCAGCTATCATAACCCTGCACTGTGCTCTGTTCCGAATGTGGAGTGTCGCTGCCGTGACTGGGGTCATTCAGGCAGCTGGAAAACAGAGTGCCCTTTGGCTGTCAGCACCCCCTCTCCACATAGCACCTCTGAACCCAGGACATGTGTCCCTTGTACACACCCCTGAAAGCACCTGGAAAACTGCACGCCCAAAACATCCTGATTCTCCTCCTTTATTTCCTCGCCTCCTCGATTAAATATAATCTGGGCGTTACAAGCAGCACAGTCGAAAGGTCAGGCATTTAGTGTTATTTGTTGTGGTTTCTGCCCTCTAGTGGCTGTTGCTATAAACAGAAGTGCTTCTTAAAGTGACCCTTGTCAGTTGCCTTAAAATCCTGGTGGCATCCTGCAAGAGAAGAAGTGTATACCTCTCCAACAACCTGTGTTTCCTTTTTTACCTCCGTTCCAGTGCTGCAGCCTCTGCCAGACTCTTCCAAGGGTGTGGGTTGCCTGTGTCCCCCCGCCCCATGCTTTGGCTTTATCCTCCAACATCCCCACAGGACACAGCAGTGATGTAGGGGTCAGAGGATGGGTCAGAGGATGGAACCACAGCATCCCACAGGCATCCACCACTCCCAAAAGTGGCAAATGCCGAGATGAGCAACTGTGGAACGGAGCTATGGGAAGCGACAGAGGTTCGTATTTTACCTCTTTTCCTGCAGGGTAGTGTTAGGATTTGTTAAAGACTGACAGGGTCTCTTTTATTATGTACCCACACTGTGGGTATCGGAGGAGCAGCAAAAAAATATACAATTCACAAATGCGAATGAATGAGAACATGGCTGCTATACACAAAGCTCTGCCACTCCCTTTAAACTGGGAAAACTCTTCTATTCCTTCTGGCTAATGAATCCGTCCTTCATTGCAATAAATAAAAAAAAACAACATTATATTCACTGTACACCAGCATCACAAATTACACTAAGGGGTGTATTTATAATACATTCGTTGGATGAATGTCACAAGCATTTATCCAGGCTGCACAAATTTTCCTGCCATTTTCTATTAACATAATGACTTCCTTTGATCGTTGGCTCCATCTAATGGCCAAAATGTGGTAAATTTTCTCATTAAAAGGGGTTGTAAACCCTCATGTTTTTTCACCTAAGTGCATCCTATGAGGAGCCGCGAGTGCCATTGGGGGACCCCAGAAGATGATGATCGGGGGCCATACTGTGCAAAACAAACTGCACAGTGGAGGCAAGTATGAAATGTTTGCTATTTAAAAAACAAAAACAAAAAACGGAGGGCTTACAACCCATTTAAAGTGGTTCTAGAGGCAAAACGTTTTTTTACCTTCTGCATGCAGCCCACCCCCCAGCTACTCCTTATACCAGTGGTTCTCAACTCCTGCCCTCAGGATCCACTAACAGGCCAGGTTTGCAAGATAACTGAAATACATCACAGGTGATATAATTTGATGAATAGTGATTGCAGTATTCTAGTCTGTATCTCTCCAAGGTAATACTTAAAATGTGGCCTGTTAGTGGGTTCTGAGGACAGGAGTTGGACAGGAGTTAAGAACCACTTCCTTATACCTACCTGAGCCCGATCTCGATCCAGCGCTCAGCATTAGAGCAGAGGTTCTCTCGACTCTTTCTCTTCTCATTGGATCAGAGACAGCAGCAGGAGCCATTAGCTCTTGCTGCTGTCAATCACAGTCAGTGAGTAGGGAGCAGGGGGCAGGGCCAAGCCACGCTCTGTGTGTCAATGGACAAAACAGAGCTAGCTCAAGAGCAAGCCTGCACAAGTGCCGACATAGCAAGCAGCTTGTTATAGTGCAGTGATGGTGAACCTTGGCGCCAGAGATGTTTTGCAACTACTTTTCCCATGATGTTCATGCCCTCTGCAGTGTAGTTGAGCATCATGGGAAATGTAGTTCCAAAACATCTGGGGTGCCAAGGTTCGACATCATTGCTATAGGGGCACTTGGCAGAGGGGAGGAGCCAGGAGGCCCAGTGGGCGACCCAAGAAGAGGAGGATCAGGCTGCTCTGTGCAAAACCATTACACATAGCTTGTTATTTTAATAATAAAAAAAATAATAATACTAAGGTTTACAATCATTTAGGATATTTTAGAGAAATATACTGCATTTTGGCTACTAGATGGCGTTGACAATCACGAGAAGGCATAGTATTAGAGAAAATAAAGGAACATTTGTACAGCCTGGGCAAGTGATTGTGACATTCGTCCAACAAATTTTTTATAAACAGACTCCTAAAGACTGAATTAAAATTTTACCCAGAACACTAAAAGCTTTACATCGAAAGCATTCCCGGGTAAATACACTGGGGTCGATTTACTAAAACTGGAGAGTGCACAATAAGGTGCAACTCTACATAGAAATCAATCAGCTTCCAGGATATTTTGTCAAAGCTTAACTGAACAAGCTGAAGAAGTTAGAAGCTGATTGGCTACCATGCACAGCTGCACCAGATTTTGGACTCTCTATTTCTAGTGAATTAACCACTATATGTTAACCCCATTGCAGACCAGTCCCCTCTAGTATAAATATAATTTCACATGTGTAAGAAGATCAGGACTAGTATTGTTACAATTTAAAACAAAGATAAGAATGGTCCCAACTACGGTGGCCATTGGCAAACATGAAAAGTTAAGGTGCTCATACACAGACAAAAGCAGGATAGTAGGTTGGTTATGACTTTGCTGATAGCGGACTCCTGACACTTACCATATACAGGCAGATATTTGCAAATGTCAAAATAGATTTGAGCGCTGCTTGCGACCAATGGGAGACAGTCGGGCCACATAGGAGTTAAATAGAGGGCAGTTTTTGTGAGAAAAGGAAGGAACATCAGGCCGGGCTGGGTACAAGCCAAAGATGTAAAAGATCTCATAATTTGGAGGTCCGCAAGCCCTTGAAATATCTGCTGTGCTGAAAAAACTGTCAGCGTATAAAACTAGAACAGCTGACTGGGTAATATTTGTGCTTTATAAAAGATAGGCAAATGTAATTGCCTACTTCATAAAATTGTGTGTTAAATATGCACAATGGTGTGTGAGGGAATGCATCCCTTCGGGCAAAAGCAAAGAGATTGCCTGTTTTTTTAGCACGTCTCCATGTTCTCCTTCACATTCAGTTAACAAATGGTTAGTTCTCTTTTTCATAGAAAAATAGCAAAGACTGGTCACAAGGTGGTAGAAATGATCAGCTTTTGACCATTGATTATGTTAATCAACACAAATAGGGAAAAAAGACAATAATTCCTGCTAATCAGTGACTGGACACTGAATGACCAGGAAAAGAAGTGGCTTGCTTTTGTCTGTTATAAAGCGGTGCTCAGCAGGATAGCATGCGATTCCGCATATAGCATAAAAATGCATTAAGCCTAGGTTCACACTTGTGCGATGCGGTGAACCGGCGATTCCAGCGCCGGTTCACCGCATCTCTCCTGCAGGCAGTTCACACTGCCCTCTGCAAACCGCTGCGGGTGTCAATACATTGTTAATGACACCCCCAGATTGGTTCACAGATCGCAGTGCGAACTGTGAACTCGCACATGAATCGGATCCCATGGGTGAGAACAACCATGCGATCCGATTTCAGTGCAGGGGGGAAAAGGGTCCCGGTCCCTTTTTTTTTCCTGCAAATCTAATGCGAGTTCAGCCATACATTTGTATGGCTGAACTTGCATCGCACAGACATTGCATGTGATCGGGACCTGTGGTTGGGGTGCGAATCACATGCGATGTCTGAGATCACATGTGTGAACCTGGGCTAAGGGTCCATGCACACTAGGCAGCATAAAAAAAATGCTAGCAGAAAAAAGCAGCACAAAAAACGCCCCTAGGAGCATAGTGTACACACATTTAGGCGCCTTTGCATTTTTCCCCCAAAACACAAAAAAAAAAAATGTACAGGCGCGTCAAGCGTTTTTGGGTGCGCAAAAGCTCCTCTTTGACATTTTATTAATTTTCATCTTTGGCTTTACATTTGTATTTCTTCCAGGCTCCTGCATCACTCCAAGCAACCCACTCCACCTCTCCCCTGTCACCTTGGCCACTCCGAGCAGAACGACAAGGTCTCTTCAAAGCCAGCCCTACGTAGTTATGCTTACCTTCTTCACAGGATTACCTCATCACTTCTTCCTTTGTTGCAGCTGTTGCAAAATACTGTATATTACCAAAAGAATACTTTGGGTATGGGGGAGTATCTGACTTCCTCCCATTACTCAGTGCTTGGGGCCTAGTGGCCAGATGCTATGCTTCAATACAGTCACAAGATGGACAGGTAACATCCCCCCCGAAACCTTAGCCAACATCTAGTATTTTGCGATGGAGGCTACAGAGGAAGGAATGGCAGGGTAGAAATGTGAAGGTATAACTGGGTTAGGAGGGTAGGCGTTGAAAAGACCCTGTCACTTTGCCCTGAATAAGCAAAGTGACAGGGTCTCTGTGTGGAGAGGGTGAGCAGTGGCTTTAGGTGTTCCATGCACTTAGACACTAGGTCCATTTATTTTGCAGCTCCCACCTCTACCTAAAAAATGCTGGAGGAGAGCAGTATGAAGAATAAAACACTGAAAAAATAGAACAGCAAAAATATACTCACCTTACCCCTCGGTGTCCAGTTGCTTAGTGTGGCTTAAATCACTGGGTCCCAAAGCAGGATCTTGGGAAAGTTCAGGATCCCAAATCTCACAAGAAGGTGCTCCAGCCCTGTGTATCCTCAGGATTCCCAGGCTCCTGTGAGAAGTCCCAATGATGTCACCTCTGCCTAGGTGAGCTCACTAGAGGCTGGGGATAAATTTTATGTTACTGTCAACTTTTGTACTGCTTTCCACCAGCATTATGTAACAAGGGGGTGGGGGCAAGAACCTCAGTCAAGGTCAAGCCAGTTTAAGTAGAGGACCTGCAAAGTATATAAAAAATGTCAAAGCTTGTATCGAATTGAATAAGATATTTTAAAAGTGACAGATCCTCTGACATTATAATGAGGTTGATTAATTAAAACTGGAGAGTGCAAACTCTGGTGCAGCTCTGCATAGAAACCAATCAGCTTCCAGCTTAATTGAACAAGCTGGAGTTAGAAGCCGATTGGCTACAAAGCACAGCTGCACCAGATTTTGCACTCTTCAGTTTTAGTAAACCAACCCTACTGGTCTGTTCTTCTAGTGTAGGAGCACCTTAACTGGTTTCATCCCTGTCCTTTAAGACAGCTGATCTTTATAGGAAACGAGAACCCAGATTTGGTATCAGGTTGGCTCTCTGCACGCTGCATGCCGTTTCATCCCCTGATGAAACTCTAAGCCCAGGTTCACACTGGGCTGCGAGAGTGAAGCCGTGCGAGTTCAGCAGAACTCGCACGATTTCACTCCGGCTGGTCAGTCCCGATTTCGGCCGCGATTACAGAGACATCTGTGCAGGTTTCTGCACAGATGTCAATGTAAATCGCGGGCCAAAATCGCAAAAAGTAGTACAGAAACTACTTTTTAAAAACGGTGCAGCGCCGCAGATGCGGCATCGCACCGATTAGGACGGTGCCATTACTGGCAATTTGCAGCAAATACCGCCGTTTGGACATGCCAAATCGCATGTCAAAACGCACCAGTGTGAACCAGGGCTAAATGTTATCCTTAGACCACTTGTGTGATATGACAGGTACAGTGCCGGTGAATGGATGTTGGATGTAGGACTTTCGGAGGAGTGTGTAGTATTGTTCATGGATTAGTAGATGGATAGTATTATGTATATATGGGAGATGAGGATGGCCTCTCAGTTCTCTTGCCCCTCTACGATTCTCCCCCGTTTCAGCTGTGCCTCCAACACCGCTAGTTCTTTTGCTTCTTTCTTCTGATTCCGAGCTTCAAACTCCAACCTAAAGAAAGAAATATTTAAGAGTGTTATAAGCCTCATACAGTAAGAAATTCATCTAATTACTCTAAGTGCACACAGGTGAAAAGCAGTTAGTACAGAGGTTCACCAAAGCTGGATGGAGCTTAAAGAGGAACCGCAGTCTGCTCACATAATTTGTAATAAAAATATTTTTGCCATTCTAAAGCTTCCCTCCAACCACTATGCATATTATTTTATAAACTGTGTTTCCCCAAAAATAAGACCTAGCCCGAAAATAAGACCTAGCGCTATTTTCCAGGAGGGCTGCAATATAAGCCCTACCCCGAAATTAAGCCCTAGTTCGAGGTGATTATGTGCTTTTCAAGGAAACGCGGTATAATCCTATTACGGCGGTGTGCAGTGTGCTAGCGATGTCAGGTGACTTTGCTACAGAGCGGCGCTCAGCTAATCTCCCCACTGGTCTTGTCTTCTCCCGCCGGCCTTCGGGGGATCTCGTCCTCCCCCCTCCCTCCGCAGAGCTTTGGCGGGTCACTGACGGTACGGTGCAGAGCCTCTGCAATCAACACGTCATACGGTACTGTGTGCGGTATGCAGCATGGCTACTCCACAAGGTATTTACAGATTCTTTTTCTTCACATGCTGGTGTGCTCTCTTCCCTGCTTCGAGCATTGCAGAGGGAGGGGGCCAGGCTCCCTCGCTGGCGGCTGGGAGAGGTGGAGGAGAGCTGAGGAGTTTGGCACTGTTGGATTGCAGGGGCACACACATTCTGTATTGTGTGCTACTGTAAAAGAAAGGATTTGGGCATTTTAAGTTTGTTTAAACTGGGGATTCCTGACAGGCAGGGAGAGAGAGAATATATTTTAAGACCTACCCCGAAAATAAGCCCTACTGGGTCTTTTGTTGCCAAAATTAATATAAGACCCGGGCTTATTTTCGGGGAAACACTGTATACTGTGATTCTGTACTTGCCAAATATGCTGCAGAAATCTCCCTCCACTGAGTCTGGCTGCATCCATTTTAACTGTGGGCAGCTGAAGCTGCTGCCTGTTCACTTCCTGGATTTACACAGACACACCTTCAGCTCTACAGCTCTCATTGGCCCTCTTGTGACTTGAGAGAGAGAGATGTGCATGAAGGCAATACTTATTTTCCACCATAATTTGCAAATAAATTCTTTCTAAATCAGACAATGTGATTGTCTGGATTTGTTTCCACATTTTGTCTCTCATAGTTGAGGTATACCTATGATGACAATTACAGGCCTCTCTCATCTTTTTAGGTGGGGGAACTTGCACAATTGGTGGCTGACTAAATACTTTTTTGCCCCACTGTACATTCGCAGTGGAAGGAGACGTGTAGGCATGGACCATAATCGTGTAGAAATGATTAAGGCTAAAGCCTCTCGGGTAAAACTTGTATGAGATGGTCCTAGGCAATTGTTACAAATCAAGAATGGAACCACCATTTATGGATATCTTGGAGTGGGAATTTGTTGAAATCACACAACTGTCAAAAAAACAGACTTTCTCAAAACTTTTTAACACAGAATAACCCTTTAAATAACTTTCAGGTCTCAGGGAACCATTGTTAATAATTACTAGATCTACAGCTTATGGTACATTATTGTGAACAGTAAGCCATATTATAGAAATAAATGAATCAAAAAGGAACGTGGAAACCTTATCATAATTTGACACCCAGGGCTGCTCTATATGATAATATTATTTTTTAAGTAATAAGAATGAAGTGAAACAAATATTAATATTGGCTCGAAAATAAACAGTTAAAAGTGTAGTGTACCCTCACATTGATGGTTATTGGAAAACGGTGCCTTTATACTTGTGGTCAGTAAAATAATAATTTACATTGGTGGTCAGTGTAGCGCCCTCTTACATTGGTGGTGAGTGTAGATAACCCTTACACTGGTAATAAGTGTACTGCCCCTTACATTGGTGGTCAGTGCACTGTTCCCTTTCATTGGTGGTCAGTTTAGTGCCCCCATACACTGGTACTTAGCATAGTGCTTCCTTACATTGATGGACAGCATGGTGCCTGCTTACATTGGTGGTCAGAGTAGTGCCCACCTACACTGGTGGCCAGTGTAATGCTTCTCACATTGGTAAATAGGGTAGTGATCCCTTATACTGATACTACCCTTACATTGGGGGTCAGTGTAGAGCTTTCTTACAGTGTGCCAGCGTAGTACCCTCTTACATTGGGGGTCAGTGCAGGGTCCCCTGACACTGATGGTCAGTGTAGTGCTCGCCTACATTGGTGGTCAGTGTAGTGCTCCCTTAAATTGGTGGTCTGTGTAGTTTGCTCTTACTCTGCCCTATTACATCAGTGATCCCTGGAGGAATGACCGCATACATTGCTGGTCAGTGAACTGCCCCTTTTCAGTGGAGAAGGCCCCCTTGGAATGTTGCTCATTGGGGAAAGGCCCCATAACACTGGTAGTCAGTGGAAAGACTACCCCCCTACAGACAAATAAAAAGGTCATTGGTGTGAGTGGTTGTTTATCTAAGGTGCACAAATTGCTCATGGTTCAAGGAACCCTCAACAACCTCTGGAGTAACCCTGTCTGTGAAAGGCTGATGTCAAAATTATTTGTATGCTGGGGCATTAACCATACCACAAACTCAATAATTTGGAAGGATATCAACAAACTTTTGATCCTATATTGAATTTAAAGCGAAACTTCAGTAATTTTTTCAACTTTCCATCTATTAAATCTTCTGCCCTTGTTTTAATTTTGGAAAGTAAAACATTTTTTTTTTCTGCCAGTAAATATCTTATACAGCCCACTTCCTGTTTCTTGTCTGGTCATTAGCCTAGGATTATGACATCATGCATAGCTCTCACTCTAATGAGAGTTTGCCAGAAAGGGAGGGGGGATGAGTCGTAAGAGGGCCAATGAGAGCTGCAGAGCTGGGAGGTGTATGTCTGTGTAAATCCAGGAAGTAAACAGGCAGCAAGTTAAGCTGCCCACAGTAAAAATGGCTGCAGCCAGACTCAGTGGAGGGAGATTTATGTAGCATATTTGGCAAGTACAGAATCACAGTATACCGTATATACTCGAATATAAGCCGACCCGAGTATAAGCCGAGGTACCTAATATTACCCCAATAAACCGGGAAAGCTTATTGACTTGAGTATAAGCCTAGGGGGGGAAATGCAGCAGCTACTGTATGCGGAAAAGAGGGTCAACAATGCCCATTTGCACGCCTCACTGTGCCCATTGCCACCTCACTGTGCCCCCTCACTGTGCCCATTGCCACCTCACTGTGCCACCTCACTGTGCCCATTGCCACCTCACTGTGCCACGTTACTGTGCCCATTGCCACCTCACTGTGCCACCTTACTGTGCCCGTTGCCAGTGCCCGAGTCAGTGTACCTGAAAATCTTCTCAGACTCGGAACGGCGTCTATTGTTTAAATATCGCGGCTAACTCCTGGTCTTGTTCCGTGATAGGTGTTTCCAGCAAACACTGTGTTGAGTGTTCCGCCTATCACGGAGGTCCTCTCATTCTCGGACTCCGTTTCCCAGCAGGCACTGTGTTCAGTGTTCCGCCAATCACGGACGTCTTTTCATCCTCGGACAAGAGAACGTCCACGATAGGCGGAACCCTGAACACAGTGTCTGCTGGGAAACGGAGTCCGAGAATGAGAGGACCTCCGTGATAGGCGGAACACTCAACACAGTGTTTGCTGGAAACGCCTATCACGGAACAAGACCAGGAGTTAGCCGCGATATTTAAACAACGGACGCCGCTCGCAGTCTAAGAAGATTTTCAGGTACTGACTCGAGTATAAAGCCCTGTACACACGATCGGATTTCCTATGGATTCTGATCCGATGGTTTTGTCCATCGGAAATCCGATGAAGCTGACTTCCATCAGTCTTGTCTACACACCATCAGTCAAAAAACCGACCGTTCCAAACGCGGTGACGTAAAACACTCCGATGAGCCCAGAAAAATTAAGTTCAATGCTTCTGAGCATGCGTCGACTTGATTCTGAGCATGCGTGGGTTTTTTATCCGATGGACTTGCCCATAGACGATCGGAATTTGCTATCGGTTTTTGATCCATCGGAAAAATTTAAAACATGTTCTATTTTTTAAAACCGATGGAAAAAAGACAGATGGGTCCCATACATGATTGGTTTGTCCGATGAAAAAAATCCATCGGACTGTTTTCATCGGTAAAACCGATCGTGTGTACGGGGCTTAAGCCGGGGGGTGTACTTTCAGCCCTAAAAAAAGGGCTGAAAAACTCGGCTTATACTCGAGTGTATATGGTATATATAAAATATGTAAAGTTGTTGGGAGGGAAGCTTGAGAATGGCAAAGATGTTTTTATTACAAATTATGTGAGTAGACTGCAGTTCCTCTTTAAAAATATATGTATTGAAAAACTCATATTTGAACACAAGGGTTGCCCAACTAAGTATAATAAAGTGTGGGATGCTTGGTGTTCTTCCGCCCTTACTGTAACCAACGCGTAACTTCTATATCACTAAAACATTTGACAAATAGCGATTGTACTTTTGTGTTTCTGTGGTGTTTTCTATAACATGTGCATCGGGATCAATATGCTGAAAAATGCAGTGTACTTGTAAAGACATGGAAATTTTTGCACTGCAAGATGTACCGTACTGTTTTTTTCGCTCATGTTGAGCGCATTTGATAACTGTCATCGTCATGTACCTTTTTCAATAAAAATAAATAAATATATGTATCATATAAACACTCCCATGCATTACAATACAGACCTGTTTTTGATAATCCTCTGCACAATGTCGTCAGTTGTCAAGTTGCTTCCGCTTTCCACTGTTCTGAATATACCACGGAGTTTGGGCTCCTGAAATATGAAAAAAAAAAATCTAATATAAAAGCAGGACATTGTTCTCAAATAAGAAGCTGCTGAAATCACTAAATGAAATTAATTAATTATCAATTACAATGTCCTTTGAATAAAAGAGAGCAAACTGCAAATGAGCTACTGACATAAAAAAACGTGTCTGCCTCTCCATACACTATACCAGCGTTTCTAAACCTTTTTTCAGTCAAGGCACCCTCTAACCACTTCAGTCCCAGAAAATGTACCCCCTTAATGACCAGGCCATTTTTTGCGATACGGCACTGCGTCGCTTTAACTGACAATTGCGCTGTCGCGCGACGCTGTACCCAAACAAAATTGACGTCCTTTTTTCCCCACAAATAGAGCTTTCTTTTGGTGGTAGTTTATCACTTCTGCGGGTTTTATTGTTTGCGCTATAACCAAAAAAATAGCGACAATTTTGAAGATTTAAAAAAAAAAAAAAAAAAACACAATATTTTTTACTTTTTGCTATTATAAATATCCAAAAAATTATAAGCCAATATGTATTCTTCTACATATTTTTGGTAAAAAAAAAAAAAAAAAAATTGCAATACGTGTATATTGATTGGTTTGCGCAAAAGTTATAGCGTCTACAAAATAGGGGATATATTTATGGCATTTTTATTATAATTTTTTTTTTTTTTTACTAGTAATGGCGTTGATCAGCGGTTTTTAGCGGGACTGCGACAGACAGATCGGACACTTTTTTGAGACCAGTGACTTTTATACAGCGATCAGTGCTATAAAAATGCACTGATTACTGTATAAATGATACTGGCAGGGAAGGGGTTAACACTAGGCGGCGATCAAGGGGTTAAAGCGATACTATAGGTTTGATTATTTTTATTTTTTTAAATAACATACATGTTATACTTACCTCCACTGTGCAGTTCGTTTTGCAGAGTGGCCCTGAACATCCTCTTCTGGGGTCCCATAGCGGCTCTCTCGGATCCTCCCCGCATCAGATAACCCCCTCTGGGAAGCGCTCTCCCAAGGAGGTTAACTTGCGGGCGCGCTCCCGTGTCCAACATTTGGCATCTGTAGCCGCCGAATGCAGGACTCGGTGCCGACCCCCCCCCCCCCCCGACGCCTGCGTCATTGGATTTGATTGACAGCAGCGGGGGCCAATGGCTGCGCTGCTATCAATCTATCCAATGAAGAGCCGAGAACCCGCGGAGAGAGTGATGGCGGGATCGCGCCCATGGAAATTCGGGGCTCAAGTAAGTTAAAAGGGGGGGGGGGGGGCTGGGGGGCCGGACACCGCAAGGTGTTTTCTTACCTTAATGCATAGGATGCATTAAGGTGAAAAAAAACACGAGGGTTTACAACCCCTTTAAAAGGTGTTCCCTGGGAGGTGTTTCTAACTGTGGGGGGAGGGGACTGACTGGGAGTAGAGAGAGATCGCTGTTCCTGATCACTAGGAACAGAAGATCTCTCTCTACTCCCCTGACAGAACGGGGATCTGTTTGTTTACATTGACAGATCCTCATTCTGGCTCTCTGTGGAGCGATCGCGGGTGGCTGGCCTGCTATAGCTGTTAAAGGGACAGACGTACAGGTACGGCGATTCGCGGTGATCAAGCTGACCTGCCGCAGTATAATGACGGCGGCTGTTTGGCAAACGGTTAAAGGGTTAAAGTTGAGGACCATCTCAAGGCACCCTCCTAAATTATAGACAGTCTTGAGGCACCCCATTTTATAATGTATTAAAATGATTCGTGTAAGGCTGGCTGCAGGCCAGCCTGTATTTGTGGGAGGAGGCTGAGAGGGCTACTTAAGCCTCCTCCCCTGTCGGGTCTGGGTTGCCGTCGCTTCTGGGCTCCCACCCACCCGTTTCCCCCAGATTCATGCATACTCATTCTATTTTCCTTATTCTTACATTCAGGGTATGCCCACTTTTCAGGCATACTGACCAGCTAGGCCAAGGCACACCTCAGGCCTAGGTTCATTAGGGTTATCGCTTTCACACTCGAAGACTCTGACTACAATTATAGTTTTACATAATGCAGCAACACCCACACACATAGGGCACCCAATGTTAGAGATTATTTATTCTTCCAAAGCACATACATTTTTGCACACTTGTACTCATTAGTATTCCAATGTTTCTCTTCCCTCTCAGTTTCTCTCCATCCGTCAGCTAATGTGTAACCCCAGTGCTGACAGAGAGGGGCAGGAGAGGGTCACACAAGGATGCTGTGTAGGTAATCGATATCCCCCTGACCAACTGATGACATCATTGGTTGTAAGGATGCCGATGGCTAGAAGGTTGTAATGATGCAGAATGAAAAGCTGTGGCTTTGTGGAACTAAAAGGAAGACTTGATCCACCCGCTGGCTTGTATTTTGGGCAATTTGTAGGCATTTTGTCAAGGCACCCGGTTGAAAAAGGCTGCACTATGCTAACAGTCAGTGGCGGCTGGAGCTTAAAGTTTTTTGGGGGGGGGCGCAAACAAACTGAAAAAACAAAACAAAAACATCAATTGCAGCCTCACTGTGCCCATCAAACACAGCTACTGTGCCCATCATTTGCCACCACTGTGCTCATCAAACGCAGCCACTGTGCCATCAAACGCAGCCACTGTGCCCATAAATTGCCACCACTGTGCCCATCTAACGCTGCCACTGTGCCCATCAAACGCTGCCACTGTGCCCATTAATTGCCACCACTGTGCCATAAAACGCAGCTACTGTAACCATCAATTGTGCCACAATCAATTGCTGCCAGTTTGCCCCATCAATTGCCGCCAGTTTTCCCTAATCAAATGCTGCCAGTGTGCCCCCCCCCCCCCGGCCAGCACTTACCTGTCTTGGGTCACCGCTGTCCTCCACGCTCCCTCCGAGTCCTCTATGTCTTCTCCCGTCCTCTTCTGCTATGAATGGACGCCTGATAGGCATCCAATCACAGCACCTGTCACTTCAGCCAATCAGGTGACACTGGGTAACCAGACCCGGTGCGCCTGATTGGCTGAGAGGCGGGTCAGTGTTAGGGAAACAAATACATTGTTTCCCTAACACAGCACTACGTAAGCAGCGAACGCACAGCAGTGCGCCCGGTGCTTACCAATTTGGAAGCCCTATTAGAGCCCACGGCTCTAATAAGGATGCCTATTAGAGCCGACGGCTCTAATCAGGCACTTCCGAAATCACCCCCGCCGCTGTAATTCAGATGCCCGGCGCCCGACAAAGGGCCGGACACCTGAATAGGGGGCGGCAGCGGCGACAATAGATAGATTCATGCAATGCATGAATCTATCTATTGGAGATTGACGGGTGCAGGAGAAGGGGGGCGGCGCTCCTGCGCCCTCTATGGACGCACCGCCACTGCTAACAGTACAGATTACATAGGAGAAGTGGTGACAAAAGGTCATTTTTATAAATTTCCCTACATGCGTTTGGCAAAGCATTATAAAGCCATGAACGATCAATTTTGTTTTTCCACAGAAAGTGTTTTTTGTTTGTTTGTTTTTTTTGGCAACTGCACCGTGCAATGTGGCCGATCGCATAAAAACAACGATACTCCTTTAAGGATCAGAATATTAAAAGGTACAGAACGTCTGATCTAGACACGGACATATTACAAACACAACAAGCAGATAAACAACCATCCAGACAGCCCAAAGGGGGAAAAAAAGGAAAAACAAAATGAAGATAATAAACAGAGACTAGAAGTGATATCTAAATTATTACTCCCTCAGGCTACAAATTTTAAAAGCGAATGCAGTAAATAAGATGCAATAGGAACAGGGGGGTAAGGGGGGTGGAGGGGTGACAGACGAGAAACAAAATCTGCATTATGAATCTTTTATCATTTACTGTTACAGTACTGCCGAGCAGATGTGTCAAAATTGAGAACGAAATATTATATACTGCCTGCCCAGTCTTCAATTACAAAATACTTACCAAGTGCTGCCACCTCTCCCTTCAGACATAAATGACCACCTACTGAACATCATTGTGTTAGAAGACGACTGTGACCAATGCTCTTGGCTTGACTTGATCTGATTATTACAAGTGAGGCTTAAATCTGTTTTGGCACTTTCCAAGCACCGGAAAGGGTATAAGAGATGAATGCCGAGCAAACATCCAAATACACTGTTGAAACACTTATATGAGAGCGGTTTTAGCTGTCAAAGGATTTGTATTTCTCTCCCAGACAACAGTTAGATTGCTCTGCTGTTGAGGTCAGGACTCTGTGCATGCCAGTCAAGTTACTCCACCCCAAACTCACTCATCCAGGTCTTTATGGACCTTGCTTTGTGCACTGGTGCGCAGTCATGTTGGAACAGGAAGGGTCCATCCACAAACTGTTGCCACAAAGTTGGGAGCATGAAATTGGCCAAAGCGTCTTGGTATGCTGACGCCTTAAGAGTTCCACTCACTGGAACTAAGGGGTCAAGCCCAACCCCTGAAAAACAACCCCACCCCATAGGATTAGGATCAGTGCACCACGCAAGGTCCATAAAGACATGGATGAGCAAATTTAGGGTGGAGGAACTTGACTGGACTGCACAGAGTCCTGACCTCAACCTCATAGAACACCTTTGGGATGAATTAGAGCGGAGACTGCGAGCCAGGCCTTCTCGTCCCTGCTGACTAATGGCGCGTACACACGATCGATTTTCTCGACGGTGAAAACATCGTCGAGAAAATAGACGGGAAAAACGAGGAACGGCTTGTTCCCCTACACACGGCCGTTTTTCCCGACATTTTTTCTCTTGGTCGAGAAAAACGACCGCGTGTAGGCTCCCCGGCAGTGTTTTCCTAAAAAAAAATGCCGTGAATCACGACAAGAAAAATTAGAGCATGTTCTAATTTTTCTCGTCGTGATTAATGCTGTTTTTCTCGTCGGGAAAAATGATCAAAAGCCCACACACGGTCATTTTTCTCATCAAAGAGAAAACATTTAATTTTTCCCGATGAGAAAAATGGTCGTGTGCCATTAAAGTTCATGTGCGTGTAAAGGCAGGTGTCCCAATACTTTTGACGATATAGTGTAAATATAGAATTTAGTTCTTTTCATTTTGATGATTCTGGCTTACAGCTAGTAAAAACCCAAAATAATGTATCTCAGAAAATTTGAATATTATATAAGACCAATTAAAAAAAGGATTTTTAATACAAAAATGTTGGCTTACAGAAAAGTATGCATAAAATTAAATATATTGCGCAACCCTGTAAAAGGCAAAACAAAGTGCCAAACAAAATATTGATGACCTGAAAAAAAGTGCAACTATGTGAATATACACTTAATAAAGTCCAATTACTGATGCTGCTCCAGCAGCATACACATGAAAA
This sequence comes from Rana muscosa, assembly GCA_029206835.1. Lineage (NCBI taxonomy): Eukaryota > Metazoa > Chordata > Amphibia > Anura > Ranidae > Rana > Rana muscosa. The sequence continues at coordinate 32,708,082 of CM055128.1, forward strand.
GTTCAAAAGAAAAAATCCATAGAAAAAACCACCAGGGGGGGAACTGGATTAAGGAATGCATCTCTGTTTAACCCCCCAGGGAAACCAGCTCCTAGCATAACGGTGTATAAAGACCTCGTGTTGCAGGACCTGTTGAAAATCAAATTCAAAAAAGAGAAACCAAAAAGTGCTGAGGAAGGAATTTCGTCCCGATGTAAAAGGAAAAATTTGGTGATTAGACCGGCGGATAAAGGGGGGGGGGGGGTGGTAATACTAAAGAAGGAGGATTACTTGAAAGAAATGGAGGTTATATTATCAGACCAGGACACTTATAAAGTCTTGGATAAAGATCCTACTGAAAAATATAAAAAATCTCTGAACACCATTGTAATGGCGGGTCATAGGAAGGGAGTGATTAATGATAAAGAACTTGAATTCCTGGTCCCCTTGGCCCCCCGTACCCCCATTATATAATACATCCCCAAAGTGCACAAAAACCCATTACAACCCCCTGGTCGCCCGATAGTAAGCGGCATAGACTCTCTTACATCGAGAGTGGGAAAATTTGTGGATGTATTTTTGCAACCGGTGGTAACCAAGACCCCGGCCTTTTTGAAGGATTCTATGCAAATAATCAGAGAGTTATCTCAGTGTGTGGTGGATGAGGATGTTCTACTGGTAACAGCAGATGTTGCCTCCCTATACACCATAATACCCCACGAATTGGGTTATAAGGCAGCCAATTTTTTTCTTAAAAAGGAACTTTCAGTGAAAACGTCTACCCTGGAGTTTGTTATGAAATTGTTGTGTTTCGCAATGGAACACAACTATTTCTATTACAGCGGTCAATTTTTCCTGCAGGGCACAGGAGTAGCCATGGGGGCCAAGTTTGCCCCCAGCCTTGCTGGTCTGTTTATGGCCTTATGGGAACATGACAAACTTTTTTCCCAGGATGAGCCCCGCCTCCTTTTTTGGCGTCGCTATATAGACGACGCCTTTTTTCTGTGGAAGGGAGACGTAGGATCACTAAACACTTTTATGACTCTTCTAAATTCGAACGATTGGGGGATCAAATTTACATATGAGTCAAGTTTTTCTTCTGTTAACTTTTTGGATTTAGTAATATTTAAAGAGAATGGTGCCCTTCTGACCAGAACTTTCTTCAAGGATACCGACCGCAATGGGTATATCCCAATTGACAGTGGACACCACCCTAACTGGCTCAAAGCTATACCAAGGGGTCAGTTTCAGAGAATCAGGCGAAATTGTTCACGGGTGGAGGATTTTGAATTTCAAGCCACCATTTTGAAAAACCGGTTCCTAGAAAAAGGGTATCAATCCACTATGTTGGACAAAGATCTCAGGGAGATCACATCTATGGATAGACAGGATTTACTTGTCCCCAAGATGAGGGATAAACATAATACACCTAATGACCTGCAATGGTCCTTCCTGACAACTTTTTCGTCTCACTTTTGGTGGGTTAACAAAATAATAAAGAAACATTGGTTGGTCTTGAAAAGTGATAAGGTACTGGGACCCTCGCTGCCTGAGTGCCCCAAAGTCCTATATAGGAGAAACCAAAATTTGAAAGATTTGGTGGCACCAAATGTGGTTGACCCCCCACCTAGAATTCAGATGTTTGGTCAATTAAAAGGCTTTTTTCCGTGCAAGAGGTGTAAGGTGTGTAGAACATCTAAAACCTTGAGAACTTCTACCTTTACCTCACATGTCACCTCTCAACAATATAACATATCAGAATTTATAACCTGCGGTACAACGGGAGTAATTTACCTCTTGCGTTGTCCGTGCGGTTTTCAATATATTGGAAGGACTACTCGCGCCCTAAAAGTTAGAATAGGGGAACACCTGTCCAACATACGCAGGGGTTTTAGGAAACACAGCGTGTCGTGGCATTTTCGCCAATGCCACAATAGAGACCCCTCTTTGTTGGAAGTGGTTGGCATTGAGAAATATGTCCCCCACTAGAGGGGCGACAATTTGAAACGCCAAATCTCTCGCAGGGAGACTCGGTGGATCTTTGATATACAGTGTTATAGCCCGTGGGGCCTTAACATTGAATGGGACATAAACTGTTACATCAACAACAGCTGATGGGTCCCATCAAAACCACCAGTTTCATTTACAGTATCCACAATATATATATATTCTTCCATGCTTCTGTATGTTTTATACATAATTACCATCTTCATGCTCAATAGACATATGCACACATGCACATATGTATACATTTTCCCCCCTTTTTCCATTTTTCCATTTGCTCCTTTATTCTCTCCCCCCCCCCCCCTACTATTTTGGTATCTTTGGATAGCCAAGGGGGGACTGTAGTACAATGGGGCTGGGTAAGCTTAGGCTTCCTTGGTGAGATAAATATGATCAGGAGGTTCAGTTTTTAATTTTTAATTTTATTTTTATATACATGTACAGGATTGTTTCATTATGTATTTTGAATATATGCAATCTTTAGGCATTATATATATGATAATTTATGTCACGGAATGCCCAGTGTGCCGAACTTCCTCGATGCGCACTGCGTAATACGCACTGGCATTGTTAGGAGGTGAGGTGGCCCCCTGTGACATAGGTTTGTATTGTATAGGTACCCAGGTGTTTTATGTGTGTTTGCTGCACCACCCCTCTCAGTGCCCGTTGGGTCTGCGGACACTGCTGGGATGTGGGGGGTAATTTTTATGAGCTAGCATTATCAAATGTAGTTTCATTTTGTCAAATATTTACCCTTTCCCAGAGTACAGCACCACGTAGGGTTAAATGTTTACAATATTTTATAAATTGTTTTACACTTACTATAAGTATGGTTGCAATTGTAAAATTTTTATTTTTTCAATAGGGAGCTATATTGCAATCATAATGTTTTATGTTTAATGTTCAGATGTATTTTTTATTTTTATTTTTATTTACTGTATCTCTTCAGAGATACGGACTAAGCGAGGTGCACATTGCTGACATGTAGGATGATACCTCTGTGTTGCGGTGTTCGCCCGCTATATTTAGGGTACAGTGCGCCGGGGAACTGATGATTCGATGGAATCATCGGGACTTCCGGTGTCACTCTCCTGCCTTGCATATAAATATTGTGGTGCGTGGCGTCTCGATCCAGCCTCCTTTCCCAGACGACACCTCTTACGGAGAAACGCAGCATAGGGTGGAGCTCAGGACCCTGACGTCACCACGCCCCCAGCCGATCGGCTGACGCCTGGCGGGGTTGCAGTGCCTTTTTGAAAACGTTTGTTTTTATTGTGTATGGACGTCTATTTACCCGCACATTGCAATAAAGGGTATTTGTCTTTTTAAACAAATCTACACCATGAAGCCTCTTTATTATCTTTCCTTCTGAAAACAACATCACGCTGGACGAGTGTTTACACTACTGTGGGGAGTACCAACGTTTGCTGACCGGTGCTGGAGCTGAGCGAGGACCCATAGGATCACATCGCTGACACCTTGATCGGTTTTCTTTGCTGAGCCCGTTTGGTCCCCGTAATAGGGACCCATCTGTTCTGGTAAGCCTCCTGTGTATACATTCTTTGCCGCTGAAGTCTATACCCATGTTTGAAGATCCATATCTGCTGTCCTTTTTATACACTTTGGTGTTTTTACACACTTTGGTGGAATTTATTTCTATGGATTTTTTCTTTTGAACTTTTCATGTGTATGCTGCTGGAGCAGCATCAGTAATTGGACTTTATTAAGTGTATATTCACATAGTTGCACTTTTTTTCAGGTCATCAATATTTTGTTTGGCACTTTGTTTTGCCTTTTACAGGGTTGCGCAATATATTTAATTTTATGCATATGTGTTTTTTGGCTGAGTATTCCAGCCAAAGGTTTATTTGCAGCACCAGTCATATTCTTATTTAATTTTTTGTGCTAGTTTTTTGTTAATATCATTTATGCACACACGTTTTCTTTTGCCTTTGTTTTTACAATACAACCTGCACTTAGTGTATTCACACTCAGGATATGTTTTGTTTTTAGCACAGGGAGTTAGCGCGGATAACCCCCCCCTTTTACAGAAAAGTATGTCCATGTACAGTATAGTATGCACCCAATACTTGGTCGGGGATCCTTTTGCATGAATTACTGCATCAATGCGGCGTGACACCAGCAGATGACATGGCCCCCCAAATCATCACTGACTGTGGAAAATGTTGCATTTGATTTGGAAATTAAGGTCCCCGAGTCTATGGAGATGTCCGAAGCTACACTTGTATTGGAGGCAGGTTATAGATACACTTAATAGGGTCTTTCGGGTCCAGATTCCGGAAGACCCCAAACATTGCTTACTGGGTATTCTGGATATCCTCCCAATAGAGGAGATTCCTAAACAGGCCATTGCCAGGGCCCTCTTTCAAGCCCGTAAAATGATTCTTATGCCCCATACACACGATCATTTTTAATGTCATTTTTAAAACTGACGTTTTTCTCGTCATTTTTTTTCTTGTTTCCTCTCAAGCCTGTCTTGCGTACACACCATCATTTTAAAAAATGTTCAAGAAAAGCGCAGTGACGTACACCACGTACGACGGCACTATAAAAGGGGAAGTTCCGTTCGAATGGCGCCACCCTTCATGTTAGTAAAGTTTGTTGAGAGACGATTCGCTCTTTTCAGTCTAGTGCTTTTCAGTCCGTTACAGCATGACGAATGTGCTATCTCCATTACGAACGCTAGTTTTACCAGAACGAGCGCTCCCGTCTCATACTTGATTCTGAGCATGCGCATTTTTTTTCACGTCGTTAAAGCATACACACTATCGTTTTTCACATCGTTAAAAAAAACGACATGAAAAACGACGTGAAAAAAGAGAGCATGTTCGAAATTTTTAATGCCCGTTTTTCACGTCGTTAAAAATGCTCTGGAGCATACACACGATCATTTTTAATGGCCATTTTTTTTAATGGCATTTTTAACGGCATGAAAAATGATCGTGTGTACGGGGCATGAGGCACTGGAAGTCTACAGAACCTCCCACAATGAAAGAATGGATTACCCAAATGGGTGAAACCATCCGCCTAGAGAAGCTTATTTATCAACATAGGGGCAAACGAGGCAAGTTTGAGAAACTATGGTCCCCCTGGCTAGAGGTACCGGGCTTAGCCCCCGTAGACCTGAACCGAATATTCTAACAATTGATAGTCTATCTACAGGGCAATTTAAAGCGGGGTTCCAGCCGCAATTTTTTTTTTTTTTTAAAGTCAGCAGCTACAAACACTGTAGCCGCTGACTTTTAATAAGGACACTTACCTGTCCAGGGAGCCCACGATGACGGCCCCCCGCCATCCTAACGAAGGGAAACAGGCAGTGGAGCCTTGCAGCTTCACTGCCCGTTTCCTGCTGCGCATGCGCGAGTCACGCGGCGCTTTGTGAATGGGTGGCTGTCTTCTGTGACACATACAGGTCCCAGAAGACAGCGCACCCCTTTTCCCAGGAAGCAACGCGAGGACGAGGATGAGACTGAGGAGCACCGCGGACTAGGAAGTAGGCAGATTAGGATGACTGCCTAGCAACGGGCTACTTCAGGCAAGTAAAACATTTTTTTTTAAACAAAATAGTAGTTTCCTTTAAATATAGTAAAAACCAATGTGCATTTTTTTTTTGGGTGGACCTCCGCTTTAACCACTTCCCTACCCGCCCATAGTCAAATGACGTCCACAGATGGGATCTCCCATCCTGGGTGGGCGTCATTTGACGTCCAGGGCTTTGTGGGGGGATATCTGAATGATGGGTGCAGCTAGAGGCATCATTCAGATATCCTCCTTTTCTGAAGGTACAACATTTAGCAACTCACATGGTTGATCATTAAAAGAAGCACATCTAAGTATGCAGGCATCCTAGGTAAAGCTGCCCACACCGCCGGCTCTCACCGCTCTCAGTCTGCCATCGTGACCGGGAAGACTACCCTGCAGTAGAGCGATCTGAAAGCGAGGCTTGAACCACTCGTGGAGCGCAGCATGGAAGGGACAACGGTCTATGTGGACAGCTTTACCCTGGATGCCTGCATACTTAGATGTGCCTATTTTAATCATCAACCATGTGAGTTTCTAAATGTTGTATCTTTATTAAATTTAATCATATTGCTACACTTAAAGGCGCCTCTCTCTTCTCTTTATACTCAGTTGTGACGTGACGCTACTCTTATATCAAGACAACGCTTGTATATCAAGTCAAAATTTATTTCAAAATTTTGCTTGTCTTGCAAAACGCTCTCAAAGTTACTCTCAAACCAAGGTTTTACTGTATATGCCGTTCCTTCAGAGCGCATGCTTAATCTACAGTATATATCTGCTAAACGATGTTTAGCAGATATTTAGAGTACCTATAGATAAGCCTTATTATAGGCTTATCTATAGGTAAAAATCATGCATGGGAGTTTACTCCCACTTTAAGGATAGAGGAGAGATTTGGGATCTCTCCATAAAGAGGACCTGTCATGCTGTCCCCACGCAGTGGTGAATGCATAAATAGGTCACGCCCACCTATGTTCGCACCACACACTGTGACATAAAAAATTACAATGGCCGCCATTTTATTCTCTAGTGTCTCTGCTAAAAAAAATATATAGAACGTTTGGAGGTTTGAATTAATTTTTTAACAAAAAAAAATACAGAGTTTTACTTGTAAACTACAAGTGTCAGAAGAGGGCCTGTTCAGCAAGTGGCTAGACAAATTCAGCAAGAAACCAAAATAGATCCTCAAGCCTCATACACATGACCGATTTTCTCGGCAAGAAAACTGCTGGGAGAGCTTTTTGCCGAGAAAACCGTTCGTGTGTATGATTTCTCGGCAGGAAAACTGATAGGAATCTCGACAAGAAAAAGAGAGAACCTGCTCTCGATTTTTCTCGTCGGGATTCTCGGCAGAGTGTTTCCTGCCGAGAAACCCGGTCATCTGTCTGCTAAACCCACGCATGCTCGATGAGACTTCGACGCATGCGCGGTAGCATACAAGGGTAGTGTAGGGTGTAGCAAGATGGCAGCGACTGCATCGAATGTGACGAGCGCCGGCTCGTCGTAGTCAATGACGTCACCGCGTTCTTGCCATTCAAAAGAAAGGCGGTTATTTTGAATGGCGCGTGTGTACACAGGGCTTGGCAAGACAAGCTTGCCAGGAATCCCGTCGAGAAAACCAATGTTTTTTTTTTTTGACGGGATTCCTGCCCGTGTGTATGAGGCTTTATCTGTTGTATGCAATACACGTTTATATCATGCCGCACGGACATCTGTAGTTGGACAAAATGAAGTTGGGATCTTGGTCTGAACAAAATCCTCAGTTTTATGTATCTAAAGAGAGCTGATGTCCAAGTAAATATCCAGAATGAGTCTATCTCTCCTCAAAATAGCAATTACAGTTCAGTAGTAAAAATATCTGCCATATAGTTCACCCGCATATGTAGTCAGACTCTATACAAGTGGAATGTCATAAGCCGCCATTGGGAAAGTCTATCTCGATTAATGGTAAACAACACTGTATGAGTTGGTGCTTATAAACTGCAATTAGGAGATGAAAACACTTAACCATATGTGGTCATAGAATATGAGTCTCAATAGCTTTAAAATGATGTACCGTTAGTAAACAATCCTCTTATAATATGGGAGAGACAAGATCAACCTAATGCACAGATCATTCATAGAAGACATTGTTCCGCACTTTTGTTTTTCTTTTAAGCTCCGTGGTGTGGTGCGCACACTCAAAACTAAACACCAGGTGCGCTAAAAATTGAGCACACAAAAAGTGAATCACAAAAAACAAGGTGCAAACTTGGTCCTCCTCTAAAAGGGAAAGAACCCAGGCCCTGATCCCCCCCCCCCCCCAAGAATCATGAAAGGGACTGGGATACTCGTGGTTCACCGGCGGTTGGACCCCATTCTAAACGGGACCTGCCGAAGCAAGGTCTACCCAAGTACTAGGAAGGGCTCCCCAAAGGGAGGGAGAGAGCCTGACCATAAGGCCACATGCCCTCCTGGCCCAAGACCTTCCGCACAAGCCTGTACCCTACTAGTTAGGATGGTTAAAGTGCTTCTAAAGGTCGAAGGTTTTTACCTTTCTGCATTCTATGCAGGAAGGTAAAAAAAGCCTTCAATATGCTGCTTCTTCCATTTTTCCCTCCCCCCCAATACTTACCCAAGCCCGGTCGCGATCCAGTAATGTGCATGAGAACAGCTGTTGTTTTCCGGGTCTCTGCCTCCTCATTGGCTGAGAGACAATGGCTCCCACTGCTGTCAATCACCGCAAGTGAGGAGGGGGCGGGGCTCAGCCCTGTTCTGTGTTTCTTACAGACAGGAGCGAACACGCAGGAGTGCCCCCATAGCAAGCGGCTTGCTATGGGGGCACTTGAAGAAGAGGAGGAGCCAGGAGCGCCTGTGGGGGACTCAAGAAAAGGAGGATCGGGGCTGCTTTATGCAAAACCATTACACAGAGCATGTAAAAGTATAAGATGTTTGCTATTAACAAAATATAAATAAATATACCTTTAATATCACATTAAACTGCATAGTGCTGCGCAAAAAGTGCAAAAATAAGTAAGAGCTATAGGGATGCCAAAGTGTAAGACGACAGAGAATTTCTCTGGTCCCAGCCCAAAAAGCTGAACCTAGGAGGCAAGTGTGGAAAAAAGCATGCAAGTGGTGCTATAACCAAGCGATCATACTAAAAATGTAGCGAGTTGCCCCACTGTGAATGTTTCTGACACCCCTGCCCTGCCACTCCAGGGACACAAGCACCGTGGGCTTTTTTCAGCCTAGCTCTTCACATGTTAAGCCAGGGTTCACACTAGATGTGGTGTGAATTCACAGCGAATTCGGCACCGCATCTAAATCATAACCCGTCTATGTGAACTGATTGCGGAGTTAAGTTAAAGCAGAGGTCCACACAAAAATGTAACTTCCACTTTTCGGAACCCCCCCCCCCTCCGGTGTCACATTTGGCACCTTTCAGGGGGGAGGGGGGTGCAGATACCTGTATAATACAGGTATTTGCACCCACTTCCGGGCATAGACCCCCGCAGAGTCTACGCCACTTCCCGTCTCCCCCCCGCTGTCTTCTGGGAGACACACGGGTCCCAGAAGACAGCAGGGACCATTTGGGTTGCGCAGCGTGAGTCGCGCATGCACAGTAGGGAACCAGGAAGTGTAGCCGCAAGGCTTCACTTCCTGATTCCCTTACCGAAGATGGCGGCGGCAGCATCCGAGGAGCGAGGGACGGGTCGGCCTCGGGTGCCGATATCGCGGGCGCCCTGGACAGGTAAGTGTCCTTATTTTAAAAGTCAGCAGCTGCAGTACATTTCCAACTCCAGTTCCTAGAATGTTCAAAACTGCATATTCAAAAGACAGAATTTAAATGTCAACCTTCAACTGCCAAGTTGTGCTGATGGAAGAAACAGAAAATCGCCAGTTGCTCGCACTGGTCTTCCTGTGGTGGAACAAACTAGACCTTCCTTACAGTTCCCTATATGTGTCATGACGTTCTCAATCTGTGCAGGCCTGCATGATCGCCATTTATAATGTCACCATGCCACACTTGAGCCTCTTTTGGTTGCCCCCATGTTCCAATTAGTGAGGACTTTTAGTTTCAATAGATTGTTATTAAAGTTTTCAAGAAACATACAAACAAGGAAAAGGGCGTGATCACTACAGAGAAAAATGAGCCGAGACTACGCATTGCCGGCAATATAAGGGCTAAAATGTTTACACGTTGCAGGTAAGACACCAGAAAGATATCATAGGCGGTAACTTTTACCGATCTTGATCGTTAATAATGACTTTCTAAGAAATCCTGGGTCAGCACCAGGGAATGTCAAACTGAAAAGTGCTTGATCCAAAGGATGTCCATGGATGCTGTTGTTTGGCTGTCACAGCATAGGTCCCTTTGCTGGAAACCCACATGAGCTCATAGGAACAAAGGGGGAGATTTACTAAAGCTGGTGCACACAAAATCTGGTGCAGCTGTGCATAGTAACCATCAGCTTCTAACCTCAGCTTGTTCAATTAAGCTTTGACAATAAGCCCCCTTTCACATCGGGCCGTTTTGACATGCGATTTGACATGTCAAATCCGCAGGCTATTGCCAGCAACGGCACTGTCCGAATCGGTGCGGCGCCGCACTGATTCCCAAAAGTAGTTCCTGCACTACTTTTGGCAACATCAGGGGCGATTTGAATAGACATCTGTGCATGAACCCGCACAGATGTCTGTCAAATCGCCCCCAAAGTTGGACTAAAATGTCGGTTTGAAATCGTGCAAGTTCAGCTGAACTCGCACGATTTCAAACCGGCCCTCAGTGTGAAGGTGGGCTAAGGCCGGGTTCACACTGGTATGACACGACATTCATACGACTGTGGTTTCGACTTTGCCCTGCGACTTCCATCCGACTTCAATGAACGGGGTCCGACTTTGATCCCGACAATACCAGGCCCTTTGTGTCTGGTATCTTGAAGGGGAAACCCACGCCAAAAAACAAAAAAAACAGACAGCATAGGGTCCCCCCTCCAAGACTATTCCAGACCCTTCGGTCTTCTATGGATTTTAAGGGGAACCCCCATGCCAAAAAAAAATTCAAAAAAACGGCGTGGGGTCCCCCCAAGAATCCATACCAGACCCTTATCCAAGCATGCAGCCCGGCAGGTCAGGAAAGGGGTGGGGACGAGCGAGCACCGCCCCCCCCTCTCCTGTACCATACCAGGCCACAAGCCTTCATAATTATTATTTTTTAAATTTTTGCCATGGGGTTCCCCTTCAAGATCATCAGAGCACAAGTTGCACGCCAAAGTCAGATCAGTTAAGACAATGATCCGACCTCAATGAGATTCAATGAGCTGAAGTAGGATCAAAGTCAGACCAAAGTAGTGCAGGAAACCTATTTTCGTACCAGTGTGAAACCAGCCATAAACCTAGAAGCGGATTGGTTACCTTGCACAGCTGCACAAAATTAGTGTGCACTAATTTTAGTCATTCTCCCCCCAAAGTGTGTGAACAAACTTGACGGAATTAACCACTTGCCGCCCAAGGTACGTAAATGGATGTCCTTGGGTTTCAGTGGTTATACCAGGATGATGCCTGCATCTACAGGCATCATCCCTGTATCATTCTATTCAGCCGGTGATTTCCTTTTCTTTTTCGTACATCACGGGACACAGAGCGACTTAGTCATTACTAATGGGTTATATAGATACCTTCAGGTGCTGGCACTGGCAACTTCCAAAACCGGAAGTACCCTCCCCTATATAAGCCCCTCCCATCCGGGAGCACCTCAGTTTTTTGCCAGTGTCTAAGGTGTTGGCCAAAGAGTAACATGTGTTTTCACTGGGCTTGCGTACAGGTTCTTTTACGGGCCTTAGTAAGCTGTTCCGGATCCGACCAAAAAAGCTTCATAGCTAAACGGTCGGTACCCGGGCCTTGCAAGAGAAGAGCAAGGTTTTGCCTGTAATGCCTCTCTTAGGAGGGCTGGACCCTGGGATCCAGAGCTCTGGTCATACCCACGACCAAGATGTTTTCTGTGCAGGGTGCTATACAGGTCCAGGGGAGTGGAATCATTGGAAACCCGGTCCCTGAAGGTTTAATTACAATGCCTGCCGTGATAGGTAAAGTTTGGGCTTCTGTGGACCAAACAGAGTCCTGCGGCGGGGAAAAGGTAAGTGGGGGCCCCCAGGAACTTGGTTCTATTGGGGGACCCCCAAGCCTAATTTGTCTTTCTGTCTGTTACCCAACGGTATTCCCGCTAATATCTGTGTATGCCTGTAACTACTGAAAAATGTAAAATTTTAATAGTAGTCAAGAAAAAAAGAAAAAGAAAAAAGGACCGCGGTACCTGTGTTAAACCACTAGAGGCCGCTGTGGTCCATTTTTTCTTGTCATGTGGATCTTTGGTTTTCTCAAGTCAAAAGATCCAGGCAGTTGGTAAGTTGGTAAGAATCCACTTCCTCTGCCCTGTTGCTGCGCTCATCCACCGCACAGGCCCTCCGGCAAAAAGGGCCCTGGCTCCTAGTCCCTGCTTGGTTTCGAAAAGGGCGCCAATGGCGCACGGGCGTGCACGCGCCTCCTATGAAAAAAAAAGGGGCGGGGCGGGTGGATGACGCTCGATGCGCGCCGCGGCGCTTCTGCGCATGTGCAGGCATCCCAGCATGTATAAAAGACACAGTACAAGTGTCAGCTGGATGCAAACAGAGCTAGCAACAAAACGGTGGCACACAGAGGCGGTTGATGCAGGCATCCCCATAGAAAGGCACTTTAGTGGACACCAGCTGGTATATAGCAGCAACTGTGTTAGACTATTACCAGCAAAATTGGTGTATGATGACGGGAATACCTCAGCTTTGTGCTTAAAGGATATGTCGTCCAGACGCTCCGGAAATAAGTCTTCCAGGAAGCCAAAGGGGTCTCCATCGGGCTCTGAGGATATTGGGCATGCTTGTACTGCACCAATCTCCCCTGAAAATTCAGAGGTCAGTAGCCGTAGGAACCCCGCAGGAGTGCCTGGTGCTGCGGCTGTCCCCAGTCCACCTGCTCCTGTATATAAAACAGAGGAGGTTTTATCCTCAACTCTGGGAGGATTGGAAGAGAGATTAACAGCATTGATCGCTGCTTCCCTGTCACAGGGAAAGCGCGTCCGATCTCCGTCTCCTCCTTCAGAGTGCCTGTTAGTGGAGGAACAGCCCCACACAGAGATCGACCTACCTGAAGGGGATCAGGATGAGGTTGATTCAGTTATGGAGGAATCAACAGTGGAAGAACCTTTCTCAGCATCTCAGGCTGAAAGATTATGGGTTCAGTCTCTGACTAACATGGTCCGATCAGCATTTAAAATGCCTCTGGCGGAACCACCATCCACTACGGTTTCCTCGCTGGGGTCGCTAAAAGCTCCCCAGGCTGTCTGTTTCTTCCCAATCCACCCTTTATTAGAAGGGCTTATTTACCAGGATTGGGAGCATCCTGATAAAATATTTACTCCCCCCAAGAGATTTCCAGTGATCTATCCCATGGAGGATAAGTTCATAAAAAAATGGAGGGTCCCTACGGTGGACGCAGCCATCTCTTGTGTGAACAAATCACTGACATGTCCAGTAGATAATGTTCCAATGTTCAAAGACCCAATAGATAAAAAATTGGAGTCTTTACTAAAATCTGCTTTCTCTACAGCAAGCATGGTGACACAACCTGCAGTAGCAGCGATTGGAGTCTGCCAAGCGGTAAAAGATCAGTTGAAACAAGTCTTAAGGGACTTACCAGATCAGCAGGCTCTTGCCCTAGCTGACCTACCTAGAGCCTTGTGTTGCGGTGGACGCCATAAAGGATACAATCCAACAGGCCTCCCGCTTTACGCTGTCTGTAGTACTTATGCGTAGGCTTCTATGGCTCAAAAACTGGTCTGCTGAAGCTCCCTGTAAGAAATTGCTGGTTAGCTTCCCATTTCATGGAGAACGCTTATTTGGAGAAGATCTGGACAAATATATCCAGAAAATTTCTGCCGGTAAAAGTTCACTCTTACCGGTTAAGAACAAGAGTAGAAGTCCTTCTTTTAAGAGGCCTACTTCTCCAGTCCCTGGCACATCGGCTGTGAAACAGTTCCGACGGCCTCCGCGGTCAAATTCAGGGGTCAGAAATCAGGGACAATCACAGGGTAACAAGAAACCCTGGGTCAAGAGAGGTACAAAACCTCCCCCCAAGGCATGAAGCGTTGCCCCCACTCAATCGGGTGGGGGGAAGACTTCAGTTGTTCACAGAGACCTGGCGGGACACCATCAGAGACAGATGGGTGCTCTCCGCAGTAAGTCTGGGATACAAGCTGGAGTTAAAAGACACTCCTCCTGCCCATTTTATGAGGTCAAACGTGCCAAGCGATCCCCAGAAGAGAGGATCCCTCCTTCTGGCACTAGAACAACTATTGCTCCAAGGTGTAATCATGAAGGTTCCCTTGGAAGAAAGCGGGTTCGGGTTTTACTCGAACCTTTTCACAGTCCCCAAACCAAACGGGGACGTGAGGCCCATATTAACTCTAAAAGGGCTAAACAAGTTCTTAAATATCAGGACTTTTCGGATGGAGTCGATCCGATCGGTGGCCACCGCCCTACAAGGGCAGGAATGGTTAGCCTCGATCGACATAAAGGATGCTTATCTGCATATTCCCATCTTTCCGGCCCATCAGAAATTTCTACGCTTTGCAGTAGAAGGGCGCCATTTTCAGTTCAGAGCCTTACCTTTCGGTCTGGCCACAGCACCACGAGTGTTCACAAAAATTCTGGCCCCACTATTGGCCAATCTAAGAACACAAGGTGTAACGATAATGGCATATCTAGACGACCTGCTACTAATAGACCACTCAGTGGAAAAGCTGGAAGTAGCTATTCACAAGACAATCAAGTATCTGGAATATCACGGTTGGATTATCAACCGGGACAAGTCAGCTCTAAGACCAGTCAAAAGTCTGGAATACTTAGGGCTAAGGCTGGATTCAAATCAGAGAAAGATTTTCTTACCTCCAGAGAAGGTGTCGTCTTTAAAAGATTTGACCCACTTAGTGGGTACAAAAAGAAAACCATCCATACGCCTGTGCATGAGGCTGCTGGGAAAAATGGTGGCTTCATTCGAAGCAGTACCCTACGGTCAATTCCATTCAAGGAACTTGCAGAGGGCCATACTGTCAGCCTGGAACAAAAAAGTTCAGGCTTGAGGCCTCGTACACACGGCCGAGATTCTCGTTGAAAAAAACATGTCGTTTTTTTCGACGAGATTCTTGGACAAGAAACTTGTCCCGGCCGAGTGTACACACGCTCGTTTCAAAGAACCCGCGGTTCTTTGAAAGGAGCGTACGCGGTGACGTCAGACTACGTCGAGCATGCGCTCGTCACATTCGATGCCGTCGCCGCCATCTTGGTATACCCTACGTATGCCTAGGAAGCTACCGCGCATGCGTCGAATTCAATTCGAACATGCGCGGGCTTCCGGGAGGACAGGTAAGTGTACACACACTCACTTTTCTCGTCGAGAAACATGCCGACGAGAATCTCGACGAGAAAATAGAGAGCAGGTTCTCTATTTTCTCGTCGAGGTTTCTTGTCGGTTTTCTCGACGAGAAACCCGATAGCAGCGTACACACGACCGATTTACTCGGCAAGACCTCTCTGCCAGCAAGTTTCTTGCTGGTTCTTGCCGAGAAAAATAGGATTTTTATAACAGCTTACCTGTAAAATCCTTTTCTTGGAGTACATCACGGGACACAGAGCGACATAGTCATTACTAATGGGTTATATAGATACCGTCAGGTGCTGGCACTGGCAACTTCCAAAACCGGAAGTACCCTCCCCTATATAAGCCCCTCCCATCCGGGAGCACCTCAGTTTTGTAGCAAAGCAATAAGTGTCCCCAAAGAGGGGCGGGAGCTCTGTGTCCCGTGATGTACTCCAAGAAAAGGATTTTACAGGTAAGCTGTTATAAAAATCCTATTTTCTTTCCCGTACATCACGGGACACAGAGCGACATAGTCATTACTAATGGGATGTCCTAAAGCAATGCCAAATGAGGGGGGGGATACACCATATATAAGCTGAGCGCTATCAGACATGAGGATCTTTTGCGGCCTGCAACACACTGCGCCCAAAGGCGACATCCTCCTGACTTCTAACGTCCACCTGGTAGAACCTAGTAAACGTGTGTACTGAAGACCATGTTGCGGCCTTACAGATTTGAGCCAGGGAGGCCTGGTGATGCACTGCCCATGAAGTTCCAACTGCTCTCGTGGAGTGCGCTCTAACTTTGAACGGAGGCGGTCTCCTTCTCAAGCCATAGGCTTGTATTATGACCTGTCGAATCCACTTGGCTAAAGTAGATTTTGACGCTGCCTGACACTTTCTGGGGCCTTCCGGCAGAATAAACAAAGTATCCGTTCTGCGAATCTGAGCAGTGGCTTTTAGATAAGCTTTAACTGCTCTTACTACATCCAAAGAATGCAATAACTTTTCCTCTACCGAAGTAGGTTTGGGGAAAAAAGAAGGAAGAACCACATCTTGGTTCAAATGAAAGCTCGATACCACCTTAGGAAGAAAGGCTGGATGAGGACGTAACACTACTCTGTCCTTATGGATAACCAGATATGGCTCCTTACAGGACATAGCTGCTAATTCCGATACTCTTTTAGCCGAACAAATGGCTACTAGAAAAATCAATTTCCTGGTGAGAAGCACCAAGGAAATATGCTGTAATGGTTCAAATGGTTGTTTTTGTAGAACCGACAGAACCAAGTTTAGATCCCATGGACATATGGGAATATTAACCGGAGGACTAATACGCATCACTCCTTGTATAAAGGCTTTGACTAGTGAATGCGAAGCCAAGGGCCTTTGAAAAAATATTGACAAGGCCGAAATCTGACCCTTGATAGTACTCAGGGCAAGCTTCCTATCTACAGCCCATTGTAGGAAGTCCAGAATCCTACCTATTACGTATTTACGTGGATGCCATTTCTTGGCCTCACACCAGGCGATGTACGCCTTCCAGATTCTATAGTAGATCTGCCTGGATACCGGCTTCCTGGCATTGATCATGGTAGATACCACAGCATTAGAGAGCCCTCTCTTTTTTAGAATGTGGGCTTCAATAGCCAGGCCGTCAAACCTAGGGCTGGTAAGGAAGGGTGGTATATCGGTCCTTGCGAAAGCAGGTCCGGACGATGTGGGAGGGTCCAAGGACTCCCCACAGACATTTTTACAATCTCCGCGTACCATGCTCTTCGGGGCCACGCTGGAGCCACCAGAATCACTGGTTTCTTTTCTACCCTGATTCTGCGGAGTAATCGAGGTAACAATTGTGGCGGTGGGAATGCATATATCAGCTTGAACTGATCCCAAGGGAACACTAGGGCATCCGAGCCGCACGCTAGGGGATCCCTTGTCCAAGAGACAAACCTGTCCACTTTTGTGTTGAATCTGGATGCTAGCAGATCTACATCCGGTGTTCCCCACCGCTGACATATTGTCCGGAAAACCTCGGGATGAAGGGACCATTCCCCTGGGCATAATTGTTGGCGACTTAGAAAGTCCGCCTTCCAATTCTCCACTCCTGGAATGAATACCGCAGATATGGCTGGGACATATCTTTCTGCCCATCTCAGGATGTAATTTACTTCCCTTTGGGCTGCACGACTCCTGGTGCCCCCCTGACGATTGATATATACCACTGCTGTGGCATTGTCTGATTGAATTCTGACAGGGGACCCTTGGAGTTTGGATGTCCATGCTACTAGGGCATACCGGGCTGCTCGTATCTCTAAGAGATTGATGGGCAGGGCCTTTTCCGCATCCGACCATCTGCCCTGGAGAGACCATTGCTCCAGTACTGCTCCCCAGCCTATAAGGCTGGCATCTGTAGTGACCACCTTCCAGGAAATCGGACTGAAGGATTTCCCTCTTTCCAGATTCTGGGGAACCAACCACCAGCGGAGGCTCTTGCGAATGGAAGGGGACAAGGACATTGGCAAGTCCAGAGCCTGAACTTTTTTGTTCCAGGCTGACAGTATGGCCCTTTGCAACTTCCTTGAATGGAATTGACCGTAGGGTACTGCTTCGAATGATGCCACCATTTTTCCCAGCAGCCTCATGCACAGGCGTATGGATGGCTGTCTTTTTGAACCCACTAAGTGGATCAAATCTCTCAAAGACGACCCCTTTTCTTGAGGCAAGAACATTTTTCTCTGGTCTGAATCCAGCCTTAGCCCCAAGTATTCCAGACTTTTGACTGGTTTTAGGGCTGACTTGTCTCGGTTGATAATCCAACCGTGATATTCCAGATACTTGATTGTCTCGTGAACAACCACTTCTAGTTTTTCCACTGAGTGGTCTATCAGCAACAAGTCGTCTAGATATGCCATTATCGTTACACCTCGCGTTCTTAGATTGGCCAATAATGGGGCCAGAATTTTTGTGAACACTCTTGGTGCTGTGGCCAGACCGAAGGGTAAGGCTCTGAACTGAAAATGGCGCCCTTCTACCGCAAAGCGTAGAAATTTTTGGTGGGCTGGAAAGATGGGAATGTGCAAATAAGCATCTTTGATGTCGATCGAGGCTAACCATTCCTCCCCTTGTAGGGCAGTGGCTACCGATCGGATCGACTCCATCCGGAAAGTCCTGATATGTAGGAATTTGTTTAGCCCTTTTAGATTTAATATGGGCCTCACGTCCCCGTTTGGCTTCGGAACTGTAAAGAGGTTTGAGTAAAACCCGAACCCCCATTCTTCCAGGGGAACCTCTATAATTACTGCTTGGAGCAATAATTGTTCCAGTGCCAACAGGAGGGATCCTCTCTTCTGGGGATCCCTTGGCACGTTTGACCTTATAAAGTGGGAAGGAGGGGAGTTTTTTAACTCCAATTTGTATCCCAGATTTACTGCGGAGAGCACCCATCTGTCTCGGATCGTGTCCCGCCAGGTCTCTGTGAACAACTGAAGTCTTCCCCCCACCCGATTGAGTGGGGGCAACCCTTCATGCATTTGACTTTGGGGGAGGTTTTGTACCTCTCCTGCTCCAGGGCTTCTTGTTACCCTGCAACTGTCCCTGATTTTTACCTCCGGGATTTGACCGAGGAGGCCGTCGGAACTGTTTCACAGCCGATGCCCTAGGGACTGGAGAAGCCGGCCTCTTAAAAGAGGGACCTCTAACTCTATTTTTAACCGGCAAAAGTGTACTTTTACCGCTGGAAATTCTCTGGATATACTTGTCCAGGTCTTCCCCAAATAAGCGCTCACCATGAAATGGGAAGCTGACCAGCAATTTTTTACAGGGAGCTTCAGCAGACCAGTTTTTGAGCCATAGAAGCCTGCGCATATGTACTACAGACAGCGTAAGGCGGGAGGCCTGATGGATTGAATCCTTTATGACGTCCACCGCAAAGCATAAGGCTCTAGGTAGATCAGCTAGGGCAAGAGCCTGCTGATCTGGCAAGTCCCTTAAGACCTGTTTCAACTGATCCTTCACTGCTTGGCAGACCCCAATAGCTGCCACTGCTGGTTGTGTTACCAATCCTGCTGTAGAAAAAGCAGATTTTAATAAGGACTCCAATTTTTTATCTATTGGGTCCTTGAACATTTGGACATTATCCACCGGACATGTCAGTGATTTATTCACACAAGAGATGGCTGCGTCCACTATAGGGACCTTCCATTTTCTGATGAACTTATCCTCCATGGGATAGACCACCGGAAATCTCTTAGGGGGAGTAAATATTTTGTCAGGATGCTCCCAATCCTGGTAAATGAGCCCTTCCAGTAAAGGATGGATCGGAAAGGAACAAACAGTCTGGGGAGCTTTTAGCGACCCCAACGAGGAGACAGAAGTGGATGATGGCTCCGCAAGTGGCATTTTAAATGCTGATCGGACCATATTAGTCAGGGACTGAACCCATAACCTTTCAGTATGTGATGCTGAGAATGGCTCTTCCACTGTTGATTCCTCTACAACCGAATCAACCTCATCCTGATCCCCTTCAGGTAGGTCGATCCCTGTATGGGACTGTTGCTCTGTTAACAGGCACTCTGAGGGAGGAGACGGAGATCGGGCGCTTTTCTCCTGTGACAGGGAAGCCGCGATCAATGCTGACAATCTCTCTTCCAGCCCTCCCAGAGCTGAGGAAAAAACCTCCTCTGTTACATACACAGGAGCAGGTGAACTGAGGACAGCCACAGTACCAGGTACTCCTGAGGGTGCTCTACGGTCACTAACCTCTGATTCTTCAGGGGAGACTGGTGCAGCCAAAGCATGCCCAAGATCCTCAGAGCCCGATGGAGACCCCCTATTCCTCCTGGAATTTCTAGTCCCGGAGTTTTTAGACGGCATATTCCTAAGCCACAAAGCTGAGGTATTCCAGCCGAAATACACCAGTTACTGACAATAGTCTAGCATAAATGCTGCTATAAGAAACAGTTGGTGTCTACTAATGTGCCTTTCTAGGGGATGCCTGTATCAACCGCTTGCTGTATGCCCTTTTTTAAATGTTGCCAGCTCTGTCTCTGCACTTCATAGCCAGCTCACCACACAATATTGTGATTTTTATCATGCTGGGACGCCCGCACATGCGCAGAAGCGCTGCGGCGCGCACAGAGCGTCATCCCCCAGGCTCCGCCCCCTTTTCCGGCTCACCTCTATATATAGAGGCGCGTGCACGCGCACGCGCGCGGCCACGTGCGCCTTTGGCGCTAATTTCGAAAAAATGGAAACTAGGGACAAGAGCCAGGGCCCCTCTTTGCCGCAGGCCGGGGGATGGACGAGCATTGCAACATGGCAGAGGAAGCAGTTTCCCATGAGAGAACTCACCATCTGCCTGGACTTGCTCTGCTGAGAAGAAACTAGTCCACATGACAAGAAAACATTCCACAGCGGCCTCTAGTGGACAAACACAGGTACCGCAGTCTAATATATTAAATATATATATAAAAAAAAAAATTATTATTTTTTTTTTTTCTTGACCACCATTAAAAATTATTACATTTTTTTAGTAGTTACAGGCATGCACAGAATTTTGCGGGAATACCATTAGGTAACAGACAGAAAGACAAATTAGGCTTGGGGGTCCCCCAATAGAACCAAGTTCCTGGGGGCCCCCACTTACCTGTTCCCCGCCGCAGGACTTTGTTTGGTCCACAAAAGCCCAAACTTCACCTATCACGGCAGGCATTGTAATCAAACCTTCAGGGACCGGGTTCCCAAGGATTCCACTCCCCTGGACCTGTATAGCACCCTGCACAGAAAACATCTTGGTCGTGGGTATGACCAGAGCTCTGGATCCCAGGGTCCAGCTCTCCTAAGAGAAGCATTACAGGCAAAACCTTGCTCTTCTCTGCAAGGCCCGGGTACCGACCGTTTAGCTATGAAGCTTTTTTGGTCGGATCCGGAATAGCTTACTGAGGCCCAAAAGAACCTGTACGCAAGCTCAGTGAAAAACACATGTTTCTTCTTGGCCAACACCTTAGACACTGGCAAAAAACTGAGGTGCTCCCGGATGGGAGGGGCTTATATAGGGGAGGGTACTTCCGGTTTTGGAAGTTGCCAGTGCCAGCACCTGACGGTATCTATATAACCCATTAGTAATGACTATGTCGCTCTGTGTCCCGTGATGTACGAGAAAGAAATCGGTCGTGTGTACGAGGCCTCAGACTTACCAATGTCCCTGTCCCCTTCCGTTCGCAAGAGCCTCCATTGGTGGTTGGTGCCCCAGAATCTGGAAAAAGGGAAACCCTTCAGTCCGGTTTCTTGGAAGGTGGTCACTACAGATGCCAGCCTCATAGGCTGGGGGGCAGTACTGGAGCAATGGTCTCTCCAGGGCAAGTGGTCAGAAGCAGAGAAGGCCCTGCCCAACAATCTCTTAGAGATACGAGCAGCCCGGTATGCCCTAGTAGCATGGACATCCAAACTCAAAGGGTCCCCTGTCAGAATTCAATCAGACAATGCCACAGCAGTGGCATATATCAATCACCAGGGTGGCACCAGGAGTCGTGCAGCCCAGAGGGAAGCGAATTGCATCCTGGAATGGGCAGAAAGGTATGTCCCAGCCATATCCGCGGTTTTCATCCCAGGAGTGGAAAATTGGAGAGCGGACTTTTTAAGTCGCCAGCAATTATGCCCGGGGGAATGGTCTCTTCACCCCAAGGTTTTCCAGGCAATATGCCAGCGGTGGGGAACACCAGATGTAGATCTGCTAGCATCCAGATTCAACGCAAAGGTGGACAGATTTGTGTCTCGCACAAGGGATCCCCTAGCTTGCGGCTCGGATGCCCTAGTGTTCCCTTGGGATCAGTTCAAGCTGATATATGCATTCCCACCGCCACAATTGTTACCGCGATTAATCCGCAGAATCAGGGTAGAAAAGAAATCAGTGATTCTGGTGGCTCCAGCGTGGCCCCGAAGGGCATGGTACACGGAGATTGTGAAAATGTCAGTGGGGAGTCCTTGGACCCTCCCACATCGTCCGGACCTGCTTTCGCAAGGACCGATATACCACCCTTCCTTACCAGCCCTAGGTTTGACGGCCTGGCTATTGAAGCCCACATTCTAAAAAAGAGAGGGCTCTCTAATCCTGTGGTATCTACCATGATCAATGCCAGGAAGCCGGTATCCAGGCAGGTCTATTATAGGATCTGGAAAGCGTACATCACGTGGTGTGAGGCCAAGAAATGGCATCCACGTAAGTACGTAATAGGTAGGATTCTGGACTTCCTACAGTGGGCTGTAGATAGGAAGCTTGCCTTGAGTACTATCAAGGGTCAGATTTCGGCCTTGTCAATATTTTTTCAAAGGCCCTTGGCTTTGCATTCATTAGTCAAAGCTTTCATACAAGGAGTGATGCGTATTAGCCCTCCGGTTAGTATTCCCATATGTCCATGGGACTTAAACCTGGTTCTGTCGGTTCTACAGAAACAACCGTTTGAACCATTGCAACACATTTCCTTGGTTCTTCTCACCAGGAAATTGATTTTCTTAGTAGCCATTTGTTCGGCTAAAAGAGTATCGGAATTAGCCGCCTTGTCCTGTAAGGAGCCATATCTGGTTGTCCATAAGGACAGAGTAGTATTACGCCCTCATCCAGCCTTTCTTCCTAAGGTGGCATCGAGGTTTCATTTGAACCAAGATGTGGTTCTTCCTTCTTTTTTTCCCAAACCTACCTCGGTAGAAGAAAAGTTATTGCATTCTTTGGATGTAGTAAGAGCAGTTAAAGCTTATCTAAAAGCCACTGCTCAGATTCGTAGAACGGATACTTTGTTAATTCTGTCGGAAGGCCCCAGAAAGGGTCAGGCAGCATCAAAATCTACTTTAGCCAAGTGGATTCGACAGGTCATAATACAAGCCTATGGCTTGAGAAGGAGACCGCCTCCGTTCAAAGTTAGGGCGCACTCCACAAGAGCAGTTGGAACTTCATGGGCAGTGCATCACCAGGCCTCCCTGGCTCAAGTCTGTAAGGCCGCAACATGGTCTTCAGTATACACGTTTACTAGATTCTACCAGGTAGACGTTAGAAGTCAGGAGGATGTCGCCTTTGGGCGCAGTGTGTTGCAGGCCGCAAAAGATCCTCATGCCTGATGGCGCCCAGCTTATGTATAGTGTATCCCTCCCCTCATTTGGCATTGCTTTGGGACGTCCCATTAGTAATGACCAAGTCGCTCTGTGTCCCGTGATGTACGAAAAAGAAAAAGGGATTTTTATAACAGCTTACCTGTAAAATCCTTTTCTTGGAGTACATCACGGGACACAGAGCTCCCACCCCTCTTTTTGGCACACTTATTGCTTTGCTACAAAACTGAGGTGCTCCCGGATGGGAGGGGCTTATATAGGGGAGGGTACTTCCGGTTTTGGAAGTTGCCAGTGCCAGCACCTGAAGGTATCTATATAACCCATTAGTAATGACTAAGTCGCTCTGTGTCCCGTGATGTACTCCAAGAAAAGGATTTTACAGGTAAGCTGTTATAAAAATCCCTTTTTTTGCAGAAGTGATCTGAATGGCTAATTAGCCACTCGATCACTTCTGCGGGTGGCGATGGCTGCCCTGTACAGAGAGAGAGAGAGAGAGAGAGAGAGAGGAACTGACGTCATTCCCCTCTCTCTGTAACCCTGGAAACCGGAAGCGACGAGTAGTTCGTCACTTCCGGTTCCACCCCCTTGTTTACATGGCCCCAGCAGCCAGGAAAGCAGCCAAACAGACCAATCTGTGTCTGATCGGCTGCATGGGAGGCCAGAGGAGAGATCTCTCCATAAAGAGTACCTGTCACAGCCCATGCTGTCACAAGGGATTTTGTTTATCCCTTGTTATGGCAATGAAGTTTGTATTAAAAAAAAAAAAAAGTGTAAAGAAAAGTACCGTAAATACTCGAGTATAAGCCGAGTTTTTCAGCACATTTTTTGTGCTGAAAATGCCCCCCCTCGGCTTATACTGGAGTCACCTTTTTGCACCTGATCTCCCAGACTTTGGGGACCCAGTACCGGCCGTCCGTAGGTCCCCTGGACCCCAAACTTGGCACACATGTAGCCTCACTCTTCCTCGACAAGTGTGCAAAGATTGTTGTCCAAGGGACCTAAGGCCGGGGAGCACCAATTTTTCAAAGCCTGGCACCCCTTCCATAGACCCCCATGTTAAACGGTCATTTCTCCGGTGACTTTGGGGACCCAGTACCGGCCGGTCGTACATCCCCTGGACACGAAACTTGGCACACATGTAGCCCCATTTCTCCTCTATAAATGGCCGGGGAGCACCGATTTTTCAAAGCTGGGCACCCCTTCCATAGACTCCCATGTTAAACATCAGTCTAGTCATGGACACAGTGAGGCATGCAGATTGACACCCTAGGCTTATACTCGAGTTTTCCCAGTTTTTTGTGGTAAAATTAGGTGCCTCGGCTTATATTCGGGTCGGCTTATACTCGAGTATATACAGTAATTTTGAATAAAATAAATATATATAAAAAAATTCAATTAAAGCGCCCTGTCCCACCGTGCTTACGCGCAAATGCGAACGCATACGTTACTCCCATACGCATATGTAAACGGTGATTCTATAGGGGTCTCAGCTAGAAAAAAAATATATATACCGTATATACTCGAGTATAAGCCGAGTTTTTAAGCACAATTTTTTGTGCTGAAAATGCCCCCTCGGCTTATACTCGAGTTACCTTTTTGCGCCTGATCTCCTGGACTTTGGGGAGCCGGTACCGGCCGTCTGTAGGTCCCCTGGACCCCAATCTTGGCACACATATAGCCCCACTCTTCCTTTACAAGTGTGCAAAGTTTCTTGTCCGGGGGACCTACGGCCGGGGAGCACCGATTTTTCAAAACGGGGCACCCCTTCCATAGACTCCCATGTTAAACGGTAATTTCTCAGGTGACTTTGGGGACCCGGTACTGGCCGGTCGTAGGTCCTCTGGACCCCAAACTTAGCACAGATGTAGCCACACTCTTCCTCTACAAGTTTGCAAAGTTTCTTGTCCGGGGGACTTACGGCCGGGGAACACCGATTTTTCAAAGCCGGGCACCCCTTCCATAGACTCCTATGTTAAACGTCAGTCTAGTCATGGACACAGTGAGGCATGGGCACAGTGAGGCATGGGCACAGTGAGGCATGGGCACAGTGAGGCAAAGTGAGGCATACCCTAGGCTTATACTCGAGTCAATACGTTTTCCCAGTTTTTGTGGTAAAATTAGGTGCCTCGGCTTATATTCGGGTCGGCTTATACTCGAGTATATACGGTATATATTTAATGTTTGAGGGTTCTAAGTCATTTTCTAGCAAAAAAAAAAGTAGATTTTTACATGTAGGAGCGAAGTGTCAGAAATGGCCCGGATGCAAAGTGGTTAAGAAAGCTAGGAGACCTATTTGTTGTACAATTTCTGATAATCAACAGTCTCGCTTGCCATAGGAAATGTATTACTATTGTATGAAACGGATATGGAATTGCATCGATACCAAGACTCAATAGTGCCATTCCAGGAGATGGTGGTGATGTCACTTCTGCAAGAGTATGAAAAATGTGCCTCCAAAAGCTAACTACCCCCTTGCATGTCCAAAAAATGTGATATACAGTGCCTTGCGAAAGTATTCGGCCCCCTTGAACTTTTCATCCTTTTGCCACATTTCAGGCTTCAAACATAAAGATATAAAATTTTAATTTTTTGTGAAGAATCACCAACAAGTGGGACACAATTGTGAAGTGGAACGAAATCTATTGTTTTTTTGAAACTTTTTTAACTAAGAAAAAAATGAAAAGTGGGGCGTGCAAAATTATTCGGCCCCCTTGCGTTAATACTTTGTAGAGCCACCTTTTGCTGCGATTACAGCTGCAAGTCGCTTGGGGGTATGTCTCTATCAGTTTTGCACATCGAGAGACTGAAATTCTTGCCCATTCTTCCTTGCAAAACAGCTCGAGCTCAGTGAGGTTGGATGGAGAGCGTTTGTGAACAGCAGTTTTCAGCTCTTTCCACAGATTCTCGATTGGATTCAGGTCTGGACTTTGACTTGGCCATTCTAACACCTGGTTACTTTATTTGTGAACCATTCCTTTGTAGATTTTGCTTTATTTTTGGGATCATTGTCTTGTTGGAAGATAAATCTCCGTCCCAGTCTCAGGTCTTTTGCAGACTCCAACAGGTTTTCATCCAGAATGGTCCTGTATTTGGCTGCATCCATCTTCCCCTCAATTTTAACCATCTTCCCTGTCCCTGCTGAAGAAAAGCAGGCCCAAACCATGATGCTGCCACCACCATGTTTGACAGTGGGGATGGTGTGTTGAGGCTTTTACGCCAAACATATCGTTTTGCATTGTGGCCAAAAAGTTTGATTTTGGTTTCATCGGACCAGAGCACCTTCTTCCACATGTTTGGTGTGTCTTCCCAGGTGGCTTGTGGCAAACTTTAGACAAGACTTTTTATGGATATCTTTGAGAAATGGCTTTCTTCTTGCCACTCTTCCATAAAGGCCAGATTTGTGCAGTGTACGACTGATTGTTTTTATATCTTTATGTTTGAAGCCTGAAATGTGGCAAAAGGATGAAAAGTTCAAGGGGGCCGAATACTTTCGCAAGGCACTGTATATGACTAATTTGACCAACCCTCTGGAGAGACATTGACTAATGAGGACTTTTAAATGATCAGCGGACCATCGGGTGGTGATTTCCGTTTCTCTCAGCAGCACAACTTGGAGATTTTGAACATCCAAGGAACGGTTTTATTGGGAGGATCTATACATCATCATCCGTTTGTCTCTCTCATATCACAGAAAGGACTGTTTACCAAGTTAGTCAAAGCTGTTGAGACTCATTCTATGACCACATATGCTCAAGTGTTCTCATCTGCTAATTAAAGTTTATTATCAGCAACTCATATACCGTGTGAACATATACGTCAATGAATTTGCCAACAACAACTTATGACATTCAAATTATATAGAGTCTGACTACATATACAGATGAACATGCCAGATATTTTTTTCTACTGAACTGTGACTGCCAGACAGACACATGTGGGATATTTACTCAGAGATCAGCTCTCTTCAGATACACAAAACTGAGCATTTTGTTCAGACCGAACGTCATTATGTCCAACTATAGATGTCAGTAATATATATACATGTATTGAATACTATTTCCCAAGTGTTGTTACTCTAGATTTGCCTGATTTACACACACAGTATCTCACAAAAGTGAGTACACCCCTCACATTTTTGTAAATATTTTATTCTATCTTTTCATGTGACAACACTGAAGAAATGACACTTTGCTACAATGTAAAGTAGTGAGTGTACAGCTTGTATAACGGTGTAAATTTGCTGTCCCCTCAAAATAACTCAACACACAGCCATGTCTAAACTGCTGGCAACAAAAGTGAGTACCACCCCTAAGTGAAAATGTCCAAATAGGGCCCAAAGTGTCAAATATTTTGTGTGGCCACCATTATTTTCCAGCACTGCCTTAAAGCGGAGTTCCATCCATTTTTTTCGTTTATTAAAAGTCAGCAGCTATAAAAAGCATAGCTGCTGACTTTTAATAGACAGACACCTGTCCCACGGTCCATCAATGCAGCCGCACAGAGCCCCACTCCTCTCCTCTGCGCCATCATATCTACTGTGGGCACCCGGCCGTGACAGCTTACGGCTTCATGGCCAGGCGTGCTCTGCACATGCGCGAGTCGCACTGCGCTCTGCCATTGGCCAGCCAATCTTCTGGGGCCTAGGGCGAGAGGAGGAGTTGCCTAGGCGGCCGAGGACAGGAAGGAGGAAGTGGGACAGGAAGTCCCACTAAAAAGGGGACACACACTCCCCCCCCCCCAAAAATGACATGCCAAATGTGGCATGTCAGGGGGCGAGGAGTGCTTAAAGCGGAAGTTCCACCTTTGGGTGGAACTCCGCTTTAATCCTCTTGGGCATGGAGTTCACCAGAGCTTCACAGGTTGCCACTGGAGTACTCGTCCCCTCCTCCATGAGGACATCACGGAGCTGGTGGATGTTAGAGACCTCGCGCTCCTCCACCTTCCGTTTGAGGATGCCCCACAGGTGCTCAATAGGGTTTAGGTCTGGAGACATGCTTGGCCAGTCCATCACCTTTACCCTCAGCTTCTTTAGCAAGGCAGTGGACATCTTGGAGGTGTGTTTGGGGTTGTTATGTTGGAATACTGCCCTGCGGCCCAGTCTCTGAAGGGAGGGGATCATGCTCTGCTTCAGTATGTCACAGTACATGTTGGCATTCATGGTTCCCTCAATGAACTGTAGCTCCCCAAGTGTTGGCAGCAGTCATGCAGCACCAGACCATGACACTCCCACCACCATGCTTGACTGTAGGCAAGACACACTTGTCTTTGTTCTCCTCACCTGGTTGCCGCCACACACGCTTGACACCATCTGAAACAAATACGTTTATCTTGGTCTCATCAGACCACAGGACATGGTTCCAGTAATCCATGTCCTTAGTCTGCTTGTCTTCAGCAAACTGTTTGTGGGCTTTCTTGTGCATCCTCTTTAGAAGAGGCTTCCTTCTGGGATGACAGCCATGCAGACCAATTTGATGCAGTGTGCGGCGTATGGTCTGAGCACTGACAGGCTGACCCCCCCTACACCTTCAACCTCTGCAGCAATGCTGGCCGCACCCATACATCCATTTCCCAAAGACAACCTCTGGATATGACGCTGAGCATGTGCACTCAACCTCTTTGGTCAACCACGACGAGGCCTGTTCTGAGTGGAACCTGTCCTGTTAAACCGCTGTATGGTCTTGGCCACCGTGTTGCAGCTCAGTTTCCTGGGTCTTGGCAATCTTCCTATAGCCCAAGCCATCTTTATGTAGAGCAACAATTCTTTTTTTCAGATCCTTAGAGAGTTCTATGCCATAAGGTGCCATGTTGAAATTCCAGGGACCAGTATGAGAGAGTGAGAGCAATAAAACCAAAATGTACACCCCTGCTCCCCATTCACACCTGAGACCTTGTAACACTAAACATTCACATGACACCGGGGAAGAAAAATTGCTAATTAGGCCCAATTTGGACATTTTTATTTAGGGGTGTACTCACTTTAGTTTCCAGCGGTTTAGACATTAATGGCTGTGTGTTGAGTTATTTTGAGGGGACAGCAAATTTACACTGTTATACAAGCTGTACACTCACTACTTTACATTGTAGCAAAGTGTCATTTCTTCAGTGGTGTCACATGAAAAGCTATAATAAAATATTTACAAAAATGTGAGGGATGTACTTACTATTGTGAGATACTGTATATATATAAATAAAATATAAACACACACACACACTAGATATATATTTTCCCTAATACCCAAAGTTTTTTTCCCTGTGTTAATACTATATTTCAGTGATCTCCAAATTGCAGCCCATGGGTCAAAAGTGACCCTTTTCTTGCCGTTATATGGCCCCTGGGGCACTGTTCTTCCCACTGATATGAGGCACTATTCCACCAACTGACGCCAATGACGAGGCACCATTTCCTATACCGTTAGAAACAGTGGGGCACAATTCTTCTCACTGACACCACTGAAGGAGCACTATTCCTCTCACTGACACCAGTCATAAGGCACTGTTCCTTCCAATGACACCAACAATGGAGAACCATTCCTCCCACTGGTACCATCGATAGGGCACCACTTATTCCCACTGACACTAATTAAGGGGCACTATTCCTTCTACTGACACCAACAATAGGGGACTATTCCTCTCACTGATATAAACAATGGGACATTATTTCTTCTACTGACATCAAAAATAGGGCACTATTCTTCTCAATGATATAAACAATGGTGCACTATTCCTCCACTGACTGACCACAGACACAATGGGGGTTAATTTACTAAAGGCAAATCCACTTTGCACTACAAGTGCACTTGGAAGTCCAGTCGCTTTATATCTGAGGAGAGGATCTGAAATGAGGGGAAGCTCTGCTGATTTTATCATCCAATCATGTACAAGTAAAAATTCTGTTTTTATTTTCCTTGCATGTCCCCCTCAGATCTACAGTGACTGCACTTCCAAGTGCACTTGTAGTGCAAAGTGGATTTGCCTTTAGTAAATAAACCCCTATGTAATTTTTTAATCGCACTGACCACTGAACCTAAAACATCGTCTATTCCCACTGATGCTGGGGCATTTTTTACTCCCAATGGCCACAGTCCAGCCCACCTAAAGTCTGAAGGACAGTAAACTGGCACTTTGTTTAAAAAGTTTGGAGACCCTGCTATATTTGAAGGCAGGGTATCCTGTAAATAGTTATATTAATGTTTAACCACTTTAATACTGTGCTATAGTCGAAAGACAGCTAGAGTGTGTCTCTCTCGTTTTGGGAGGGCGTCCATGGACATTCTCCCAGAACAGTCGCGCATCGGGCTTGCTCTGTGATCGCTGTTTCCTTCAAACACAGCTAATCACAGATTGAGGTAAAGGGCCAATCACCACAGCCCTTTACCATGTGATCAGCTGTGTCCAATCACAACTAATCACATGTAAACAGACTTACCGGTTATCGGCAGGGTTTTCCTCACACACTGCATCTGTGTGAGGAAAGGATTGGCAATAAGAGGCAAGCCTGTCAGTAGGTCGTTTACACTGATAATCAGGGCACTGGTCATCAGTGCCCTGATTATCAGTGCAGCCCACTCAGTGCCACCTATCAGTGTCCATGAGTGCTGCCTATCATTGCCCATTAGTGCAGCCCCATCAGTGCCACCTCATCAGCGCACATCAGTGAAGAAGAAAAACAACTTATTTGAAAAATTTTACAACAGAAAAAGAACTTTTTTTTTTTTTTTTATATTTGGTCTTTTTTCATTTGTTTAGCAAAAAAAAACAAAAAAAAAACTCAGTGGTGATTAAATACTACCAAAAGAAAGCTCTATTTGTGTGAAAAAAACTATAAGAATTTTATATGGGTACAGTGCTGCATGACCACGCAATTGTCATTCAAAGTGCGACAGCGCTTAAAGCTGAAAACTGGCCTGGGCAGGAAGGGGGTAAAAGTGCCCTGTATTGAAGTGGTTAAAGCACTAGGCCCTCGTGAGACAAAAATCTTTACCTCTCTTTCATATATATGTAGGTTTTTATTGCCGTCTGTTTCTTACAGTTCTAGGAACCCCTCCTAACCTGGTGTCACCGGAAGGAGATTTGAATGGAACTCTCCTATAGACATGGGATAGCTTTTGAAATGATCAGAAGGCAGACAAATTTATAAATAACGAAGGGCTTGAAGACACTTACTGCATAAGGATCAGATCCATCTTTGTCTGGCAGAACCTCTGTCTTTCCATGACAAACCAGGTCCACCTGTAATCAGGAATATATTAGATGGCTGGATAGCTAAATAAAAAATCAGCTTCACGCCTGCCAGTCTCTTGTTCCTTCATCATGCAATACATTTTTATTAAAGAAAAAAAGGAAAGTACAAGGGTTAATGCTGGCTAAATAATTTGTATTGATGCAGAGATGACAATACATACTCTAAAAATAAAATATTCGGGACCATTTCAAAGAGTTCAGGGCACCTCAAATGATAAAAGAGGAAAGAAAGTGAACAAAAAGAGGAGGGAAAAGGGAGAAGGAATTTAGTGAAGGGCAGAATAAGTCAAACCGGTGGTCCAAGTCACTTGACTCAGACTTGGTAATTTTCAATATGTTTTAATCCCATGACTACAAGTTGGCCACCAGGTCATCTATCACATGGGGTATGGTCATTTAACACCTTCCCTACCGAGTCATTGTAAAATGACGTCGGCAGGAACCCTCTCTCCCTCCAGGTGGACGTCATATGACGTCCTGGGTTTCCCGGCCGTCTAAGGGGCGTGCGTGCGCCCGCTGCATCCCTCGGGACCTGGTGCGCGTGCCCGCGATGTCCGCCGGGCACCCGCGATTGCCCGCGATCACAGCAGGACCATGGATCTGTGTGTGTAAACACACAGATCCATGTCCTGTCAGAGGAGAGGAGACCGATGGTGTGTTCCGAGTACAGAGGAACACAGATCGGTCTCCTCCTCTTGTGAGTCCCCTCCCCCTAGAGTTAGAATCACTCCCTAGGGAACACATTTAACCCCTTGATCTCCCCCTTGTGTCAACCCCTTCCCTGCCAGTCACATTTACACAGTAATCAGTGCAGTTTTATAGCGCTAATCGCTGTATAAATGTGAACGGTCCCAAAAACGTGTCAAAATTGTCCGATATGTCCGCCGCAATGTCACGGTCACAATAAAAATCGCAGATCGCCGCTATTACTAGTAAAAAAATAAAAATGACATAAATGTAGACGCTATAACTTTTGCACAAACCAATATACGCTTATTGCGTTTTTTTGGCCAAAAATATGTAGAAGAATATGTATCGGCCTAAACTGAGGAAAAAAATTGTTTTTAAAAAATAAAAATAAAATTGTGATATTTATTAAATCAAAAAGTAAAAAATATTTGTGCTTTTTTCAAAATTGTCGCTCTTCTTTTGTTTATAGCACAGAGGTGATCAAATACCAACAAACGAAAGCTCTATTTGTGGGGGGGGGGGGGGACGAAGATTTCATTTGGGTACAGTGTTGCATGACCGCGCAATTGTCATTCAAAGTGCGACAGCGCTAAAAACTAAAAATTGGTCTGGGCAGGAAGGGGGTGAAAATGCCCGGTATTGAAGTGGTTAAAATGTTCAAGAAAATACATTCAAAAAGTCTTATATCCAAATCTACTTTTGGATAACCACGATTTACCTTAAAGTGATCCAGTAGGTCGGAAGTGACGGAATAGGGCGCTCCAATGACAACTTCTGAAACGTACTGCCCCAGAAAAGGAGAAAAACTGAGTTTGAGATAGCATGCTAAAGGCACCAATACAGAGATGGAAACCAGGGACAAAAAAGAAGACATTGGGCAATATATGTATATGTTATTAGATTTCCTCAAGAGGTTGTTTGGGGTTCCTTGGACAGTGAGCAATTTCTGTCTCTCGGTACACACTAGCATCAGTGATATTTATTAGCTGTCTGTAGTCCAACTGATCAACAATGTAAAGGGGTCCTTCTCCCACTGGCCACCAATGTAATGGACCATACACTGATCAGCAAGAAGGCATGTTTCCAGTGGACACCTATATAAGGGGTGAAAAAAATATTGGGTGCTCTAACCCTGGGACAGAGTGTCACAACTAGGTGAACATTGTGATCAACAAATGAATATAAATGCAGAATTAAACGATTGTGATACCAAATGTCGTACAATCATAAATACTGCTCAAAGTGACACAAATAAATATGTTGAGGAGATGATTAGTAACTGATGAGGACAGTCCAAAAATATAAAATGGTGAATTGACCCTAACCGCGGTGGTCAAAGTTCATAGGAATCAAACCATAAACTGATAAGTTATAACAACATAAATAAAACATATACACCCGTGCAAGTGTGAAAGTCTCTAATGATCAAGCTTCCTTGAAGAAATCTTCTCATTGTAGGAGACCAGTGAATTCCACCACCAAAAATAAAGGTAATGCCTGCTTACCAGAGCTCTGTTGACCCTCCGCTACAGAGGATCAGGAGAAGCTTTGAATGGATACAATCAGCTCCAGAGGAAACCAGTATGGAAGCAATCCCAATCAGAGTGTCCCGTGACAGTTCAATGGATCCCAGATTCGTATGCCAGACCATGTAAGAGACATATAACCTCCATAGTGTAAACCAATTTCGATGTTTATTAAAAGTTAAAAAGAATCACACTTACAATGTAGAAGCATAAAAACAGCCTTAAGTCTGCGGTGCCACCCGGACACTCACAGGCAAACCCGTCCTTGCTGGATGGTGAGTATGGTGGGTGGTGACGTCAATGCTCCGCTCTGGTGGGAGATTTCTTCAAGGAAGCTTGATCATTAGAGACTTTCACACTTGCACGAGTGTATATGTTTTATTTATGTTGTTATAACTTATCAGTTTATGGTTTGATTCCTATGAACTTTGACCCCGCGGTTAGGGTCAATTCACCATTTATATTTTTGGACTGTCCTCATCAGTTACTAATCATCTCCTCAACATATTTATTTGTGTCACTTTGAGCAGTATTTATGATTGTAGGACATTTGGTATCACAATCGTTTTAATTCTGCATTTATATTCATTTGTTGATCACAATGTTCACCTAGTTGTGACACTTTGTCCCAGGGTTAGCGCAACCAATATTTTTTTCACTTCGTTTACACTGTTTTTGTTTGCAGAAGGTTTTGCTGCTTCACATTCATCCCAATTCAATCATTGTGGGTTTGGAGACTTTATTAATCTTAGCGCAGTTTCTCCCCCTCTTTTTTCATACCTATATTAGGGCTCTTTCACACGGGACGGATCCGTGAAGATCCGCCCCGTGAAGCTCCGCTTGCTCAGCGGGGATCGCTCAGTTGATCCCCGCTGAGCCGGCAGATGACTGGGCGGTCCACGCACACTGTGCAGGGACCGCCCTGTCAGAGCGCCGCTCTCCCCTATGGGGGAATCGGATGAACACGGACCGTCTGTCCGTGTTCATCCGATCCGCTCCGCTGACGGAAGGAAAAATAGGGTTTTCCTCCGTCACACTTTGGCGAAGCGGATGTCAGCGGACATGTCACCGCTGACATCCGTGGCTCCATAGGGCTACATGGAGCGTCCGTCCAGGTCCGCCTAAAAAACTGACAGGCGGACCTGAACGGACCCTCCGTGTGAAAGAGGCCAAGGGGGCATTTTTCTACTAAACACCAATGAAAAAAGACACTACAATTTTCATGGTGCTTTATGTTGGGCTATTATTATTAATTGTTTCATTTCATGATCATTACTAAAAATTATTTTGTCTCCCAAAGCAGTGTGAATATTAAAAAAAAGCATCTGCTTCGAACTAAAAAAAAAAAAAAAAAAAAAAGAAAAGAATGTGGCATACATATTTACAAAAAAGAGAGTTTCCCTGAGCCACCAAAGAAATAATATTAGCATCATCTCCACGTAGGAAAAAAACTCACTTTCGCTTGTGCGTGCTGGCGACACGTAGCTCCGCCCCAACGTATTTTGTCATGCTCCTCGTGACTTAATCATGGGGAAATCATATTTATTGCATATATTTAATGTGATCTGTATAAGCACATACAGTATAACTAATTATAGGTTAATTTGGCACATTTGCATTATCACATGGAGGTATGTTTTGATGGTATAGACTAGAGTGATTATCTGAGACTGTGCTGCACTTGTTTTTTTTGGGAAATTACTAATTTTAAGGGTTCCCCTGTGTTAAAAAAAGGTTGATAAAAGTTGCTCCGGACAGAGGAATTTAACCTTTTGCAAAATTGGTTGAGATTGTCCAAGGCGCTAAGCGACCCACCCCCCCCCCCCCCTTATCAACAGTGGAATGCCAGACTGACCAATAAAAGTCTCTTTGGACAGTAAAAGGACTACGAAAGAGAAAAACATTGATTGTTAATACCTCTAAAAGTAATATTCGGTATATCAATTTTTTTATTTAATATGCTATTATTAATATTTGTCTTCATATTTACATGCAGGTGAAGCTGTTCAGCAAAAGTGACAGGTACAGGGGTCATAAAAAAAAAAATGAATGTGCTTACAATGATCTACTTTTATTTACATGGTTTAAACATTTTTCCAAAATAAATAAAAAAATGTTGCTTTAACTGTTTAAAAAGGAGTTAACTGAAGCTGGGATTTAATTTTTTCGTTTACTTAAAGGGTAACTCCACTTTTATGGAAAAAAAAGTAGCAAATAAAATAATAATATAGCATATACAATTGCGACACAAGTCATATGGTTATTGAATGTTATTAAAAATTACCTTTCCTTTTCAATCTGCAGCTCTGTAATTTTCTGTAAAATGCAATATGGCTACTTGGTGGCGTTCTGTACACAAAATGTGTAGAGAACGCCACCCAGAAACATCATTTCCTGCTTGTGTGATTGGCTCTAAGATACAAGTCAGGTATCAGGCATCCCCTGCAACAAAAATGTCATCTTTGGTGAGATACTTCCAATAGGAAATCACGTCTAAAGGGATGCAGATTTCCTCATTAGAGCCCTGCAGGTGCAGCAGCTGATTCATAATTCTGAAACTGCTCCCATTAAATTTTATATATCACATGGACACATACAAACACACAGGGATTTCTTAAAAAAAATATAGGAATCTGCAACTAAGTTTGTTCAAATCCCTGCCATGTACTGTACATTGATCACCCAGAGGGGAAAGTTTTTTTCTCACCAAAAGTGGAGTTACTCTTTAAAGTCCTTCAAAAACGTTATGTCCATCTAAGAGGTGTCCACAGAATGACAACACTGCTGCATGATTTCACTGCAGAACAGACAGAATTGTCATTCTATTAGATAGGGGCAGCTTTTAAAAAAAACTGGAAATCCCAACTAGAAAGAGCAAATGGAGACTTGCCACTCACCCTGCAGGCCAGGACACTCAGCGTCCTCTCATGTATGTTCATGATGGGGTAATTCTTCCTCTTGTACAGGTTGACTTCCTGCAGAGAAACAGGGTCACAGAGAAGCAAGAACCACTACAAATTTAATGCGAAAGTCAAAGATGACACCTGCAACTCACCTGATCGAAATGCAAGCCCACGATGATGTACGGCTTGGGAGCCAAGCTGTGAGCCTTCTCCAGGAAGTCTATATGGCCGATATCTGCAGCAAATTGTTAAAGGAGTTTTGTGGGCAAAGAGAGAATTAAAAACATTCCCAGGAGATTAATCAGTTACCACTATGCCTGGAGAAATTTACTACACTTACCAGTGTCCATTTTATCATAGTTTAAAAAGGAACTGCAGTCTGCTCACATAATTTGTGATAAAAACAGCTTTGCCATTCAGAAGCTTCCTTCCAACCACTTTGCATATTATTTTATATATACTGTGATTCTGTACTTGCCAAATATGCTGCAGAAATCTCCCTCTACCAAGTCTGGCTCCAGACATTTTAACTGTGGGCAGCTGAAGCTGCTGCCTGGTCACTTCCTGAATTTACACAAACACACATCTCCAGCTCTGCAGCTCTCATTGGCCCTCTTATGACTCATCCTCCCTCCCTTCCTGGCAAACTCTCACAAGAGAGAGAGAGAGCTGTGCATGATGTCATAAGCCTAGACTAATGACCAGACAAGAAACAGGAAGTGTGCTGTATAAGGTATTTACTGGCAGAAAGAAAATGTTTTACTATCCAAAGTTAAAACAACAACAAGGGCAGAAGATTTAATAGATGAAAAAATGACTGAAGTTCCGCTTTAAGCAGCTCTCTGAAAATTCATTGGCCTCCCACCTCTTAGCCAAACAGAGGGAAGCAGTAATCTGCTCTAGGATTGCATGCAGCCTAATTCTGGCTTAATGTCATGTCCCCATCATTTCACTTTCATACTTATCTAGTGAGGGGGGGCATATGTGCACCACGAGATCCTGTACATGTGCAGACATAATGCTGGTCTGAGACTAGACATGCAGGCATGATGAGGTTCTCTGCAAGGTCCCAATGCAGCTCTGTAATTAATAAATAACTGTATTTCTTTTTACCACGCAATCAGTGCAAGTGCCTGATTTTGCCTTTAGCAGTTCCTATACAGTCTGTACAACATAGCTCAGAAAAGGGTTGGGAGAAACATTACGAGTCACTCGTGTGTTGCAGTGTAAAGAGCAATACTGATAGGAGAAGGGAGCCGAGTAATTGAGATATGAGCTCATCAGTGTGTTGTGTATACTTTCAAAGGCCACTCACAGGGTAAGTGAAAGTAAAACTGCAGCTGTGGGCACAGCCTTGTAAATATTAGGCTACTTTCACACTGGGGCAGAAGGATGTTAGCAGTAAAGCACCGCTAATTTTAGCGGCGCTTTACCGCTGTTATAGCGGTGCTTTTCGGCTGCTAGCGGGGCGCTTTAAACCCCCGCTAGTGGCCAAATAAACGGTTAAAAGCGCCCGCAAAACGTCGCTGCCGAAGCGCTTTGCAGGCGTTTCGGCAGCGGTGCCAATTAACTTCAATGGCAGGGGCGGTGTATACACCGCTTCCACACCACCCGAAAGATGGTGCTTGTAGGATTTTTTCTAACGTCCTGCAAGCGCACTGCTCCAGTGTGAAAGCACTCGGGCTCTTAAACAAGGGCTGCAGGGGCGGCGTTTTTCAGGCGCTTTACAGGTGCTATTTTTAGCCCAAAAGCACCTGAAAAACACCCCAGTGTGAAAGGGGTCTTAGGGCTAAATGGAAAAAAATAGGATTTTTATTACAGCTTACCTGTAAAATCCTTTTCTTGGAGTACATCACGGGACACAGAGCGGCATAGTCATTACTATGTGGGTTATATAGTTTACCTTCAGGTGCTGGCACTGGCAACTTCCAAACCGGAAGTACCCTCCCCTATATAAGCCCCTCCCATCCGGGAGTACCTCAGTTTTGTAGCAAAGCAATAAGTGTCCCCAAAAGAGGGGTGGGAGCTCTGTGTCCCGTGATGTACTCCAAGAAAAGGATTTTACAGGTAAGCTGTTATAAAAATCCTATTTTCTTTCTCGTACATCACGGGACACAGAGCGGCATAGTCATTACTATGTGGGACGTCCCAAAGCAATGCCCAATGAGGGGGGGGATACACCATACATAAGCTGAGCGCTATCAGACATGAGGATCTTTTGCGGCCTGCAACACACTGCGCCCAAAGGCGCCATCCTCCTGACTTCTAACGTCCACCTGGTAGAACCTAGTAAACGTGTGTACTGAAGACCATGTTGCGGCCTTACAGATTTGAGCCAGGGAGGCCTGGTGATGCACTGCCCATGAAGTTCCAACTGCTCTCGTGGAGTGCGCCCTAACTTTTAACGGAGGCGGCCTCCTTCTCAAGCCATAGGCTTGCATAATGACCTGTCGAATCCACTTGGCTAAAGTAGATTTTGACGCTGCCTGACCCTTTCTGGGGCCTTCCGGCAGAATAAACAAAGTATCCGTTCTGCGAATCTGAGCAGTGGCTTTTAGATAAGCTTTAACTGCTCTTACTACATCCAAAGAATGTAATAACTTTTCCTCTACCGAACTAGGTTTGGGGAAAAAGGAAGGAAGAACCACATCTTGGTTCAAATGAAACCTCGATACCACCTTAGGAAGAAAGGCTGGATGAGGACGTAATACTACTCTGTCCTTATGGATAACCAGATATGGCTCTTTACAGGACATAGCGGCTAATTCCGATACTCTTTTAGCCGAACAAATGGCTACTAGAAAAATCAATTTCCTGGTGAGAAGAACCAAGGAAATATGCTGTAATGGTTCAAATGGTTGTTTCTGTAGAACCGACAGAACCAGGTTTAAGTCCCATGGACATATGGGAATATTAACCGGAGGGCTAATACGCATCACTCCTTGTATAAAAGCTTTGACTAGTGAATGCGAAGCCAAGGGCCTTTGAAAAAATATTGACAAGGCCGAAATCTGACCCTTGATAGTACTCAAGGCAAGCTTCCTATCTACAGCCCATTGTAGGAAGTCCAGAATCCTACCTATTACGTACTTACGTGGATGCCATTTCTTGGCCTCACACCACGCAATGTACGCCTTCCAGATTCTATAGTAGATCTGCCTGGATACCGGCTTCCTGGCATTGATCATGGTAGATACCACAGGATTAGAGAGACCTCTCTTTTTTAGAATATGGGCTTCAATAGCCAGGCCGTTAAACCTAGGGCTGGTAAGGAAGGGTGGTATATCGGTCCTCGCGAAAGCAGGTCCGAACGATGTGGGAGGGTCCAAGGACTCCCCACAGACATTTTTACAATCTCCGCGTACCATGCTCTTCTGGGCCACGCTGGAGCCACCAGAATCACTGGTTTCTTTTCTACCCTGATTCTGCGGAGTAATCGAGGTAACAATTGTGGCGGTGGAAATGCATATATCAGCTTGAACTGATCCCAAGGGAACACTAGGGCATCCGAGCCGCAAGCTAGGGGATCCCTTGTCCGAGAGACAAACCTGTCCACCTTTGCGTTGAATCTGGATGCTAGCAGATCTACGTCCGGTGTTCCCCACCGCTGACATATTGTCCGGAAAACCTCGGGGTGAAGGGACCATTCCCCTGGGCATAATTGTTGGCGACTTAGAAAGTCCGCCTTCCAATTCTCCACTCCTGGAATGAATACCGCGGATATGGCTGGGACATATCTTTCTGCCCATTTCAGGATGTAATTTACTTCCCTCTGGGCTGCACGACTCCTGGTGCCACCCTGATGATTGACATATGCCACTGCCGTGGCATTGTCTGATTGAATTCTGACAGGGGACCCTTGGAGTTTGGATGTCCATGCTACTAGGGCATACCGGGCTGCTCGTATCTTCAAGAGATTGATGGGCAGGGCCTTTTCTGCATCCGACCATCTGCCCTGGAGAGACCATTGCTCCAGTACTGCTCCCCAGCCTATAAGGCTGGCATCTGTAGTGACCACCTTCCAAGAAATCGGACTGAAGGATTTCCCTTTTTCCAGATTCTGGAGAACCAACCACCAACGGAGACTCTTGCGAACGGAAGGGGACAAGGACATTGGTAAGTCTAGGGCCTGAACTTTTTTGTTCCAGGCTGACAGTATGGCCCTTTGCAAATTCCTTGAATGGAATTGACCGTAGGGTACTGCTTCGAATGATGCCACCATTTTTCCCAGCAGCCTCATGCACAGGCGTATGGACGGCTGTCTTTTTGTACCCACTAGGTGGATCAAATCTCTCAAAGACGACACCTTTTCTTGAGGCAAGAATATTTTTCTCTGGCCTGAATCCAGCCTTAGCCCCAAGTATTCCAGACTTTTGACTGGTTTTAGGGCTGACTTGTCTCGGTTGATAATCCAACCGTGAGATTCCAGATACTTGATTGTCTTGTGAACGACCACTTCTAGTTTTTCCACTGAGTGGTCTATCAGCAACAAGTCGTCTAGATATGCCATTATCGTTACACCTTGTGTTCTTAGATTGGCCAATAATGGGGCCAGAATTTTTGTAAACACTCGTGGTGCTGTGGCCAGACCGAAGGGTAAGGCTCTGAACTGAAAATGGCGCCCTTCTACTGCAAAGCGTATACATTTTTGGTGGACTGGAAAGATGGGAATGTGCAAATAAGCATCTTTGATGTCGATCGAGGCTAACCATTCCTCCCCTTGTAGGGCAGTGGCCACCGATCGGATCGACTCCATCCGAAAAGTCCTGATATGTAGGAATTTGTTTAGCCCTTTTAGATTTAATATGGGCCTCACGTCCCCGTTTGGCTTCGGGACTGTAAAGAGGTTTGAGTAAAACCCGAACCCCCATTCTTCCAGGGGAACCTCCATAATTACTCCTTGGAGCAATAGTTGTTCTAGTGCCAACAGGAGGGATCCTCTCTTCCGGGGATCCCTTGGCACGTTTGACC